>JANUSC010000114.1:0-666178 GCA_025200525.1 Camellia lanceoleosa
AATTTGTGTGTGTGTTGCTAATGCTTTTTAAGGCAGCACACTCTATATTTCTCCAAATAAAAAATAAAAATAAATTACAAATACATTTTAAAATTTGTCAAAAAATATGTATCCGCCTCACGCTTTTGAAGAATACAAATGCCCCTTATTAGAATTTTTTTCTGCAATAGACCTAACAAAGAATAAATTACTCAAATACTCTCTAATACCAAAAATGAAAATTATAATCATACTCAACTACCAAATTTTCCTACACTACACCACAACAATATTCTCCACCTCCTCAATGACACTCAATACATGTAGATACTAATGATAGTGGTGTTGATTGACAAAGGAGAAGGTGATACAATGGTTAGGCAAAGTGCTCTACTAGTTGAGAGATAATGGGAAATAAGGACAGATGAGATAGAAAAAAATAAAAAATAAATAAAGTGTTTAACTCTATAAAGGTTAATATAGCTATTTTCATAAATATAAAAAATAAAAAATTATTACTTATGTCATAATAATAATATCGGAAATTTTATTTCCACACCATCGTATTCTACATATTATTTCAAGTAATATACTTATTAATTTAATTATTACTTATTCTTCTCAATCCACGACTAGATATTTCAATTATACTATTCACTAATATTGTACACACACCACCCTCCTCCCACACACTTGTTGAAAATTATAGACACTGCTATTTATTCCAGATAAACTTTAACAAATAAATGAAGTGAAGACTATTGAAGACCTCCATCCCTCCATTGAAGATTCCAATCAAGATATCGACAAGAGCAACCCTTTCGGCAGAGTTTGTCGGTGGCAAGTTCTTGTGATTAAAATCGTCATGGCTTGTCACATCAACAGACCCTAGTCCTTCTCCTCAAAGATTAAGTTTCTAGCTCGACAACAACAATCGACCCACTACCACAACATCTCTACCCACTACCACCAAAACCATTATTTGGAATACGCTCAAATTACATGATATATATATAGGAATATAAATAGATAGGATGGGTTTTAGAGGGACAGAAAGAGGCTTGACATGAGTGTGTTTTTTAGAGAGAGAGAGAGAGAGAGAGAGAGAGAGAGAGAGAGAGAGTATGTGTGTGTGTGTAGGTAAAGGAACTTGGTTGCATGGAAAATTGTTAAGTATGAGAGAAAGATGGAATATAATCTCTCGATATGACTGATATATGTAGTTAGGAAAATGGTTTTTAGAACTATAAATTGTACTCTCAATGACTCTCTTTTCATATTTTAAGTATTGTTTTTTACCATTGTAACACAAAAATGAAAGTAAGTTCTATATAGTTGATGATAATTTCAAATGTTTATGCAGAGGGGTATAAAGTGTGTAGTAAATAAAGTGAGAAATAGTGAAAGAAGTGACAAATAATGGAGAAATTAGGGTTTAATTTTTTACTCAAAAGATGTACATTAAGATTTTTTTAAATTTTAAAAGATGTACAAAGAATTTTTTGATATAATGTTATGGGTGTTGCTGATTTCCATTATGGTCATTTTACTTTTTAGGATATAATTGTTATTAAAATAATATTTCATTAAATGCATGCGTTGAGATAAGTAAGTGTGTGGAAATAGAATTTTCCCATGCACTCTATTAGTATGACTTAATAGTTGATTAACGATAGGCCATTTGTTATGTGATGATTGGAACCCAAAGGGCGTAATGTAACTTCTCAAATGTAAGGAGAATCAGAATTGTAATAAACATTATTAGGGTCTATTATAATTTACACAAAAATAATAAGCATTTGCAATTGAATCCAGACTCAAGATAATTTTTATTTAGCTCAATGATATAAAGAAGGGTGAAAAGTTTTTTTGTGTGTTTTGAAAACACAAAATTGAAAACAAAAACAAAACCATTGAAAATGAAACGATGCCAAACCCTCATTATTGCTTGTTTCAATTCCTATTAATAAATAAAATTCAACTTTTGTGTGCAATTGATATTTGTAATTCTTTACCTAACAAGTTAACAAACATAAAACATAATATCATTAGTTGACCTTTTGCATTTCAAGTACAGAAGAGTTTTGAGTATTTTCAAGAAATTCGCACTATGTGACGTTGTTTGATCCTTCTTATTGATTTTGTCGACATCCAACAAAGTTTGTCATAGGTTTCTGTGTTTGTGTTTGTTTTTAATTTTTTTTTCTCCTTAGCCAATTGCCTAACTTTTGTGTATCATTTGTTTATTAATTCACTAGATTTGTGTGCATCCACTCAACATATTGAACTTTGACTTTAATGGGACAAACTTGTTAATATTAATTTCAGTGCCCACAATTAGAACATACAAAAGCATAGAAAAACATTTCGTGCAAATAATTAGAAAACATAAAAATAAAAAAAAGTAGAAAATATATTGTGTGTCCATAATTAGAACTCAAAAACAAAAATACATTTTGCTGAAATTTATTTTAATTTGAACCATGTCACATCTAAAATGAGTTTGGCCACTTGTACACAATTTGACCAACTAAGAAAAACTTTCAATGGCCTTAGAACCTGAAGATAACTGCCAAGCAAATTTTAGTGACCTTGCGATGACTCAATTCAAGACGTAGATTTTATTCTCAAACCTTTATCACTCACCAATCCTCGGGTTTATCACATAACATATTTTATATACACTTTATGTGTTTTTGTGGGTGTTGATTTTTGACTACACAACCAAACAGAGAACTCAGCTGAAGAGCATCAGTAGAATAGATTAAGCCCAGCAACCAACAACAAGAAAATGAGAATACGGCAGTGGTTCGTCCACCCGGGGATACTCAGACGATCAAGTCAGTAATCAGCATCTCTCAAAGATAGCCAATTGTGCTTAAACTCACTGGGAAGAACTTATCTCAGATCCATGAGGGTGCCTGGCTTTTATAACCATAAGTGACCTGATCTCTTTAGAAGTCTCACTTCAATGGACTCATGCTCCATGCTCATTCTCAATCTTCATCTAGATAGAAATAAACTTCATTGAGTCTTATCTTTATCCGCATCTAAGACCCTCTTTGTTCTAGGAATCTTGTCCCTTATCTACTTATTTCGGATTTCGATACCTCCAAGCTACCAACCTAATCCAAATGCAAACTAATACAACCCAATAACCAAACTCAAGGAGGGAAAAATGGATAAGACAAGAGCAACAATACGTAAACATGAAACCCGAGTCCGTAATATCAAATGGGCTCTGCCTAAAACCGTAATCGCTATAGTTGAAAATTATTTCCTATGATTAAATTGTGTGATGGTCGATCGATTGCCCATAATTTTGGAATAACAAAACTTATCGACTGGATTTCAACTACTAAATTTTCTATGGCTTCTTTATGAACGATTGCACTATTGTTTGCTATTCTAATGGTTAATGGTTGATTTTGCTTAATCCACGTTTATTTAGGAAAATGGTTCTTTTTCCCAAAGCATACGTAAATAACCACTATCTAAATATGCACATAATTCATAATTATTAAATCATTTGATACATATTGTAATAGGAATATCTATACTATTTACATTTGTGTAAGCAATTGAGATTTTATTTTGCTCATTTCTTTTCTTGTTATATATATTGACAAATTCATCATATTTTCTTTGGACCTCTTCCTTATCTTCTTTATTCCATGGCATTAAATTTTCTTTATCTTATATACTGGGACACTAGTAGTTCTATAATCTACTATTTGTCCGCCGCTGAATTTCTTTCCGATAATATACTAGAATTGTCAATTGATTGTTTTTAAAGTATTATAGGTATATTGTCCATTAGTCAATTATCGAAGCTACACTTTTTCCCTAGATGTTGATTTATGATTATGTATCAATTTTAAGCAAGAAACAACAATCCCAATCAAACAATCAAGACAAATCGACATAACGATTTTATAGGAAAACCACAATTGACACCTCCAATTGTGATAAAAATCACAACTGCCACAAAACAATCCACTAAGAAGATATAAAGGAATTACACAGTATACCTCAATTACCTATCGAATCCACACCTAATTGAACCAACCCCTATGTGCCTCTTCCAACCCCGCCTTTCACCTCCAAATTGTCTTGATGATGAGCCACTTAGAATCCACCAAAGCATCAAAGCTCAAATTCTTTAGAATCCAATCGAAGAACAACTCTCTTTTTGTGTAGAACAAACAAATAACTTTGATGTATACTCTTTAAACAATGAGTTGAATACTCAATCAGTAAACATCAAAGAAAACTAGCAAAATATCCCCGATATAAACCCTAGAACCCAAGAAGAAGATCTGGAGAAGTAATCCTAGTTTTGGAGTAAACAATTACTTATAGAAATCCTGATTTGAAGCTCGCCGAGCGAAGCTTTCGCCGAGCGAGGAACATATCTCACGGATTTATAAGGGCTTCGCCGACCCACGATCCTTCGCCGAGCGAACAAACACCTTTTCGTGTCTTTACGCGAACGCTTCTTCGCCGAGCGAAAGGGTGGACATGCAATCAATGCATTTTTGCATTTTGCTTGGCGCCGCCACCGATCCCGCTATAATTAACGGCGGAAATCTTGAAAGTATTAACATCACAAACTTCTCTGCAAGGCACAATTGGTTGGATTCAGATCTAAAACTCATATCCTTATTGAATAACAAGAGCGAATAAAATTACAATCGAAAAGGAGTTTTGTCAAATGGGATTGCCAAGAATAAACCTAACAATCTCCTCTTTGGCAATGTCGCGGACAAAACACACCTAACAAATAAAATCCTAATTACCCCAACCCATTGCAGCAAATGCAACAAAAACAAACTTTTTCTCAAGGTCATGATCTCAGAAACAGCTTATTAGTGCCACAATCTCCAAAACAACTATTAGTGCCATAGAGTATATGAAAAAGCAATAGATGAAAACACGAAAACTAAGACACATGCACCATACATGGCATGAATACATGAAATCCTAAGACACATGCACTGACAAACATTACTCCCCATTTTTGTCATTTAATTGACAAAGGAAACTCAAACAACTAAAGCAAGATCGAAACCATACAAGCAATGATAAGATTATGTAAATATCAAGAGCATGCAAGAAGGAAATAATAAGCAAATAGTGCATAGCAACATGCAAAACAAGTATAGCTAATCTCCCTACCAAACAAATCAAAGTGTCTATGCTAACAAACTCTTGTAATGATAAACCAAACTTCCTCTTACTAAAAACAATGAACAAGAAGAAACTGACAAAAAATAATATGGTGGAGCAAGCAAGGAATTTCAAATTTGGACCTTGAAACACACAAGATTATCCAAGAAGCACAATTACTTGAAAACACAATGTGCACAATTTCTAGAAAATTCCTCATAAAAGAAAGTGATGCATTATGAAAAGCATAGATCCCATGAGAAAAGTGTGTGTGACTCTTGGAGTTCGACAAACACAAGATTCAAATCCTAGTAGTGATCGATAGCTAGACCTCCACAAGAGAATCTAAGACAACTAAGAAAAGTCAAACCACTAGGAATCAAGGGTATTTGTGAGTAAAGGCGGAGGCTCCCTCAATCAATGAATCCTTTATGTTTTCCTTTTTTTTTCCACATCTTTTTCTTTTCTTTCTTTTGCACATTTTTTTTTTTTGGTTTCTTTCTTGTGCACATTTTTTTTTTCTTTTACACACTCATTGGCGGCCGACACGCCTAAAGTATGGAAACCGAACCGTAGAAGCATGGATATAATAAGGATGGCCCGGTTGGTGACTCGATGTAGCTCTTTTTCTCATGCCGACTACAAAGAATAGAGGAGAAAGTCAGAGATGCAAAAGATGGAAGATGGTTAAGAGACTCAACATCACCCATGATATGCTAGTATAGGTTAATTCTCTAGAAAAACAAAAGATACAATGCCAAGTCCAAAAAAAAAAAAATGATCACTAAGGCAGAAGACTGATATTTATAATCCAAGAGTGTATACGTAACGAGACATACTATTCAAAAAACACACACATATTAACATGTAATGGATATTCTTATTAATTCCAATATACACCAAGGACTACTCAAAAATTTCTAAGCTTGCAAAACCATACAAGAAAATCTTTTGGATTATTTATTTATTTTATTTTTTCTTTTTCTAAACAAAGCAAGATGTAAAACTAACATGAACACATTAAAAGACTCAAAAGAAAAAAACACATGTAAACCTAAAAACAAAACCGAAAGAACAAATTAACACAAGTCAAGTTTTCACCCAAAACCGCTTAGTATGAACAAAGTTGTAAGAATTGCTTCTTGGGTGGTGTCTTGACATTGTGGTTCCTTTTCCTGCAATGGGAACCCGCCTCGACTTGGTTTCCAACTCTTATTTTTAGGTCTAGGTAAATACACTCTCCCATGCAACTTATAACAATAAGGGCGAATATGACCATGCATACCACAATGATGACAAATAAAAACAGGGTGTACAGGGTGTACCTTATTTTCTTTTACCTTACCAACTCTAGTAAGTTTTAGAAGTCCATCCTTATGTTGAATTTTTCGTTCTCCCTTTCCTTGAGTTTTTGTATCATGAGATGTAGATGCACTCTATTTTTGCTCTTTCTACCACCAAAGCCAATGCCACTCTTGTTAGAACAAATTTGTTGAGACCCAATGATATTGTCCAAAGTCCTGATCTCTGCTCCAAAGACCAATGGTAGCCATAGCACACTTGTGTTCTTCCTCTTTCGATCATTAGTTCTTCCAAAGCAACTTGAGACATCTCGAGAGTTTCAATCTTTTCTTCATATGTTGCATAGATTTGTCAGAGCTCATTTCTCTCTGCCTCACAAGTCAAGAGTTTTGCACAAAAGTTTGTCAATCATTAGAAATCTTATGGGCATCATTCCTAGCTTCGAAATCTCTTTCTTTAATTTGACATTCTCACTTTCACATGCTTTGAGTTTCAGAGTGAGTTTGTCATTCAATTTGGATAAGTTAAGAGACTCCTTATACAACTTTTCATGCTTGCCAAGCTCTTCATCATTACTCTCGAGGATTCATCATCGCGGCATTCGCAACCCACCTCTTCTGATACTCGTCATCGCCGCTTTGGGCCGCCATGAAAGCAAGGAATTGTTTATGTCCCTCTTCACCTTGATCTTCATTGTCACTTTCATCTTCATCGATTCTCGATTCATCATCCCAAGTGATAGCAAGGGCTTTTCTTCTTCAAAAGAGGGCATTATGGAAGCAAAGTGGCCAAACTTAGATTCATAGCATTGGACTCTTTCAGAGTTCCCTTGTATCTTTCCTTTCTCTTTCTTGGCTATAGAATTAATTTTGAATTCATCTTTACCTTTAGATTCACTACTAAAGAAAGGGCCTTTTGAGTCGATTTTTTGAGTCGACAAATTTTACTGTCGCAAAAGGTAGTCTTTTTGAGACAGCACAGAGTTACCGACTCAAATATCAAACCTTTAGCTGCCTAAGACTGCTGGCCTATAATAAAAAATTAATATTTGATAGCATTATTTGAGTCGATGAATTTACCGACGCAAAGATAGACCTTGAGTCGGATAGACCTTTATGGCGTCAAATTTGTGCCGACGAAAAATTAGACCTTTTGTGCAAGAATTGATGCCGTAGCAAAAAAAAAAATTATAGCCAAGATATATATTTACTTGATTATATTTAATAAATATATTTATTTATACATATACTTTTATATTAATATTGAGTGTATATACTATAAATAATATATATCTCATTTAATATCCGGAAGAGGTATGGTGGTGAAGTGGACTTAGTGCGGTGACTTTGGGTCAAATCATCCAAATAGAGTGTGTTCGAAACTTGGGAGCCTCAATAAGAAAATTATGGGTTAAATTTTTTAAAACATTTAACCACTTTTTGAGTCAGCAATCTACCGTCTCAAAAAATTAAATTTTTATGTCGTGATTGCCGACTCAAAACTTTTTTGACCCACCATTTTCATCCCTTGAGTTGCCGTCAAACGCGTCAAAAAGTTTTTATTGCAACACGCTTATTTATGACGACGCTGCCGACTCAAAAGCCCTATTTTCTAGTAGTGATTTATGAGTATGAGTAGATTCCAAAATATTAGGATTCTTTTTCAAAAAAAAATTTTAAAATTGTTTAACAAAAGCAATGTAATCTTGGAATCTATCTCACAATCCTCATCAGAATCCTCTCCAACTCTATGGCCACTACTAAAAGCAATAGCATCTTTTTGTTTCTTTTTGAAATTCCTATGTGCCTCATAAGTTTGGAGATTTCCAACCAAGTGATCCAGCTTGAGGTTGTCAACATCTTGAGCCTCCTCAATAGTCAGAACTTTTGGTTGAACCGACGCAAGGATCTCAAAATTTTTCCCACAACTTTGGATTTTGGTATTTTTTTACCTAAATTGAAGCTAGAATTAACAATGTCACTCAACTTTGCATAAAATTCATCAAAGGTCTCACCATCTTTCATTGAAAGGTTTTCGAAACTAGACGTGAGCCTTTGAAGTTTTGAGCGCTTAATGTATGAGTGCCCTCGTGAATAGTTTGTAAGATATCCCATGCCTCTTTGGCGACTTCACAATTGCAAATACGACTAAACTTTTCAGTGTGACAACGCAAAAAAGAGAATGGATAGCTTTTACTATTCCAAATACTATTTTGGTAATCAATTGTGTCCCACTTATCAATTGGTTTGGAAAGTTACTCCATCAACTGTAATCGTTGGTTCACCCACCCATACATGACAGATTGCCAAACTTTTTTCATCAATAGATTTTAAAAACGATCTCATATGAGCTTTCCAAAAGAATAATTGATCCACAAGTAGGGGTGGTCGAACCATAGAATTTCTCACGAATTGTATCCATTATCACAAATCAAACAAGATCTCGCCTAATAGACTTGTAAAACAAAAAATAAAATAAAACGATCGCCTCGATACCAATTGAAAAATCTAGAAATCCCTAGATGTTGATTTATGATTATGTATCAATTTTAAGAAGTAAACAACAATCCAAATCAAATAATCAAGACAAATCGACACAACGATTTTTTGGAAAAACACAATTGACACCTCCAATTGTGATAAAAACCATGGGCAATCGCCACAAAAATAATCCACTAAGAAGATATAAAGGAATTACATAGGTATACTCTCAATTACCAGCTTAATCACGCCCGAATTGAACCAACTCCTATGTGCCTCTTCCAACCCGCTTTACCTCCAAATTGTCTCGACGATGAGCCACTTAGAATCCACTAAAGCTTTAAGCTCAATTCTTTAATCCACCGAAGAACGACTTTCTTTTGTGTAGAATAAACAAATAATCCTTGATGTATACTCTTTAAACCATGAGTTGAATACTCAATAAAACATCAAAAAAAACTAACAAAATATCCCTAGATATAAACCCTAGAACCCAAGAAGAAGATCTGGAGAAGTAATCCTAGTTTTGGAGTAAAACAATTACTTATAGAAATCCTGGATTTTGAAGCTCGCTCGAGCGAGGAACATATCTCGCTTGATTTGCATAAGTGGCTTCGCTCGAGCCACGATCCTTCGCTTAGCTTAACAAACACCTTTTCAGTCTTTATGCAGACGCATTCTTCGCCGAGCGAGCACTCCTTCGCCGAGCAAGCAAGGGCGCATATGCAACTTCAATGCATTTTGCATTTTGCTTTTAGCGCCGCTCGATCCTCGCTATAATCAAAGAAAGTGGCAATCTTGAAAGTATTAACATCACAAACTTCTCGCAAGGCACAATTCGAGTTGGATTCGATCTAAAACTCATATCCTCACTAAATAACAAGAGCAAATAAAATTACAACCTCGAAAGGAGTTTTGTCAAACGGAATTGCCAAGAATAAAAACCCAATAGCTATCACTATCTTCATTATTTTTAGACGAGATGCACCTAGAGCTTCTATTTTAATATTTCCTTCATTATCAATTTTATTATATTATGTCTTTTTGTAATACCTTTTGGATTATTAAAGCTTGTTATTTAATTTTGTTTTAATTTGATTTCACTAGGATTTGTTCTTTAGGTATAATTTTATCAATGGGTATTCCATTTATTGGTTAGAATTTATCCGCCTCTATTATTCTATGTTGCATTTTTGGATCTATTGAATTGTCTAACTTATATATTATTTTCCAAAAATATTCTTAGTGGATAGGTTGTTTCATGCATGTCTATTCCTACAATTTTATTTTTAAAGTTAAAAATCTATTAACAAACCCATCTTTTAAACTAACGTAATATCAAGTCTACAATTAAATCATATTGGTCCTCCACACAAGTTACTTTTTATTCTACTAATTATTGATCTTCCAAAATTTCTTGGTCTAATATCACATAGAAATGCATATATATATATACGCTTTGTTCTTTATCTAATAATGGCGTAATTTATATTTGTACACTACTTATATGTAGATATCGATATTTTCCTTCTTTTTTATGTCTCAATATATTTTCATAATTTGTTAAATTTATTTCTTCTATATGATATTCACAATCTCTAATTTTTAAATCTCCTTCCATTCTTTCATGTATATATATGCTTTTTAAATAAAATTTTTGATTTTTGATAAATTTCTTTTGTATGTATTATTGCTAATATCCAATCTTTTACTTATTTCTTTTCCTAAAGTCTTCTATTATGAATTGTTCTCCTCTTAATTTCTTATGCTTATTTATTCAAGGATCATAAAATTTATTTCTTTATCAAAAATTACTATAATCTTTACTTTCAATTTCATCATCTACTTTATTTTTTCCTCAATTATTTCTACTATTCCTTTATTATTTTTTAATGCTAATTTTAATATTTCTTCTTCTAGTTCAATATAATCTAAACTTCCTAAGATTTCTATTATTATTTTTAGTTTTACATTGATTTGCATAATGCCCTACTTCACAACACGTCTAACATTTGCAAGTCTTTTTACCTTTTGAGTAATAACTATTTTTTTGAAAAATATTTTTTGTTTATTAAAATTAAAAAGTTTTTTTTTATAATATTTTCTTTTGTATTTTTCTCTTCGTTGTCTATTAAAAGTTTTATTTTTGTAGAAAATTTTCTTTTTCTTATAATATGTTTTCTTTCATGAAGGTTCACAACCCCATGAATTAATTGATTGCCAGCAATGTAAATATTATTTTTTCATCTTTCTTCTTTCTACCCATTTTCTAATATACCTAATTCTATTACCTACAGAGTCTTGCACATTATCACCTAATTCTGTAAATCATTTTTCATATTTTTCTTCTACATTAATATTTATAGGATATGGTAATTTATGAAAAACATATATAAATGGCTTTTATTTTTGTCCTATTTGATAATAATAGTATGTGTAACGCCCCCAAAAGGTAACAATAGAATAACCCGAAATATTAACCATGTATGAGGAAAAATAAATAAGCAACGATCTTTAATTAATTCTCTGGTAAACATTACAAAAGGTGCCACATACATAATACATTTATAAACCATAATTTCTGAATCTATAGCATGTGACATATAGGCAAGAATAGAAATGAAAGGAAATATAGATAAGTTTCATGCCATAGTGGCTACATGTTTCCAAAACAATGCTTGGTTACAACAAAAGTGGGTCAAGCCCAAAACAAATAAAAAATTTGAGGCTTGTACAAAAGAAAATAAATAAAGAAAAAGAAAAGCAAATGAGCCTTCATCTCTAAGATCCTCCTAAGCTAAGTTCTTGGTGGAGGCATATATACCATCAGCACCTGAAAGTTGGTTTCTATATAGGGTGTTAAAACCCAAAGAGATAATACTTTAACTGTGATATCCCTGTTCTGCAATATGTTAATTAGTCCTTAATATGAGCACGATTATGTGTTTAATATGATTTTGTGTGCCATTATGTGAAAATATGTGGTTTTGAATTTCTATCTGTTCACCGTAGGAATATCTGTTTGATTATCTCGCAATGGAAATTAATTGAAGGTCTTATCGCCATGAACTCGAATTGACTACGCCATTATGATTGGCGAATTTTTAGAACCTACGGTGAAATTTAATTGGAAACTAATTTGGATCAAATTAATTAGATTAAATTAATGAATTAAGTGCCCAATTGTTTTATAATAAAATAATGGGTTGAGTGGGTGTCTTTATACACTCAATTTCTCTCCTTAGCTTCATTTTGACTGATCATAAACTCTAAGAAAAGAAGAGAGGGTCGGCTTAGAGAGAGAGAGAGAGAGAGAGTGTAGGAGATTGAAGTTTTGGTCTTGAGGCTTGGAGATTTTGGAAGATTACTCAAGAATTTGCTATAGATTGGAAGAATTGAGCCTCTAGGTAAGTGAATCCATGAGTTTAATGTGTAATTTTGTGTATTCAAAGTTGATTGATGATCAAGAGTAAGGATTGAAGTGGAATTGAGTTGTTTATGTTGAATTGAAGGTCAATGTATGCATGCATGTATATAATTGCTATGAAATTGCATAATCTAGCATGTAATGTGTGAATTGTGAAGAATTGAACATTGAAGTATACATGCAAGCATGGTTTTGTTGATTTTCATGTTTATGAGCATCATTAGTGCTATTTGAAATGGAAATGAGGTCAAAATTGACATGCATGTTTGATTATGGAAGATATGAAAGCTTGTGTAAAGTTTGAATGTATGAGCCTTGAGTTTACAATGAAATGTGGATTAATTTGGATGAATTGGACCATGATTTTGAGCAATTGACCTCACCTTGCTTATATGCTCATATTATATAATGTGTTTGCATGTTTTGGAATCAAATTTATGGGTTTTGAACCTTGGAAGGTCGGATTTGAGCTCAAGAACACATTCTGGAAAACCCAGAATTCATGGTGTTCGCTCGAGCGGGGAATTCGCTGCTCAAGCGTAAAATATGAGCTCCCAGCATATTTTTGCAGACATGGCGTCCGCTCGAGCGGGGGAAATCACACTCGAGCGGGGAGCCATGTAATGAGGCCTTTCGCCGAAGCGCCAAAATTAACGCTCAAGCGAATTTCAGATAACCAAGATTTTTGTAAGTCAGGTCCGCCGAGGGAAGTTCACGCCGAAAGGACCCTGTCAAATTTTGAAAATGCATTCTGGGTCTTGTTTTCCGTCCTCTTTCACTTCTAAGTACTCTTAGGCATGCATTGAGCATTATAATTGAGTTAAAGAGATAAGAATGAAGCCTAAAGAGGAAAATGTGAATTTAGAACGGATCGAATTGTTTGTGACCCTTTTGTGTTCATGGAATGTGTAGGGTCGAGTTCCAGGACAAACCAACCAACCAATCATTGTGAGTAATATCGATATTTGAAACTTGTCGTTTGTCTAATTGCTTATTTCCTAATAAGCCTTGTAAGTTTGCCAGTTTGAATTATGGAAAAATGTTTGATATGAATGAAAGAATGGGCCAGAGGCCGTTTTGACAAGAATGAATGGGCCAGAGGCCGTTCTGACATTAATGAATGGGCCAGAGGCCGTTTGACAAGAATGAATGGGCCAGAGGCCGTTCTGACAAGAATGAATGGGCCAGAGGCCATTTTGACATGAATGAATGAGCCAAATGCCAGTTTGTTTGGAACCGCAGTCACTTAACCTGAATTGTGTATATATGTTAAATAGAAATATGAATTGGGCCCAAGGCCGTTTGAAGCATGTTGTTCTACATATCATTTGTATAACTTCTGTAATTGATATTATTCACTGGGCTATCGCTCACGCTCATTCATGTGTTGTAGGTGAGCCCAGAGAAGTCCAAACCCAGCCCCAGTGAACTCTGTGTGGAACAACAAAGGTTTTAAAGAGTCAGCCCGTGTGTCTCACGCACGAGACCCGTCTTCGCCCTTTTGTTATGTATTTATATTATGTCATGTTGGCAAAGCCTTTGCATCTGTTGTCTACAATTTTGATGGGTTGACTTAGACTTATATGATCCTGTATGTACAGAACCATATGTAGTACATGTTTTGTTGTGAGTTATTAATATGCACATGTATGGTTTGTTATGATGTGCTATGTAAGCACAGTTCTATGGACAAAGTTTTAAATTGCTTCCGTTTGGCCCTCTTTAACTCTGTTAGATTACGTTTGGTTTGGTTTGAGGCCGTAGGTAATCTCATGATTACTGGCCAGTTATGTCCTTAACTCATGTGGGCGGATTTGGGTCATGACATTAACACTGTATGATGCTTAACAGAGTCATATAGTGAATATATACACATGCCATTTACCAAAATGTTACACTTTCTCTTTCAAAACAATGCGATGATTATAATTCAGTTCATAAAACAATAACTTTTAAATCAAAAAATAGGGCAATTAATACACAATATTAGAAATTTAGAACGTGTCTCGCCAAGAGACTATACAAACACCGCCAAAACCATTTTACTAGAATTAACCGTATGATCGACACCTAACCACACGGTTTCGAATTTTCACCAAGGACACACAGCAATATAGATAATACCATAACCACACCGCTAACAGATTCACCAAGGTATTCACCCATTTTTCTCAAAATGATAAATTTTTAATGTGTAAATACGAAACAATGTTTAATTCAAGATATATGAGTAATTGGTTTCAATTAACTTAATCTCTATGCAATTTCTATAACAATCAATGGTATCATCCACTGATAGCTCAAAACAAATATTTCTATACAAAAGATAAATCTCCAAACAACAGTTATATTTTTATAATCTCAATATAGGAGTGATAAGGCATATTCAACTTCACTCTCATCATCAACAGATATATTCATATTATCATTTTCAAAAACTCAACATCTTTCACTTTATTCTTAATTCAAAAATCAGTGATTTCCAAGAAAACATCTATTCCTTCCAAAAGCAAATTTAAAAGAGAGATTTTCAAGATTTCAACCCAACTTATAAATATAACCATCTCCACAACATTTCAAATGATTCTATTTGAAAACCCCTATTTTATACTCCCAAAACCAAACCAACATCAAACCCTAAATCAAACCCACAATTCCCAAATCATTACACTTTTTAAGTAACACAAAACAAGACTACGAATCATACAAAGAGGTTGAAGAAATCCCTACCTCAAGATTAGAAGGAGAGAAAAACAAGACCCAAAGTTTGACGGATCTGAAAATGAAAAAATTTCCGATTAGAATGTTTACCTCTACAAGCTTTACATTTTTTCCCAAAGCACTACGGCGGCGAGACCAATAGATTTGAGTATATAGGGGTGTTTAGACAAGAACCAGAGAGAGAAAGTGAAGAAATCTGATAAAGTTACCTTTTAGAGAGAGAAAAAAGTGAAAGAGAACATCTATTTTTTTCCATATTGATATATGTACAGATCGTTCGACAACCAAAACACCGCTCGAGTGTCAAACATAAAGAACTACTCAAGCGATCAAATCATGGCTCAAGCACACAATGACCCCCCTTCTAGTAGTTTAGACCTACCATTCGAGCGAAAGAAAGACCGTTCGAGCATCAGATGCGTATCGCCAAGTGACCAACCCATGGCTCAATGAAGAACACCCCACTCCCGTGTAACGCCTCCAAAATTATACAATAAATCCCAACTCATAAGCAATATACTTCCACTCATCAGAGTTCGTATACAAAGGTGATACATGCGATATACATTCATAAATGACTCATCCTGAATCTACAGTATGTGTTACAGACGATAACGAAAAATAAAAGTTAAAGAGATATTTATATGCCCTAAAGGCTTATATCTTTCCAAGTCATTGCTTGGTTACAACAAAAGTGAGACTAGCTTAATACAAATAAAGCCCTTGGCTATACAAAAGAAAATACAACAAAAGTGAGCCCTTGCTTCAAAGTCCCTCCAAGCTATTGTCTTGATGGAGGCATATCACCAACACCTGAAAATGGTTTTTTCCCAAATAAGGTAAGCCACAACCCAGTAAAGACAATCCATCACAATATATAAATCATAACGAAGATATAAGTAAGATGCACATATTCAATGCCAAATGACAAGATCTTTTACAATACATCACTACGACCAAGTTATGCCAAACTTACATCTCAATTTATTTTATCTCAGTTCACTTGTTATACCTTCTTCATGTAATTAACCAAACAGAGGATATACTCCATAGGCCTCCAAACAACAATATTAACATACAACTACATTTACTTGCCATTTTACGACAATTTCGTCTGCGAGAATCGAAACCCATGTATACGCGCGATTTTCGAGACTTTCACCCTAGACACTCAGGGTAACTTAATTTAATGGAGTCCACCCATTTTTTCCTCTCACATATCATACATATACAATGTATATAATTCATAATCATATTCAATGATAATGATCAAGAGATTAGTTCCAATTCGCCTAATCCTCATGCAATCTCTACAAGAATCATGGCTATCCTCCATTGATAGCCCAAAATAGATATACAATCTTTAGAATAGATAAATTAACCAAACTTCCATAGCTGAGAGACTAAACAAATCCAACTACACCATTCATGTAAACAACCTCCCTAGGTTTGTTCAAAATCACAACATGTAGAGACCCTAATTTTTGGTAATTACACTTGAAACCCTAAGCCTTAGGTTAATTGCATTTTAGTCCCAAATTTCATAAAATTTTACAAAGTGGTCCAAGAAAGAATAATTTTTCTGTCTTTATTTTGTATTATAACGAAATCCTAGAATGCCATTTTTATATTTGAAAATAGCCCTAACACTTAGTTTTTATTTATTTTAGCCCCTAGTCTCTACATCAATTCATATATTTTATTTGCTTTAGCCTATTTGTATATTTATTAGTTCTTTGCATCTTTATTATTTATTTGAGCAAATAAATATCTTTAATAAATATTTTTTATTATTTATTTGAGCAAATTAGTTGGAAAAAAAATCTAGATATTTATTATTTTCCTTAGTCTTTAAGCAAGAGGGTAGAATGGTTTTTTTAACCCAAATTCATGGCATATAAATTGAGAGCCTTGTCTTAATTCCACACCCATATTTTCAGCAGCCTAAGGAGAGGGTGAGAGAAGGAGAGTGTGATTAGGGGGAAGTAGAGAAAAAAAAAACAAAAACAAAAACAAAAAACAAGAAAAAAAAGAGAGAAAATGAAGAAAATGTGCCTTCTTGAGTCAAGGTAAGAACACACCCCTCCCATGTCTTCTCCAATTCTTTCACCCATCTCATCCTATTTTCTACATGCCCTCTTGTGTTGCATATTAATGGTAAATAGGGTTTTTGATGTGTATGAAAGTGTGGGTTTGATTTAGTGACTTCACCTTACAAATTTGTCAAATTAGGCACTACTGTAACTTCTCTAATTTAAAAGAAATATCAAATTTATTTATTTCTCAAATCTGAATTTATTGTAGGCTATTTAGTGTGTTTAGAGCTTGCGATAATTTTATTAGCCCCTAATTGTGTGTTTTTAGGGCTTGGATATTTTGTTTAAAACTCTGGTCCTGAGTCTCTAAAAAACAGTCCATTTCTTGCAATTTTATAAAATTCCAAAAAAATAATCTCCTATTGGTTCTTCTGTCAAAATTTATAATTTTGAGTCCTCTTTCCAATGGAATTTATTTGGGAGAAAATGATCGGGTAGATTGAGAGGAAAGCCAGTTTTCCCAACGGATAACAAATCTGGACAGGTTTTCAAACAGAGCTTATAGATGACTTTCTGGAGGTTCTGTGCAAATTCTAAGAACTGGAACTAAAACTAGATAGGTTGATTATTGTTTCTGTGCAATTTCAGCCCCTAATTTGACCTAGAAGTATTTTTACCAAAGCATTATTGTTAGCCCTGCAGAACTGAATAGTGCTGGAAATTATGTTTTATTGTGTTATTTGTCTCTAAGTGTTTTAAAGCATTCCTAATGTTGTTTGCTTGCTTTACCATACTTTTGTATGCTTATCATGGGTTATATTTCCTCCCTTATGTTTGTCTCATGCTCTTTTATATTACCGATTTACCGAATGTGACTAACTTGCTTAGCAAAAGATCTAACAAACGGGAAATGATAAGGGGTTGGCAACGGGTTGATGTTCACATTAGTGTTTCGGAATAATTTATACATATGAATGACATGAATTATGATGGGATTAAAACCAAATGAGTTAAGTCTTGCACAAGCGGTCTAAGTGAGCCCCTAGGTTGACTTAGACACTAGGTGGTTTCAGGGTGTAAGCAAACCCTTTGGTATGGTATGTGCAGGATGTAAGCGAGCCCTAGGCAAAATTTGGTATGGTATGTACAAGGTGTAAGCGAACCCTAAGCACGATTTGGGTGTAAGCAAGCCCACTTGTTTGGCCGTCCCTTTTGAGGTCCATCAATGTCACTGAGCGATAAATAACCGGAAGGTGGGTATAGGTGGTAAGGTCTGCAAAGCAACAAAAGGGGGAGTTCTGAATAGTCCAATGTTCAATCCTTGTGGTTGGGTAAAAGGATCGCTTTGGGGGATTCTCGATGTCTAGTCTAACTATAAATTCATAGAACCCTATTGTAATGTTGTACGATTTGTTCTATGTATGGTTGATTGGTTGATAAAAGATATGGGGATGTGTGTGTTTTTATTGGGCATTCCAAGCTCATGGCGTGTCATGCCAGGTGATGAAGCAGTTTACAATGGTGAAGGTTAATTCGAAGGCAAATAAGATGAAGTGTTGGAGCTGTGGTTCATTTGAAGACTCATACTAGTTTTTTTCCTTTTAACTTTTGGTTTGGCAATGTTTTGGTAATCCTGTAATGGAACATAAACGAATTATCTATGATATTAACTTTGGTTATATATGTATATTAAGATGTTTTGGTTATCTATTCTACTGGTGTTGTATTATTGTACGTATTTAATGGCCTAGAAGTTGGGGCGTTACACAACAAGTTCCAATATTTCTTACCCATCAACAAATAACTAAGTTAAAACCCATAGAAAAGTGTAGAAAGTCCCCACCTCAAAGTTAGGAGACGAGAAAATCAAGATGGAAACTCCAAAGACACCAAAACCAAAGTTTATTCAGATCAAAACGTAGCCCTCGAGATGCTCTGCCCTTTTCCCAAAGACACTAGGGTGGAGAAATCAATGGATCTAGGAGAAAAAGTAGAGAGAAGGTGAATTTTGGAGACAGAAACTCAAGATCTAGGTTTTGAAGAGTTTTAGAGAGAGTGATGAAAAAGTAATGAAAAGGTAGGTTGCTGCGAATTGATATACGCATAATCCGCTTGAGCGCAAGAGTTGACGCTCGAGCGTTAAACATAATAAGTTGTTCCGCTCGAGCGCAAGAAATGATGCTCAAGCAGAGAATACACACATCCAGTAGTTTTGCAGATGACAAACCAACGCTCGAGCGCAAAAATGGCCGCTCGAGCACCCACTCACTCGAGCGTAGGAAACGCCACTCGAGCATAGAAAATACTCTCCCAATAGTTTTGTAGACCTGCAAAAGTATTGAGAGTTCACAAAGCCCGCTTGAGCATAGGAAGTGTCGCTCGAGCGGAGGACCAAAAATTTGGGCAACATAAAGTTTGAAAAACAAGCGACCAACTTGACCAAACATAACCACAACAACCTTAAAGCCAAATTCAAGAAGATACAAGGGAAAAAGCTGTAAACAACAATTTGAAACCATCAAACCCCAGCCTGGGGTACAACAAGAGTCAGGTCAAAAACCGGGATCGCTATATCCCAGAAGTTCAAACTGTGAACACAGATACTATGATGAACCAAAGACCACTCCAGTGAACTTGAAGAGTGAAAATCCTAAGTGATCCGTGACTAGATCAAGATTTAAATATTTCAATTCCCAATCATTCAAAACACACAATCTAAATCATCAAGCACTTATGAAAGTGATTTAGATTGTTGTTTTCGAAAAATAATAAATCGACACAAACGATTTTTATGTAGAAAAAACCACAATTGAAGCACCTTCAATTGTGATCAAAAAATCACGGGCGAAACGCCACTAATCAATCCATTACTGAAGAAAGAAAGATTACAAAGATAACAAACAAACTACCCAAACGTTTCAAATTTGTCTTCAAATCTTCTGTATGTCTTTCACTGCAACCTTCGTCTCGGAATTGATTAACTTGAAGTTGAATCCACAATTTCACTTGTCGAATCAACGACTACGTACAGAATCAAACTCCTTTGAAACTCCATGCTTGAATCTCCGGATTCCACTGAAGATGAACACTCTTCAATATAACCAATCAACCTCCTTGATATGTGCTTATCAATACATGAGTTTAATACTCACTTAAATCATCAAGAAAAACTCACAAAAACCTTCAGAAGAAAACCTCAAACGAAACCCTAAGACTCTTAAAGAAGATCTAGGAAAAGTAACCCTAGAGTTGGACAAACAAGCGAATTTATAGAAGTAGAGATCGCGCAGTTCGCTCGAGCGTGGGAATGGACGCTCGAGTGGGGACTCTATATCGCGTGTTCCAACCTAGGGTCCACACTCGAGCGGAAGATCCCATGCTCGAGCGTAGAAACACATCACTCAGCATTTTTGTAGACACGTGAAATACTGTGAGAGTGTAAACTCCGCTTGAGCGGCCATTCCCCCACTCGAGCGGGAAGAACAAACGGGAAAATTAAAATCTGATTACAAACTTTTTTTCCATGGATTTTGACAACAAGGGTCCTAAAAAGAGAAACAAGTAGAAACTCTTTTGAAAAACACTAACTCCCAACCTGTTTAAAACACAACCAATAACTAATCCCAATTAACAATAAGACATCAAGAAGTCTAAACAATAATAATGAGTACCATATTTCGAATCAAAGAATATAAAAGGGTCGGGCCTTAACTCGAGTCGTTATAGTATGGAAATTCACATATATAATTTTCTATATATTTCATATTATATATTTTTATATTATTTAATTTTCTAATCCATTCTCTTACTCGTTTTTTGTCATTCTAATTTCTTTCTACAAACTCTTGCTTGATATATTTTACAAATGTATGTAACATACCCTCAAGAGTTAGTTTAGCTGCTAATGTCTCTTTATCACTTGCTTTCAGGTTGTCGTACCAACTTGCTACTATTCTTGTGAAGTTGTGTTCAATATAATTTAAAAAGCTTTGTACGCTCCAACTGTTACTGTGAATATTTAAAACATGGTGCATGTCACTTTTCCATTGTTTTAATACTTCATTAACATTGTCTACAATCAATATCTAATAAGTAATTGGTGTTACTAATTGGTTTTGATGGTACTTCTCTTAAGAATATTTCTTGTCTGGGCATAAAATTTGCATAACTAGGTGTTCCTCCCCTAGCATATGATCCTTTATTTAAATAGCTGTAATGTCCAATTAATCATAATTTGTAATATCATCCTCCATTTGTTGTCTAGTAAAATTTCTAAAGTCTGGGTGGTTCAGATTTGTTTTGTAGATGAATTGACTTCTTTTGGTTTGACGACGACCATTTCTATGTCATCATTATTTGTTTTTTCAAATTCTTCTAAAATGTTATTTTCTTTTTCAGTGTCACTATTTTCCATTAGTTATTTTAATTCTTGAAAAGAAATGTGTTCCATTTCCCCTAGACTGATTAATCCCAATTGTTTATAAAGATCTTTTTCAGTTTTGATTCTACTATTATTTATTTCTTCTAAGATATAATTATCCATTTTATCAAATTTATCGGCTATTTCTAATATTATTTTATATTTAACGTCATTATTTTTTTTTTCATTTTCAGCCATTACTTCTAATTCTTCTAAGCTATAATTACTTAAATCTATTTTTTTCGTTTTTCAAGTGATATTAATTCAGAAGGTTCACTCATAGAGTTCCCCTTGAAAGCATCAGGGCAAATATTTTTGGTATTTTCTTGATGATGTTCTACAATAGCTACTTGCTTGCCTTTATCTTATAATAGATGTCTACCTCTATTTATAATTTCTTGTTGATTATCCTTAAGATTTTCGTTAAGTTTTTTAATAATCTGATTATGGTATTATTTTGTTATATTATTATTTTTAGTGCAATACTATTATTTAGATTATCTTATTCTACTTCTTCAGAATATCTAATGCTCATATATTAAGATTGGAAAGGTTGAAAAATCAGATACTAACACCAATTCTAAGCGCAGTTCAATTTAATATTAATTCTTGTAAAAAATTTCGATCATACTCTAAACTTTCTTTTTCTAGGAATATTTCTCTCTTAAGTTTAGCAATTCTCTAACTATAATTTATTATAGATGGTTTCGAAACAATAATTAAATGAGACTGTAATCTTTTTAACTCACTTTCTAATTCAGAAATGGATGCTAGAGTATTATTAATTTGTTCTCTTAGTCCTTCAATTAAAAGCATGTAATTACCAATTATTAACTCACAAAAGTTTTATAGTGATTCCAGTTTTGACCCGACCTTTATTGTATTTCGGACTCGGACCTTGAGGTTTAATATTGCTATTTATGTCTCTTTCTCTCTTTTCCCTTCCTATTTGAGTGTTGGAACATGTTGGGCATGTTTGAACAGGTTAGTAACTAGTCATTCAAATGGTAGTTGTCCTGAAATTTGCTTCTTCGCTCGAGCGACGCTTCTTGCGCTCGAGCGAGCTTTGAGTGCTCTCAATATTTTGGCTAGACGCAGAATTTCTGGAAAGGTTGAGGTCTTCTCTCGAGCGAGGCTTCTTGCACTCGAGCGAGGGTGTGCGTTTGTAAAACTTCTGAAGGTATGTATTCTGCGTTCAAGCGAGGTCACTTTTTGTGTTTGGTCGCTCAAGCGAGAACTCCTTCGCTCGAGCGAGCCTCGCGTATATTAATTCGCAGCAGAGCAATTTTATATCACTTTTGATTTCCTTCTGCTAAAAACCCTAATTCGACACACTCTCTCTCTCTCTCTCTCTCTCTTCAAGTACTCCAAGATCTAAGCATATCTCAACCCTAGTCCCTTTGTTAAAGAGTTGGAGCATCTCAAGGACTTCCCTTTTATCCAAGTCAAACCGAATTTGGGGCATTTTTGAAGTTCTTCTTCATCTCCTTTGAGCTTCTACACTTGAGGTAGGGATATTCTACGCTTTAATATGGTTTTTAACCTAGGTATTTGTTGTTATGTATAAATTGTGAGATTTGGGAGGATTTAGGTAAAGTTAGGGTTTGGATTCAAAATTGAAAGAGGGGTTTTCCATATTGGTTTTACAAAATGACCATGGGGCTTTGTATACGAGGTTCTCTAGTGTTAAAATGGTGGAATTTAGCCTTTGGGTTGATATTTGAAAAATAGGAAAATTGCTCTAATATGAGCAAAATAATTATTTTGTATAAATAATGAAATTGATATGGGAAATGTGAAATTGAGAGGGTGTATGAATAAATGATGTAGTTGGATTTTTTAAATCACTTACCTATGGAAATGTGATAAATTGTTTGTTATAAAGATTATATATCTATTTAGAAATATCTATTTTGGACTATCGATGGAAGATAGCTATGATTGTTGTAGAAATCGCATGAGAATTAGGTGAATTCAAACCTATCATTTAAATTATGTCATTGAATATGACAGTATGATTGAGACATTGATTATGTGTTGTGGATAGTCATTGTATATGACAATGCCTTTAAATACATTGTATATGTGTCATTGTTTGGGAGGAGATAGGAGATGTACTTCATTGTTTGAGAGGAGATAGGGAATGGACTCCATTTAAAATTAAGTTGGTTGGAGTGTCTAGGGTGACAGTCCCGAAACCTTATATTTATGGGTGTCGATTCCCTTAGATGTGAATTATGTAAAATGGCAGAAATTGAAGTGTTTGAATGACGGTTGTTATTGAATTGTGAACCAATGAGTCGTAGCCTCATTTTGGGTTGTTTAGATAACAAAGGACTATGCCTATAAATTGGTTTGAAATAAAACAACAGAAATGTATTGAGTTGTGAATATCATTACTGAGTAGTCATGGAAAGAATGTAAGTTAGTCTTGAACATTGAACATTTATCTGACACTTATATCTTAGTTAAATTTCATATATTGTGTTAGTTTATCTCTACTGGGCTTTGGCTCATCCTACTTGGGAAACCATTTTCAAGTATAGGTAATATGCTTCCTCCAAGGACATAGCTTGGGAGGACTTAGGAGCTGAAGGTTCTATTTTGTTATTTTTGTGTTTAAGTGTTTATTCAAGCTGAGTGCTTTAAATGTATAGAGCTTATGACTCTCTATTGTTGTAACTAAGTGATAATTTGGAAAGATGTAAGCCCGTAGGACATTTATTTTGTTGTTATTAACTTGTATTACATGCTATAGATTCAGGATGAACGTTTATGAATGTATAATGCATGTAATACCTTTTGTAATACAAACTCTGATATGAGAAAGTGTCAATTATGTTATATACATTTCTCTTATGAGTAGGGTTATTTGTATTATTTTGAGGGCGTTACAAGTTTATAATGTTTTCTTAATTTATATATATAGAATTTTTTTTATAAAATTTTGGGGGGTTAATTTATAATTTCCAAATGGTAATATGATTGGGTTTGATGAGGTGTGTGTTCCACCTAGTATTTGGGCTATCAGTGTCATTGCTGAATTTGGTTGATCAGGATTTATCCATTATTATTTGATCGCAAAAATTATTTGGCACCCAGGGATTACCTAACTCATGTGATAAGCCAATCACTAAAATATAGTCTCCGTTGTTCTTCAATCACTTAACATAAAATAATAAATCTCGCGTCTTCTACTAATCACAAAGTCAAAGAATACCACTTGAATATGCCCTTTATGAAAAAAATAACTTCTCATTTTGTGGACACAAATGTTCAACAGCAAGTGTGTGAGTGATTTTCTAACCACACTGCCTGCTTAGTAACCAGCTGGAGAGCATCGGCAGAATAGATGGCACCTGGCTGACCTGCAATAGAAAGATAAGAATCTCGCGGTGGTTCGTCCACCTGGGGGCACTCCAACGATCAAGTCAGTATATCTCAAAGATAAATCAAGTGCTAAACTCACAAGCTTGAGTATCAAAAGCATACCTTAGACCCATGGAGGTGCCTCTCTTTTATAGCCAACATAAACCTAGTCCCAATAAAAGCCTAACTTCTATGGACTCAGGATTACTGCTAATCTTGGACTCCCAGTAAGATTAGCATAAACTCTCTAAGAGTCTTATCTTAATACAAATTGAAGTCTTCTCTCATTCTAGGACTCTTGTCCCTCATCCAGGTGGAGTTCCCTTTTCATTCTAGGACTCTTGTCCCTTATCCACTTATCTCGAATTTCGATATCTCAGGAGATAACCTCGGCCTTGCCGAGATCACCTCGGCGTCACGACCAGGACACGTGGTACCTCGGCTGACACGTCAGCATCACCTTGCCACGTATTGGTACTCAGAAAATATATCCCCACAACTGCCCCTAGGTGCTATTACCTCAGCATTCTGAGGTGATGGAACCTACACTGTTCGTTCATCTGTGCCCCTCTGTCCGAGATCAAACTCGCCGACCTCAAAGTTCCCTAGACTTTACTCTCCACTGGTGTCAAGAATCAAGTTTCATGCTTTCCAAGCTGCTTGAAATCGCACCTCCTAGCCGAGGTTCTGGTTCCATTAATTCGTAAACTCCAAGAGCTTTGCAACTGCTTCACTCACACTCTCTGGTGAGTTCCCGATTTCCACTCATCTATTTGACTCCGGCGATTTTCATATTGGAGTTCATTTCACTTGGTAGGTTCACAAACTCTTTACTTGCTATTAAGCTCAATCTTTCATAACTCTTCTGAATATGTTTACTTGCCATCTGTTGCCTTCTATTTTCGTCTGTCTTCAAGTTTTGAATTGTTTGAATGCCTGGTACTGTTCTTGTCATATCTGCTTTCTGTTGCTAGCATCGTGACTGGGTTATTACTTTCTTGTTCTTCACATACTTACTTAGTGCCTGTGCACTTGGCTTTATTCTTGAACTTTGTCGTCTTCTTGACTATTTTTCTCTTGTTTCATTCAATCCTTTGGCTTTTTCTCTTTCCAGCTCTTTTGCTTAAATCCGTCATTGTTCCAAGCTTTCAAGCTTCTGCAACTGTCTTCGTTCCTCTCATATGGTGAAGCTTACGTCATTCTGTCATTGTCGTCAGACTTCAGCAATTCTCATTCCCGCTTCCCTTTTTCTAGTAAGCCACTGTTCCTTCTAGTTTTATTTCTTGTTGCTTTTTAAGAAGCTCTGCTTCATTGTTAATCACCATTGCTGTTTTACCTGTTGTTTCCAAATCATCTTCTTGAATACACACTGTTCACATATCTGTTGATTTCTGCCACTGTTCTTGGCTTGACACACCTGTGCAATCTTTTTGTCTTGATTTCCTGATAGCTTCAACACCATTCTTGATTACGAATTACATTCTTGTTTCTGTTTTCGGTGTCTTTTTCCATATTCTTGCTTTCAATCCTTGCCTTCAAACTCCGAGGTGCTAATCGCCGAGAAGAGCCTTGATCAAACTCTTCGGGAGATCGATGCTGAGCTCGAGGCCGAGAAGGCTGCTGAGAAGTCTTCCCAACTGTCTTCTATATCCTGCCATTGATGCCAAGTAGTTTTGTTTCATTCTTTTACTCCTTGTACCTTGTACCTCGTACTTTGTCTGTCTTTGTATGCTTTTAATCTGGCCGACGTGCCATTTTTGTAGTCTAAATAATTTATTTTTCAATATTCAAGCCGAAGTGCCTTCTTTCTTCTTTAAATGCATTTCTCTGATTTCTTCTTTGAATGTATGTCTTCTTTTTTCTGCTCTTGTATAATTCTATACTTAGAATAATTTGCATGTCTTCAAAGTACACCTTGACTGTGCAATCTCTTCGGGTAAAATACCTCTGTCACAACTTCTAATCTTGCTCATCTCGGCCTTGTCCTAACACTTGAAAATATTGTAACAAATATTTTCACAAGTGTTGCTTAGAACTTGTCACTTTCTCAATGTCTTCTATCAAGACTTTAGTTTTCCATATTTCAAGTTTTGACAACCTGGTAGTCTCGACAAGTATGCAGATATTGCTTGAGCTTGACTTTAACTTGTAAATTTTTCTCAAAACTTTCAACAAGTGTTTAACCATCATCCTTTATCATAACCACGGCTTAACTTCAGCTTGTAAATTTTTCTCAAAATTTTAACAAGTGTTAAACCATATTCCTTTATCATAACCTCGGTTTAACTATAACTTGTAAATTCACACAGAATTTCAACAAGTGTTTAAACGAATCTTCTTCTGATACGACCTCGATTTAATTTCAACTTGTAAATTCACACAGAATTTCAACTAGTGTTAAATATTACATCGGTTTAACTTTAACTTGTAAATTCACACAGAATTTCAACAAGTGTTAAATATGACCTCTGTGATACCCCTGTTCCGTAATATGTTAAATTGGTCCTTAATTTGAATATGATTATGTGTTTAGCATGATTTTATGTGCCATTATGTGAATGTATGTGATTTTGAAGTTTTATCTGTTTACCGTAGGCATATCTGTTTGAATAATCTGCTTTGGAAATTAAATTGAGGGTCTTATCAGCCACAGAACCCGAAATTGATTACGCCATTGTGACTGGCATAATTTTTAGAGCCTACAATGAAATTTAATTGAAAAACTGATTCAGGCCAAATTAAATTGATTAATTAATGAATTGGTGCTCAAATATGTAATATTAAATTAATGAGGCTTAGTGGGGTTATATGGGACCCTTATGCATTCAACTCCCTCCTTTTATTTCATTCTTGGCTGATTTAACCCTGTAGAGGAGGAGAGACCCAAATTAGAGAGAGAGAGGGGAGGAAATCAAAGTTTTGCTCTTGAATCTTGGAAGTCTTGAAGACAACTCTAGACTTGACCACAAATTAGAAGAATTGAGCCTCTAGGTAAGCATTGATTCTTGAATTCATGAGTTCAATGTGTAATCTTGTGTGTTCAAGGGTTGTTTGTGATCAAGAGCATGATTTGAATTGGTTTTATTGACATTGAGGCTTGATATGTGCATGCATGGGAAGACCTCCTATGGAATCACAAAATCTAGTATGTAATTCGTGAAATTGTGAAAGATTAGTAGTATAATCCCACATGCAAGCATGTCTTTGTTGAGTCTTATGGGAATGAGCACTAATTGCATCATTTGAAATGAATATGAAGTCAAAATGGGCATGCATGTACAAATCATGGGAGTATAAATCTTGAATGTTTGAATTTGAGTATGTTGATGATGAGTTGAGATATTTTGGGACATGCATGTAGATAATTCAAAGAATTGAGCTTCCTAATGTTGTAATCTTGCATTGGTGCCATGTTAGTATGACTATATTTGAGATTCGAGCCATAACATGCATATTTGGTTGGTTGGAATTCGAATTGGAGCTCAAGAACTCAATCTGGAAAACCCAAATTTTTAATGTCCGCTCGAGCGGGGAAAGGACCGCTCGAACGGGAAAGTCGTGCTCCCAACACTTTTTGCAAAGTTGGATGTTCGCTTGAGCGGGATATATAACGCTCGAGTGGGGAGTTTTATAGGCAGGCCTTCCGCTCGAGCGCTCTATTCCACGCTCGAGCTTATTTTTCATGCAACCAAAGATTTTGTAGCCTATGGGTCACCGCGGTAAGTCGACGCTCGAGCAGGGACCCTGTTTTCTGAAATTTTGTTCATGCATTCTGTGTTTTGTTTTCCGTTCTCTTTCACTTGTAATCACTCTTAGGCATATGTTAAACATTGTAAATGAGTTAATGAGACAAGAATAAAGCCTAGAGAGGAATATGTGAATTAAGAAACGGATTGAATTGTTAATGGCCCTTTTGTGTTCATGGAATGTGTAGGGTCAAGCTCCCGGGCGAATCCACAAGCTGATCACTGTGAGTAATATCGATATTCGAATGCTTGTGAATGTCCAATTGTTTATTCCCTTATAAGCTTTATGAGTTGCTAATTGGGATTGCGGACAAAAGTTTGACATGAATAAATGAATGGACCGAAGGTCGTTTTGATAAACACAAATAGACCAAAGGTCGTTTTGATAAACATAAATGGACCAAAGATCGTTTTGATAGAATTGAATGGACTGACGGTCGCTTTGATAGAAACGAACGGATCGAAGGTCGTTTTGACATATATGAATGGACCAAAGGTCGTTTTGACATACATGAATGGACCAAAGGTTGTTTTGCCATATTTGAATGGACCGAAAGTCGTTTTGGCATAAATGAGTGGGCCGAAGGCCGTTTTGACATGAATGGGAACCTGAATGGACCAAAGGCCAGAATATTGAAACTACAAGTCACTTGATTTGAAATTCGTATCGTTATACATCTGTTAAATAGAAATATGAATTGGGCCCAAGGCCGTTTGGAACCTGTTGTTCTACATTGATATGTAACTTCTGTATTTGATATTATTCACTGGTCTATCACTCACGCTCATTCATGTGTTTGTAGGTGAACCTAGAGAAGTACCAACCCGGCCCCAATGAAGTCTACCATGAACAACACAAGTTTTGGAGAGTCAGCCTTGTGTTTCATGCACGAGACCCATCCTTGCCATTTTGTTATGCATTTGCATTTTGTTTTGTTGGCAAGGACTTTGTGTATACTTGTATATAGTCTGTTATGGGTTGGCTCAGCTTAGATGATCCTGTTTGTAAAGAAGTTTACTACTGTACTTTTGATGTGGGTTATTAACGTATCTGAGCATGGTTTGTTGATGTGCATATAAGCACGGCTCTATGGACAAAGTTTTAAATTTTTGCTTCCGTTTGGCCCCTTTACTCTGACGAGTTATGTCTGTTTTGGTCTGAGGCCGTAGGTAATCATAGGATTACTGGCCGGTTATGTCCTTAACCCATAGGGGCGGGTTCGGGTCATGACAGAGTGGTATCAGAGCACGAGTTAATAACTCACACACTTGACCAAAAAGAGCAATAAGCGTCTAGATGAGATCTAGGATGCATTCATGTGATAAATATGAATTTGGTAGCATTGATTATATGCTTAAATGTTTTGATATGAACAATTATATGTTGTAAGCTGTGAATTACTTGCATTGCAAATTACCTGAATATGTATGCTCTTTGTTACATGCGTACTTGTGTATATCCTGTATATAGCATAATGCAAGTTTAATTAGATGGTGAGAACCAGAGGAGATGAAATAGAAGAATCCTCAACTGCCAGAATGGACAGAATGGAAAGACTGATACAGGAAATGACAGAAGCTTTGAGACAGCAACAGGAGTGGCAACAACAAGGCAAGAACCACACCGCCACCTCCACCTCCGCACCACCGTGCTGCACCATCAAAATGATGACCGAATAATAGCTCTCACCAAGGAATTCAAGAAAATGAAACCACCACAGTTCCACGGGGGATTAGATCCGTTGAAAGCCGAAGCATGGGTCCTCGGCATTGAGAAATTATTTGAAGAGTTCCCCTGTTCATAGACTCAGAAAGTGCTTCTAGCCACTTTTATGCTAGAAGACGAAGCAAGAAAATGGTGGATGTTGATGCGAGAAAACCACAAAGATGTTGACTGGGTAAAATTTTTAGAAATCTTCTATGACAAGTACTTCCCGTAGTGTGTCCGGGATAGGAAAGTAGCAGAGTTCATGGAACTCAAGCAAGACAGCATGACTGTAGCTGAGTATGAGGCCAAATTTACTGAGTTGGCCAGGTTCGCTCCACACGTAATTGACACTGATTATAACAAGGCAAGGCACTTTGAGGGTGGGCTCCGAAGTGACATCCTAGAGAGAGTGAATGTCCTGAAGTTGGAGACCTACATTGGGGTGCTTGACATAGCCATTATATCAGAGACTAACATAGCTAGACAGGCTAAGCCAGTAACAGAATGGAAGGGTAACAAACGGCAAGGCTTCTTTTCAAAAAAGAAATTTCTGAAAAAGCAAAACACGGGCTCCTCAACTACTTCAAGTTCTTCCTGAGACACAGCTCTCATGTGCAACATTTGTAGCAAAAGGCGCCATGGAGTCTGTTACCATGCATCAGGAGCCTGTTTTAAGTGTGGGAAACAAGGGCACATAGCCCGAAAATGTAATCAGAACAGTGGGAAACTAGCAGCTAGTTCAACGACATCAGTTCCAAAGCCGAGAAACACCTTGAGGTCCGCTACTACTAGGGATGCAGTGAGACAGGGGAGAGTTTTTGCCCTTGTTCCGGGCCATACACGGAATGCCAATGCTGTTGTATCAGGTACTATCTCAATATGTAATCAGGATGCCTTTGTATTAATTGATTCTGGATCAACACACTCATTTGTGACATATACATTTGCATCTAGACCCCTAAAGTTATTGCCATATTTGTTGTGTGTGTCTGCTCTATCGGAGGAATCTATGTTATGTGACTATATATATCGATTTTGTAACATGCATATTGAGGATGCTACCCTATATGTAGATTTGTTGCCTTTGAACTTTAGACATTTCAATGTAATTTTGGGGATGGATTGGTTGACCAAATACTGTGCCACCATAGATTGTGTGACAAAAAGGGTTGTATTTAAACTACCAGAACAGAAAGAAATTGTGTTTGTGGGTAATGGGGTAGTGCCTCCACCTTATTTGATATCTGCAATGAAAGCATGTAAACTGATCAGGAAGGGGTGCCAGGGTTATCTGTGCTATGTGTTAACTGAACGATCTGTGAATGTTGAATTGAATGATATTCCTATTGTTAGAGAATTCCCAGACGTGTTCCCAGATGAATTACCAACGGAATTGGTAGATAGGGAGATAGAGTTTACTATTGAGACTGTGCCAGGCACCTAGCCTATTTCTAAGACCCCTTACAGAATGGCTACTGCTGAAATGAAAGAATTGAAAGAACAGTTGCAAGATCTGCTTGATAAGGGGTTTATCCGACCTAGCACTTCGCCTTGGGGTGCACCAGTGCTGTTTGTGAAAAAAAAGAATGGTACCTTACGCCTATGCATCGACTATCGAGAATTGAATAAGGTAACAGTAAAGAACAAATACCCCCTACCCTATATTGATGATTTATTTGACCAGTTGCAGGGATCACAGGTGTTTTCTAAGATTGATTTGAGATCCGGGTATCATCAGCTAAAAGTTATGGCGGAGGATGTTGAGAAAACAGCATTCAGAATGAGGTATGGTCATTTTGAGTTTCTTGTTATGCCATTTGGAGTGACTAATGCTCCGGCAGCATTTATGGACCTAATGAATAGAATTTTTAAAACCTACCTTGATGAGTTTGTTGTAGTCTTCATCGATGACATTTTAATATACTCTAAAGATAGACTTGAGCATGAACATCACTTGAGAACTGTTTTACAAATACTTCGGGAAAGGAAATTATTTGCTAAACTAAAGAAATGTGAGTTTTGGTTGGACGAAGTTGTTTTCTTAGGGCATGTGATCAACAAGGAAGGAATTTCAGTGGACTCGCAGAAAATAGAGGCAATTGTGAATTGGCCTACACCGACTAATGTGATAGAGGTTCGCAGTTTTATGGGCTTAGCTGGGTACTACCGGAGGTTTGTGAAGGACTTTTCAAAATTAGCCGTGCCTCTTACCCAATTGACACATAAAGGGCAACCATTTGAATGGAATGATGAAAGGGAATCTGCTTTTCAAGAATTGAAGACGAGATTGACTACTGCACCAATTTTGACATTACCCTCAGGTACGGAAAATTTTGTAATTTTCAGTGATGCATCTTATAAGGGTTTGGGTTGTGTGTTAATGCAGAACGGAAAGGTTATTGCTTACGCCTCTCGACAGTTGAGGCCACATAAGAAGAATTATCCAACACATGACCTAGAATTGGTCGCAGTCATTTTTGCTTTGAAAATCTGACGGCATTATTTGTATGGGGAAAAATGTGAAGTCTACACAAATTATAAGAGCCTAAAATACTTCTTCACGCAGAAAGAGTTGAATATGCGTCAGAGAAGATGGTTGGAATTGATAAAAGATTACGACCTAGAAATTCAGTATCACCCTGGGAAAGCTAACACAGTGGCTGATGCCTTGAGTAGAAAATCAACGGGGAGTATGGCTTGGTTGCTTACTGAACAAAGGGAGATTTTGCAAGATTTTGAGAAGTCTAAAATTGAAGTGGTACTGTGCGAACAGGGCGGATTTGTAGCCGCTATTACAGCCGAGCCGGCGATTGTTGATGAAATCAAGCAGAAACAGAAAGAGGATGAGTTCCTTAGAAAGGTAATTGATGAATTTGAGACGAGTCCAAAAGCAGAATTTAGCATTGAGAATGAAGTGTTGAAATTCTGAAACAGAATGTGTGTCCCTGATATCCCGGAACTAAAGAAGAGGGTCCTAGATAAAGCCCACAGATTTGTATTTGCTATGCATCCGGATAATAACAAAATGTATCGGGACTTGAAACAAACCTATCGGTGGCCTAAAATGAAGAAAGAGATTGCAGAATATGTGTCCAAGTGGCTTCAGTGTCAGCAAGTTAAGGCTGAACATCAGAAACCAGGCGGTCTACTTCAACTTCTCCCTATTCCTGAATAAAAATGGGAACATGTGACTATGGACTTCGTTGTTGGCCTACCTCGGACTTCTCGAGGTATGGATTCTATTTGGGTTATAGTTGATAGACTGACTAAATCGGCACATTTTCTGCCTGTCAAAACTACAGTTACTGCTTATAAATTAGCTACCATTTATGTTGATGAGATTGTCCGTTTACACGGAGTACCGGTATCCATTGTGTCGGATAGAGATCCGAAATTCGTGTCTAGACTGTGGAAGAGTTTGCAGGAAGCTATGGGAACAGAACTAAGATTCAGTACTGCATTCCACCCACAGATAGATGGGCAGTCAGAATGAACGATACAAACTTTGGAAGATATACTTCGCATGTGTGCTTTGGATTTTCAGGGGAGTTGGGAAGACTATTTGCCACTTGCAGAGTTTGCTTATAATAACAGCTTCCACTCCAGCATCGGTATGGCACCATACGAGGCTTTGTATGGTAGGAGGTGTAGATCACCTATTTGTTGGACAGAGGTCGGGGATAAAGCCTTGCTTGGGCCAGAAATTGTGCAAGACACTTCTGAGAAAATCAAGATTGTTCGTCAAAGGCTCAAAATAGCTCAGGACCGACAAAAGAATTATGCAGACGTTCGGAGAAGACCTCTTGAGTATGAGGTCGGTGACCATGTGTTTATCCGTGTTTCTCCAATGACAGGCCAAGTCAGATTTGGGAAAAAGGGCAAGTTGTCGCCCCGCTACATTGGGCCGTTTTAAATTTTGGAGAGGCTTGGTCCAGTTGCTTATAGAGTGGCCTTACCACCAGGATTCGACCAAATCCATAATATGTTTCATGTGTCGATGTTGAGGAGCTAACTCCGAGACCCGTTTCATGTGATTGATTATCACCGGGTTGCTATTGATGAGAATATGGAATATACTGAGTGGCCGGAAAGAATTGTCGACCGACAAGTGAAAGAATTGAGAAACAAATCCATCCCAATGGTAAAAGTGGAATGGAAGGAACACTATGGGATGGATGCCACGTGGGAAACAGAGGAGGAAATGCGACTATGCTATCCACATTTGTTTCCCGACGAAGGTAAATTAAGTTTGGAGGACCAAACTTCCTAAAGGGGGGAAGACTGTGATACCCCTGTTCCGTAATATGCTAAATTGGTCCTTAATTTGAATATGATTATGTGTTTAGCATGATTTTATGTGCCATTATGTGAACGTATGTGATTTTGAAGTTTTATCTGTTCACCATAGGCATATCTGTTTGAATAATCTGCTTTGGAAATTAAATTGAGGCCTTATCGGCCACAGAACCCGAAATTGATTACGCCATTGTGACTGGCATAATTTTTAAAGCCTACGGTGAAATTTAATTGAGAAACTGATTCAGGCCAGATTAAATTGATTAATTAATGAATTGGTGCTCAAATATGTAATATTAAATTAATGAGGCTTAGTGGGGTTATATGGGACCCTTATGCATTCAACTTTCTCCTTTTATTTCATTCTTGGCTGATTTAACCCTCTAGAGGAGGAGAGACCCGAATTAGAGAGAGAGAGAGAGAGAGAGAGAGAGAGAGAGAGAGAGAGAGAGAGGAGGAAATCAAATTTTTGCTCTTGAATCTTGGAAGTCTTGAAGACAACTCTAGACTTGACCACAAATTGGAAGAATTGAGCCTCTAGGTAAGCATTGATTCTTGAATTCATGAGTTTCATGTGTAATCTTGTGTGTTCAAGGGTTGTTTGTGATCAAGAGCATGATTTGAGTTGGTTTTATTGACATTGAGGCTTGATATGTGCATGCATGGGAAGAACTCCTATGGGATCACAAAATCTAGCATGTAATTTGTGAAATTGTGAAAGATTAGTAGTTTAATCCCACATGCAAGCATGTCTTTGTTGAGTCTTATGGGAATGAGCACTAATTGCATCATTTGAAATGAATATGAAGTCAAAATGGGCATGCATGTACAAATCATTGGAGTATAAATCTTGAATGTTTGAATTTGAGTATGTTGATGATGAGTTGAGATATTTTGGGACATGCATGTAGATAATTCAAGGAATTGAGCTTCCTAATGTTGTAATCTTGCATTGGTGCCATGTTAGTATGACTATATTTGAGATTTGAGCCATAACATGCATATTTGATTGGTTGGAATTCGAATTGGAGCTCAAGAACTCAATATGAAAAACCCAGATTTTTAATGTCCGCTCGAGCGGGGAAAGGGCCGCTCGAGCGGGAAAGTCGTGCTCCCAGCACTTTTTGCAAAGTTGGATGTCCGCTCGAGCGGGATATATAACACTCGAGCGGGGAGTTTTGTAGGCAGGCCTTCCGCTCGAGCACTCTATTCCACGCTCGAGCTTATTTTTCATGCAACCAGTACTTTTGCAGGCCTTAAGGGTCAGCTCGAGCGGGTAAGTCGACACTCGAGCGGGGGTCCTATTTTCTGAAATTTTGTTCATGCATTCCGTGTTTTGTTTTCCGTTCTCTTTCACTTATAATCACTCTTAGGCATATGTTAAACATTGTAAATGAGTTAATGAGATAAGAATAAAGCCTAGAGATGAATATGTGAATTAAGGAACGGATTGAATTGTTAATGACCCTTTTGTATTCATGGAATGTATAGGGTCAAGCTCCAGGGCAAATCTACAAGCCGATCACTGTGAGTAATATCGATATTCGAATGCTTGTGAATGTCCAATTGTTTATTCCCTTATAAGCTTTATGAGTTGCTAATTGGGATTGCGGACAAAAGTCTAACATGAATAAATGAATGGACCGAAGGTCGTTTTGATAAACACAAATAGACCAAAGGTCGTTTTGATAAACACAAATGGACCAAAGGTCATTTTGATAAACATAAATGGACCAAAGGTCATTTTGATAGAATTGAATGGACCGAAGGTCGTTTTGATAGAAATGAACGGACCGAAGGTCGTTTTGACATATATGAATGGACCAAAGGTCGTTTTGACATACATGAATGGACCAAAGGTCGTTTTGACATATATGGATGGACCGAAGGTCGTTTTGGCATAAATGAGTGGGCCAAAGGCCGTTTTGACATGAATGGGAACCTGAATGGGCCAAAGGCCAGAATATTGAAACTACAAGTCACTTGATTTGAAATTCGTATCGTTATACATCTGTTAAATAGAAATATGAATTGGGCCCAAGGCCGTTTGGAACCTGTTGTTCTAGATTGATATGTAACTTCTGTATTTGATATTATTCACTGGGCTATCGCTCACGCTCATTCATGTGTTTGTAGGTGAACCAAGAGAAGTCCCAACCCGGCCCCAATGAAGTCTGCCATGAACAACACAAGTTTTGGAGAGTCAGCCTTGTATCTCACGCACGAGACCCATCCTTGCCATTTTGTTATGCATTTACGTTTTGTTTTGTTGGCAAGGACTTTGTGTATACTTGTATATAGTCTGTTATGGGTTGGCTCAGCTTAGATGATCCTATTTGTAAAGAAGTTTACTACTGTACTTTTGATGTGGGTTATTAACGTATATGAGCATGGTTTGTTGATGTGCATATAAGCACGGTTCTATGGACAAAGTTTTAAATTTTTGCTTCCGTTTGGCCCCTTTACTCTGACGAGTTATGTCTATTTTGGTCTGAGGCCGTAGGTAATCATAGGATTACTGGCCGGTTATGTCCTTAACCCACAGGAGCGGGTTCGGGTCATGACAACCTCGGTTTAACTTTAACTTGTAAATTCACACAGAATTTCAACAAGTGTTAAACATGACCTCAGTTTCACTTCAACTTGTAAATTCACACAAAATTTCAACAAGTGTTAAACATGACCTCAATTTCACTTCAACTTGTAAATTCACACAAAATTTCAACAAGTGTTAAATATCATCTCGGTTTAACTTCAACTTGTAAATTCACACAGAATTTCAACATGTGTTTAAATATCACATCGATTTAACTTCAACTTGTAAATTCACACAGAATTTCAACAAGTGTTAGACATCATCTCGGTTTAACTTCAACTTGTAAATTCACACAGAATTTCAACAAGTGTTAAATATCACATCGGTTTAACTTCAACTCGTAAATTCACACAGAATTTCAATAAGTGTTAAACATCATCTCGGTTTAACTTCAACTTGTAAATTCACACAGAATTTCAACAAGTGTTAAATATCACATCGGTTTAACTTTAACTTGTAAAGTCACAGAATTTCAACATGTGTTAAACATGACCTCGGTTTAACTTCAACTTGTAAATTCACACAGAATTTCAACAAGTGTTAAACATGACCTCGGTTTAACTTCAACTTGTAAATTCACACAGAATTTCAACAAGTGTTAAACATCATCTCAGTTTAACCAACTTGTAAATTGCTACAAATTTCAACAAGTGGTAAACATCATATCGGTTTAACCAACTTGTAAATTGCTACAAATTTAAACAAGTGGTAAACATCATCTCGGTTTAACCAACTTGTAAATTGCTACAAACTTAAACAAGTGGTAAACATCATCTCGGTTTAACCAACTTGTAAATTGCTACAAATTTCAACAAGTGGTAAACATCATATCGATTTAACCAACTTGTAAATTGCTACAAATTTCAACAAGTGATAAACATATTCTTCTTCTCTCTGCCCCTTGCATGGCTTCCACATACTCCTTTGTGAACCTTATAAAAGGTCTTCAACCCGACTAACTGCAGTCCAACCTTGTGTGTTTTCTTTTTTATCTTCTGGGATCTGAGATTTGCTCACTGAGCTCTTCTCTTTTCGGACTCAAGTGCCGAGATCTTGTCTGCTAGAATCTTGGATCTGCTCACTTAGGTTGAGCTCTTCTCTTCTCGGACCTACTCATCTAGGCTGAGATCATGTCTTCTAGGATCCGGGATCCGGGATCTGGAATCCAGGATCTACTCACTTAGGATGAGTTCTTCTATACTTGAATGTTATCTCCTTGGGAGCACTCATGCCCCCTGTCTTTGCATCCCTTCTGGAAGGGTCTTCCTTTCTTCGCAAGTATCTATCCATCCATACCTGGAGGTCATCTTCGTTGTAGTATCCGCTTCGATCTATTGTCTTTGGTGCGTCGCCTTTCTGACCGGCATCTTTCACTCCGTGACTCTAGTCACAAGTTTCTATGTTACGGTCGTCCCCTTCAACGTCAAGGTTGATAGGTCTCCCACTCCCAGTAGAAGCGTTATCTCCAATCTGATCCTTCTGTCTGTCATTGGCCATCTATCCTTCTTTCTTTCATTGGCCATCTATTCTTCTTTCTTTCCCAGAGACGGCGCCAAATTGTGTGAGTGATATTCTGACCACACTGCCCGCTTAGTAACTAGCTAGAGAGCACCGGCAGAATAGATGGCACCTAGCTGACCTACAACAGAAAGATAAGAATCTCGCGGTGGTTCGTTCACCCAGGGGCACTCCGACGATCAAGTCAGTATATCTCAAAGATAAATCAAGTGCTAAACTCACAAGCTTGAGTATCAAAAGCATACCTTAGACCCATGGGGGTGCCTCTCTTTTATAGCCAACATAAACCTAGTCCCAATAGAAGCCTAACTTCTATGGACTCAGGATTACTGCTAATCTTGGACTCCCAGTAAGATTAGAATAAACTCTCTAAGAGTCTTATCTTAATACAAACTGAAGTCTTCTCTCATTCTAGGACTCTTGTCCCTCATCCAGGTTGAGTTCCCTTTTCATTCTAGGACTCTTGTCCCTTATCCACTTATCTCAGATTCCGATATCTTCGGAGATAACCTCGGCCTTGCCGAGATCACCTCGGCGTCACGACCAGGACACGTGGCACCTTGGCTGACACGTCGGCGTCACCTTGCCACGTGTTGGTACTCAGAAAATATAGCCCCACATCAAGTAATATCATCATATGTTTTATGGGTTATTTGTGAGATTTGTAGGTGCAAATTTATTGGATTTTCAATTGGACGGTCACATAAAAAATAGGGGTAAACTACCAATAGGTCCTAATAGTTGGACTTAATTTCCATAAAGTCTTATTGAAAATAAGTTCTAGCAAAATCATCACTTAAAATAAATTTTTTTGATATTTTTTGCATATGTCGTTAAAAATTGACAATTATTGACTTTTTTTGTTACGATTTTTATAAATTGTCACTAAAACTTACAATTGTGACGTTTTTCTATGACACAATTTTCAAACTGTCATTGAAATATAAAAATTACTGAAGATTTTTTTAAACTATAGCTTAAACTTATAATTAATGACATTTTTTGTGACAAAATTTATAAACTGTCACTGAAACTTAATAATTAGTGACTTTTTTTAATAGTGATTAATAAAAAATGTTATTAATTATCATAAAACCTATTGGATAATAAATGCACTTATTAGGATCTACACATGTATCCCTCTAAAAACAGGAATCCAAGCTACACATTGGCATTAGTTCTAGTATTGTAGCTAAACTTTGGACCTTGAGAAATGGTCTTGTTCTAGCAATGGAGTGGAATGTGAACAACATACAAGTGAAAAATTGATTCTTCGTTGATGAAATAAATTGTTATGGAAAAGATTGGGGAATGCCATCAACTTATTAGCAATTTAACTTGTGATTGCAAATAATTCATCAGTTTAGTACAACTATTATTAATCATGCCTTTCCCGAAATAAATAAGTGTGCAAATCTATTAGCAAATGAAGGTTTTAAACATAATGTGGGCCTCTTTGTGTTAGAAATTGTTTAAAAATTTTAATTTTTGGTCATCTTAATTTAAGCAAAAATTAAGGTGAGTCTTACATGTTCATTGTGATAGATCCATGGTGTGCAACATGTTTACTTTCATGTATAAATAAACACCGTAGTTTAATTTGCTCAAGCCCATTATGGAGTGAATAAAAAGTTGACTTGAAAGATCACCCATTGAACACTTTGGTTGAAAAAGATAATTAAGATTGGGAAGATTTGTCCCATATAAATTTTTTTAGGGGAAAACTACTTTGTGGTTATACAGTCAATTTTTGGATTTGGGTTTGTTCCTCATGGGGGATAGGGGCATTCAATGGGGAATTAAGGGATGACAAATTATACATTATATATTTGTGATTTCAAATTTGACCCAATCTTACATTGAGTCTAATTTAACCATTTCAAATATGGTCTTAATAAATAACTTTTAATACCAAATTTGAATAAAATTACTTAGATTGTTTTAATAATTATTCAAATATGATTTTTTAACAAATATTTGAATCTAAGCCTTAGCAAGAAGTATATATATATAATTTTTCTATATTGTTTGGAATGATCTAAATAAGTGTATTTTTTGATTTTTTATGAAAAGATGTGCAGAAATGTAGAGAAATGATGTGACCCAAATAAAGATAAAAAGATTTTAAAAAAAATGTGCTTATACAGCCTATCCCAAACAAAATTATTAGTAATATCATATCAGATGGGTGAAACTCCTATCCTAAGCCAGCCCACTAACTAGATGAATTTAAAATCTTAGCCTAGCCCGGTTTTATGAGCTAAATATTTTTTTCCAAATACTAAAAATATTAGATTAGATTAGACAGGTTGGGAAGGTCATCAAATCTAGGCCAATCCCTAGAACGAACCCAGTTGAAGTGGCTGCCCAACCACTAGAAAGGACCTAGTTGAAGTGGGTGCAGCTTGACTTTTTTGCGCCCCCTTTCAGAAGCTCGAAAGAAACCCTACAGTTCGGACTCTCGCGGTTCTGAATCTAATCTCACAAGTGCAATGTGAAATTGATAAACACCAAAGAGTCCAAATTTGGCAAATCTTTTGGAAAATTGATTTTTGAATCAAGAATGTCAAAATTGGACTACTTTTCCAGATACAGAGTCGCCACCTAAATATTTTATTTTTTGGAAAAATTTAGGAAACACATGACTCATGCCAAAAGCCATGTGTCTGTCATCACAAAAGTTGCCTCGGCTCAGGAACTTAGGTACGAGAGGGGAAGGTCATGAATTGAGCACCCCCGCTCGCCCGATCAAAGATCGGCCTCTACTAATCACGATATGATTTTCATGTATGTTACATGCACTTGTTCCGATTTATTAAGCGAACATTACTATATGATGCGCATAAGCAAGTATAGACTAGTTTGCTCAAATTAGAACAACTCAATTTCATGTTTGTTTTTGCAAAAAGGGTTTGATTTTGCCACCTCAAGTGGACTTGAAGTTTGTGAATTTGCCACTTAACAAAGTGGGCTTAAAGTTGTGAATTTGCCACTAGACATAGTGAACTTAAACGTACATTTGTTGAATCGTTCCAATTTAAGCAACACACCTACATCCACAAATATTCAAGCAGTTTAACAAGTAAGCATTTAGCCTCATGGTAAGCATGCTAATCATGGCAATCACTCACACGCATGCAAGTATACTAAAGTACTAAAAACTCAGCTAATACTCCATGCTAAGAAGATATGAGTTAGAAAAATATGCATGATTCCTAACTATGCCAAATGTCTAGTGTAACACATGCGAAGAATGCAACTAAGATAGGCTCGGCTACTTAATATGTTATTTGCAACAATTGGAGAGCATGCATTTTAAACATGTATTCATCAAAGTATTGAAACAACAATGCAATTTGAATGATGCGCCGAGCCTCGGTGCATGCAATACAAAATGAAAGGATGCAAGCATATGGTATGCTAATTGAAACATGTCCCTAATTTAATCATCAAAAGAGGATAAATAAAAGGGAGAAGGATGTGGGTTGAAAAACATATACATTATTACATCACACTCTCACAAAGAGAGTCCAAATGAATAAACTACCTACCAAGCTACTTAAGCTAATTATTACAAAACTTGAATAAATAATTAACTAACTACCTATGCTAATTAAATATTACAACACAAACTAATTAACTACAACTAATTAGGCTAATTAAATATTACAACACAATTGATTCACAAATATGACAATAATACTAATGAAACAATTAATCGCATTTGATGAGAGCATAATGGAAGATGGATGAAGGTTGCATGCGCATCGCCTGAAAGCTACTCTGTCTGCTCAGGCCATCTCTGTTTCACCTTCAGCCACTGCCTCTGTTTCTGCAAAATTGCACTGCTGGCCACACACCAAAGGCTGGTTGTGCAACATTGATAGTCGGCCGGGTCTACAGATGACTGGTCGTGCATCAATTTGGTGCAAAGCTCTATTTTTGTGTTTTGAGGTGAAATCAGTGCAGATGGAGCATTCTCAAGCTCTGTTTGTTCTTCCTTTCTTCCTTCTCTGTCATGGGAAATCCTCAAGAGTAGGTTGGAATTGATTCCAAAGCCATCAATGAGCAATATGATTGCTTGATGATCTTGGATTCAATTTTGGACAAAAGTCAATAAAATGCAAAGAATAAGACTACCCCTCCCTCTTGTCATAGCATGAACTTAGAGAGGGAAGTTGCAACGCTTCAAGAATCATCAAAATGCTATGAATTAACATGTAACAATTCTTGACACAAGTAACTTGGCATAATGTCTGGCCAAGTTTAAGCAATTTAAGCCATTTTCTTTATGTGTGTTGATCCAAGTTTTAAACCAATTTCATTTAGCCTTGCCATTCTTTAGTCCATTTGTCCATGGTGATCTTAAGGTCTTCTAAACAAGAAGTGATGTCAAACAATAGGTTCTTCTAAAGCATGAGAGAAAGACCACACCATTGGCAATGAATCTTTGAAAAGATTAAGCCATTAAGTAGGAACCTTTCTGACATGATTCGAACAACCTCAATTAGTTGAAATCATTCTCAAGTATGAAAGAGAGGAATGATGGATTGATTATTAAACTTAGACTCTCAAACATGGAAATGAGTAAAAGAAAGCTATATAACAAGCAACAAGTTACATATGCTAACTTATGAGATCACAAATGTACTAAACAAGGCATGAACCAATTGAAAAGGTTTGGAAAACCTCAAAACAACTCTTAATACATGGAAAACAGAGGTAGAACATGCATGAAAAGAGCTTGAAAAGCTAAACAATAAAGAAGAGAATTAAGGATAGTAAGCAAGAATAAGGAGGGTTGGCTAACCCCTCCACTTTTGAAGCTTCAAAACATGATTTTTAGCCTTTCTAAACCTTTGAAAATCAGTGTAAATATCCAAGGAAAAGAGTGGAAAATTGAAGGTTTGAATTATAAGTAAAGGTATAAAAAGAGCAAACTCTCTCTACCCTTTTAGTAACTTTTCAAACCCAACCCCAAACACTTCAAATAAGCTCAAACCAATTCAAAACAACAAGAACTATGAAGCAAATGAAAGAAATGAAGGCAAGAGAGAAGAAAACAAGCTTATACCTTTCAAGGGGTAAGCTTGTTGTTGATGATTCAAACTTGGTTTCAACTCACTCTCAAGCTTGAATTATGCTTCTCCAAGATCAACCAAGGTTCTAGAGTGATAAGACAAGGTTGTATATGGAGGATAGAGATGGTATAAACAAGCTAGGTTAGCTCAAAGCTTGCTTGCAATGGAAGGAGAAGGAGACAAGAGCTCTCAGGGTGTATATATGGTTTCTAGATTTTTTGTTCAAGCCTTTAAACAATCCCAAAGCTTCATTTTTATAGAATTCAAGCTCAAAAGGTGATAAATATCTTAAAAAATAGACAGCTGGCGGCCTTCCACCCAAAACAGTGTTTATTACCATCGAGGGTTGGCTGGCCATTCATAGCCACGGCCGACCATCACTGATGCACAATTGGGCCTTGATAACCTCCCCTGTTTTTTGGTTCAAACTCAGCACCGAGTGGGAAAAGGTCCAAAAATGAAACTCACAGGTCCAAACAAGGTAAATGTTGAAGATTTGAGGTTATTTCGGGAGCCTGATTGAATCCAAATCGCTGCGAATTCACAATTCAACTTTCATCATCGAGTGTATCGAACCAAGCGTGTAAGTCTTGCGGGCGGTTAAAAATGGGATGTCTACAATGCGCTAGACTCCATGTGCCACCACCTCGTCCCAAACTAAACCAAACCAAATCAAGTTGGGTTTGAATGGTGTGGGTTGGTCTATCCATTATCTATATATATTTGGACAAGATTTATTTAATTGTTTTCAAAAATATTTTATTTTTGTTAAGTTGAATCGTTTGGCAAGATGGTTGGGACTAATTTAGCCCACAAAAAGACAAAATAGGCTAAAAAGTCTATAAAACAAAATATCATATTCAAACCATAATCATTTCACTTTTTCTCGCACAAAACTACAAAATAGTCAAAAGTGCATCCCAAACGAAACTTTTTTAGCTAGGTTAAAATCAAAAGAATCAAAAAAGTCAAGTTACAAAATTCTTCTCAAACAAAAACTCAATAGCATCTCCTCACCTTGGATGGATGTGTCTTTTCGTCTCATGATTGTTCTAAGAGTTGTGAATCCCTCTATAAATTTCATCCCTTCGTCATTTCTTTTATTTGGTTCTTGCATATTTATTGCATTTTGTTGGGTCATTTAGACTGTGTTTGGTTGAAAGATTTGATGAGAGAAACAAAAAAAGGAAAGGAAAATAGAAGAAAAATGAGAAAGAATTAATAGGATTCGAATTCCAAACTATGTTTGGCTGAGTTAGGATATAGTGAAAGAAAAGAGCTAAGTGAACCCAAAAGACAAAAAGTGAGATAGCATTTTGTAGCACATCCGCGGGGGACCTCGCTACTACAGTTCGGACTCAATTTTGTGTGTCGGTTCTAAATCTGAACCAAAGAGTCCGAATCCGGCAAATCGTTTGAGAAAACAGATTTTTGAAAAAGTAGTGCCAAACATGGACTGCTTTGCCAGAATACAGAGTCGCCACCTAAATATTTTTAAAATGGGAAATTTAGGAAACCCTGACTCGGTGCCGAAGGCCACACGTCCGTCATCACCAAAGTTACTCGGCTCGGGAGCTTGGGTACGACGGGAAGGTCACTATGAGCACCCTTTCGCCCGTCCAAAACCGCCTCTACTAACCGTGATATCCTTTTTGAAAACATTACATGCCCTCATTCCAATTATTAACCTAGAATTACTATGTTATGACAAAGAAACAAGTATAGACTAGATCGCCTAGTTTGAAACAAACATTGCATATCCGCTTTTGTCTCGAAAACGTGTTAGATTTTGCTACTGCAAGTAGGCTAAAATGCGGATTTCAATGAGTACTCCCAACTCAAGCAATCCAACCTCCACCCACAGCATTCATGCAATTATGCCACATAAGCACTTAGCCGCATGTTAATCCCATCATCATGGCAACATTCACACGCATGCGGTATGCTAAAGCATAAAAGCTCACCTCAGACTGTACAAAACAAAGAACCTGTTAGCAAAACGATGCATGACCTAGTTCATGTCAAATGACTAATGCAACACGTGCATGGATGCGCTTAGACAGCTCGCTATCCTAAGCATGGCATATGGAATGCTATCACATAGCACGATTCAATTTTGGAATTTGAAAATTGCAATGCGGTTTGTATGATGTACCGAGCCCTGCATGTAAACAAATGCATGGATGCACGCATGCATTGCATAAGGTATGCTAATTTAAAATGCCCTAATCTACCACCGAAAGCGGTAAATAAAGGGTTAGAAAGAAGTGGGGTTGGAAGACATACACCCACTCACACACACTTATTACAAATTCGCCTCGCTCGGAGGGACCAAATAATAATACGACCAATAAATAATGAATTAAACTAGCTAATTAGATATTACAAATTAACCAAATTAATTAATCGACCAATTAATCTAATTAAGCATTAAATGCCTCGGGATGAGGGCTAATCTGCAAGATGCCCGGATTCGCTTTAATCACACCGCTGCACGGTTGCCTCTGTTTCTCTGCTCTTCACTCGTAAAATTGCCCAAATCTCGTGGATGCCTCTCGGGCGTTGGAGATCACCACCGGTGGAGGGATTAGCCATCGGTGAAGAAGGTATCCACCGGCATTGAATTTCTTATCGGCTGCCCAAGCGTCGGCACTAAAAGTGCCGGTCGGCACAAAGTCCCTGCAGAACCTGCAACTCACAGCAGCAGAGGGAACAAAAGGCAAGGCAATGCAATTCAAGGTAAATATGCACCAAACACATCCCAAATCATGCTATGGACTTAAGAGGGGATGGGCCTCGATTCCCGGGCCACCAATCGCGCATTTACGCGTGATGGCCCTAAGGACCAAGAATGCAACTTTGATTTCAAATGCATGCAATGCAAACGAAGGTGCCAAACCTCTATCAAACTCACTTCAAGAGGCTTGGCATGTACAATACCAACGCAACCCTAAGCATGTCATCTAGCATGCAATATGGCGATGCAATGCAAGAATATTGTTGTATAAACATACAAGTATGCAAAGCAAAGTAGGAATGGACTTACACATGAATTGGACAGCTCTAAAAGGCCCAAGAACAGTGGCCAAAATGCCTAAAGATGGGGTCTAAACATACATGCACGCATGCACACATTAAGGCACCAACACTTGAGCATAACAAACAACATTCAAGCACACTTGAAATGAGCTAAACATGGACTAATAGCATGCATTGTAAGCTCTGAAAATCAGCTAAAAAAATGATGCCAAATCAATCAACGAAATAAGCTAATCATGCAATGAATGGCCCAAGGCTTTAAGGCAAGCCAAGGGGCATTGAACTACACCTATGCACAATCATACATGACAAAATTCGAGCACTTAAAGACAAAGTTTTAACACATAAAACTAAGCCTAAACGACTACCTAGATGGCATCTAGGGAGAAAGTGATCTAAGGCATGCAATAAGGCCTAAGCATAGGGCCCTTAACACAAGCTTAAGAAGTCACAAAGAGACATGCAATGTAAACATACATGTACCTCTAGGGGACAGAAATAACATATGAGATGATTCCAAATCATCAAAACAAAGCAAGCATGGCATGCTACACATCCAAAATATTAAGGCCAACAAGCCAAATGCAAAGGGACTATATTAAACATGCTAAGATTGACCAAAATGCTTATGGACAGACCTAAAACATGGTAATATGAGCACAAAATCTTCACAAGTCCAAGCTCAAAACATGCTAGAAACAAAAGCTAACAAGCTAGACATGTTAAGGCATAAAAGGCATTACAAAGTAACTATGCAAATCATGCAAAGAGTACTAAAACCCACTTGAAGGCATGCTATAATATGGCAATATAAGCATGATAAACAATCAAAACATGCTCAATACACAACTAAACATGGAACTCTCACAAGAAGCCAAACTTGTCCTTTTCAAGGACATCAAGGAGAGGGGGTGGCCCTCTCCTTCTTGAGACTTCAAGGCATACTCTTTACCACCGAAATCCTCAAGATTTCAGTGGTGAAGAGATCCCAAGACCAAAATCTCGGATCTCTCCAAATGGCACAAAAAGTGGCCTTTTCAAGGCCTAAAGGTGAACAAAGTTCCTCAAACCACAAAGCACTCTTAATATACAATAAAGAGGACTTAAAACAGAACTTTTATGTGCCAAACACTAAGCTCAAAAACTGTTTTAAACTAGGTAAAAACAAGTTGCAAAAATGGGGAATAAAGTGTAAGTTTCTTACCCTTGTTGACTACCTTCACAAAGGTTGTTGTGCTTGGTCCCTTGAGCTCCAATCCACCAAGAATCACCTAAACTAACCTCTAGAACCTCTGGACCAAGAGAAAGGTGGGACACTAGGTGCTAGTGTGCAAAAGTAAGGCACAAAACACCTAGTTAAACAAGAGAATGGGAGAGATATAGAAGTTATATCTATTCTAACCCTAAAACCAGAGCTCTAGCTCTCCAACAATGGCTAACCTTCTGAAAATTGCTAACCTCTAAGCCAAGAGGGAGAGCTTCCCTCTTATAGGCCAAAAGCTTACAAGCTTGGCCACTAAGCAAGCCCATCCCTCCATACACGTGTATGAAGGGGAAACAAGTTGCAAACAGCTGTGAGAAAATATCTCACCAAGCAAGTGCACAGTGGTCGGCAGGGCAAAATGGTCATTTCGCCCAAAACAGTGCCGACCGGCACAAAATAGTGCCGGTGACAACTAAAGCCAGCCGGTAGCCTCTAGCCCCAAATGGTGTGTGGGGATGCCTCGAAGGCATTCCCCGCCTCAAAGGTAATCACGGTGTTTGGTGCAAAACCAAACACAACGGTCGAAGTTCGGAGGTCCCGAGGCACGCACGCGAGTCGAGAACTCCGAACTCCAAACGAACACACACATGGATAATCACCGAGTGTTCCAACGGTGACGCCCAAGTCTTGAGGACGGTCAAAAATGGGGTGTCTCAGCTGCCCCTCTTGATGTAACTCGAAAGTCATAACAATGACGGAGGAATGTCAAAGCCCGAGACGACCCATTTTTGACAAGGCCAAGACTTGGACAAACATGCAAAGCGCAAATGGTTGAACTCGCAAGTCGCCCACGATCCCTTAAGGAATCAAACCAACAGAAGTTCATGCAAGAGGCACACATGCCAACGATAAGATATGCGCCAGAGGGGGCAAAGTGCAACGAAAATGCAAGAAGCCAAGCATAACTTATGATCATGCAAAGAAAGTCAGAATGAGGCACACATGCATGCTTATAAGCTAACATGCAACAGTCTACACTACAATGTAGAAAGGTTGTAAGAGAATTATGCAATTCCCAAAACGTCTCACTCGGAGAGATACAATACCTGTGCGACTCGTCCGGTTTCACCACCGGTAAATGAGACGTACATACAATATCGTGCCTGGAAAGAAAACAAACTTAACAGGTACAATATGATTAGCAACATGCATGTCATATGCAATGTGAATGTCAATGATATGCAATATATACAAAACTATGTATAGATAATGCAAATGAAAATGTAGTGCAATTAAAACTAAATGCGAACTACATGCAGGGCAATTGAATCATGATTCAATCATGAGCGATTCAAAACCTCACAAATGTCAAATAGATTGATGGAGGTGACAAGTCCGTCTCCCATAGATCGATGTCTGATCTATGAGTACTTCGCACGGACACAAGAACAAGTATTGGGTGGGTTGACATAAGTGGGGTGACGACCCGCTGATGAAAGAACAATGATCCTAATGCCGGATGCTACAATTACACTATAATGTAATGGAGATGGATAAATGATACAATGGATATGGCACGCGGGCCAAACCAGATCTTGCCTAGGAAAGGCATGTACACATACAACCCATGTCTAACACAGCAACGGTGCCGCTACCCTCAAGGCTCGGACACAAAAGCTCGACAACTGTGCTTTGACACGGAAAATATGGGCACATACCAGACCAAGCTCAACTTGGAAAGGCGCAAGCCATAGATGGAAGGTGATGCAATGGATGCATGCAAGCTAAAATGCAATGGGTATTTACAGAAAATGCATGACATATGCACTATACTACAATGATGCATGACATATGCATGTTTTTTTACGTTGTTGTTTTTTTTTGTAATGCAATGCATGACATATGCAATATTTACAATGATGCATGACAATGCATGTTGATGCAATGACTATGATTGCGATTTTCCCTATCTTACCAACCGGGCGATACACTAGGTTGGTTCAAGATCTGCACTGAGGCGTGACACGCCTCAACCTATGGGGCTACCATACGATTTCAAGCCGAGGGTACATCCCCCTGGGTATTTAAACCAGACTTTAGTCTCGGAAATTCCGAACCTTTGCGTTCTAGGCATAAGCCGTTCGAACTCTAGTTTTCACCGTCCCAGTTGATCTTCTAGGAACTCACCGCGAGCATAGACAGGTGGCTTTACCAGACCACCGAAAGTCGTTCAGGCACGACAAAACCGAAGGAATTACACCTTCAGAGGATTTAAGGTCTCCTAGACCGGGATGCAAAATGTACGCATGCATTTTTTGAAATGTGTGCCAACGCGCGGCTTTGAGATGCATGATAATGCAAATGAGCGGGTCTAAGGTCTCGCCGGACCTAGGGGGGCAACCGATGAGGTGCGCTAAACAATGCGATAGAATGCATGCCAAATGCAATAAGGTGCACACCACAACGTTACGGAATGCATGCCAAATGCAATGAGGTGCTCTTGTAATGCACCGGAGGTCTTACACCTCCCGAGGATTTAAGGTCTCCTAGACCGAGCGTGTTCAAGGTCTCGCCAGACCGGGGGGCAACTGTTACACAGTATTCAAGAGCATGCGATGCAAAATGGGGCAATTGAGACGTGCGTGTCTCAAAAGATGGAAAATGGAGTGCAATGAGGTACACGTGCCTCAAAGGATGGAAAATGAAATGCAAATGAGGGTGCGCTAAACGGCGCGATGAAATGCGCGCCAAATGCAATGAGGGGCGACTTAACACACCGAAGGTCTTGCACCTCCCGAGGATTTAAGGTCTCCTAGACCGGGCGTGTTTAAGGTCTCGCCGGACCCCAAGGGGCAACGGTGCAAAGTGCAAATGCATGATAGTGCTTGTAACAAAGCACGGGACAATGTAGTCAAGCGGGTTTAAGGTCTCGCCGCATCACGCAAGATTCTTGGTCCCGCCGACCAGCGTGTTTAAGGTCTCGCCAGATCGCAAGGGCAACTTGCATAATGTGACACACGTGATGCAAAAGCAATGCGAGTAAAGGAGAAATGAAATAAGAGGCACGCATACCTTATTGGATGGAAAATGAAGTGTAAAACGAGGCGTACGTGCCTCGAGATGCAATGAAATGCGAAATGGGGCACACGTACCTCATTTGATGGAAAATGAAGTGCAAAACGAGGCGTACGTGTCTCGAGATGCAATGAAATGCGAAATGAATGTAACGAGGTGCTCCTCAATGCACCGAAGGTCTTGCACCCCCCGAGGATTTAAGGTCTCCTGGACCGTGCGTGTTTTCGGTCCCGCCGGACCCGGATGGGTGCATGGTTTCAAAATGCGCGGCGATGCGCGGCTGCCGAGATGATGATACATATCAATGCATAAAGGTTTCGCACCTTCGAAGGATTTAAGGTCTCCTAGACCGTGCGAAAAGATGCACGACGCACGTGAGACACACATGCCAATGTAAATGACGCGTGCACGTTGATGCAAATGAGAAATGAAGTACAATGAGGTACGCGCGCCCCAAAGGATGCAAGACAATGCAAAGAGGGCGCACCAAACGGCGCGATGCGCAAAATAGCGCGAAAAAGTAATGCACAAGATAGTGCGCTGCGCAAAATAGCGCCATGCGTTAGACAATGCACATGGGGCAACTTTTGAATCTCTGTAAATGACAAAAGGATACAAAAGGATACAATCTTCGCTTGAATTTGAGCATCACGCACAGTAGAGACGGTCCGAAGTCAAAACGGAGGCCGGTTGAGCATCGGGGATGCATTTTCTTGTACTTTCTTGAGCTATGAAGACCCAAAACTCATCAATTTGCCTAAAAAGGGCCTTGGGAACACCACCGGCTGGGTGGGGTGGTCACCGGCTGCCACCGGCTGCATGAACTCATATATCGGCACAAAATAGTGCCGACCGGCACAAAACAGTGCCGACCGGCCAAAAATAGCTAATCGGGGGCAGTTTTGACAATTTGCCTCGGGTCTTATAAAATAGGGTTCCCAAACCCTATTTTCTTCACTTCAAGCCGCCGAAAATCTTTGCTCTCCCTCTCCAAAGTGTTTTCGACCCTCGATCCTCCCGTTTTCTCGCTTTTACGTCATTTTCGCCGTCCGACACGCGAATACCTTCGCTTTAACACTTTGAACCGAACATTTCTCCATTTCGTGTTCCTTTCGCTATTTTCACCTTTTTCGACTTGTTCCTCGATTTTCTCTTCATTCCCGCGTTTTTCACATTCCGACCCTTCCGCCATTTCCGACCCTCTCGGGTTGACCTTCTCGGTTGACTTTTCAGATTCGACCCGGTTTTCATTTTCCAATACTTTCTCACCATCATTAGACGATATTCCACACGCCGACTCCCGGACCATGAGATGGACCCCGGTCGAAGCTACTCCCATTGAGCGAGCGCCATTCGATCCGGCGACCTATCGCCTGACCACTCACGTGTTACCACCCGATGGACTCCGCCACTTCCGTGGCTTCGGCGTAGTTTTGGATCCGGAGCTTTTGCGTGAGCCGCCTCCCACTTGTTCGCACGGGCGCCACCGAGGTAACATTCTTGCCTTTTATTTTCTGCAATGTAGGATTTCCTGTCAACTGCCATAGCTAACTGAACCCATTAACTGCTTAGTTCCGATGTACTGAACTGTAGTTGATTGTAGACCACTTCATAACTGACATCTGCTTAGGACCGACGTGCATGCACATACACTGCACTAGTCTGAATCACCCAAACACACGGCACACATCACACTGTAAATTCACCGACACCCGGTGCTTATTTGATTCTGAAAACTCGCACGCATGCTAAATTTGCACAAAACTACGCCAGTACGCGGACACATCACACGTTGTAGTTTACTGAAACATACCGAAACTTGGCTTCTTTTTGAACGTTGAAAAGCACGCACACACGCTGTTTACACCGATCTTCATAGGAGCACTGGCGTGTCACGCATCAGTAGCCCACATATCGTAAGTCAAACCCGATACCGCTTGGATCAAAAACGCGGCACACATGTACCGATTCTGCATGCGAACCTTCACAAACATATCGACACATCACAGCCGTAGTTCACCGCAGATATCAAACCCGACATCCGCTTGAATCAAAAATGTGCACACATGCACTAAGTTTATCTTCGAACATCTAAAACATACCGACGCACCATGGGTTTGTAGTTTAATATAAGCACACCGCACATCTTGCCGCTTGAATTTTAAAGACAATCAGACGCATACTAGATTTATACCCACGTGATATTTTCATATGGCTTTGCAATTTCTTGACTACAGGGGGACTCCCATACTCTCCGCGGGTATGGGAACATTACCGCTCGCGCCTGGTACGCCGAGCTGCCCGACGCCGTTAGCCGCATTGTGGATCGGGCCGGCTTCGGTACCTTCTGCAGGGGACTTTCCAGACTCTCCACTTGCAGACCTCTTCTTGCCGCTCTGGCAGAGAGGTGGTGGGACACCACCGATTCTTTTCATCTGTCAGCGACCGGGGACATGACGATGACCCCTTTCGACTTCTCGATGCTCACTGGCATCGGGGTTGGGGGTGATCCGATCCCCTTTGACACAGACATGGACGAGTGGATCGCCGCCCAGGTTTATTTGCTCGGCGGGGCGCGATCGCTTGTCCGTCCAGGGTTTGTCCGCTATTCCTGGTTTGAGGTACGCTGAAAAGTGCACTATGCCGGTGGACGCGTTCGATGACCCAGAGGTCGCCGAGAGATATGCACGCGGCTTCCTCATGTTTTTGCTGGGGACCACCCTATTCGCCGACCGGGCGAACACTGCGGCTCTTCGCTCTCAGCGACCGGTGGACGTCCGATGATTGTGCAAGATGATCGTGGTGCGGCTCGCCACCCTTTATGGCTACATGAGCTCTGGTCTCGTGGCGTGGCAACGCTAGGAGGCTATCAGCGAGCTCGGGAGGTATGTCTTCTTCTCTCGCTTTCATTTCTATTCCATTTTCAGACTCAGACATCGCGCACATCGTTGTTCAGAGCATCGTATACACGGCATACACATACTTCTACTTTATATCGATCAGACATCGCTCACACCGCAGACACTCGCCAATACACCGTATAACACACGGCTCATCATTTCGCTTATTCTCAGACTCGCTTTATTCTCGATAATCGTGATCGACGCTCGCTTTTGGTACCGTGGGTGTATGCCTTCTTCCCCAGATTGAGCCAGATCGAGACGGAGACCCTCTCGTCGCCCCTTCTCGCCACATGACGGGCGATGTGTCCGGAGACCCCGGACACGTTTAGCTTCTACCGCTGCTTTCTTCGACACCATCACCCCCATCGAGGTATGTTTTACTTACAACCGCTTTGAGCTTCGCTTTCACGTGTACATTTCAGACGAGATAATCCATTGTATTTCATCTCAGTCACCCGGCAGTGGGCTTCATTACCCGCGTGATACGGATGTATCTTTGGCGCCACCGAGACCTCGCTATCGGATTCTCTGGAGGGCCCGGCCTGTCTGCCTGTACTGGTGAGCGCTTGCGTCTGACCACTCGATCGCCGAGCAGATAGTTCCGATCCAGCCTCCCGAGCACATGAGGGATACCGAGAGGTTTTCTGTGCAGCAGATGGAGGACTACACCCTTGGCTGGGCCATAGATGTGGATGCTTACAGGGGCGAGGGCGACTATTCTGAGTACGTCCGGACCTTCTTGATGCGGCCCCTGAGCCGGGGCTCTCGAGCTGATCCAGAGAGACCTGCGGCGCCAGCGGCTCGAGTAGAGGTGGGGGCAGGAGTGGGACCGTCACAGCGGGCTCGAGCTCGAGTCCGAGGCAGGGCGCAGAGGGACGAGGTTGGCTTGCTCTGCCTACTATATTGACGTACAGGAGGCAGAGTGGGGAGACCTACCAGATCCCTTTCGCTCCTCCTCCGGCTGGTCACGAGTTGGCCGGCATTCCCGAGTTGCCTCCGGTATGTATTACTTGTATTCTGCATCTTGCATTGTTATTTCATTTCAGCTCATTCAGATATCCCACAGAATACTGATGCATTTAATACTTTTGCAGGCTTCCTTCCAGTATACCCGCTACCAGGAGTTGAATGCCTCCTCGCCGATGCCGCAATGGACTCGATGCTTTTGGTCACAGACGCTTGCCGGTATGTTCTACTGGCCACAGCCTCAATTGATACATTGCTTCGCACAACCTGCTACACTGGACAAAAATCTGATAAACTGCACACGGTTTTCATACATTGTACTCATATATCGTGATTCTCAGACCGATAAATCGCCACTCAGATTCGCACACCGTACTCATACATCGTGCATTCTTCATTGATAAACTGTTCACCGTATTCACACACTGTACTCATACACTGCATTCTGTACTGATAAACTGCTCACAGTTTTCTGATGTGTTTGTTTTTTGTATTTTCAGCCTCCTTTCCCGATCCCTCCAAGGGTGACATCTGCTCACTGGGCCTCCTGCCTCTACTCGAGATGGCGGGATATTCCTCGCACTGCAGGGGGACATGGTCATGTGGGGAGCAGCTCACGAGCTCCAGCCTGTGAGATGGGAGTCGGAGGCGGGATCGAGTCATTTATGAGGAGACCGGGATAGCTCAGGCTCGGCTCGACAAAGGATACCCGACGATGCTTTTGTGCTTCGCCCAGAAGAGGGCGAGGATCGACCCTTAGGCATGAGGCCTCATCACGATGATGATGATTTTGTCGCTTTTTTCCTCATTTCTTTTCTTGTACTTTTCTTTTTGGTAGATAGGGTATTATGTATCGCCACAGTGTGTTTTTGCTTTCCAAAATTATGTAATCGAAAAGATTATATATAAAACAAACTTTTGTCTAAAAGAGTGTTATATCTGTATGTCTCACAGATACCGCACATTTCATACTTTGCATCGCATTGCATCATACTACACCTCAAGTGTAAATGATATCGACTTGTATTTGACAATTGAACACTTGCACTGTGATAGTCAAATAACCAACCAACTAAGCAGCAAAACAGCTCATACAAACCATTGCTCAATCCGAACATATAACCCATACTCTGCTGAAGATTGGGGCTACATACGGCCTGCGAAACAATACTCGGTTCATTCTGCCCACAGCAAATCTTAAATGAATAACCCAATCTGACAAGACGGATCACAAAATTGATACGGTTGCAGTTGAAACACCCTCGGATGCCTCAAATCTTGCATTTCCTTTTCTTGCTTTGCACGGATGTAGAGAACGGCACAGCATTCTGAGCACGAGCAATTGCCTTTTGGAAGAGGATGGGTTTTCAACCGGGGTATCGAGCCTACCACAGGACACGACGAGACAGACTCAAACGAAGAAACAAAAGGCACACGACCTAGCATAACGAGACATACTTGGAAAAGATTCCAAGCCAACAATGAGACTGACAAGTCAAAAGACACGACACACGGACATGTTTAAAAGAGACCTCAAATTTCGAGGAGCCAGTTCCTCCGGGTACACCTCCCACCCTTTCTGATTTGCGTGATTCTCACATCACTCGACCCTCAGGCTCGGTTTTTCTCACAAAAACCCTTCTCTCACTTTTCTCTCAACTTACTCCTCTCTATTCTTTATTCTCTCATTTTGCATCCCTCCCCGAGGTGAATGACAGATGAATAGGAAGTTGCGGGTTCGTGCAAACCGACTAGCTCACTACTATTTCTTTTGGTAGATGGGGGTGCCTTTTCAAGCGAGCGATGTCGACGTGGGGAAAGACAGGATACCTGGCTCAACTGTGCCCCTAGTTCATTATTTTGACCATTTTTTTTGTTTTCTCCTTAAAACAGTTTTGATCAAAATGAGAGTTGAATTAACACACTTATTCAATTTTTGATTTGGAAATCATGCGAATCAGTCAGGAGCATCAAAATTCTCCTCGGCGTCCAAACATTGTCCAATTTTGAAAATGAAATAGTTTTCGAGAAAATAAGTCAACCTCAGCGAAAATTTTTCAAAGACTATTTTTGCAAATAAACGATGCTCAACAGGCATGAAACTTACCCTCGAGACATGCAACCTCGGATCGGAGGCAATGGAAAATTGCCCCTTGCTTGAAGGGGGAATATGGCAACGGGAAGTTGCCCCTAGTTTGAATGGTAACTTAGGGCAACTTTTGGACATGGATGGCAATGGGTGGCAACGGAAAGTTGCCCCTTGTTTGGATGATGCCGCGGCATGTTGTATGTCACTCTTTATTGATGACGATCGGACCCTCGGATGCGGAGACGTCGAAGATGGCTTGAATCAATATATGGACACAATCACCCGGGAGGTGTTGGTGGTTGGGCTCCAAGAGAGAATTGATCACGCAATTCCAATTCGTAAATCCGAGACGCCGGATTAGGAGGAGGCAAGTGACCAAAACCATGACATGGACTGGGACGCTATGAAAGCGTTGGGGGCTGGACTTCAGGATGAAGTTGCCTACGTATCCCAAACATGGGAATCAAGCCTTACGTAGTTCCGGTTAAGGTACTCTCGGGTATTTAACCTCTCCTTTTTATGCTCTAACTTTTGCCAAGGCGCCCGATGCAGGTTTTCGACCTTGCGAGCTTCTTTTTCTTTCCTTTTCAATTCTTTTTCATTTTTTTCTTCTCTTTTTTTTTCTTTTTCTTTTAGGCTCTAACTTTTGCCAAGGCGCCCGATGCGGGTTTTCGACCTTGCGAGCTTCTTTTTCTTCTTTTTTTTTCTTTTTTTTTCTATTCTTTTCATTCCTTTTCATTTTTTCATTTTTTCATTTTTATTTTTCTCTTGCTCTAACTTTTGCCTGGGTCGCCCTCCCGGGTTTTCGGCCCAGCGAGCCTCTCAAAGGGTAAAAAGTGTAACAAGTCCATGCCAAATGGTTTTCGAGATTGAAGCCATCTGTATCCAAAAGAGTGGCTGTTGTATCGATTTGCAGAAGAATCCATCTTCGGCTCTTCGAGCACATCGGATATTTTTGCCCCTAGTTCAAAGGGGGGGCTTCTGATCTAGCTTCCCAAGCCTCTCTTGACGACATCTGATCTTCTTGATTTGACTTTCTTGCCTCTTGTTCGAGGGCTGCTTTGAATCTGGCCACACAGGCCTTTCGTGACACTGATCGTCTTGAACCGATCCCGGGTTTGCAACGGACGAAACTGAATTATGAGACTGGGAGCGATCCTGGGCTGCACGATCTCGAGAGCGATTCCACACAGGTCTTCGCATTAATCGTGCAAAATATTTTGTTTTTTGAAAGTTTTCAAGGAAACGACAAACCTCTCGCACAGAAGATAGTGTGGAACCAGTCTGGATTGGACCAGGATCCTTCTCAGTACTCACGCTGACAAGCCTGATTTCATTCATTAATGCAAATTTAGTATGCCTCTCTTTCTCTCAATGTGATCAAAATTTTGCAAAAACCCGAGGAATTCCTTCCTCTTCGTTTTCACCACAGTGTTCAAAAAGTTTTGAAAAACTTAAGTCAAAGCAATAATCTTTAAGGCACAAAAGAGCAGGCGGAATGCGCTGTCACCCCATTCGGATTCTTCCGCACAACTAGCCCAATACCAATAAACAGGGAACACGGTAGCTACTACTGTTTCATTCGAGTTCCGGATGTAAATTGGCTCCAACAGAGGCGCACCCAAAAGGAAAGCAAAAGAAGTAATTACAAAACAAAAGCGGTGCTTGAGGCAACAACCCGAAGTCACCTAGCATTCTATACAGAAGAGGATTGACTCATTACAATTAGATGCACTTACAAAAAGGACTGTCTCAAAACAATGAGACAAACAAAATGTAAGACCGACTCGACACCCAAGTCGATTTACAAAACTAGCATTGGCGGGTACTCAAAATTATGCGTACAAACGCTACATCAAAATGTACCAAATGTTGCGCTTGAGCGATTCATCTTCGATCACATACTGCATGATCTGTGCCTTCAGATCTCAGATCCTCGTAGTCCAAGAACTCCGTAGTAATTGACTTGGCCGAGGTTGGCGGAAGGATGATCTTGTTATCAATCAAGTCTTGTACCTCATGGTGGAGGCGGAAGCGATTATCAAGAGTATGGCCAGATCGTTGATGGTACACGCATCGAAAGTGGCATCATGGTCCGCTGGAAGGGGTTTGGGGAGTGGCCTAGGATCGAGAGGTGTAAGATGCCCCTTCTTGGCCAAAATCAGAAGTGCCCTAGATAAAGGCATGTAAAGAGGATGGAAGGCCCTGCGCCCTCGGGGCAGGTACTTTGGAGCCTGAACACTCCTGCTAGATGTACTGGCGAATGGGTCGACAGGTGTGGCCTTGGGTTTCTGATTCTTTCCCAGTGCAGGATTGGGAATGGGAGAAGTCGTTTTTGGCGTGATTCGGGCTGCCCCGATTCTCTCGTCGACTGCATCGCCTCAGCGGTGTGGGAAGGCATTCTCCATTGCTTTTGTCATAATCATGATACCTGCTGCTTATTCATTCCCCCGGCTTTCAAAGCCTCTACTGCCCACAGCAGTTGTTCAATGGGGTCGGCCTCGGCCTTTACTCTGTCTTTGCCTCTGGCCTCAGCCTGGTGAGAGATTTGGGTTGGTACTGGTACATTGCTGTTGTGGGTGGAGGTCATCTCCGGCTGATTGAGCTCGATCACAATCCGCCCCAGTATCGGGGGCTCTTGGGGTTCGAGATTTCCGGCATACGGTGCAACCAGTGGTGGGGCTGACATCCCATAAGCAAGGTCTGCCATAGACCTTTGGAGATCACCTATCATCCCCATTAACTCGAATGTGGTGGGCTCGCGAGCCTGGAAGAACTGGGGAGTCCAGACCGTTGTGCAATGGGTGACTGGCGGGTGCGGCATATCAACAAGCAAGATCACTCTGCGGGATGGTTTCTCGACTAACGCGCGCCGTCATGACCACAATCTCTTCGAGTTCTCATTATGTTCACCCGCCAAGAAGGAGAAGACACTAATCGCTCGATCAACTCATCAATTTCGAATCAAACGGAAAACAGACGGTATTTCAAATTTCGCATGGATCAAAAACAGATGTAGCCAAACAATGGTACTATATCACGATCATCGTTCCCAGATTTATCGTTTAAAATCAGATCGATATCCACGGATATAATCGATTCCCAACAATCATCGATACTAGTGCCCTCGTGTCGGATATTCAAATTTGCAACCGGTATATGCATTCCTCAGAGAGATACACTCTAAAAGCACATAGCAAGTAAATGAGAGCCAATACACCCCTATGTTGGGGTAGGGTTTCCCTGTCCTATTTCGTCAGGAGCTAGGGTTTCACTACGCACACAACGGTTTCAAACAACCTAATATCGGGTAAGCAACCTGTCCTAGTTTGGAATGGTCACTATGGATCCGAATATGCACTAGGTCGAATGGTCGAAAAGGGTGCCCCGGTAAAACCGGGGTTTGTGTTCCCATATCGGGCAGAGCCGCGAACCGTCGACCTTATGGACATGTCTTGACAAGACAAGCCTCCGAAAAACCGCTCAGGAATAGCAGATGGCCAACACGGTGTCCTAGGCGCACCAATGCACATGCAATGCAAAGAAATACATAAGTGTAGTCAAAACAGGATATCACGAGTTCGAGTCAAGCTCTCTAAATCCCCAGCAGAGTCGCCAGAAACTGTAGCACGTCTGCGGGGGACCTCGCTACTATAGTTCGGACTCAATTTTGTGTGTCGGTTCTAAATCTGAACCAAAGAGTCCGAATCCGGCAAATCGTTTGAGAAAACAGATTTTTGAAAAAGTAGTGCCAAACATGGATCTTTGCGGACATGAAGTCGCCACCTAAATATTTTTAAAATGGGAAATTTAGGAAACCCCGACTCGGTGTCAAGGCCACACGTCCGTCATCACCAAAGTTACTCGCTCGGGAGCTTGGGTACGATCGGGAAGGTCACTATGAGCACCCTTTCGCCCGTCCGAAAACCGGCCTCTACTAACCGTGATATCCTTTTTTGAAAACATTACATGCCCTCATTCCAATTATTAACCTAGAATTACTATGTTATGCGCACAGCAAACAAGTATAGACTAGATCGCCTAGTTTGGAAACAAACATTGCATATCCGTTTTTGTCTCGAAAAACGTGTTAGATTTTGCTACTCGCAAATAGGCTAAAATGCGGATTTCAATGAGTACTCCCAACTCAAGCAATCCAACCTCCACCCACAGGCATTCATGCAATTATGCCACATAAGCACTTAGCCGCATGTTAATCCCATCGTCATGGCAACATTCACACGCATGCGGTATGCTAAAGCATAAAAGCTCACCTCAGACTCGTACAAAACAATAAACCGGTTAGCAAAACGATGCATGACCTAGTTCATGTCAAATGACTAATGCAACACGTGCATGGATGCAAGTAGACAGCTCGGCTATCCTAAGCATGGCATATGGAATGCTATCACATAGCACGTATTCAATTTTGGAATTTGAAAATTGCAATGCGCTTTGTATGATGTACCGAGCCGGTGCATGTAAACAAATGCATGGATGCACGCATGCATTGCATAAGGTATGCTAATTTAAAATGCCTTAATCTACCACCGAAAGCGGTAAATAAAAGGGTTAGAAAGAAGTGGGGTTGGAAGACATACACCCACTCACACACACTTATTACAAATTCGCCTCGCCGAGGGACCAAATAATAATATGCATCGAATAAATAATGAATTAAACTAGCTAATTAGATATTACAAATTAACCAAATTAATTAATCGACCAATTAATCTAATTAAGCATTAAATGCCTCGGGATGAGGGCTAATCTGCAGTAAGATGCCCGGATTCGCCGGAATCACACCGCTGCACGGTTGCCTCTGCTTCCTCTGCTCTTCAAATTTAAAATTGCCCAAATCTCGTGGATGCCTCTCGTATGCTGGAGATCACCACCGTGGAGGGATTAGCCATCGGTGAAGAAGGTATCCACCGGCATTGAATTTCTTATCGGCTGCCATGGGCACGGTCGGCACTAAAAGTGCCGGTCGGCACAAAGTCCTCGCAGAACCTCGCAACTCACAAAGAAGAGAGGGAACAAAAGGCAAGGCAATGCAATTCAAGGTATATATGCACCAAACACATCCCAAATCATGCTATGGACTTAAGAGGGCATGTGCCTCGATTCCTGCCACCAATCGCGCATTTCCATGCGTGATGGCCCTAAGGACCAAGAATGCAACTTTGATTTCAAATGCATGCAATGCAAACGAAGGTGCCAAACCTCTATCAAACTCACTTCAAGAGGCTTGGCATGTACAATACCAACGCAACCCTAAGCATGTCATCTAGCATGCAATATGGCGATGCAATGCAAGAATATTGTTGTATAAACATACAAGTATGCAAAGCAAAGTAGGAATGGACTTACACATGAATTGGACAGCTCTAAAAGGCCCAAGAACAGTGGCCAAAATGCCTAAAGATGGGGTCTAAACATACATGCACGCATGCACACATTAAGGCACCAACACTTGAGCATAACAAACAACATTCAAGCACACTTGAAATGAGCTAAACATGGACTAATAGCATGCATTGTAAGCTCTGAAAATCAGCTAAAAAAATGATGCCAAATCAATCAACGAAATAAGCTAATCATGCAATGAATGGCCCAAGGCTTTAAGGCAAGCCAAGGGGCATTGAACTACACCTATGCACAATCATACATGACAAAATTCGAGCACTTAAAGACAAAGTTTTAACACATAAAACTAAGCCTAAACGACTACCTAGATGGCATCTAGGGAGAAAGTGATCTAAGACATGCAATAAGGCCTAAGCATAGGGCCCTTAACACAAGCTTAAGAAGTCACAAAGAGACATGCAATGTAAACATACATGTACCTCTAGGGGACTGAAATAACATATGAGATGATTCCAAATCATCAAAACAAAGCAAGCATGGCATGCTACACATCCAAAATATTAAGGCCAACAAGCCAAATGCAAAGGGACTATATTAAACATGCTAAGATTGACCAAAATGCTTATGGACAGACCTAAAACATGGTAATATGAGCACAAAATCTTCACAAGTCCAAGCTCAAAACATGCTAGAAACAAAAGCTAACAAGCTAGACATGTTAAGGCATAAAAGGCATTACAAAGTAACTATGCAAATCATGCAAAGAGTACTAAAACCCACTTGAAGGCATGCTATAATATGGCAATATAAGCATGATAAACAATCAAAACATGCTCAATACACAACTAAACATGGAACTCTCACAAGAAGCCAAACTTGTCCTTTTCAAGGACATCAAGGAGAGGGGGTGGCCCTCTCCTTCTTGAGACTTCAAGGCATACTCTTCACCACTGAAATCCCTCAAGATTTCAGTGGTGAAGAGATCCCAATACCAAAATCTCGGATCTCTCCAAAATGGCACAAAAAAGTGGCCTTTTCAAGGCCTAAAGGTGAACAAAGTTCCTCAAACCACAAAGCACTCTTAATATACAATAAAGAGGACTTAAAAACAGAACTTTTATGTGCCAAACACTAAGCTCAAAAACTGTTTTAAACTAGGTAAAAACAAGTTGCAAAAATGGGGAATAAAGTGTAAGTTTCTTACCCTTGTTGACTACCTTCACAAAGGTTGTTGTGCTTGGTCCCTTGAGCTCCAATCCAGCCAAGAATCACCTAAACTAACCTCTAGAACCTCTGGACCAAGAGAAAGGTGGGACACTAGGTGCTAGTGTGCAAAAGTAAGGCACAAAACACCTAGTTAAACAAGAGAATGGGAGAGATATAGAAGTTATATCTATTCTAACCCTAAAACCAGAGCTCTAGCTCTCCAACAATGGCTAACCTTCTGAAAATTGCTAACCTTCAAGCCAAGAGGGAGAGCTTCCCTCTTATAGGCCAAAAGCTTACAAGCTTGGCCACTAAGCAAGCCCATCCCTCCATACACGTGTATGGAGGGGAAACAAGTTGCAAACAGCTGTGAGAAAATATCTCACCAAGCAAGTGCACAGTGGTCGGCAGGGCAAAATGGTCATTTCGCCCAAAACAGTGCCGACCGGCACAAAATAGTGCCGACCGGCACAATATAGTGCCGGTGACAACTACTGACCGGTAGCCTCTAGCCCCAGCAGGTGTGTGGGGATGCCTCGAAGGCATTCCCCGCCTCAAAGGTAATCACAGTGTTTGGTGCAAAACCAAACACAAACGGTCGAGTTCGGAGGTCCTGAGGCACGGCACGCGAGCCGAGAACTCCGGGAACTCCAAACGAACACACACATGGATAATCACCGAGTGTTCCAACGGTGACGTCCAAGTCTTGAGGACGGTCAAAAATGGGGTGTCTACACATTTCCTTCTCACTTTTTTTTTCCCTGTATTTTCTATTATAACCAAGGATAGAACTAGGATTCTAAGAACGGAGGGGCCATAGGTACGGTGCAAGCCAAGTAGGTTGGATTGGGTTCAAAACATGCCTCGGTGGAGCCCCAGTCGTGCTCAGAATGGCCCAAGCCTATCCAAACTCGACTTGCGAACCTAAGGTATTTAGTCCAAGTGCTATCCAATAAATTTAACTTGGGTTAGGTTCATGTCACTTACAAAATATTGAGGTGTGCAATTGAACTTAATCTTTTTAAGACTTTTTTTGGGCTCGAAAACTAGTGTTTTTTTTTTGGGGGGGGGGCTGATTACAACTTGTTTATAAACCATAATTTTTTTCTTAAATAAATTCACAATCTAAAAAGTAATATTAAAAATCACAACAACAGAAAATAAATTGTTTATAAGACACGTCCTTAATTAGTTAATAAGAATCAAACAACAAACAATCACGGGTAGTGCTATTCAAGTTCAAAAATTAAATTAATTTTTTAAACTCAATGATGCGACAATATATTAAAATGTCTAAAACAAATCTCTATATCATATCTTCTATAATCATTCACCAATTATCTCATTTATACATCATTGAGTTTAAAAAAGTGATAATTGTTGAAAAGTCCAACCTAAAGATGGTATAAGGCATTAGGTTTAGCAGATATTTTTTGTTCGTGAGAGGTCCACCCTTTGTGAAATAATTTGGTGAGAAGTCCTTTTGTTTGTTTTGAAGGACATTTGGTTTTCAATTTTACCCCTTAATTTTTTAGTTGACTTTTGTTAACTATTTAATTAAAATTTTTCCTTATCTGTTCAATTTTTTCCCCATATTCAATTTTTTTACCCTATATGTTCAATTTGTTTCCCTATCTGTTCAATTTGTGTGGGTTTCTCTCTTTATCTATTCAAATTCTATGGATTTGTCTTTTTTTTTTTTCTTATCTATCTTGAAAAATCTAAAATTCCTCGAGATACTGATTCATGATTATGTTTCAATTTAAAATAATGAATATCAATCACAATCAACGACAAATAGGCACAACGATTTAATGTAGAAGAAACCACAAGGAATTACACATGTGTACCCTCAATTACTTAGCAAATCTATGCTTGAATTGAACTACATCCGATATGCCTTTTCCACTACTATCTTCACCTCAAAATTGCTTTACCCAATGTTGAATTCATAACGCCAATATTGAATCTACGATGATAAGCCACTCTATAATCTACCAAAGCTTCAGGCCCAAGTTCCTAAGAATCCACTGATGAACACCTCTTTCTTTATGTGAATGAAAGGACGAAAACAACCCTTTATATTTGATACTCTGTAGTTCATTCACCAATCAATCACCTTCTATACATGAAGGAAACTCATATAAATACATTCTTCAATGTAATACACTTTGTATTTTTCTCTTCTCTGAGAATCTAGATGGGTTTAACCTAAAAATAGCAAACGATACTTTATACTCAACAAAGTTGCGATGATTGCTCGAGCGCACACTTCAGTGCTCGAGCGGTGTGAGCAAAGGCAATGCAAATCATATAAGCAAATTGCTTAAGTGCAACTTCTATCGCTCGAGCAGTAAAACGAATTTTCCAGAAGTTGTAAATGTAGGCTAAACTACTAGATGTACCACTTCACCGCTCAAGCGCATAAATGATCGTTCGAGTGGTCAAACAACTTTGGCTTTGAAGGCATTGCCCTTTGACTCTGCTTGGGCAGTGCCCCTCGATCCCTGTACATAGTCAACGAAGTGGAAAACAAAGAATGTTCAAGATACAAAATGCTAGTACAAACTCTTCTACGCAGACACAATTTGGGTTGGATTCGAATCTAAACACTTACAGCCTCACTGAACCAAAGGAGCGAATAAAATTACAATTAAAAGGAGTTTTGTCAAATGAGATTATTAATTACAAAAACCTAACATGTTTGAAACAATATTTGTTTAAATGTGTTTCATTTTTTATTATTTGTCCAAAAAATTTATCTATTCAATTTTTCCTTTATATGTTCAATTTTTCCCATCATCATCATCATCAACAACAATAACAATCACAATCAACAACATATAATAAAGAGAAAAAAAAAACTTTGAACATTTTTATCCACATCCAGATCCAAACTCTCATTGCAAGAGAGCACCCACGCACCCATATACACTTCATCCGATCACCCACACAAAATTCATTAGATCTGGGGGCCTTGATAGAAATTAATTTAAACTTTGAGATGAATTCAGATGAACCAACAAGATTAATTTCATGAAGATCTTCACAAGTAAAAAGAAAATAACATTAATTCCGCTTTCTTTTTAACTTTAACCAACAGCGGTAACAAGATTGAAGCACCATAAGGTATTTCATGAGGATTAAAGAGAAGATTTCTCACAATTAGTTTACCGAACTGTGGTCCAAAAGTTTTTGAGTTGAACTAGCTTCATAATCTTTGAATATGACATGTTAGAACACAAAATGGTTGCTTGGATCAATCGCACATTTGAGTAGCCATGAGTTTCAACAAGCTTCCTTGCATCTCTGAAACTTTCAAAACACATCCCTAAGCCTTAAACCTCACTACTAGGCATAATAGAACTCTCATGTTCCTTCAGTTTGCCATCTACATAGATAAATTAAAGCATATGTACACCAATATCATTACACTGCTTTCTCAAACTCACAAACATACAACGTAGACATAGCAAAGCCAGAGAAAGAGAGAGAGAGAGAGAGAGAGAGAGAGAGAGAGAGAGAGAGAGAGAATGTATTACAAGCTGCGACTCTAGATTTGAAATCCTTACAAAGCCATTGACGATATAGGGTTAGGGAGAAACTAATGTTTGATCTACAGACTGTAATGGACAAGATAAAAGAGAAAAGAGACACAGAGAGATAGGTAGCGAGAGTAGGTAGTGGTGGTGTTTCCAATCCGTGCTCGACCGATCTCTGTTGTATTTGATTGTGTCAACCAAATCTTTACCGTGTTGGAATGCCGCAACTAGATCTCTGCCATTCTCTCTCTTTCTCTGTCGATCTAGGGTTTCTAGATCTGAATATTTACCTCTGCCAAACGCCGTCATCTTTGTTGTCAAGAAGGTTGTGATCGTGTCATTAGGGTTTGTGATCGGATTGAATGTCTTCATCGAAGAGAGGCCATGAAGATAGTGGACGGAGGAGAAACGGAAGAGGCGGCGACGATCTCTCTGAGAAAGTAAAGCAGCGGTGTGGAGGAGAACGATGTTCGGAGGAGGAAGAAAAAGAGTAGAGGGAAGAGAGAGAAAGATATGGAGTGTGATTTGTTTGGGTTGAACCGTATATAATATATATATATAAGGCCATCTCCAACGCAACACCAAATCTATCACCAAATTCAAATTTGGTGAAAAAGTCTATTTTTTTGTACTTCAATGGTTTCATCAAACCTATATCGAATTGAGAATCTAAAAAATATTGCACCAAACTGAGGATTTGGGCCACCTTTCACCATTTTACTATGCATGACCGTTGAGGTGAGACCCACCGGACGACCGGCTGGATGTCCTCCTAGTCATCCTCTTTCTTGAACAATTCTCACAAAAATAGGTAACACAAAGTGTTGGAAAAGTGGTTTGTGCAACCATGACTTTTGGCAAACTTTGAGCCTAAATTAAGATAGGTTGCAGACACCAATTGAGGTGTGTCTGGGTGGAAACGCGTTCTTTGCCGAGTGGTGATTCACTTCATATATTTGGTTGTTCAAATCATGTTCCAAGTGAATGCAAAATTGACACCAAAAGAGACTTTGGCAACACAGTAGTTGAACAAATTCAATTGAATTCGTCTCTGGTTTCTTCATTAATAATGAGTTCACAAGCACCCAAATATTGAAGATCAATCTTCATCAACAATGAACTCACATTCCCAAATATATTGATTTCTTTATTCATCTATAAAATTTGCTTGAAATGGCAGAATATAAAATAGGTTGGATCCAAGCCTTGGGTCAGTCCAATTCACTAAACCCAAACCAAAGTGGGTCAAATAATTGTGTGACAAGTTAATTGCCCATCTACATGAAAAACGGTTTTCCAAAGTCCTCAAGCACTTGGGCCCAACTTGCAATGAAAAGGCCAGTCCAAGCTGGGCTGAGCTACTGGACTTAATCCATAGACTGAACTGATGGACTGAACCCATTTTCATAACCAAAGTGGGCCGAGCCCACACAAAGATATCTAAATGGGCCAACCCATCTCTACAAGCAGTCTTACAAAAGTCTAAGCTAAGGCACAACGGTACCAAGCTGAGCGAAGCTCTAAGAGAAATGTGGAAGCTATGAATGCATACATGTGCAGGCTGCTACCACAGCTAGTCCTTTCCCTCTAGAATCACGGAAACAGTTAGCAAAGGAAATGTGATCTATTATATGCATGCTTATAATGAGCACAAGCATCCATTCTCAACTACCAGGGAAGCAATGAAACACCAAAACTCCATGAAATCATCTTGGGCAACAAGAAAAGTCTTCTATATAAGCCTCACTCTCTTCACATTGAAGGTATCTCATGACTACTTAACTCATGTAAGCATAACTGAATACACTTTTTCTTTTTCTCTCTCTACATCTAGAGAGAGCCTTTCATCTCTGATCACCCATTTCCACGCCGGAGGGGTTTTCTGACCAACCCCGGCTGGACAGTTCTAACAGTGTTCTGTGTTACAGGTCCTCAATTCCTGGATAGACCATTCAGCTGCAGAGCTCCAATCCACTTTCATCTAGTACGGGATTCGGTACGCACACTGCTTATAACGTAGTATTTGGTTTTCTTAAGTTCCACGTTGTTTCTTAGGTTAAACTATCAAGTCTAACATAAATTTTACTAATTGAAACTCCATTTCCATTTGCTTACCTGCGTTGATAATGTAACACTAATTTCTACAAAATCCCTCATGTAAAAGCTATAAGCATTTCGAAACACATACATCAATCTAGCACTCAAAGAACCATGAATGCAAAAGAAAAGAACATGCAAAACCAAAAAGGAAACCTAAAAAACACTCCCATTGAAGCAAACCCGTTAGCAAAAAAAAGAATGCAAAAGAAACCCTGATGAGAAAAACTTATCTTCTTTCACAATTTCACATCTATCCTCACAAAAAGACTCAACGAAAACCCACAAAATCAAGCATTTCAAGGTACAATGTGCAAAAACAAATTCCAAGAAAATCCCAATTTTCCCACAAACACCGAATCAAAAGATTAAAGTTTCGCAGATTCTGTAACCGTACATCAAAACCCATATGAAATCAACCAATTCAAGTCTAAGATTTCAATCTAACACACATACAAAAACACATACAAAAAATGGTAAAATCACAGCTGATTTGTTAGATGGTTTCAATCGTACCTTTTTTTCTATGCAGAAAAAAGAAAATCTAACGAAAACCCACAAACACTTTCACTTTCCTCTTTTCTCTTTTCTTATACACCAAGAGATTTTTTGATTTCACAGATTGGCAACAACACATAGTCCCCTCTCTCTCTTCTCTCTGCTACATTTGCTTCACTTCACACTTTGCATACTCCTCAATATATAGGGTAAAAACAGTTTCATTCTCAACAAACAAAGAAAATAGATTTTCTAGATTACCTTGCTGGTGGATCTGCCAGACTTTCGGCCGGTCGTCCTTCTGGTTGACCGGCATTTTGCTGATGGCCAAAAATACACCGTTGGAGAGCTGGCTATTAGATAGAGGAATTCCTCAAATTTTTACTTAGATTTGGTGACATATTTGATATACCGTTAGAGATGCCCTAAGGAAGGATATATTGGTTATTTTGTTTAAGCTTGTTTTTTTGAATAAAGTGTTTTAGTGCCTAGATCTTTGGGTAAACAAAATTAAAATTTAAACTTTTGAATCGAGTACCCTTTAAAAAATGAGTCTACAAAATGGTCTAAAATATCATTTTCCAATGGTCACGCTTCAAATATCGTACAAATAGATTCAATTGTTCAAGTATATTTCTTAGTAGTGCGCTAACATATATTATATTCAATTTCAATTTCAATTTCCTTTAAATACGTGCCATATTGGGTTAAACATTTGCTCTTTGAAGACATGAGCTGGGGACCATTGGAGGGGAAGGGGCCCATGCAGACAAAAATTCATGTAGTGCGCTGCTTTAAACCATTGCAGGTAGAAGAGTAGTCTCAAAGGCAAGTAGCCATGGCCTCTATAGCCTATACGGTCCATCCCTGATTATAATCAAATAAACAGTAGGATTGTATTTTTATTTTATTTTTATCTTTTTATTTCTCTCATCAAATCTTTCAATCAAATACAATGTTAAACAAAAGCAAGCCAATTATAATTTTATTGTGCTAGGCACACATGTTGTAATACGTCGTATGTGTGAGAAATCATTGTATTTTAGAGGGAGATATCCAAGAAGATTGTAAACAATGTGACATATTCCTGAATTAGTTTTGTTGTTTTGGCTTTGCCAATAATCTATGGGTTTCAATTTGGGTTTAACTTTTCTTAAATTATCATCTTAATTTGAAAGAGTACTTGGATTTGGAAGCCTTATTTTGAAACTAATTTCGATGATCTGAACTATTCACTTTTTAAGATTCGTTGAATAAAATATTCATATAAAAAAATCAAGATGATTGAATATCGATAATTATATATTTAAATAATATTTGTTTTAGAAAAATGGATGATAAATAAAATTTCAAGAATAAGCATTTATTTTTTTGTAATATAAATGTGATTCAAACATGTTGTTATCAATGTCCGATCATCTTTATTTTTATATGAATATTTTACTCAATAAATCTTAAAAAGTGAAAGGTTCGAATCACCGAAATCAAATAGACCTACCAAGTTCTAATGCTCTCTCAAATTAAAATGATCAACTTGAGAAAAGTCAAATCCTTATAATTTATTTAAAGTTTCTAATTTTTTTTATTTATTTCAGTTTTGTGTTTTACTTCATTTTCCTGTTTACCAAACACTCTAGCACTGTTTTTCCAACACTTTTTTTTCTTTATTCCATTCCACCACCACCACCAACCCCCCCCCCCCCCCCCCCCCCAAAAAAAAAAAAAAAAAAAAAAAAAGAAGACGCTAGGGTGCTTTTTACCTCAAACAGCTTAGTTTAATATTATGTCTTTTATTTATTAAAAAAATGAAAATGAAACCAAAAATAAAATAAAATAATATAATAATAAGGAAAGAGGAAGAATTAATTTCTTTTATGGTTCCTTAATCAAACCAAATTACAAAGAGCCAAAATGTTTGAGAATTTTATTTATTTATTTATTTATTCGAAACTAACCATTTTCTCACGTTTTAGAAAAACATTTCAAGTTGTTGAAGAACCATTTTCTCACAAACATAAAAATGGAGCTATTACAGTATACATTTGCATGCACCTTGTCACCATATATATATATATATAATTGGAGTAAATTATAATTACATCATATAAGATTTGTTTAAAATAAGAGTAAGCAGCGGATATACCGATCTGTTTAAACCGACCGATCCAAACCGATCTGTCACATTTTGAACGGATGCGTGATGACGAGCGGATAGTTGCTGATTAATTTTTTTCAATCTGCCTAGTTTTGGACGAATGGTGGATTTGAGATTCCTTTGACCGCAACTGAACTTCCAAACCGCTAGCATCCCTAATAATTTCTAAGATTTTGTGTTTTCAATTTATTTAAATATTCTATTTGTGTTTTCAATTGAAAAATAATTTAAATATTCTGTTAAATATATTCTGTTGAAAAAGAGTTTTCAACTTGAATATATTTTTTGAATTGAAAAAAAATAAATGTATTATTTACCTATATTTTTTGGTTTTTAAATCTAACTCTAAAAATAATAAATAAAAAAGATGATATATGCTGGTTGGTTTTTGTTTCCAAAAACAAATATAAATGTAGCAATGCAGAGGCATGTAATCTCTATTACTGCTTTGTTCATAGTTTTGGTGGTTTGAATTATTTTTACATTTTAAGAATCACAGATTGTAATACTTTATGTGAATGAGACATGCTGTGATTGTAATATGTGAATAAGGCATACAGTGATTGCAATATTCTTAAGTTTGAAACTTTTTTCTTTGGATAAGGCATGCAATAATTGTAATACATTTTTAAGTCATTAACTGTAATACTTTTATTTTTTATTTTTTATTTTTTTATATTTTTTAATTTTTTGAGGAAGTGCACAACTTGAATTATGTTGAAAATTTATAAAATATTAAACCGCCAAACCGATTCGCATCCATCCACCAATCCACTAATCCGCTCAATCCATATCCACCAGATTGGCGGATGGATGCAGATTGATTTTCTCCAATCTGCCAATCTGGTGGATGGATGGCGGATTGGAGGTTCCGTGACCGCAACTGACCCGCGCCCACCCATAGTTTAAAATACAAATCACTCATTGTGGTTCTGAAAATTACATTTTACCCCCATGAGCTTTCTAATTTTATAACAAATAACTCTTTTTATTAATAAATTATTAACTCAATTAACAGTTTTTAATAATGTTAAAAGGATAATTCAATTATTAATTCATGTACAGAAGGGCATTTATGAATTTGAATTTTTCGATTAATTATGTTAAATAAATTTTTTTAACAATGAGGTATTTGTACTTTTTCAAACAGAAAATTGCTAAAAAGCCAACGTAAGGAGAATATAAGGCATTAGGTCTAGTGGATATTTTTTAAGTTGGTGAGAGTTCTATCCTTTGTGAAATAATTTGGTGAGAAGTCATTTTTATTGTTTAGGACATTTTGTTTGCAATTTCATCCCTTAATTTACCTGTTGACTTTTTTTACTAGCTGTTCAAATTTATGTCTATCTGTTAAAAACTTTTCTGTCACGCCCCGAATTTTAATTACACGAAAACATTACTAAATCCTGTAAATTTAGGTCCATATATATATATATATATTTTTTTTTTTTCTACATATACAAATATCTATTACACTTGAGTAACAGAAATACGATAATACATGTTCTCTCACTCAATGAATACAACAACAATAATACATGCCAATGCTTCTGCCGCGAAGCTACAAATAAATGAATACAAATACAATCCACTTCTTTTACAACTACCATGAAGTTATACAAATGACTCAAGAACTCCGTACATCTTCAATCAAATAATCCAAACATTCTTCCTGTAAAAAGATACAACAACAACGGGGTGAGCACTAATGCCCAGTAGGAATCTCACAGTTCTAAATCAATAACTAACACACAGATAAAAATGATCATGCATGTTGGGTGATACCATATAGTAGGGTGACATTTCATAATCTCAAAATATCATAAGTGAGGTATCTTTTTGTTTTTTCAAAAACAATTTAAACACTTGTAAGCAAAACCTTCAGCCATTAAAATCATCCCTTAACTTTAGAAAAATCATAGATCCTTGTGAAACAACTGTATTTAAGAAACAACATCATTTAAAGGTTAATAACCCATTTCCCAAAATATTTCTCATTTAAATCCCATTTTTAATGTTCCTCTTTTCTTTCATTCTACTCTTTAACTCTTCATTTTTAACTTAAAACCCCATAACTTCAAGTTCAAGTTCCTTTTTGATTTGCCAACAATTCTCCTATGCTCAATTGACCCCGTTAATTACACCCGCAAAGTTTCATTTCAAGATAACACAATGTCAATAAACCCTTCCAAGCCAATCCTTTATTTAATTAAGGAATAACTCTCACAATTTACTTTTATTAACACAACTACTTCGTTAAGTTTATCATCATAATCCATAATCCTCATATCTATTTTTTTTGGTTCCCATTATTTACAAATAATGCCCATGCACATTTCCTCTTTAAACCAAATTATACATCAATATGAAATTTCACAAATTCATCACAAGCAACAAAATAAACATCATCAACTCGACTTACCTCTCGACACATAGTTCAACACAATCCACCTTTTGCCGGCTTACTACGGCGGAATGTGAACTCCCAAAAACCATTTTCGAAAACCAACCATTCTTTTAAAATAAATTTCCAAGTTCTGGAGAGTATTCTCACAAAGTATGTACATAGTTATGCTTTTTCCTCAACACAAAAGTAAATGTAAATGCAATGCTATGCCAAGATAAATCAATGAGGAAAAACATCCGTTCCAATGCATAGTTTCAAAATCACCATGTTCTCAATGTCATCATATGATCTCATCAATTTCAAACTTCCATCATTACTTTAAAAGGGGCGGTAAATACGACACTGGTAATCCCTAGGCTGGTGTCTGCAAGTAGGCTCAACAAGGACTACCAAACTGTCATTTTTACCGGTGCTAACCGGAAGGCTCGACACCTATCCGCCCGGCTTTCGGGTCTTTCAGCCTGGACACTCACTACCAACTTAACAAATCAACTACACCCCCTATCCGGACTTACCACGTATTTACCCCATTCACATTTCCATATTTCTCATACAAATCATTTTCTCTCATAAATGCAAATCTCTTGGATTTAAAACCACAATGCACAATGATAAATGATATGATATGCAAATGCAAAAATCTCTATGATTCATAACATTCCTTCTCAAATCAACCGTATACCATCAACTTCCTCATTTCATAAGTCAAAGCAACATGGTCCCACCAAGGACTACACATGAAGTTTTCAAAACCATCTCTCCAACTCAATAAATTTAAAAGATTACCAATCTTGCAAAACACATTATGGAATTTACACACATTCATCTTTTATTCAAAGAAAGAAAGGAGTTTTATGAACATTTCCATGTTCCTCAAAAATCTCTAAAGTTCTAATGTTTTCACCAAAAACCAAACATTTCCCATCCCCATAAAGAAACCCCATTAAATCATCCACTTGAGTTTCAAAATAACTAAGCCAACCCACTAGGAATTTAATAAAATAATTTGAGATTAAGCACATTTTGGAAACTCTACATTTTATATCACAAAAACCAAAATCAACATAGTCAATACAATTCTACATAATCACCACAATTCAACATATCTTAACTCAACACCACTAATTATAATTCAAAGTGTACTCCTAAATTTTCCTTTCTTCATTTCATTCCAAGGCTCATGTTATCCATATCATTAACTAATCCTTTTTCCCAAGTTTCATTTCATATCATAGCATAATTTACAATATCCATAAATAAGGTTCAATCGCTAATTTTTAACATGATTTTCAAACACTTCCAAAATTCAATTAAACTTGTATATATACAATTCCATACCTCAATTTCATGATTCTACTTTCAATTTGGGCAAACTCATTGTTTATCATCATAAATCAGCCTAAGGTTTCAAGAAAAAAATCTAGAAATTTCAAGAAAAATCCAAATTTCTTAACCCATTACTTTTGTTCCAATCTTTCCATTTATTATACACCCTAGGTTCATAATCCATAAACCATAATCTAAATGCCATAATAGAACCCCAACATTTCAAACCCTAACCCCAAAATTTCATGATTTACACTATATGCCCAAAATATAGATTTTGCATTTATATATTCCAAAATACCATAAATCTATCTATCAATGTAAGCATTAAAGGAGAACTAGGACCCCTACCTCAAGATTCAAGCCAGAAAAGCAAGCTTTGAGAAGAATCCTCCACAAATTCGAATTTCAATCGGTTGGAAATGTTGACCCTTTCTTATTCTCCACCCTTGATGCAAGAACCATGGTGGATTATTGATAAAAGTGGAGGAAATCAAGGTTTTGGGAGCTAGGGTTTCGGACATGGAAGAGGAGAGAAGAAGAGAGGAAAAGAAATGTAAGAAATGGGCCAAAAATCTCGTTTTTGAGCTGTTGTCCCGCACAGCCCGCACGTGTAGCGCTATTCCCCACATGTGCGGCTCTGCTTCCATCACAGATGTGAAAACTTCAAACAGGTATAACTCTCTCATCGGGACTCCGTTCTAGGTCGTTCTTGTGTCCAAATTGAAGCCCCGGAAATAAACTTTCCAATGGTTCTAACCTCACATCCAAACTCAAAGTGTGAAAAAAGAAAAGGGCAAAAGAGTGACGGCTGATCGTAGGCGAATTATTCGAATTAAAGTTTTTGGTCCAATCTTACTTTACCATCATATTACCACCTCAATCAATATCCCAAAATAAAAAAGGAGGTTCCAAATACACTAAGAAAAATGCCACAAACGAATCCACATGCCTCAGAAATTCAAACTCAACTAGGCGACCCGCTTGAGCGTCTAACCTTGCGCTTGAGCGCTCAAACCAATAAAGCCGTCCGTTCGAGCGTCAACTCCCCCGCTCGTGCGAAAGGAAAAATTTCTAGATCGTTACATTTTCCCTATCTGTTAAATTTTTTTACTTTATCTGTTTAAATTTTTGCACCTCTTCGCTCTATGTGCATGTATATGTGTGTGTGTTGAAATTCTCATTTTTTTTACTTATTTGAACAGATCATATTCACTGTTCAAAAAAATTATTTGTTCAATTTTTTTTTCTATTTGTTCCATGACTCCACTATCTGTTGGAATCTTTTGCTTTTTTTCCTTATCTGTTGAGCCATTACATATGTGTTCAATGCTATTACATATCTCGTTAACAACATTCATCATTATCAATAACTTCATCACAATATTCATTAGCATTAGCAACAACAAAAATAAATAAAATAAAAAAGAGAGAAGGCGAGAGAGAGAGAGAGAGAGAGAGAGAGAGAGAGAGAGAGGATTCTTATCTATTCTAAAAATAGGGAAAAAATAAAACTTCAATCTAAGATCTAAAATGAGAAAGAGTAGATCTGGATCAAATCTCAAATCTCAAAACCCTAATATATATATATATATATGTTCAAATCTACAAGAGGTTTTTGGGCTTCGGTAGTCGGGGACATAGTGAGAGGGATGGTGAAGGAAGATCTAGCGGCTGCAGCGAACTCCGATCTAATAGAAATAGAACCAAAGGCGTGCTTTGACGTTAACACCTTCTGACCACCAAATCTGCGTTGCTCCAAATCTTTGTTGTTCGACTTTAACAGATTTGAGGCCTCATTAACCAAATATTCAAAATCTCTTTCTTTTTTTATCTTCTTCCACGAAGCCACCTCGTTCCTATGTTTGAAAATCAACTCAGTCTTCCCAATTCAAAGTCGAAACTCATACCTCTGCAAACTACAGAATTTCACTTTCTTGGAATCCAATTTCAAAACCATAGCGCCCTCCAAGCTATTCCATTCTTACCGAACCACTATAGCTCTCAAAACATCCTGATTCAAAATCATCACAACAATACATACCAAACAACTTAGATTCAACACACACAAATGCGCACACACACACAAAAACAACTTAATTAAGAGATTAAAAGCAATAATTAAAAAGAAATTAATATGAACCTAGAAGAAATAAGAGGGTTAAGGACGAAACTCGTCGCTGATCTTGGAAAAAACAAAGTGAGATATTTAGAGTTAGGTGGGTAGTTATTGATGTTAGGGTTTCGAAGACAAGAAGAGAGAAGTTGAAGGAGAGAGTGAAAGTGGGTTTGATCATGATTTTGAGAATAGGGTTGTTGATTGTCAACGAATGTCGACGACGATGACTAGTAGGCATTCCAGGATTGGAGGTTTGAATCTGGCACTTTGGTTGCACACTACAAACGGTTGTTGTTGTTGTGGTGTTCCAGATCTTTGTTATTCTCTCCAACTCAAACAATGACACTGAAGGGTCGTCGCCACGTGCGACGACCGAATATATGATGGTGGGTGGAGCATGAGAGGAAGAAGGAGGTGTGAAGAAGGACGAAGGGTGTGTTGGTAAAGATGTTTAGGGAGGTTCTAGCGGAGCTCGATTGCGAGTATCAAGGTTGTGAATCGGTGAAGATCTCAAAGCCATAGCGACGATGTAATCAAAGCCCTAGCAGAGGCGCCGGACGATGGATGAGTCAAATCGCTTGTAGCTGCTGCCGCAGTTGTTGAACGAAGAAGTCACGACGGAAGATCTTAGGCATACGACGATGGATGCTACTAGAGTTAGGTTTTCGATCGTGAAGAAAGAGAGAGAGAGACTGCCGCAGTTGTTGAACGAAGAAGTCACGACGGAAGATCTTAGGCATACGACGATGGATGCTACTAGAGTTAGGTTTTCGACCGTGAAGAAAGAGAGAGAGAGAGAGAGAGAGAGAGAGAGGTTTTGTTAAAAGAAGAATGGAAAAAAGAAAAGGGTTTGGTCTATGTGAGTATCATGTGTGATATATATATATATCTGCGGATATTTTTGGTCATTTTGTCTAAGCTTATCCTTTTGGACCAAGCTTTCCAGCCCCTAGACATTTGGCCAAACAAAATTGGAATTTGGATTTATGGACCGAATGTCATTTTTCAAATCAAATGGAGCAATTCATATTTAAATCAAATCTCAAAATGATTCATAACTTCTTTTTTTTTTTTTTTTCTCAAAATGATCCATAATATTTATCATCACAAAAAATTCGTAACATTTGTACATCTTTCATAACATAGTCACAATTTGTTACATAAGTACAATGGTTAGTAATTTTCACTTTTTGAGTGCATACCATAGATCAATAATAACGTTTACCATAAACTGACATAATACACACAAGAAATATTTAGATCAATAATAAATTTTACTATGAATAAACATAATACACAATAAATATTCGTAACTTTCACCACAAACAAACAATCACAATGTTTTTATTTTTTTATTTTTTTATTTTATGATGTGCCTCTTTTTAAGGTGCACACTATAGATTTCTCCAAATAAAAATAAAAATGAGTTACAATTACACCTCTTGAAATTTGTCAAAAATATGTATTCGCTCCTCACGTTTTGAAGAATACAAATGCTCCCTTATTAGAATTTTTCTTGCAATAGACCTAACAGAAATAAATTACTCAAACACTCTCTAATACCAAAAAATGAAATTATAATCATACTAACTACTAAATTTTCCTCTCTACACCACCATAATATTCCCTAATTCTTCTTAACGACACATCAAATACATGTAGATACTAATGATAGTGGTGTTGATTGACAGTGGGAGAAGGTGATGCAATGGTTAGGCAAAGTGCTCTTACTAGTTGAGAGATAATGGGAAATAAGGAAGGTGAGATAGAAAAATAAATAAATAAATAAAGTGTTTAACTCTATAAAGGTTAATATAGCTATTTTCATAAATATAAAAAATAAAAAATTATTACTTGTGTCATACACTCTGTTATTATGATTTAACGGTTAATTAACGTTGAAGGCCATTAATTATGTGATGATTGGAAATCCCAAGGGATGAAATGTAGCTTCTCAAACGTTAGGGGAATCTGTATTTTTAATAAACATTATCAGAGATCTATTTATAATTTACATAAAAATAGCATTTGCAATTGAATTAAAACTCAAGATAATTTTTATTCAGCTCAATGATATAAAGACGGGTAAATTTTTCATTTATTTATTTATTTTTATTTATTTATTTTGTGTGTTTTGGAAAAATAAAAAAAGAAAACAAAAAAAAAAAATAAAACATCGAAAATGAAACGATACCAACACCTCATTATTGCTTGTTTCAATTTCCATTAATCAATAAAATTCAACTTCTGTGTGCAATTAATATTTGTAATTCTTTTACCGAACAAGTTAACAACCATAAAACAAAATATTATTTGTTGACCTTTTGCATTTTAAGTAACCACCGAAAGTTTTGAGTATTTTCAAGAAATTACTACTATGGGACATTGTTTGATCCTTCCTATTGATTTTGTGCATCCACTCAACATATTGAACTTTGACTTTTATGGGACAAATCCTTATTAATATTAATTTAGGTGCCCACAATTAGAACATACAACATATTGAACTTTGACTTTTATGGGTCAAATCCTTGTTAATATTAGTTTCAGGTGCACACAATTACAAAATACATTGCGTACGAATAATTAGAAAATTAGAACACCCAAAAAAAACATAGAAAATATATTGTGTCCATAATTAGAACTCAAAAATAAAATTATGTTGTGGTTGAAATTTATTTTCAATTTGGCCTATGTCACATCTAAAATGAATTCGACTAGCTTGCACACAATTTGACTAACTAGGCAAACTTTCAATTGGCTCATAACATAAAAAAAATTCCAAGCAAACTTTCAGTGAGCATCTCCAACCCACTAGGTATATCATGTTTATTAGTCAAAATGCCTAGTATAACTCATTTTTTTCAACTCCAATGCACTAGGCATATGATTAGGCATTTTAGCTCAACTCACATTCACTAGCTACATGTAGCTAGCCTTCAAGACTAGGCAAAATGAATTTAATCATTAGGATCATTTCCCTCCATCTTTGTTGCTGATGTGGCATTTTATAAAATTAATAGTATTTAGATGAATAGCTAAAATAAAGAGCATGGTTGGAGTAGAAACATGAAATAGTTGATAGGCAAAATAAAATATATACTTTATAGTAATGTTTAGATAGGTAAAATGCCTATTACCGTTGGAGATGCTCTTAGGATGACTTGAATTTAAGACATTAAATTTTACCCTTAAATTTTTACCACTCAGTCAATCCCTTGAGTTTATCACATAATATATTTTATTTACGCTTTATGTGTTTTAATTCTATGCTTTTAGAATTTTTATTAGTTTAATTATCAATTATATCATTAGCCTCGTTTTCTAATTAAGCATAATCTACTCTGCATTTTGTGGTATGTGCATTTACCAAGCAAGTGTCGGTGTGTTATTCCTCTTCTTTGAAAGAGTACAAGCCTGAAAAAGAGTTTAAATATTAATTTAAGTGTGATAGGTTGATTCGATTAATCTAGTTGTTTCATAAGGTTAATTTGACATTATTTTGTTTGTTTTGCAAGAAGAGGTTGGAAACAGAGAATGAGAATTTTGCATCCTTTTCTTGGTATACCAAACGACAAACTACAATATCCATATGGAATGTCTTCTGCTAAACCGTAGACCATTGGGCTACACTACACCACCCATTGCCTTTCCAACCTCATCCATCACAAAACAAAATTTACTAAGGTTTTATTTGATAATGTTGGAGGGTGGACAAATGTGGTAGCTTACAGTGGGATTGGTTGGAAGTAATCATCGGAATTAGTGGCAGAAATTTATAGAATGGCTGAGGGGCCGTCGAAACGTGGCTGGATTTCATTTGATGTGATCATTTGATAGTCGAAACTCATCAAAGTGTCATAGTAGTTGGCTGCAATTGATCGTTGGTAGTGGTAGGTGACCGGTGGCTGTAGTGAGTGATGGGGAAGGTGGAAAGATTGAAAACTTATTTTGAAAATAAGTAAAAATATATATATTTTTTATTTTCCAAAAATTTTGAAAATTTGAATTTTTATATATATATAAAAACCAAAATAACAAGCAAGCTTTTCTTCTCAATTTCTAAAAATTGAAAACAAAAATAAAAAATTGAAAAATTATCAAATGCGACCCAAGAAAATTGTTTAAAATTTAAATGTCTGTTGTATACAAAAGTGAGTTCCAATTTACTAAAGTTGAACTCAATTTCACAGGAAGTTGGCTCATTGTGAGACTAATTTATACCCAATATCAATGATATGAACCGTTCATCTTATATGATAAGTTGAGAAGAACATGTAGTAGGCCGTAGGTTGGCGTATTGTAAGATTAATTTGTACTTAATGTCAATGATATGAACTATTCATTTTATATGATAAGTTGAGAATAACACGCAGTAGACCATATAAAAAAAAAAAAATGATCTAACAATATGACAATCGATATTGGATTAATTTAATTTTTTTGCATAGCTAATTTTCTTAATTAATTATATAAGATAAATGGTTTAGCAGCTTTAGAAAATTGGAACTCCACTTACTTTGGTGTACTATGGATTCATTCATTTATTTATTTTGTCCAAGATTGTAGAATATTAGTTTGTTAGTAAAATTAAATTACAAGTAAAAGGATCGTCCATCAACTCGAACTCTTGACTTTTCTCTCATCACACTTTAAGATGTGGCTAGAAGACTATTAGGCCAAACTCAAAGTCTTGTGTACGTGTATCACACGCGTAATAATTTGATGTACACATTCTAAATTGAGAAAATTATCAATTAATCTTGTTTTAAGTAAAAAATAAAAAATAAAATACAAGCAAGGTCCTATGAATTTTATTGTGGACAATTAAATTTAATATTTGATCACTTATTCACAAAAAGTTAAATTCTCCGTGATATATTTTATTCTAAGTAGTATCCTCTTCACAAATCAAAATAAGAATAATAATTTTTTAATTTTAAAAATTTTAAAAGCAAGCAAATTCAAATAAACAAAAACATAGACACAAGACTTATCACTTTTGTTGCCTCATACTTTAAAATATAGGGAAAATTTCAGTGCAGGTATACTTTCAAAAACAATCACAGTTAATAGTAAACTTTATACACATTAATAATTAAAATTATAAACTTTTTATGAATCTGTAATAATTTTTAATAGTACAACTGAGGGATAATCTCCACTAAAAAATATATAAAATTGTCACTGTATGTTTTTCTTCACAATTCTTTTAATGGAATATTAAGAAAATTAACCATGTTGGATTAGTTAACAATTTATTAGCAATTTATGAGGTAATAGAAAATGAATTATATTATGCCATAGTTCTTTCGATCAAATTGTTATTTATGATATTGTTTGATATAACTTGTTTATTTTGTACAATTGAAAATATATTTTTTTAAAAATTAAAATTATTTATACAATTGTTATGAATTAGTTATGAAAAACATGGCTTAATTGTTCACATTAAAATTTGATAGGACTTACTAGTAATCTTGAAAGGAAAAAAAAGACTCATTGATAATTCTCCTTTTTAAAATCTGAATATTTTTTTGAGGTACTGCCTGTTTGGTAACGTTTATGTTTTCAGTTTATATTTACAAAAATTTTATAAACTGGTTTTTGTTATATTTTTTGTTTATTTTTAGAAAAACATAAATTACAAACGCGTTTGATTTAGACAAAATGTTTAAAAAAATTTAAAAATATAAAAAAGAGTGAGAAATGGCAAATGGTGGCGGGTGGTGGATGGAGACGAGTGGTGGTGGCGGCAAAAGACGATGGTGGAAAATAATGGCGGGTGGTGGTAGCGGAAGACGGTGGTGGAAAATGGTGGCAGGTGGTGGGTGATGGCAGCAGAAGACGGTGGTGGAAAGTGGTGGCAAGTGGCGGGTGGATGGGTGGGTGGTGGTAGCGGAAGACGGTAGTGGAAAGTGGTGGCAAGTGGCGAGTGGTGGCGGCAGAAGACGGTGGTGGAAAGTGGTGACGGGTTGGTGGATGGTGGTAGCAGGTGGGTGGTAGATGGCAAGTGGTGGTGGGTGGTGGCAGGTGGGTAGTGGTGGCCGGTGGTGGTCGTGGATGGGTGGGTGACGGTGGCGAGTTGTGGGTGGTGGTGGTGGTGGTGGTGGTGGTGGCACGTGGGTGGCGGGTGGGTGGGTGGTGGTGGTGGTGGGTGTGATGGTGGTTCTTTGGTGGTGTGGTGTTGGTGGTGGTGGGTGGGTGGGGGGTGTGGCGGGTGGTAGGTGGTGGTAGCACGTGGGTGGTGGGTGATGGTGGTGGTGGTAGTGGTAGTGGTGGCGGGTGGTGGTAACGGTGAATGGCGATGGGTGGTGGCAAGTGGATGGTGTGACGGTGGGTGGTGGTGGCTGGTGTGTGGCAGGTAGGTGGTGGTGGCGGGTGGTAGGTGGTGGTGGCAGGTAGGGGGTGGGTGGTGGTGGCAGAAGACAGTGGTAGAAAATAATGGCGGGTGGTGGCTAGTATTGGGTGGTAAAAAAAAGAAAACTGAAAATTCAAAATGTAAACTCATTTTTTGAGTTTATATTTTTTGACAAAATTTATAAACTGAGACCATTGATTTATAAATCAAAAATTTACCAAACAAGTTTTTATTTGAGTTTTTAAAATTTTTATAAATATAAACTGAAACCTGAAAACGTAAGTATTACCAAACGGCAACGATTTGTGTTTTTTTTTTTTTTTTTTTTTTAACATATCATATGTACTTAATCACTTATAGGATCTTGAATAACTTATTATTTAGGTGCGACACTGCTGAAATAAAAAAAATTCAATAATAATAAAAAATTAAATTTAAAATATATATATAGCTAGCTAGCTAGCTAGCAATGTAGTGTATGCTATGCTAAAGCAGGAGCGGACAAATATCAGGCATAACCTAACCAATCCAAACCTAGTCCTAAAAAAAAGTTTAAATCTCAAGTCCGTCGCCTTAACCTTAATAGATATGAACTATTAATCTTTTTTTCTCATTTTAGAGGGCTATTAAATTATTTTAAACATTTTTAATAATTATTTAAATTTAAAATATTAATATAATTAATTATAAAATAAATATAATCTTTTAAGAAGTGGTTTAATCTAAGCTATAAAAGGAAATGTATATAAATATGTATTTTTCTTTATCTTTTGTTACTTTTTTAATTTATTTTGTAACTAAAAAACATAAAAATTAAAATTAATATTTTCGAAGTAGATGGATTGAGCTGAAACTCTTTATCTAATGTCTAGTCTGAAAATTAAACGAGTTCAAAATTTTGTCCAACTAAACTTTATAGACTAAATATTTTTTTTCAAACCCTAAAAAAATGAGTTTGACTAAACGGGTTGAGCAGACGATCGGCCAATCAAGCTAGCTGAACGTACTTTATACATCGTCTTTAATGAGTTTGACTTTTTAATAATGAAAATTTCATCATTGTTTGTTATTACAATTGGAAATTAAAATAAAGGCATGAAAAAAGAAAAAAAGAAAAAAAAGAAAAAAAAAGAAATGGAGAGTTAATTTGATACAAATAAATTAATATAAATTAACTGTTAAGATAAGAATAATATCTGTACACAAACACATTTACAATTGGACAAATTACCAGCAACCCTCTCGAGATTTGACTAAAATATGGATTTCTTTTGAGATTTGAGAAATTACAAATTGCCTCCTGAGCTTTATAATCTCAGGGGGCAAGATGTAATTTTTCAAATTTCAGAAAGAATCTGCAATTTAGTCAAACTTCGAGGGAGTGTTGATAATTTGCCCAATAGAAAAATAGTACACTGAAGTCTATGTTGCGGTGCATGTGCAACTTTACCACGATAAATATTCACAATGTTGGAGCAACTTTATGAAATGAGAATTATTATAAATTTAGATTTAATTATTTTAAAAGTATTTAAAATTATCATTTTATAATTCAAATTTATTCTATACATAAATCTCATATTATATAAATTTAATATCAACTATACTATCTCTTTCAGAATAAATACGGAATAGTTGTAGTGGATACATAGAATTATTCTTATGAATTATGTAAAGTGCTTTCTTAATATGTTCAAAAAGAACCCAAAAAGAGTTTTAAAAAATTCTATTTACCATAAAAATTTGTCAAGAAAATTAGAAAAATATCATTGAGATTAAATTAGTATATTGTGAGATTCATATACACAATGAATCTCAACTACACATTGACATTTCTAAGTAAAGATTTAGAGTATGCAAAGATGTTTCTGAGTTTTTTAATCTGCAATTTTTGGTTTTTTGTTAAATTTTTTAATATTTTAATAATATATATATATATATATTTTTTGTTAAATTCACTTAGTCTAGATATACTTTTTTTTTTATTATTATTTATTTTATAACAAAGATAATATTAGTATATTAGTATAATTAGATTACAACTAAAAAGGTTCATTGCTGCTTCATCTGCTCGAATCACTGACTTCTCCCTCACCACACCCTAGCATGTAGCTATTAGACCGTTGGGGTCTGATCTAAATATACTTAAAATGTATAAAATTTGTGAAATTTTTTTATATAAAATTTAGTAAATACAATATATATATATATATATATATAAATTCAGTACATTTTTATATTTATTGAATTCTTTTTAAATTTCTTGATAAATATTTTAATTTTTAAGTTTATTTATATTTATATTAGGTGCATCTAAAATATGAAGACCAAAAAAAAAAAAAAAAAAAAAAACATTTATAAAATACAAAAAATAAAAAACTCAAAAACTATTTTTAAAAAGTCAAAACCAAATAGAATAATACTACTCCACATGCTATTGGCCAAAGCAATTTTCTTACCTTAACAATTCTCAGTTTGAGGCAAACACGTCCAAAATTCCAAGACAAGTTGGTGCAAGAAGTGTCAAGTCCTCTATACAACCTTCCCTAGTTAGATTTCATTATTGGAATTTTCTCTATTCTTGTAGGTTTTTCTTCTTATTACAATAGAATTGCACTGTTTATACACAAATTGACGCATATCTATCACTGTGAGGACATATTTTGAGAGTGATAGCCCGTGGTTAAGGTGATACTAAAGTATCAGCTGAGGTGCCACATGGTCTGGTCATGATGCCAAGGTTATCTCAGCTAGGCCGAGATAATTTGCAGAAATATTAGAATCCACGATGAACGGATAAGGGGCAAGAGTCTTAGAACATGGGAGGATCTCAGTCTGGATAAAGATAAAGCTCCTAGGGAGTTTAACCTAATCTAGCTGAGAGCCCAAGATGAGCATTGAGCCTGAGTCCATTGGAGTTAGGCCTCTACAGGGATCAGGTCAGTATTGGCCATAAAAGCAAGGCATCCCCATGGGTCTGAGGTATGTGTGATATACTGTAAGCAGTAAGTTCTTTCTTGTAAGTTAAGCATAATTGGCTATCTTTGAGAGATAATTACTAACTTAATCGTCGAAGTACCCCCGGTGAACGAACTACTTCCGGATTCTTATCTTTCTGTGACAGGTTGTTCGAGCTTAATCTATTCTGCCAGTGCTCTCCTACTGAGTTTTCCTGCTTGGTTGTGTGGTCAAAAATCAACACCCACAATTTAGCGTTGTCTGTGGGAACGTAAGAGAATAAATGGCCAACGACAGGCAAAAAAAGAAGATTGGGAACGACATCCTTAGTGGGAGTGGTAAGCATGCCGATCCTAACATGGAGGAGGAGAACCCTAATGAAGGACTACGAGATCATAATCCAGGAGAGAAGGACGTCAGCCAAGAGGAAGACCTACATAAGAAAGTAGGCCAAGATGAGTACTATAACGAAAGCGACCTCGAGGTATAAAAACATAGATGCCTGATGAGGGACGACGAGATGAAAGGAATGGAAAACAAGTTGGCAGACCTACAATCGGTTGTCAACTTCATGATGCAGAATAATGTCATGCAACCACCATTTCCATTGAAGGACATGCCAATTCCAGCAGCCAAGAATGACGCCCAGAAAGGGGGGCAGAAAGCAGTCCCAGCGGCCCCTTAGCATGATAGGGCGAAGGAGCATTCATATCGGCCTTCGAGGGAAGTCAGGCGAGGAGAGTCAATAAGAGAAAAGTCTCAGAAAACACCTCGTACCAAAGGAAACTATGTCAAGGAACATCAGCATGTTCAGGGGAAGGAACTTTATTTCGACACAGTGAATGAAGAGAAGTCTAAGAGGACTCATAACGATGCCGGGAGCAGCACACCAAAGAGGCTAAAATCCATTGACAGCCGAGCTCCTGGTCGGACTAAGGAGGACTTGAGGGACTACCTCTAGAGGAAACGACAGAAGGCTGAGGTCACATCTCCGGTCAAGCCGAGAACACCATTCTCTATGGAGTTAGATAAGTTCGAGGCCCCAAAAAGGTTCCATTTGCCGAGGTTCCAGATATATGACAGTAAGTCTGATTTGAACTTTCATTTTGGCTTATATTTAAATTTAATGGCACTATATATCGGGAACGAAACGTTGCTGTATAAGGTGTTCCCCTCATCTTTTAGGGAAATCGCATTAGATTGGTTTCACAAGTTGTTGAAAGAAACTGTGAAAAGTTGAGAAGGCCTGGCGGAGATGTTTGTGGCCATATTTGTTACAAACAAACTGCAGCCGTTAAGGGTAGACTCCTCGATGGCTCTGAAAATTGGCGAGGGTGAAAGCCTCAGGGCTTATGTTAAAAGGTATTATGAGGTGTTCAACCGAATACTAGGATGCAACTAGGAGTTGGCGGTCGTGTCTTTTAAAAACGACCTGGAGGATGATTGCATGCTTTGGAAGTCACTGGCAAAGACTCTACCAAAGAGTATGGAAGAACTCATGGAAATGATCGAGAAATATGCCAGAGCAAAAGAGGATACACTGGGAATGAAGGTGTCAAAATAGGAAAAGAGAAACGGCTCGTCGAAGTGAGACCGAGGTAATATTGGATATAACAGACAAGAGACAGGACTAAGGGTTGTACAGGCAGTCACCACTATGTTTTGGATCCTAATTTATAAAGTTCTAGAAAGGATCAAGAACCAGCCGTATTACAGAGCGCCAGAGAAGGTCTCTGACAAATTTATAGGGAGAAGTCTAGGGAAGCACTGTGCTTACCACAATGAAGATGGACATCTAATGCAAGATTGCAGAGCCCTAAAGACGCATTTGGAAGATTTGGTCAGACAATGTCACTTAAGGGACCTAGTAGATAAAGCCAGAATGAAGGAAGAGTAGGCAAGGCTGCCCCAAGCACCGGCAGCACCACCTTTACTAGCACCACAACAGCAAGCAAACGGACCTTGAGTGATCAATGTGATTCACTCGAGGGTCAATGAGAACGAGGTATGTGGGAAGACTCAAAGGGTAAAGCATTTACAGCATGTGTATCAGGTCCAGAAAAAGAAGCCTAGGACAGACGAGTACTAGGGACCAATAGTGTCATTTATTGAAGCAGACCTAGACATAGTATAGCATCCGTACAACAATGCTCTAGTAGTAACCCTCAAAATTGGAGAAGGCCAGGCAAGGCGCATTCTGATTGACCAAGGCAGCTCTTGTGACATCATGTATATCAGATGTTACAAGGAGCTCGGTCTTTACCAAGATGATTTGGAGCAGTCCAGTAACTCAATGGTCGGGTTCAACGGAACGCCGACATGGCCCCTGGGACCAATGAATTTAGAGGTACAGGCAAGCACCAAGAAGGTAAGTACAAAGTTCACAGTAATTGACACCCCCACCCCTTATAATGTTATCCTAGAAAGGCCATGGTTGCACGTAATGAGGGATGTTCCCTCAACACTATACCAACTATTGTGGTTCCCAATAGAGCATAGAATTGAGGAGGTTAGGGGGGATCAAGTGCAGGCAAAGAATTGCTCCATGGCAGCAATGAAATCCACTTGCAACGTACGAGAGGCAGAAACAGTAGAAATTGAGGACGAGGACATGGAAGTCCTGGATGATGTGGGCAAAGAGCCAACCGACAAAAGTGAGGAAGCCTTAAAGAAAATTCTGGTCCAACAAGGTGATGAAGAACGATTTTTCTTTCTTGGCTTAGAACTAGCAGAGGAGGAGGAAAGGGAGTTAGAGTCATTCTTGTGATCAAACATAGAGGTGTTTGCTTGGACGCCATACGAGATGCCTAGCATTGATCCTGAGGTCACTTGCCACAGACTAAATGTAGTAAGGTCGGCTAAGCCTGTCATTTAGCGAGCAAGGAGGCCGACGTTGGTTCATGTAGAGGCAATGGAGGAGGAAGTGGACAAATTGTTGGAGGCCAGAGTCATTCAGGAGTTAAACAACCCAACTTGGTTATTAAACACAGTTATTGTGAAAAAGAAGAATAGGAAGTGGGGAGTCTGCGTGGACTTCACCAGTCTGAATAAGGCTTGTCCCAAAGACAGTTTCCCACTGCCCAAGATTGATCAATTAGTAGATGCCACTTCAGGGCATGAAATGATGAGCTTCTTGGACACTTACAAGGGATACCATCAGATAACAATGTATCCCCCTAATGAGGAGAAGACTGCATTTATCACCCAAAAGGGTTGTATTGCTACAGAGTGATGCCTTTCGGGTTGAAAAATACAGGAGCAACCTACCAAAGGTTGGTGACCAAGATGTTCAGACATTTGATTGGCAAAACAGTGGAAGTGTACATTGATGACATAGTCGTGAAGACCAAATAACCTGAGAATCACCTGGCCGACTTAGAGGCAGTTTTTGACATCCTGAGGACGTATCGACTCCGACTTAATGCTTCGAAGTACGCATTTGGAGTCGGGTCTGGTAAGTTCCTGGGATGCTTGGTTACCAGAAGGGGCATTGAGGCAAGTCCAGATCAAATCAAGGCTATCTTGGACTCGAAAAGCCCTACATCAGCAAAACAAGTACAGATGTTGATTGGAAGGGCCGCTGCCCTGAACAGATTTATAAGCAGAAGTTCATATAAGTGTAAACCATTTTTCAGTTTGTTGAAAAAGGCCATAAATTTCTTATGGACAGAAGAATGCGAAGTCGCCATGGCCGCCTTGAAAAAGTACCTGACAACAGCTCCGGTTTTGTCAAATCTAGTACTTGGAGAGGAACTATTCATATACTTGGCCGTTTTCAGAGCACGCAGTGAGTGTTGTGATAATCAGAGAAGACAAGGGAGAACAAAGGGTAGTATACTATGTAAGTAAAACTCTAGCAAGTGCAGAGACCAGGTATTTACCCCTGAAAAAATTAACACTAGTGTGATAACCCTGTCCCTTATTATGTTAATTGGTCCTTAATACGAATGTGATTATGTGTTTTTAATATGATTTCGTATGTCATTAGGTGAAAATATGTGGTTTTGAATTTCTATCTGTTCACCGTAGGAATATCTGTTTAATTGTCTGATTTGGAAATTAAATTGAAGGCCTTATCGGCCACATTACCCGGAATTGATTGTGCCATTGTGATTGGCATAATTTTCAGAGCATACGGTGAAATTTAATTGGAAATTGATTCGGATCAAAATAATTAGATTCAGAATGATCAATTTAGTGCTCCATTATCTAATATTAAAATAATGACTTAGTGGGGGCTTATGTAGAAGGGCACTATACATTTAATCCTTACACTTGAGTTCAAAATCTGATTTTGGTGCCTTGAGAGAGAGAGAAGGCTGGCCATAGAGATAGAAGGGAGAGACTTGTGCAATTTTTGACTCAAGCTTGGAAATTTGAAGATTTAACTCTAGATTTGACCAAATTAGAAGAATTGAGCCTCTAGGGAAGCATTGATCTTGAATTTGTAAGTTTGAATTTGTGATCTTGTAAGTTCAAGGTTTGTTTGTGATCAAGAGGATGGTTTGAGTTGGTTTTGTTGAAATTAAGGCTTGATATGTGCATGCATGTGAAGAACTCCTATGAAGTCACAAAATTCTAGCATGTAATTTGTGAATTATGAAAGATTGGAAGTGTAATCCCATATGCAAGCATGTTTTGTTGAGTTTCATGGGAATGAGCACTAATTGCATCATTAGAAGTGAAAATGAAAGTCAAAATGGGCATGCATGTTGTTTATTAAAAATGGAAACCTTGAATGCATGAGTTTGAGTTAATTTGGGGCATGCATGTGATCAATTTGTGAAATTGAGCTCCATGTTGATGTGTTTTAGTGTTGGTACCATGTTAATACAAGTATATGTGAAATTGGAGCCATAATATGCAAGAAATGTGGTTGAAATGTCAAATTTGAACTCAGAAACCATTCTGGAAAACCCAGAATTTATGATGTTCGCTCGAGCAGGGGAACCGCCGCTCGAGTGGGGAATTCATGCTCCCAGTATTTCTTTTTGCAGGCATGGGTCCGCTCGAGCGAGGAAGTCCACGCTTGAGTGGGGAGCTATGTAGACAGACCTTCCGCTCGAGCGCCCAAGTTCACGCTCGAGTGTGAATTTGATGTAACCAGTACTTTTGCAGACCAATTGGGTCCGCTCGAGCGGGGAATTCCACGCTCGAGCGGGGCCCTGTTTTATGAAATTTTGTATGCTCGTTCTGTGTTTCGTTTTCCGTTCTCTTTCACTTACAAGCACTCTTAGGCATGCATTGAGCATTGTAATTGAGTTTAAGAGATATGAATAAAGCCGAAAGAGGAAAATGTGAATTTAAGAACGGATTGAATTGTTGGTGACCCTTTTGTGTTCATGAACTGTGTAGGGTCGAGCTCCAGGGCAAACCAACTAACCGATCACTGTGAGTAATATCTTATCAGAGATATCTGAAATATATTGTCGTCCATTTGCTTACTTCTATGTAAGTTTTATTAATTTGTCGATTTGATTGGTGGATAATGTTTTGACATGAATGAATGGGCCGAAGGCCGTTTGACATGAATGAATGGGCCGAAGGCCGTTTTGACATGAATGAATGGGCCAGAGGCTGTTTGACATGAATGAATGGGCCAGAGGCCGTTTTGACATGAATGAATGAGCCAGAGTCTGTTTTGACACGAATGAAAGTCTGAATGGGCCAAAGGCCAGTTTGTTATGGAAAGATAAATGGGCCAAAGGCCAGTATGTTTGGAACCACAGTCACTTGACCTAAATTATGTATATATATGTTAAATAGAAATATGAATAGGGCCCAAGGCCGTTCGGAGTATGTTGTTCTACATATCGTTTGTATCTTCTTATTTGATATTATTCACTTGGCTATCGCTCACGCTCATTCATGTGTTTGTAGGTGAGCCAAGAGAGGTCCAGACCCAGCCCCAGTGAAGTCTATGTGGAACAACCGAGTTTTGGGGAGTCAGCCCTAGTGTCTCACGCACGAGACTCGTCTTCGCCTTTCTGCTATGCTATGTTATTTTTGTCATGTTGGCGAGGACTTTGCATATGTATGTATATAGTTTTCACGGGTTAACTTAGCTTTTAGAAGATCTTGTTTGCACAAAACTTATGCTACTGTATTTCTGGTATGAGTTATTAATGTCTATACGTATGGTTTGTTTTGATGTGCCATGTAAGCACAGCTCTATGGACAAAGTTTTAAATTTTGCTTCCGTTTGGCCCCTTTACTCTGATGAGTTATGTTTGTTTTGGTTTGAGGCCATAGGTAATCTCATGATTACTGGCCGGTTATGTCCTTAACCCACGGGGGCGGGTTCGGGTTATGACAACTAGCCTTGGTGATGGTTTCGAAAAAACTGAATCATTACTTCTATGCCCACAAGATTATGGTACTGATTGAGCATCACTTGAAGTCCTTGTTGCAACAAGGAGATTTGACAGGTAGGGTGGCCAGATGGGCAGTAGTGTTGGGCTAATATGACTTAGAGTTTAGGCTTCGAACGGTAATCAAAGGCCAGGTTCTGGCCGACTTTATGCCTAGTTCACACCTGGTGCCCTCTCACGTCGGGCTCCGGTGAGCTGCAACTTAGGGTGTTCAGGGAAACAAGAAGAGACCCTCTGGTGAGCTACGACTTAGGGTGTCTAGGGAAACAAGAAGAGACCCAACCGGGAATGAAAAACCCCACAACAGAGCAGAAGAAGGTAGAGAAACCAAAGCCCTGCGACATCTACATCGGTGACTCTTTCTGCCTTTTTGTTAATGGAAGTTCAAACCATCAATGAGCAGGGGCAGGGGTAGTGTTAGTATCGCCAGATGGGCGGATGTTAGAACAATCTGTTCGTTTAGGGTTTAAGGCCTCAAACAATGAATCAGAATATGAGGCACTGATCGCAAGATTGAAGTTAGCAGCAGCAATGGAAGCCAACGAGGTGGTAGTCTTCTGTGACTCCCAACTTATTGTGAACCAGGCAATAGGCAAGTACGCCGCTCGAGATGAAAGAATGATAGCCTATGCGAAAGAAGTTGTTAGACTGCTAGCCTTATTTCAGGATTGTCGACTACAGTAGGTTAGCTGAGATGACAATAGCCATGCCGATGCCTTGGCTAACCTAGCTAGTGCAATGAAATCAGGGGAGGCAAGGACAATAATGGTTGATTATTTATCAGGACCAAGTGTGGAACCACTAATCACAGAATATAAAGCAATGTGTGTGGAGATAGGTCCAAGTTAGATGGATGCAATAGTGATGTTTCTTAGGGACGACAAGTTACTGGATGATCGCAAAGAGGCGCACAAGACCAGACTGAAGTCAGCAAGGTTTAGCCTAATAGTAAAAAGACATCTCTACAAAAGGTCTTTTATCGGTCCCCTTTTGAGGTGTGTACATCCCTCCCAGGTTGAAGACTTCTTGTATCAAATACATAAAGGAGTATGTGGAAGCCATACTAGGGGCAGATTACTTGCTCATAGGGCCATTATCAAGAGTACTGGTGGCCTTACATGTAGAAGGATGCTAGAGCCTATGTCAGAAAGTGCGAAAAGTGTCAGAGGTTCACACCTTTGATACATCAACCAGCAGCAGATTTGAACCCAGTGTCCAGCCCTTAGCCATTTGCCGAGTGGAGCATAGATCTTGTCGGACAACTGCCCCACGCAACTGGGCAAAGGAAGTTTCTGCTGGTAGCAACTGATTACTTCACAAAGTGGGTAGAAGTTGAACCCCTTGCGAAGATTCAAAATATTGATATAAAGAACTTCATATGGAAGAACATCATCACCAGGTTTGGGATTCCAAGGGCAATAATAGCAGATAATGGTGCACAGTTTGATAGTAAGCTAATCAAAAGCTTCTATGCAAAGTACAAAATCAAGAACTGCTACTCTACTCCAAGTTTCCCTCAGAGTCATGGTCAGGTAGAAGCATCCAACAAGACTATCTTAGATGGGATCAAAAAGAGGCTGGAAGCAACAAAGGGAAAATGGGTGGAGGAGTTTCCCAGTGTACTCTTGGTATATCGGACTACATCGAGAAGATCAACGGTGAAGTCTCCATTTGTCCTGGCTCATGGCATTGAAGTAGTTATCCCACTAGAAGTCGGCATTCCAGGGATCAGAACCCAGGGAGTGGAAAATGGTACTAATGAGGCATTTCTAGCCCGAGATCTAGACCTACTGGAGAAGAAAAGAGAGAGAGAGAGAGAGAGAGAGAGAGAGAGAGAGTAATAATTCGGCTGGGGGCATACCAACAACAACTTGTTAGGGCTTACAACAAGAAGGTTAACCCAAGAGAGTTCAAAGTGGGGGACCTTGTGTTAATGAAAGTGGTCGATAACAAGAAAAATCCTAGGGAGGGCAAGCTAGGCCCAAATTGGGAGGGGCCATATAGAATCATCTCGGTCGCCAGCAATGGCGCATATCGACTTGAGGACAGTGATGGCAAAGAGTTGCAAAGACCCTGGAACACTTACAATTTGAAGTTTTTCTATCATTAGATTTTTGTTTTTTGAAGTTTATGTCATAATTTTATTTAACCGAAGTAATAATAAAATTTTAGTTTAATGAATTTGAAATTTGTGTGATAGGATTGACCAGTCCCGTAGTGATGTTTCTGAATGAAACACGATGAATAACTTAGATTTATTATATGGAAGAGTTGAATTATACTTGCATATAATAGAGTTGAACTAAGTTGGCGATGTTTCCGAATGAAAATGACGAATAACTTAGACTTATTATATGACAGAGTTGATTATACTTGCATATAATAGCGTTGAACTAAGTTGGCGATGTTTTCGAATGAAAATGATGAATAACTTAGACTTATTATATGGAAGAGTTGAATTATACTTGCATATAATAAAGTTGAACTAAGTTGGTGATGTTTCTTAATGAAACATGACGAATCACTTAGACTTATTATATGGCAGAGTTGAATTATACTTGCATATAATAGAGTTGAACTAAGTTGGCGATGTTTCTGAATAAAACATGACGAATAACTTAGACTCATTATATGGCAGAGTTGAATTATACTTGCATATAAAAGAGTTGAACTAATTTAAATTAACCTGGACTTGCCATATCGGCAGAGTCAAACTCATAATGGATATAAGTTCATTAATAGAGAAACCAAGGTTGAAACACCTCGGGAAGTCTTCGTTTTAATCTGACTTCGGTGAAAGACCATAGATACATGCTTAATGTGAACTTAAGTGGAACTTAGATTCACATTAGAGGGTAGGAAACTGGAGAATAATGAACTTAAGTGGAACTTAAAAGTTTAAGAGCTTAGGAATTGTTGAATTTGATACAAGCTAGAATTGGCTTAACACTTGTAGAAATTTTAGGAAAATTTACAAGTTAAAGTGAGTTGACGTAATATTAAAAGAAGTATCCAAGATACATACTGGCTGAGATGACCAACCAGGTTACCAAGCTTGGAAAGGATAGAAGGAAGAAGTCTTGATAGAAGATAGCATATGAAGGTAAAAAGCAATGCTGAATAACACTTGTAAAAATATTTTGATATTTTTAAAGCCTTAGTTGAGGCATGCCAATGGTTAGCCGAGGAAAACATTCAAGGTTTATATCCGAGGTATTATATCTTGGAGTTATTATACAGTTAAGGTATACTTTGAAGAAATAAAAAAATATTCTAAGTAGGGAAGCATGAAAGGCATGAAGGAAAGCAGTAAACATGCATAGAAGAAAGGAAGGCATACATTCAACCCTTGGAAGAAAATATAAGACTTGCATTTAGAAAAAGACAACTTGTTCAAGTACATAAGCTGGTATATCGGCTCGACAAAACAACACTATTCAAAATAAAGGAAAAAGTACAAACAAAGAAAAGATTCTAAACAAACTATTTTGTATCGGTGGTTGGCTGTGTTTCAGCCTCAGCAGACAACTAGGAAAGCTTCTCGGTAGCCTTCTCGGCCTCAATCTCAGCGTTGATCTCTAAAAGAGTCTTGTCAAGGCTATTCTCGGCGCTTTTAACCTCAACTTCAGGTGTGTTCTTGGGGACCTCGTTCTCATCGTCTTGAGTCAAGTCCATGGCTTGCTCATTCAGAGTTGGGGACTTGGCCCCAGCAACTTTAATCTTCCTAGCCTTGTCGGCCTCAACTTCTTCATCATCCTTAGCCTCATCCTTGGATTGGCTTGGAGCGGGAGGGAAGGGCATGACAAGTTGGCTCTCGTCCCAAAGGGGTGAGTCATTAGGGACAACCAACTCCTTCAAAGCAGCCATCTAACCAAGGGTGTAACCCCTGTTGCATGCTTGTTTGACTTGTTTTTTGTATTCGTCACGGACGTCGGCTGCCCCCTTGGCATAGCCTTTCTCGTCCACCTCTTTGATTTCGGTCGCCTTTGTAGCCAGTGCTATTTGGAGCATAGTTTGGGCCTGAGCCTCTTTCTCCTTGGCCTCTTTTGCCTCGGCCTGAGCAACCTCAGCAACATTTTCTGCACCTCAATGTGGTCCTTAGTTTTCTTTAGGACCAACACAGTAGCCTTGGCCTGATCCAGAAGACCTCGGAATCGGGCCTCAGGTTTGTTTAGTGAAGAAAGGAGTTTGGCTACCTCCTTTGTTTTTTGGGTTAGTTCCTTCTTGAACTCATCGGTCTTGACTATAAGGGAGTGAACCTGATGGATAGCCTGCAAGAATGCGGAGAAAATTCGTTAAAGTATGAAAACAGGAGTTGAAATTAAACTAAAAATTACAAAGTGTTGAGACTTACCAAGACAAAATGCTGCATCATCATCGCGTAATTTTTATACTCCGAAAGCTTGGCCATCCGATTGATGTCGGCTGGGAGTAGAACGGCGGTGGAAATGGCGGCACTGACTTCTAGACTATGAAGCGCTCTGTCCCCGGCTAAGAGAGGTTAGTCTCCAATCGTGGCGGATAGAGTCCAGGGAGCATTGGCGCAAAATCCAGAGGGCTCAAAAGACCCGCCAGACCTCTATTTTTTTTAGTGAGGTTGGTCAGATGCCTCGGCCTTGGCAGGCCTCTTCTAGGCAGACTTCTTTACTTCAGCCAATTTGGAAATTGACACTGTGTCTTTTGACTCCACTTTAGTGGCGCTGGGCTTGGCCTTAGCGCTTTTAACCCTCTTTGCCTTGGGTTTTGGCTACAATTGGGAAGGAGAGGAAAAGTGGACTGACACCACAACTGGGATGTCAGCAAGAAGGTCGTCCAGGATGATTTTTGCACAACCCATTTCTTCGGTAGTAGCGGCAACGGTAACTTTGGTATTGAAGCAAATTGTTGGAAGTGCAGTTGGTGGGTTTGTTGGATTGTAAGCCAATGCCTCAGAGTTTTGGCGTTTACGGCTAGGAGTTTTGCCAATAGGAGTAAAAATTGGAGCTCGACGTCGGTGTTGGCGATGGGATGGAGGAATTAGTTGAGAGGCAGAAGTGGTTGGCTGCTTAACTGGGTCAGAGGTGGAGGCCTAGTTTGGCCTTGGAGATGAAGCTGTTGAAGGAGTTGAAGCAGATAGAGGAGTCTTGCTACGCCTAAGAATGTCGGGCAGAGCTGACTTGTATGTAAGGGTGTAGTTGAGTAGCAAGGGTGCTTTGTGGAGGTCAATGGGCAGGCCTAGTAGCCTCTTCAAGTCTTTGTTAGGAAAGAAGGATTGGCGGAAGTCCTTTGATGGTTGGGGAAGAGCTGCAAAAGGTAGAAAACAGACATTAGAACAAATAAAGGGAATAAAATGGTTAGTCTTAAACAAAGAAGTTGACACTTAGTTCTTACCCTCATTCTCTTTAAACACCGATCTGCGTAGAGGGAAGAGATGAAGATCATCATCTAGAGCAAATTCCCAGTTACCCGAGACAATCAGGTAATCATCTCCAACACCCTTGTTGGAGTCTGGGAGGTCGGCTATGATTTTGTAGGCTGTGGATTTCGGTTAGAGGGAAGAGATGAAGATCATCATCTAGAGCAAATTCCCAGTTACCCGAGACAATCAGGTAATCATCTCCAACATCCTTGTTGGAGTCTGGGAGGTCGGCTATGATTTTGTAGGCTGTGGATTTCGGTTTGAGGTAATAAATGTAGCCTTTTTCAGACTTTAGGCCACAAATGGTATAACAAAATTGGATGTCGGCTAGTATTATCCTAGTATTTTCTCGGCAAGCTAGGGCAATTATACCATTAATGACCCTATAGGAGTTAATGGCCAGCTGCATAGGGTTGAGTTTATAGTAGTGGAGGATTTCCCTAAACAAGATGTCTAAAGAAAGCCAAAGTCCACACTCGATAAATGCTACCACGGGAAAGGCATGGAGTCCCTAACTGGCATGATAGAGTCTTCCTCTCCAGTCAACCTGATCTGAACATTGACTGGAATGGAAAACTCTTGCCTATAGTACTCCAGCTTGGCAAGGGTGTCAACTCTCCACCTAAACATTCCCATGATGTCGGCTTAGGGTGGATTGATGCAAAATTTCAGAAAAGGCTATTTGGTATAGGTTTGGAAACCTTGGCTAAACCTCAGACTGGCATTGGGGCGAGGGTTTTTCAAGATCTAAGGGCAATTTGTTTCAGTTTTCCTAGAGCTTATGATTTCTATCAAATCCCAAAACCTAAATTTATACTGAATTAAGAATCAAAGGCAAGAATCTGAAGACAAAGAAAGACAAAACCAAAAGGAATGCGAATCAAAATCAAGAAAGTAACATCCAAGAAACATGGAGAATACAGATTCATGAACACTGAGTGAGTGTGAGAGACAGTGTGCAAAAGTCAAAACAAGAAAACATGATTGGCATTTTCAAAAGACTACACAAATTCAAGATTCAAGAACAAGAAATTGATTCATAATCGAAGAAAAAACAGAGTGCAACCATGAAAACAGATTTGATAGCAATAGAATAGACAAATGGTAAAGAAATAACATATTCAAAATCATGGAGGGCTGAAATTGAAATTTGAAAGAAACTAAGAACTCACCAGTTGGGTCTGAGGTCAAGGACACTGGTTTGAGGTTCATCGGAGTCCGATAGTAACAACGAGTGGAGCAAAACAGTAAATGCTTCATTAGAGAAGGAGAACGGAGCACAGTTGTAGAGAGCTTGAAGAAACAACAATGGAGGTTGGGGAATTGTTAAAGAGAGAAAATCTTTAGCATAGAGAGAATGCGAGAATATGAAGTCAAAAGACGAAGAGAGAGAGAGAGAGAGATAGAGACAGAGAGAGAGAGGCAGAGAGAGAGAGAGAGTTTTGTTGAAACTCAAAAAGGCGGCAAAAGAAAATGAGTACGCCTTGGACGATGTGTCTGTCAGGCAGTGTGCGTAGAAACGACACGACCTAATGGCGCGTGTCAAGTACAAACTAATGAGAAAAGGACGCATGACAGAAATGGTTGAGAAAACCGTGCACGACAACTCATGCGTAGATTAAACTCTTGGAGTTCTTGAGTTAATGAAGCAACAACCTTGGCTAGAGGAACGACCTCGGCTGGGATATTTAAAGAACTTGATTCTTGGTTCTTGACCCTTGATAAGAATGGACTGTTAAGTGCTGGGCACTTGAAGCCTACGAGTAATGATCTCGGTCGATGGGAAGGAATGAATTTTTAACCGACATAGTATTTGAACAAGTGATGTAGGTTCTATCACCTCAAGATGTTGAGGTAATAGGACCTAGGGGGTAGTTGTGGGGACATATTTTGAGAGTGACAGCATGTGGCTAAGGTGATGTTGAAGTATCAGCCGAGGTGCCATGTGGCCTGGTTATGATGCCGAGGTGATCTTGGCTAGGCCGAGGTAATCTGCGAAAATATCAGAATCCAGGATCAACGGATAAGGGACAATAGTTCTAGAACAGGGGAGGATCTCAATCTGGATAGAGATAAAGCTCGTAGGGAGTTTATCCCAATCTAGCTAAGAGCCCAAGATGAGCATTGAGCCTGAGTCCATTGAAGTTAGGCCTCTACAGGGATTAGGTTAGTCCTAGCTATAAAGGTAGGGCACCCCGGTGGGTCTGAGGTATATGTGCTATAATGTAAGCCATAATTCTGGATATGACTTAGATACCTAAGTACCCTAATTATCACTTTCCAATGATCAGACCCTGGATTACTTGTGTACCAGCTCAATTTGTTTATAGTATAGGCTATATATGGCCTAGTGCAATTCATTAAGTACATCAAGCTTCCGATTATGTGAGAGTACTCTAATTGTGATATGCTTGCACCTGTATTTTTTGACAAATGAAGACTAATGTCAACAAGTGCTTTAGCAAGACGGTCGCCGTGCTTTCTAAATTTCTCCATAATCTTCTCAACATAGTGAGACTGAGATAAAGCATATCCTTCAGATGTTCTAGTAATTTTTATTCCTAGAATTACATCTATTTCCAAATCTTTCATGTCAAACTTTTTGTTCAACATTTTCTTTGGGGATTTAATGATGTCATTATTGCTTCCAATAATGAGCATGTCATCCACATAAAGACAAAGTATGACATAGCCTTTGTCTGTGCTTTTAACGTAGACACATTTGTCACATTCGTTTATCTTAAAACCATCTGAAAGCATAGCGTGATCAAATTCATGCCATTTGTTTTGGAGCTTATTTTAATCCATAAAGGGATTTGACAAGTTCACAAACCTTTTTCTCTTGGCCAGGAACTTGAAACCCTTTCGATTGTTCCATATAGATTTCCTTATCTAACTCGCTATTCAAAAAGGTTGTTTTAACATCCATTTGATGTATCTCCAGATTATACAAAGATGCAATAGCGATTAGTATGCGAATAGATGTTATTCTTGTTATTGGTGAATATGTGTCAAAATAATCAAGGCCTTCTGTAGACACCCCATTTTTGACCGACCTTAAGACTCAGACGTCACCGGTTGAGTGCTCGGTGATGTTGCATATTTTGCTCGTTCAGAAGTTTCAGAGTCGCGGCCGCGAGCCTTGCCTCCGGACTTCCGGGCTCTTTTATACCTTGCCTCGGTTTGCGAACCAGACTCGATTTTCTCTGTTTCTTTTCCTGAGGGGAGGGAGAGGACCCGTAGACCATCTCTCAGTGGCCGTGGTCTACATTTTGTGGCCGTAGGCCATTTTGCCCATTTCGAGTCTTGCCCCGGGTTTTGAGCCGTCAGTCATGTGCCTCGGTTCGGGACCGCCTATCCATCTCCGATTGGTCCTGTCTTTGGCATGCATCCTATTTACTCCCTTTGACGGACATCGAGGTCCGAGAGACCCACGTGGTCGAATGCCACTTTCGGCGCTTAATAGCTGGGGCCCGAATCTGCGTTCGCCCCCTGAACATTCATTTTGCATCGGTTTTCGTTCATTCTTGGCAGGTACCTCTGTTTTATCACCAGGAAGGTCACAAAAGGGTGGGAGGCCAGCAATTGTCTTAGGAACCAGTTATATTCTTCCGTTGCCCTCCGACGCCCGTTTTTCTCACTTCCGAGCCAATGTTGACCACCCTAGGGCCACTTTCTTCAACCCCAAACCACATATTTGTGTTGTACACACATGGGAGGACCCTAAAAGTCCATGGCCGGCCAGTAATTCAACTTGAACCTTTTGAACCCCTTTGAAAAGTGGCTTGTTCTCTCTCCTGTTTTACAGTTTCCAATTTTGAACCACAGGGTTGTGTTGAGGAGACCTGGGAGGACACCAATATCTGGTGGCCGGCCAGAAAATCTTTTGGACCATTTTGCCCCTTGGCCGGCCGGCCACCTGCAACTAGGATAGTTGGCCGGCCATGTTCCTCAGTGTGGGTACATTACAGCTGTATAGCTTTTTCTCCCAAAAAATCTGCATTCGGGGGGGTTTTGTTTTGGAGGGAAACTTGATCCATTTTCCTCCACTTTTTTCCTCCCTTTCTCCCCCATTTTTGTCTACATAACAGAGCCTCCAGCTCTGTCTTAAGGGTTGGAAAAACCCTCTTTGAGCACTTGCATCATATCTCCCTCCATCTCTCTCATTTTCTCCAAAATTCTTAAGTCCTACACCTCATTTCTTCATCACCACCAAGCACCACTACCACCACTCCATTTCCAGCAGCTTGGGGAGCTTTCCAGCAGCTAGGAGGCATCATTTCTCAAGCCAAAAGGGAGCAAAAGTTTGGACTTCAAGGGTAAGTTCATTTTCCCCCTTTTCTAGCTCATTTTTGTACCATTTCTTAGCCCTATTTGCTTGATGTTTTGAGCTCCGACCAAAACTGAAAAGGTCATTTTTTTGAGCTTATTTTCTTGTTTCATTAAGGGCTCAATACTGTTTGAGCCCCCTATGTTGCACTTGCTTCAATACCCTCTTGAATGCCATTTTCTTGCATGATATTTTTAGCGTGTGTGTGATCTGTTTTGGGGCCTGATGTAAAATGTAAATAGGCCTATTTTGATCCTCTCTTCAACATTGAAGAAGGGATCATCCTTGTTTGGGACCTCCATATACCACTTTCCATTGTACCCCTCTTTGGTCCTTTTTTTTGCATGATTTGTTAGCCTATCTTGCTTCTGTTTTTCGGCCATGATCAGAACTGAGAGTGGACATATTTTGACCCCCTTTTCATGTTTTATTAAGGGTCTTTTGCTGTTTGATGAATATTTTGTGTACTTCATGTTATAGCCTTCTTGTGGCCCAAATCTTGCATTGCATTTTGAGCATGTTTTTATACTGATTTGGGCTTGATAATCTACTGTAAAGTGCCATATTTTGGGACCCTCTTCAACATTGTTGAAGGCCCCTCACTTTTTTGAGGTCCCCATGTATCAGTTACTTCTTTGCCCCTTTGTTGGCCCATTTCTTGCATGAATTGTTTGCCATACTTGTATCTGTTTTTGGGGCTTGTCATCTACTGAAAAACATCATATTTTTGGTCCATATTCAGTGTTTTAGAAGGGTCTTTTTCTGTTTGGGCATTGCATCTATTACTTGCTTCATTACCTCTCTTGACCCCCCATTTTTGCATGCTAATTTTGCCCTATTTGTACCCGCTGTTTGGCCATGCTTCAAACTGTAAAAATGCTTTTTTTGGGGCTTCCTAGCTTCTGTCTTCACACTTTATTTGCAAATCATGCATGCATTGCATAGCTATAGGCCATTTCATGTGCTTAATTCAATGTTCCGGGACTCGTTCCTTGCATCGGGTCTCATTTCGCCATGTTTCGGGGCTGTTTTGCCCCTCATTTTTCCACTGATTTTTGCATGTTTGCATACCATATTCCATGTCTTTTCCATGTCTCATTAGAGTGGCATTTCGGTGCCTGAGGGTCCATCCTCGGTTTGCGTGCATGCTTGCACGCATTTCGAGTTGTCTTGTTTTTATCTGATGGCCTCTTGTGTGAGTGTGGCTGAGGCTCTCTCATGTTGGTGTAAGCCCATTACTGCATTGCGTATGCCATTTCATCCATAGCATTGTGTATGCTCGGTTGTGTATTACCTCGTATAGCGTGTATGCCATTCCATAACATTGTGTATGTTAGGATTGTATCTTAGTTGCATTTCATGCATGTCATGCATATTGCATCGTGTTCGGGTAGGAGTTAGCCTGGGCACGGGAAACGAGGTGCGTTTCGTACTCTGAGTGACGGAACGTGTCTCAATTCCCAAGTCACCGACACTCCGGATTATCCATGATGGAGTTAGGTTTTGTTGTAGTGTTCATATGCATTCATTCTATATTGAGTTGTGCAATTCGGCTCCTCGACCATCATGCATCGATATGCGTGATTGGTGGCACGAGGATGGAGACATGCATACATTCGTGAAATACATTGCTATGCCTCTTTCCTGCTCTCTGTTGCAACATATCAAGAATCAGCGGTCTTCCGAGGCTTGGCGCCCTTTTCAAGAATCATTGAAAAACAGAGGCTAATTGGGGCATTCCAGTGGATTTCTACGCAAGGCAGCCCAAACATACATCATTCATCAGAATCAAGGCAATCCCTGGCTTGCATGCCAGTTTTACAGCTTTCTTAGTTAATTTGTAAATTAATTAGGAATTTGTAAATATTTGGACTATATTATTTGGACTGCACTATTCTTTCATTCGGGACTGTATATTTATTTGGACCCTCTGCACGAGGGCATAATTGTAATAAGTGTGGGTGAGTGTGATGTATGTCTTCCAACCCCACGTCTTTCTTCCCTTTTATTTACCTGCTTATGATGGTTAGATTAGGGCATGTTTCAATTAGCATACAAAGATGACAAAGATGTTTGCATCATTCATCTGTCTTGATACAAGACTGCTCGGCGCATCATACAAACTGCATTTGTATTTCAATTCCAAATTGAACACATGTTAGTTGTAGCATTCCATATGCCATGTTTAGAATAGCTGAGCCTGCTATAGTTTTGCATCTCTGCATGTGTTGCATTAGGCAATCCTGCATCTAGGATCATGCATGGATTTCTAATGAGCTTTTGTTTTGGCTTGGAGTACTCGGTGAGTTTTATGCTTTAGCATCCTTGCATGCGTGTGAGTGTTGCCATGAATAGCATACTTACCATGAGGCTATGTGATTATGTGATATAACTGCCTTGAATGCCTGTGGGTGGAGGTTGAGTTACTTGGAGTGGAACAATTCATCAAGTGTTTTAAGCCCACCCGAGGGTGGCAAAATCTGCATTTCAAGCCTACCTGTGGGTAGCAAACCATTTTTCAAACAAACAAACATGATGTGTTTTGTTCCACTTCAAAGCACCATTTATACTTGTTTGTCAGAAGCATCACATAGTAACCTAGGCTAATAACTGGAATAAGAGCATACAATGTTTTCAAAGTGAGATATCATGGTTAATAGAGGCTGGTCTTTGACCGGGCAAGCGGGGGTGCTCACGAAGTGACCTTCCCCAATCGTACCCAAGTTCCCGAGCCGAGGCAACTTTGGTGATGACGGACACGTGGCCTTTGGCACCGAGTCAGGGTTTCCTAAATTTCCCATTTAAAAAATATTTAGGTGGCGACTCTGTATCTGGCAAAGCAGTCTATGTTTGGCACTTCTTTCAAAAAAATCTGTTTTCAAAAAAGATTTGCCGGATTTGGACTCTTTGGTTCGAGATTAAGAACCGTGACTACAAAAATCGAGTCCGAAGTCAGAAGCGAGGTCCCCTCTGGCTTGTTACTGAGCTGGCGACTCATTGGGATTTTAGAGAACTTGACTTGAACTCATGATATCTAGTTTTGACTACACTTGTGTGTTTCTTTGCATTGCATTTGCATTGGTGCGCCTAGGACACCGTGTTTGCCATATGCCATTCTCAAACGATTTGCTGGAGGCTTGTCTTGTCAAGGCACGTCCATAAGGCCGACGGCTCTGCTCGACAAAGATGGGAACACAAACCCCGGTTTTACCGGGGCACCCTTTTTGACCATTCGACCTAGTGTATATTCGGATCCATAGTGACCACTCCAAACTAGGACAGGTTGCTTACTCGTTTATAGGTTGTTTGAAACCGCTGTGTGCGTAGTGAAACCCTAGCTCCTGACAAAATAGGACAGGGAAACCCTACCCCAACATAGGGGTGTTTTGGCTCTCACTTATCTGCTATATGCTTGTTAGAGTGCGTCTCTACAGGGAATGCATGTGTCAGTTTATGAGTTTGGGCATCAGGCCTGCGGGCATCAGTCAGTATTTGAGAATTAGTTGTCTGCGGATATCAGATTCAGTTTTGGGGAATAATGATACAGGAACCGTGATCAGTGATGGAGGACAGTGTGTTTTCAGCTTATCAACCGTGTGTTGTATGCCCGACTGTGTGTTGTGTATTTAATTTAAGCTGTTATGCTGTCCGTTTGTCTGGTTATTTATTTCCTTTTTGCTTTATTTTTTTTTTGTTGCTAGGGGCAGTTTTTAGCACGATTGCTTCCGAACTAGTAAATATTCCCCAAGCACTTTGGACACGAGGTCGCCGACTCAATCGATCTGAGGATCTGGTTGACGGACATCCAGTGTTCCACTCTCTACCCCCAGTTGTTAGAAGAAGGCCGAGGAGGCGCAGTGTGTCAGAGCAGGGATTACCGGGGCAGCGGGCTACTTTAGCAGCAAACAATCAGGTTGAGATTCCTGTTTCTGCCATAGAGATACATTTACCGGTCAGTCAGCTGGACCAACAAGATATGGCCGGGATAGAGGAAATGATGCGTCAGATGCAAGAGAGCATGAGACAGATGCAGGAGGATGCCATCCGCCAAGCGGAATTTTCTAAGCAACAGGCCACAGTCATGGCCCAGCAGGCCGAACTGATCACTAGGCTGCAACAGCAGAATGTAGCATCTGCTTCACATCAGGTTCCTCCTCCACCAGGGCCCCCATTACCCGAGCAGGCTCCTACTGTTCAGAATGCTCTGCCAAACACACAGAACACCGTGCCAAATGTCCAGAATATCCAAGAGGACACGAACCTTCCAACGGGGCTGGCTCCGTCCCCACTTCCGCCTCAACTGTCCAAGACTCATACACCCAACCACCCGGACTCTCCCTTTGAGTTCGAAATCGACCATACAGCTCTAAAACTGAGTAAGCTGGAGAAGCTTTTCAAGAAGTCACAAGGGGTGAAAGCCATTCCAGACATCGAAGATAGGTACACTGATGTAGTCGTAACATTACCAGACAGATTCAAGATGCCGCAAATTGACCGCTTCGATGGGTCCGGAGACCCCATGGTCCATCTTCGGCTATTCTCGGACATTCTGTGGCCAATGGGCCTGACCCGACCACAAAAGCTTTCGCTTGGCGAACTCGCCGTGTGGCGCAATTTGGTACGTGAAGTTAGAAGATGTCGTAAAAGAAGTGGATGAGATGGCCGAGGCCTTCGCTGCACAAGATTGCAGATAATACACAGATCGAGATTACAACTCGTGATCTCGAAACAACGAGGCAGGAACCCAAGGAGACTTTCTCAGACTTCGTAACTCGTTAGAGGGCAAAGGCATCGATGATGACCTTGAGGCCTACAGACAAAGATCAAATCAGGATGATTGTGCGCAATCTCCAACCGAAATTAATGCAGAAGATGATCGTAATTCCCTTTCCCACCTTCTCAGATTTACATGAAATGGGGGTACAGATCGAGGATACCATGAAACAAGGTCTGATCGACCAGGATAAGGAGCAACCTGTATGACTTTCAATCAGAATAACAACGTAGTCGAAAGTGGCGCCAAGAATCAAGACGAGCTTCAGAAGTGAGCATGGTCACCACCACTCTCCCTTCCCCAAAACCCACAACAGCCACGCCTTTCTCTGGCGCATCTGGAAGTAGTACCCAAACCTCCAAATATCAGCCCAGAGGCCAAAGAACCTTTACACCCCTCTATATGCCCCTGTCCAAGGCTCTGGGGGTATTAATCAGGAAGAAGCATTTGACACCCCTAGAACCGAGGCCACTATCAAATCCACTCCCTCCCTCTCATGACCCTGCAAAATACTACGCGTATCACCAACAGCACGGTCATGACACCGACCGTTGTTACAGATTGCGTCATGAGATTCAGGATCTTATTGACAAGCAGGTGATCGCGCCTCCCGAAAAACCCAACATCACGACAAATCCTCTCCCACCACATAACCAAACCCCTTCTCCCAACAGAATCAACTTCATCCAAACTGGGGTCGTGTCTTACGATCCTAGTATCTATATCACCCCATCCCACCTACCTAAGCCAGAGGTGATCCTTCATGTCTGCACTGACCTGTGCATGATGGACATCTCCACAACCCAATCTAAGCCAGTGGTAGTGACCACCGAAGATGGAATAGGGCAGATTTCAGAGGAAAAGGGAGTTGCTGAGTCTGAGATTGAACAGCCTGGGAATCTTGCTGAAGGAGCCTATGATCCGAGTGAATACATCCAATCAAGCAATGGTCTGAATGAGTGTAGGGCTGCTAGGAAAAGCAGAGTTATGTGTGATACAGGCGGACAGATTTGAACGGGGAATGATGAGCTAACAAATGTAGGAGAGGATTTTGCCAACCTCCTGGTTCTTCAAATACCAAGAATCGGAGATACAAAGAATCAACTGGTTTGACTATGAGGAGTCGGTAGAAGTTACCGGATGGTTAGATGACCAGCCAGATGTTGTAGAATTTCAATCAGAACAGGGCCCAGCAGGGGCAAGAGTATCAGTGGTGGCTGGAAGGGCCGAGAGTCAGAACACACCGCCGGAGAGCGCCGGCACTAAGAATTTCGCTCAGGATTTGGGGACTGTAAATACAGGGAATATTGAACCAGCTGTACTGACGCAGTTGGAACAACAAAGATTTGAGGATTCCGAGAGAATCAGAAAAGCTAAGGCCCATGTGGGGGTCGAGAGTGCTGTGTGCACGGGAAATGTAAAATGTCAGGCATGAGGACCTGAGGTGTCATGAAAGTACGATCATACCAGAGCCGGACAGGTGTCTGTCGGCTGCCGACGGAATGTGGTGGGAAGATGATGACTTATGTCTTGCCCACACAGATGAGGATTGGGGAAGCAACCAACCAGATGATACCTGGTATGTTGATGAGATCGCTCATATGACAAGGAGTGGGCGATATTTCAAGCCCCAGCACTTAGACCAACCTGAGGCATCAGGGAAAGACAAAGAAGCAGAGAAACAGAAGGAGAAACAGATTGAAGAAGAAGCGGTTTCAAGCAATCAAGAAGATACAAGGCACATCTCTATCTGGGATCGCTTATGGCGCGTAGTACATACGACAGTCATTCTATCTGCTATGGACAAGGCCAAACTCTCTATAGACACTACACCAGAGCAGCTGGTTGGGCTGGTTTTTCTGGGAGGAGGTTCCCCGGCATTAACCTTTTCGAACAAAGAACTACCGCCTGAGGGCACAAATCATAACAAACCTCTCTACATCTCTGTGGAATGTAGAGACAAGTGGGTACCGGTGGTACTTGTTGATACCGGGTCTGCCATTAATGTCTGCCCAGCCAGAACAGCATATGCAATCGGGTTGAAACCCGCGGACTTCATACGAACCACCCAGGTGATCAGAGGATATGATAATACTAGCAGAGAAGTGATGGGGACTGTCAAGATTCAGACCCAGATTGGTCCAGGACAACACAACATCGAATTTCATGTCTTGGACGTTCCCGCAACCTTCAACTTACTCTTGGGGCGACCGTGGTTGCACCAAGTAAAGGCAGTCTCTTCCACTTTACATCAAATGCTGAAGTACCCTCACGAGAAGGAGGTGGCTATTGTCTTTGGAAATTCATCCATCCATCCACCGCCGGAAGTGTCTACGCCAGTTTTGGAAATCGAGCACGGCACGGAGGATGTGTTCTTATCGGGGTTCACTTTGGCTGAGGCCCGAGTGGTGCAGAATATTATGGCTGTGAATGAAGGTGTGTACGTCAATGCTCAATCCGTCTACCTCATGAACAAGCTACAACACATCCTCGGGATGGGATTAGGAAGGAGCGGCAGGAAAGGAGTTGCAGCATTGGCCGAAGTGCCACACAACTCTCATACCTTTGGCTTGGGTTATCTGCCCACCAAAGGGGACTGGGTGAGAAAGGGAAAAGAAATGGCTGGAAGAGCCAGAGCAAAGCAGGCTGGGAAGCCTTTTGAGTTAATGCATAGGCCCATTCAGGGTACCTTGAACGGACGCTTCGTCCGGGAGAGGGAGGACTTTCCATTTTGCGGCTTCCCAGAGCCGTGGATAAACGCGGAGAAGAAGCGCGTGCCAGGCTTTGAGATCTTCTTCGACCTGCAACTATCTGGGGATGATGTTGCCCGCAGGCGCATGCACCCATCACCGAGGTTGAACAGGCAGCGGCGGATCCCGAGGGCACGAAATTTGAAATGGGGTAATCGCATGTCTACTTTTTGATCCTCCGATCGACCATAAGTGCTTGGGGGATAACTTCGTGGTTTCCATGATTGGAGATGAAACGGCTGCGAGCCAACCAGCAGCTATCTTGGATGCATCTATCGCACCCTCTCTCATTTGGCAATACGAGGAGGGATTTTTGTTCAACAACACCGGTCGTAGTGAGTAGGAATCGATTCCACCGAGTCTGTGAGTCTAATCAGTTCCAACTCGATCAATCGAAGTCTGTACTCTGGGATGTTAACCCGGATACCACAGTCCTGTCTAGATCGTCTTTTTCCTTTTCATTTGAGTCTGTTGTAAATGAATCGGACGATTTGGATGTGCCTAATGAGAATGAAATATCTGTGGTTTCCGAGTACTTTTCTGTGCCCTTGATTTATTGCATTAATTCAGACTTTTAAAACTTTGATGAAAATGACGAGGACGAAGTTTCTCCGATTTTACAACGTTTAATTGAGCAAGAGCAAGAGAGATTTGTTAAACCCCTAGTGGACGAAATCACTACCGTGAACATTGGTACTGAGGAGGACCCGCGGCTGGTCCAGATCGGGTCCACGTTGTCTTCAGAGGAACGCGAGTGCTTAGTCGCTTTATTAAAAGATTTCAAAGATGTTTTCGCGTGGTCCTACGAAGACATGCCTGGAATCGATCCTGAGATTGTACAAAGATCGATCTCCTTGACCCGGCCCGACACATCAAGCGTAAACTCGAAGGATCCGTCGGACTGGGCTCTCAAGATTAAGGAAGAGGTCACCACAAATCGACGCAGCTTCTGTTTGGTATCTGAATATCCGACCTGGTTGGCCAACATTGTTCCGGTGCTGAAGAAGGATGGCAAGATCCGGGTGTGTGTAGACTTCAGGGATTTGAACAGGGCTAGTCCGAAGGACGACTTCCCCTTACCGGACATCGATGAGTTGGTAGATTTCACAGTAGGGCACGTTTTGCTCTCATTTATGGATGGCTTCTCAGGTTATAACCAGATAGTGATGGCACCCGAAGACCGGGAAAAGACTGCATTCACCACCCCGTGGGGGACGTACTACTACAGGGTAATGCCATTTGGGTTGAAGAACGCTGGAGCTACTTATCAATGGGCCGCGACCACAATACTACATGATATGATCCACAAAGAGGTTGAGGTGTATGTGGACGACGTGATTGTCAAGTCCAAAGAAAGAGAGGGCCACTACACTGCCTTGCATAAGTTTTTCCAAAGGATCAGGGAATTTCGGTTGCGGTTGAACCCTCAAAAATGTACATTTGCTATTACAGCGGAAAAAATGCTAGGGTTTCTGATCACACAAAGGGGCATCGAGGTCGGCCCTTCCAAAATCAAGGCCATCCTAGAAATGCCACCACCAAGGACTGAAAAGGAGGTGCGAGGCTTTCTGGGTAAAGTGCAATTCATAAGACGGTTTATTTCAAAATTAATCTTGACTTGTGAACCACTTTTTGGCCTCCTCAAGAAAGGAAAGAAGTTCCAATGGGACGGTTGATGCCAAGCCGCATTTGAACAGATTAAAGAATATCTACAGAACCCGCCCGTTTTATCGCCATCAGAACTAGGAAAACCGTTGATTTTGTATCTGTCAGTGACTAAGACCACGATGGGCTGCATGCTTGCACAAGAATCAGAAGATAAGGTGGAGAGAGTCATCTACTATCTCAGCAAGAAGATACTGGAGTATGAGACCCGATATACACCGATGGAAAAGGCTTGCTTAGCCTTGGTATGGGCTACCAGGAAGCTGTGGCACTACCTGTTAGCTCACTCTGTAATGTTGGTTTCATGACTTGATCCCATCAAATATCTTTTCGAGAAACCAGCACTTACAGGTAGGCTAGCTCGCTGGTTGTTGTTGTTCTCCGAATTTGATCTCACGTACGTGACACGCAAGTCAGTGAAAGGAAGAGCAGTGGCAGAGTTCCTTGCCGACCACCCGGTTGAGGGGGATGAAGCAGTTGAGTACCTGTTCCCGGATGAATCAATTCTGCATATCGACGATGAAACTTGGACGATGAAACTTGGACGATGTACTTTGACGGAGCGTCAAATCAACATGGGTATGGGATAGGAGTGTTGCTGATAGCACCCGACAATTCCCGTATCCCTCTCGCCTTCAAACTCCGATTCAAAGTCTCGAACAATGAAGCAGAATATGAGGCGTGCATCGCTGGTCTAGAAGCAGCCCTGGAACTAGGGGCAAGACGGTTGGACGTCATTGGGGATTCGAACCTTGTTGTATCTCAAGCTAAAGGAGACTGGAAAGTAAAAGAGGAAAAGATGATGATGTATCACGCACCTCGGATTTGTCGATTCCTCGGTTTGAGAAGCTAAGTTTTACTCATCTACTAAGAGAGAACAACAGTTCAGAGATTCTTTAGCAACTCTATCTTCTATGATAGACATCCGTGTGGAGTCCGAATGCGTCCAATATCATTGACGTAAATTTGCACCTGCCTATGAGTCGGTTGCAGCCATAGATGAAGTTCAGGACGAACACTCCTGGTATTACGACATCTGGAATTTCTTGGAGAAAGAAGCATACCCGCCAGGGGTAAATGCCAAAGACAAAAGGGCAATAAGGAGAATAGCAGTGCAGTTCATCATCTGCAGGGGTAAACTGTATAAATGGGGTCATCTGGGAATGCATAAACTGTGCGTTGATGCCGAAGAGTCAAAGCGTCTGATGGAAGCCATCCACGGGGGAGAATGTGGTGCACACATGAATGGGGTAATGTTGGCACGGAAGATCCTCAGACAGGGTTATTACTGGTCCACCATGGAGGAGGATTGTATTGGTTTCGTCCGGCGATGCTACAAATGTCAGATTTATGCAAATCGCATGAACATTCCGCCGTCAAAGCTGTACAACATGACTTCGCCATGGCCATTTTCAGTATGGGGAATTGATGTAATCGGAGCTGTTACGCCGAAGGGGTCGAATGGGCATGAGTTCATCTTGGTAGCGATAGATTATTTCACAAAGTGGGTTGAGGCCCAATCTTATGCGGTGTTGAAGGCTTCACACGTCGCAAAATTTATCAGAAACAACATCATCTGTCGCTACGGGGTCTCAAACGAAATAATTTCAGACAATGGTTCCCACTTCAAGAAGGAGGTGATTGATTTGTTGGAGAAATACAATGTGGCTTTTCATAAGTCGTCTACCTACCAGCCGCAAACCAATGGAGCAGTTGAGGCCGCCAACAAGAATATCAAGCGCATACTACAGAAGATGGTAGAAACCTACCGGATCGGCCGATAAGTGCCGTTGCTTTAGGGGATCTGGGACTTCAATCAGAACTTCTACTGGGGCGACTCCGTACTCATTGGTTTATGGGATGGAGGCCGTTCTGCCTATTGAGATTGAGGTCCCGTCATTATGAGTATTGGCCGAGTGTCAGATAGCCGAAGCGGATTGGCAGCAGAGCAGATTTGAGGAACTCATGCTCTTCGATGAAAGAAGGCTGAAAGCACTGTACCACGTCCAAGGTTATCAACGCAGAATTGCCCGGGCTTTTAACAAGAAGGTTAAGTCCAGGAATTTGAAAGAAGGAGATTTGGTACTCAAAGATAACCGAGCTCCCATCCACGACCCAAGGGGTAAGTTCAGACCCAATTAGACTGGTCCTTACATCATCAAGTCAATCTGGTTAGGTGGAGCTATGGTTCTGATGGATCTAGATGGCTTGGAGTTTTCCCAACCGATCAACATGGACAAGTTGAAGAAATACTACCCCTAAGAGGCTCGCTAGGCTGAAAACCCGAAAGGGCGACCTAGGCAAAACTCAGAGCACAAAAAATTTGAAATTATAAACACTGAGCTCGCAAGGTTGAAAATCCGCAAAGGGCAGCCTTGGCAAAAGTTAGAGTGCAAAAGGAGAGTAAAAATACCCGAGCGAACCTTACCCTGAACTACGTAAGGCTTGATTCCCATCTTTGGGATACGTAGGCAGCTTCATCTTGAAGTTCAGCCACAATCCTTTCCCCGATCAACTTTGTCCATTTGATCATCTCAGTCATCTCTATTCATCAGCATTTATTGTGATCTCCGGTACAGTGCTATTCAGACTAGGGGCAACTTTCCATTGCCATGAATTGCCGAGGCACTATTCAGACTAGGGGCAACTTTCCAGTTGCTAGGATCCGGGGTTGTGCATCTCAGTGACAGATCTCAGGCATGTCCAGTTCTGATCCATATCGAAAATAGTTTTGAAAAGTTTTAATAAAAGTTGACTTTGTTCAAATTAATCTTTTCACAACTAAGACTATTTTTGGACCAAAGCGGAGAATTTTCAGTACCACAACCTTCAATTTCATTGATTTCAAAACAGAGTTCTCTTGCTCTTACATACAATTGAAGTTGCTTTTTATTACACTCATAATGAAAACTTGAAAGTACTAGTAAAGCAATAAATCCGGGGCATAGTCAAGTCAGGTGTCCCTGCGCCCCCTTCCAGAGCTGGTTGAAGCCTCTGATGCCAACCTAGGCCCAACTTGTGCTTCTTCGTTGAGCCAATCCCAGCACTCGTCAGACAAAGTGCAACTAAAAGTGGGAGTGGGAGCCAGGAGTTGCCTAATTCTCCACGTTGCGGCTTGCCGAGCTAGCTGTGCGCCTCGAGCTGGAAATGTAGCCAGATACTCTATCCCCTCTGGTGGGCAAGTCTGATCATGGCCAAATTGGCACAGAATACGGAATGGGAAATAGAACACGCAGTGAGTCAAGTCGATCAATCGAATCCTGACCTGTCGAGACATGCTGTAGCTCATTGCCGGGAGATTGAGCCAAGGGCAACGCCACGCAATGCGATCTGCCGACAAATTGCACATCCATTCAAACCACCATCCCTCATCAAGGGCGTCGACTAGGCGTTGTCTAAAGAAGTAGCCACAGGCCAAGTAAGCCAGGCAAGAGTCCACAACTTGCAATTTATCCATCAACCATACCTGGGGAGGGATGAAAAATGAGAGAATAAAGAATAGAGAGATGTACGATGAGAGAAAAAATAAAGGGGGTTTTGTGAGAAAAATCAAGCCTGAGGGCCGAGTGATGTGAGCAAATACATATGTGAGCTTGGGTGGGAAATATTACCTACAGCAGTAGTGGACTCCCTGCAAATCTGGTTGTCTCCCGGCAGTAGAAAGCATCCAAGCCCATCAGTGTCTCAGCCAATGTCATGGCGATGCAACTCTTTCCTTCTTTCAAGCCTTGGGCCACCTCAATCAGATGGACGCTGGATCCTCCAAAGCTTGAGGCAAACAGAAAATGAGATAACATGCATAAGCAGAGGACGTGTCGCCGGAAGCCTTGCCAATGATGGTCGCTGCGGTCACCAGCATCGGAGAACTGGTAAATCAGGCTTGGGATATCCAACATTCCGTTACAAATCAGGGATCGAGCATCATGCGTGTTGAGTCCGCACATCCACCCTAAGGTTTGGGCATAGCCAAAGTTGAGTTGGGGCAAGATTTCCTCACCTCGCTCAGATTCCATCAAAACTTGAAAATCTTCAAAAGTGGGACATACCTCTTGCCCTTCGAAGCTAAAGACGTGCGTCACTGGGTTCCAAAACCTCGCCACGGCATGGAGGAAAGGAAGGTGCAGTGGAGTCTGGCTCAACGTGAATAGTGCATTCAAGCCGAAACCCCGGAAGTTCAACTTTTCCGAGCCATCTAAAGAAGAGATCCAAGATGTGAGATTTTCTACAAGAAATGCCTCCATTTTTGTGCGAAACAGTGATGAAATGAATGAGTTCCAAAGTTGGAGCTTTTATAGGGGGGCGAAACACTATTCGAATGACAAGTGTCAGAATTCTGTGGGTTGCAGGAAAAGTGGCCGACCGACCACCTATTCTAGCAGGCCGACCACCTTTGACTCAAAAACTGGCCGGCCGGCCACCTATGGCTCTTCAAAATGCAAAAAGTTGGCCGGCCATCTCCAAAATATGGCCGGCCATGCTCCAATGTGTGCCATTGGTCCTGTTTTGCCCTCCGGAAGGAAGTTCGAGGCATTTCTATGCATCGGGGATGTCGAAGGCCTCCATTTTCTCTCAGTTTCGGATGCTTTCCATCACCTAGATCGTCTGAAGTACGCTTTGTTTTGCTTATCGAGTTGTTGGTTTTGCTTATCGAGTTGTCGTTTTGTTTATCGAGTTGTAAGTTTTGTCGAGCTGTCGCATTTTGTGTTCTGAGTTGTTACTCTTTGTTTACGTAATTTTGTTAAGTCTTGTTTATCGAGTCATTAACATTGTTGTACTTTGCTTATCGACTTGTAAACTTGCTAAGATTCTATTATTTCTTAGTGAGTCGAGTTGTTTGATTTGTTGCGTCGGTTCATTACTTGACCCGGTAAATACACAAGGCACATTTCCATTCAATTTCATTTTTTTTTGTGCAAAATAATTCGATGCGATACGATGCTAAGAGTTTCAAATACAACACCTTTTCAAAAGCTGTTTCATTCCATCATGTTTTACAATAAATAAAGGTACAAGTTTTACAGAAAATAAAACTGCTACAAACTACTAGCAAAAAGGAAAATAAAGCAGGAAACAGCAGCATCAATGTCCTCGGGAGCGGGAATGAGGAGCCCCCCTCATCCTCTTCTGCGGGACAACCTCTGCATCACCATCATCATCCGGGTCAGAGCTGTCCTCCTCAGGATCCCCCATTAGCCTCGCCCCCACTCCCGGAGCCAAGACCGGAGTCCCCCTCCTCAGCAGATGTCTCTGACTGACGGTCTGTGGCTCCTCCTCCTCCTCATCGGGCTCCGCCTCTATAACATGTGCCCTACGCCTACGAGAGGACTCTCCCCGAGATCCTCGGAAAGGCCTGGATGGCCCAGCTCCCTGAAAAGGCCTGGATGGCCCAGCTCCTCGAAAGGGCCCAGATGGCCCAGCACCTCGAAAAGATCTAGATGATCGACCTCCCTGAGAAGGCCCGGGTGGCCCGGCCCGCAGCGGAGCATACACCGGAGGCATCTGAAAATGAAGAGTTCAATACATCAGTTCAAATATGAAAATCAAAAAGGACAAGATGTGAGTGGGGTGTGTGTCAGATGTGCTCTACACAAGTGGCCTATCAATGCAGTATAATGTTCAAAACCAGTGTGTCATCAGGAAATATGATAAATGCAAGAAAGATGAACAATACCTGCACACCCATAATGGCCAGCTGTGCCTCCCACCGCAGGATCATGCCCTCAAATGTGGCCAGCATTCCGAGCATCTCATCCACGTACTCAACTGGAGGCTACAGATACAAATGCAAAACTATTCGTAAATGAATGAATGTCCAAGTATCCGACTGATAAATCAAAGCTGTAAAACATACCGGTAGTGAATCAGGGTCCCTGACATATCTATGGTTAGGAAGAGGAGGCTCCAGCGAGACCTGGTAAGGAGTCCCAAATCGCCAACTCGTCAACTCGGTCGGCATGTCTGGCCACCCCAGATGATGAAGAGTCAAAGGGATCGGGGGAATCGACCCACCCCCGCCTCTAGACGTACCAGCCCTGCTGGAGGAAGGGATATCTGTGGCACGAGCCTGACTCGAAGATGGTATACCAGTGGACCTTAGTGGCGGAGTACGCACTCCCGTCAAGGGAGGCATCAGATATGTATGGCGATAAGTGGCGTAGTCCCCCTCCGTAAGATATAGCAAAGCATCAGTGCCCAGCATAGCACTCACGACATCCTGGGTAGAGAGCCTATCAGCCGTCCGCATACTGGCTGGAGGTGCTGCGGGAGGATCCTGAGAAGTGTACCCCCATACCTGACGCAAAAAGCGTTCCCCCAGAAACCATGCTCTACCAACTGGTCCTTCAAGCAGGACCCTGTACTGGGAGGTGCCCGATCCTCTGCCATATTGAAATCGGAGACCATCACCCAAGGGCGCCCAGGGCTGCCATGTAATCTGCGGATAACAGGTGCATAAACCAATCAGAAATCGGAAATATATGGGGCAGATCAAAGATGAAAACAGAAGAAACTGAGAGTTCTGAAATACCTCTGTCGTCCGCACGGTGTCAAAATACTGCCGCAGATAAAAGAGAGTCTCTCGAGGTCTCGGCCGGTGCTCGCCCTCGAATACCAGTGAGTATGGGGTCATGAGGGGCCCTGCCACCACCAACTCTGGGGCTAACGTAGGAAAATATACGTAGACCCATAACTGAGGAAAGTAGTGCAGAGTATAAATACAAAGTGCTGAGGACAAAATACAGAATGTAAAGTGCATTGTATGTGCAATGTACAAGTAATGAGGAGCAGAAATGTAAATCAAGAGGACAGAAAGTACCTCCCAGGCTCTCCAATAACCGCCAAGTAAGTCTCCCCGCCCGCGGGAGGCCGCGCTCATGTAGCAGTAGAGGGTAGCCAGGCCGGCGCCACCCCAGTCGTATCGACCGACCTGTGATAGGTCCACCAGAGCGCTCAAGAGATACAGCCCAACTGTATTCCCTCTATCGGCGAACAGAGTAGTCCCGAAGAGGAACATAAGGAAACCACGGGCGTACTGCTCAACCTCCTCAGGAGTCCCGGGCTCTATCCCCTCCCTTCGAAAATGGGAAGAGAACCAAGTGTATTGGACTCTCCCTGAAGCTCTGTCCACAGGCGGGCGGGCCCCCAGCAGATGTATCCAAGCGGCCTCCCACTCGCCCATATCCTCGTCGTAAGGAATGGGCCAACCTCCTATGTCCAGGCCTGTCAGTACAGCAAAATCCAGTGGGGTCATAGTCAGATCCCCGGTGGCGGAAAAGTGGAAGGAATTGGTGGTGTCCCACCATCTCTCCACCAAAGCTGCCAACAGTGTCCTCCTGGCAGGACAACGTGATAACCCCATGCAGAAGGCCCCGAACCTTGCTAAATCAACTAAATCCCGGACAGCCTCCGGGAGCTCAGCATACCACTCTCTAGCAGTGGTGGAGCCATATCCTTGCACGGCGCGAGAACCAACCTGTATTCAGAATGAGCTGTGTGCAAATGAAATGAATGAGCCGTGTGCAAATGAAATGAATGAGCCGTGTGCAAATGAAATGAATGAGCTGTGTGCAAATGAAATGAATGAGTCGTGTGCAAATGAAATGAATAAACCGTGTGTTGAAAAATCGAGTTTGGTCGCGTTCTACTCTAAATCGATTGGCTGCGTGTTCACCTTCAATTTGGGCTGTGTGTTCAGAAAATCTGAGTTAGGGCTGCGTGTTCTACTCTAAATCAATGTGTGCTGTGTGTTCACCATCAATTTGGGCTGTGTGTTCAGAAAATCTGAGTTAGGGCTGCGTGTTCTACTCTAAATCAATGTGTGCTGTGTGTTCACCATCAATTTGGGCTGTGTGTTCAAATCCCAATCTGTGTATGCCGTGTGTTTACCATCAATCCGAACTGTGTGTTCAGAAAATCAGAGTTTGGGCTGCGTGTTCTACTCTAAATCAGTGTGGGCTGCGTGTTCACCTTCAATTCGAACTGTGTGTTCAGAAAATCAGAGTTTGGGCTGCGTGTTCTACTCTAAACCAGTGTAGGCTGTGTGTTCACCATCAATTTGGGTTGTGTGTTCAGAGAATTAATGTTTGGGCTGTGTGTTCAAATCCCAATCTGTGTATGCCGTGTGTTTACCATCAATCCGAACTGTGTGTTCAGAAAATCAGAGTTTGGGCTGCGTGTTCTACTCTAAATCAGTGTGGGCTGTGTGTTCACCATCAACCCGAACTGTGTGTTTAGAAAATCAGAGTTTGGGTTGCGTGTTCTACTTTAAATCAGTGTGGGCTGTGTGTTCACCATCAATTTGGGCTATGTGTTCAGAAAATCTGAGTTAGGACCGCGTGTTCTACTCTAAATCAGTGTAGGCTGTGTGTTCACCATCAATTTGGGCTGTGTGTTCAGAGAATTAATGTTTGGGCTGTGTGTTCAAATCCTAATCAGTGTATGCCGTGTGTTCATCATCAATCCGAACTGTGTGTTCAGAAAATCAGAGTTTGGGCTGCGTGTTCTACTCTTAGTCAGTGTGTGCTGTGTGTTCACTTTCAAATTCGGGCTGTGTGTTCGACAAATCAGTGTTTGAGCTGTGTGTTTAATTCTTAACTAATGTGTGCCGTGCGTTCACAATCAATTGATGAGCCGAGTGTTCAGAAATTCAAGTGTTTAAGCCACATGTTCCGAATGCAAACAAAGTGCTATGTCATAGGCTAAACTGTGTGTTCAAGCATGGAAAAAGCACGAAATGCACGAAAAATGCAGAAAATGAAGTAAAATACCTCTCGTGCCTCGTAAAAGAGGTGATGCTCTGGCTCTTGCAGAAGTAGATCTCCGGGTGCTCGATTATCAAAGATAGTGTAGTGACGAAAAATGGCCCGCGGAAGAACGTGTACCGGCGGGGCGTATCTCTCGGGAATAAAGGGTCGAACCCTCGGAGGTAGAGTCATGACATCGAAGTCATCCCTGACACCTGGAGGACCTCCACCGTGAGGAAAATTACCCGTCATTTCGGAAAATCTGCAAAAGGAGCAAAAATGAGCAAAAATGAGCCAAAATTGGAAAAAGTCAACAAAAGTCAACTCTCGGAAAATGAAAAAGTCAACAAAAGTCAACCCCCGAGAAAATCTTCCAAATATTGAGACAAACTTACCTCAAGTGGTGAAAATGAGAAAAGAAGCCCCGAAATCAAAATTTAATCGGTTCAAAGTGCTTAAAATCGAATGTTTTCGCGAAAACAACTTGTGTGGGGCATTGGAAAACGCGTATAGAGCTCAGATTTGAAGGGGAAAATGGTTTGGGAAGGTGGAGAATAAGATTTCGCAGCTGTGGTTGTGAGCTCAAAGTGATTGAGCAAGAGAATATAAAGAAAAAGAGGTGAAAAGACAAAATTGCCCATGATTTGGGGTGTGGGCCATCGCCACCTTTTCTGGCTGGCCGGCCATTTACTTTTTGAAAACTGGCCGGTGGCCTCCCCTGGGGAAGATAACTGGCCAGTGGTGATCCCCACATGCCCACCTAGCTCTCTGCAAATTTTGAGGAAGATCGGAGTTCCCGGGACCTGAAAAAGTTCAAGAAAAGTGCACTTTCTGTCGCGAAATTGCTCCGCCGGAACTTCAGCTTCAAGTTCTGGCATGTGTCTCATCGTTATTCATCGAAATCAAAGTGTATCCTTTTTGAATGTGTTGTAACCTCTTCGGGAGGTGAACCAGAGGCCGCGATTGAGTCGCCTTCGCCGAAACGCGCGTTTCTCTATTCGTTGTTTCATAACAAATGGGCACCCTGATTTATGCTCGTTTTGCATTGTTGTGCACATAACTTGCATTCTCATGAACATATTTGCATTTTCATGCATGTTTCCTTGGTATTACCATGCTTCTGTGCTTAACTTGCGTTATCACGCGCGTTTCTTCTCGCATTGCGATGCACTCACCCATCAACATCACGTTTGTCGGCATTTCGATATCACATTGAATATATGTTGTTAGCATATTGCGCTTGTTGAATTTATCTCTTTTACAGGCACGATATTGTATGTACGGTTCATTTGAGGCTGGTGCGACCAGACGAATCGCGCAGGTATTGTATCTTCTCCGTGTGAGACGCGACGAGAATTGAATAATTCTCTGCACTCTTAACTGCATGAAATGTAGTTGTTGCTTTGCATTCTTGCTTAAAACTGTTGCATCTATTTGCAAATACTTGCTTCATTACAGCTCGCTGCATTTGCATGATCGTCAAGTTACATCTGGCTCCGTGCATATCACTTTGCATTTTGCCCCCTTGCCTGCGGGCACGCCTGCGGGCATATCTCTGTTCATCTTGTATGATTGTCTAAGTCTTCGGCCTTGTCAAAAATGGGTCGTCTTTGGGCTTTGACATTCACTCCCGTCACTTGTGACTTCCGAGTTCTGTCAAAGAGGGGCAACTGTAGACACCCCATTTTTGACCGACCTAACGACTCAGACGTCACCGGTTGAGCGCTCGGTGATGTTGCATATTGTGCTCGTTCAGAAGTTTCAGAGTCGCGGCCGCGAGCCTTGCCTCCGGACTACCGGGCTCTTTTATACCTTGCCTCGGTTTGCGAACCAGACTTGGTTTTCTTTGTTTCTTTTCCTGAGGGGAGGGAGAGGTCCCATAGACCATCTCTCAGTGGCCATGGGCTACATTTCGTGGCCGTAGGCCATTTTGCCCATTTCGGAGCCCGGTTCCCGGTTTTCGGAGCCGTCAGGTCGTGTGCCTCACTTCGAGACCGCCTAACCATCTCCAATTGCTCTGGTTTTTGGCATGCATCCTATTTACTCCCTTTTGAGGGACACTGAGGTCTGAGAGACCCACTTCGTGGTCGAATGCCACTTTCGGCGCTTAACAGTCAGTTTTCGGGGCCCCAAACTACGCGTTCTGGCCCCCGAACATTCATTTTGCATCGGTTTTCGTTCATTCTTGGTAGGTACCTCTGTTTTATCACCAGGAAGGTCACAGAAGGGTGAGAGGCCAGCAATTGTCTCAGGAACCAGTTATATTCTTTCGGCGCCCTCCGACGCCCGTTTTTCTCACTTCCGAGCCAATATTGACCACCCTAGGGCCACTTTCTTCAACCCCAAACCACATATTTGTGTTGTACACACATGGGAGGACCCTAAAATTCCATGGCCGGCCAGTAATTCAACTTGAACCTTTTGAACCCCTTTGAAAAGTGGCTTGTTCTCTCTCCTGTTTTACAGTTTCCAATTTTGAACCACAGGGTTGTGTTGAGGAGACCTGGGAGGACACCAATATCTGGTGGCCGGCTAGAAAATCTTTTGGACCATTTTGCCTCTTGGCCGGCCGGCCATGGGGGGTGGCCGGCCGGCCACCTGCAACTAGGATAGTTGGCCGGCCATGTTCCTCAGTGTGGGTACATTACAACAGATAGCTTTTTCCCCCAAAATCAGATTCGGGGGTTTTGTTTTGGAGGGAAACTTGATCCATTTTCCCTCCACTTTTTCCCTCCCTTTCTCCCCCATTTTTTTCTACATAACAGAGCCTCCAGCTCTGTCTCAAGGGTTGGAAAAACCCTCTTTGAGCTCTTGCATCATATCTCCCTCTATCTCTCTCATTTTCTCCAAAATTCCTAAGTCCTACACCTCATTTCTTCATCACCACCAAGCACCACCACCACCACTCCATTTCCAGCAGCTTGGGGAGCTTTCCACCAGCGAGGAGGCATCATTTCTCAAGCCAAAAGGGAGCAAAAGTTTGGACTTCAAGGGTAAGTTCATTTTCCCCATTTTCTAGCTCATTTTTGTACCATTTCTTAGCCCTATTTGCTTGCTGTTTTGAGCTCTGACCAAAACTGAAAAGGTCATTTTTTTGAGCTTATTTTCTTGTTTCATTAAGGGCTCAACACTGTTTGAGCCCCCTATGTTGCACTTGCTTCAATACCCTCTTGAATGCCATTTTCTTGCATGATATTTTTATCTTGTGTGTGATCTGTTTTGGGGCCTGATGTAAACTTTAAATAGGTCTATTTTGAGCCCCTCTTCAACATTAAATAAGGGCTCATCCTTGTTTGGGACCTCCATATACCACTTGCCATTGTACCCCTCTTTGGTCCTTTTTTTTGCATGATTTGTTAGCCTATCTTGCTTCTGTTTTTCGGCCATGATCAGAACTGAGAGTGGCCATATTTTGACCCCCTTGTCATGTTTTATTAAGGGTCTTTGGCTTTTTGATGAATATTTTGTGTACTTCATGTTATAGCCTTCTTGTGGCCCTAATCTTGCATTGCATTTTGAGCATGTTTTTATGCTGATTTGGGCTTGATCATATACTGTAAAGTACCATATTTTGGAACCCTCTTCAACATTGTTGAAGGCCCCTCACTTGTTTGAGGTCGCCATGTATCAGTTACTTCTTTGCCCCTTTGTTGGCCCATTTCTTGCATGAATTGTTTTCCATACTTGTATCTGTTTTTGGGGCTTGTCATCTGCTGAAAAACATCATATTTTTGGTCCATATTCAGTGTTGTAGAAGGGTCTTTTTCTGTTTGGGCATTGCATCTATTACTTGCTTCATTACCTCTCTTGACCCCCCATTTTTGCATGCTAATTTTGCCCTATTTGTACCCGCTGTTTGGCCATGCTTCAAACTGTAAAAATGATTTTTTTGGGGCTGCCTAGCTTCTTTCTTCACACTTCATGTCCAAATCATGCATTCATTGCATAGCTATAGGCCATTTCATGTGCTTAATTCAATGTTCCGGGACTCGTTCCTTGCATCGGGTCTCATTTCGCCATGTTTCGGGGCTGTTTTGCCCCTCATTTTGCCACTGATTTTTTCATGTTTGCATACCATATTCCATGTCTTTGCCATGTCTCATTAGAGTGGCATTTCGGTGCCTGAGGGTCCGTCCTCGGTTTGCGTGCATGCATGCACGCATTTCGAGTTGTCTTGTTTTCATCTGATGGCCTCTTGTGTGAGTGTGGCTGAGGCTCTCTCATGTTGGTGTAAGCCCATTATTGCATTGCGTATGCCATTTCATCCATAGCATTGTGTATGCTCGGTTGTGTATTACCTCGTATAGCGTGTATGCCATTCCATAACATTGTGTATGTTAGGATTGTATCTTAGTTGCATTTCATGCATGTCATGCATATTGCATCGTGTTCGGGTAGGAGTTAGCCCGGGCACGGAAAATGAGGTGCATTTCGTACTCTGAGTGACGGAACGTGTCTCAATTCCCAAGTCACCGACACTCCAGATTATCCACGATGGAGTTAGGTTTTGTTGTAGTGTTCATATGCATTCATTCTATATTGAGTTGTGCAATTCGGCTTCTTGACCATCATGCATCGATATGCGTGATTGGTGGCACGAGGATCGAGACATGCATACATTCGTGAAATACATTGCTATGCCTCTTTCCTGCTCTCTATTGCAGCATATCAAGAATCAGCGGTCTTCCGAGGCTTGGCGCGCTTTTCAAGAATCATTGCAAAACAGAGGTTAATTGGGGCATTCCAGTGGATTTCCGCGCAAGGCAGCCCAAACATACATCATTCATTAGAATCAAGGCAGTCCCTGGCTTGCATGCCAGTTTTACAGCTTTCTTAGTTAATTTGTAAATTAATTACAAATTTGTAAATATTTGGACTGTATTATTTGGACTGTACTATTCTTTCATTCGGGACTGTATATTTATTTGAACCCTCTGCGCGAGGGCATAATTGTAATAAGTATGGGTGAGTGTGATGTATGTCTTCCAACCCCACGTCTTTCTTCCCTTTTATTTACCTGCTTATGATGGTTAGATTAGGGCATGTTTCAATTAGCATACAGTATGACAGCATGTTTGCATCATTCATCTATCTTGCACGCACTGGGCTCGGCGCATCATACAAACTGCATTTGTATTTCAATTCCAAATTGAACACGTGTTAGTTGTAGCATTCCATATGCCATGTTTAGAATAGAAGAGCCTGCTATAGTTTGCATCTCTGCATATGTTGTATTAGGCAATCCTGCATCTAGGATCATGCATGGATTTCTAATGAGTTTCTGTTTTGGCTTGGAGTACTCGGTGAGTTTTATGCTTTAGCATCCTTGCATGCGTGTGAGTGTTGCCATGAATAACATGCTTACCATGAGGCTATGTGATTATGTGATATAACTGCCTTGAATGCTTGTGGGTGGAGGTTGAGTTACTTGGAGTGGAACAATTCATCAAGTGTTTTAAGCCCACCCGACGGTGGCAAAATCTGCATTTCAAGCCTACCTGCGGGTAGCAAACCATTTTTCAAACAAACAAACATGACGTGTTTTGTTCCACTTCAGGCGACCCAGTCTATACTTGTTTGCTGCAAGCATCACATAGTAATCTAGGCTAATAACCGGAATAAGAGCATACAATGTTTTCAAAGTGAGATATCATGGTTAGTAGAGGCCGGCCTTTGATCGGGCCAGCGGGGGTGCTCACGAAGTGACCTTCCCCAATCGTACCCAAGTTCCCGAGCCGAGGCAACTTTGGTGATGACGGACACGTGGCCTTTGGCACCGAGTCAGGGTTTCCTAAATTTCCCATTTAAAAAATATTTAGGTGGCGACTCTGTATCTGGCAAAGCAGTCCATGTTTGGCACTTCTTTCAAAAAAATCTGTTTTCAAAAACGATTTTCCGGATTTGGACTCTTTGGTTCGAGATTAAGAACCGTGACTACAAAAATCGAGTCCGAGCTGTAGTGAGGTCCCCCGCGGGTTTGTTACACCTTCCTTCTGCCTGTATCCTTTAACAACAAGCCTAGCCTTGTATTTAACAATTGAACCATTTGTTTTTATTTTTCTCTTGAATATCCACTTAAATCCAAGAGGTTTACACCTTGGTAGAAGATTCACCAGTTCCCAAGTATGATTTTGCAGAATTGATTCAATTTCACTATTCACAACCTTTTTATTTTTTTTCCATAATAGAGCTTCAGAACTTAACATTGCTTTCTTGAAGTTTCGAGGCTCATTTTCTAACAAGTAAGTCAATAAAACTTGACCAAATGATTTAGAGATGCTAGCCCTCTTGCTACGCCTAGGTTCTATCTGCTTCATTATCATTTTGGTTTTTATTGCCACCTATAGCAGTGTCCAAAGTTCTTTTATTTGAATTTGTCTCTTCAGTTTCCTTACAAGGAAAAATGTGTTCAAAAAATGATGCATTCTTTGACTCAATAATAGTGTTTACATGCTTATCAGGATTTTTAGATTTATGAACTAAAAATTTGTATACACTACTATTGTTTGCATAACCAATGAATACACAATTAATGATTTTTGGTCCTATCTTAGTTGTTTTAGGAATAGAGATTGCCACCTTGGCCAAACACCCCCACACTTTGAGGTAATTGTAGATAGGTCGTCAACCTTTCCATACTTCATAAGGTATTTGATTGATTTTCTTGTGGAGTACCCTGTTAAGGATAAAGTTAGCAGACAAAATTGCCTTCCTCCATAAGTTCTGAGGTAACCCTGAACTAATCAACATGGCATTCATCATCTCTTTAAGAGTTCGATTATTTCTCTCAGCAACTCCATTTGACTGAGGAGATTAGGGTGCAGTGGTTTGGTGAATAATACCATGTTCAGAACAAAATTCCTCAAATGGTGCATCATACTCACCACCTCTGTCACTCCTCACTACCTTAATAGTTTTGCCAAGTTGATTTTCAACCTCAAGTTTATATTGCTTAAAAGCTTCTAAGGCTTCATATTTACTTCTCAATAAGTAAACATAGCAATATCGAGTGCAATCATCAATAAAAGTAATAAAATACTTTTTACTTCCTCTAGTTTGAACAAATTTTAAATCACAGATATCTGTGTGAATTAAATTTAGAGGTTCAGTACTTCTTTCTACTTTATTAAATGATGCCTTAGTGAGTTTTTTCTATACACAAATCTCATATTTATGATTAGGATCAAATTCTAAGTTTGGCAAACACTCTAAAGAAACATGTTTACGCAAAGAATTAAAATTTACATGTCCTAATCTACTATGCCATAAAAAAGAAGACTCAACAATATAAACAAAAGATGCGTTCTTATTATTAATAGCCAAATTAGGTACAACAGTTATTATATTAAGCTTAAAAAGCCCATCACTCATGTAACTTCGCCCCAAATACATTCCACTCTTGGAGAGTACAACCTTATTAGATTCAAAGACTAATTAAAATCCATTCTTGATCAACAATGACCCAAAAATCAAATTCTTGCGAATCTTCGCACATGGAATACATTGTTAAGAGTGAGTTCTTTCTCCGAGGTCATTTTCAGCATGATCTTTCCTTGTCCTTCTTCAGTTAAAGTAGAGGATCCCATAAAAAGTTGTTCCCCACTTTCCACCATTTTGTAGGTTGTGAACATCTTCTTATCTGCAAAGATATGGCGGGTTGCTCCAGTATCTACTCATCACTCCTTGGGATTTCCCACAACTTTGCTTCAAAGACTATTGCAGCTAGATTGATGTCTGCCACTCCGTCGAAAAGATAAAAATCCTTTACTATGTTGGCTTGTGTTGGCTTTTTGCTTGAACTCCCTCCGTCCTTGCAAACGTGACAATCCTTAGCGTGATGTCCATCTTTGCTGCACACAAAACACTTGCCTTTGAACCTCTTGTTGAACCCCGTTGTTGATCCCTTTGTTTATCTTACTAGTGGATTTGGGACCATTGCTATCATGCTTCCGCTTCTTGTTATTGAACTTTGACCCTTGTCAATGTTCCACAACATTTGCTTTAGCCTACATGATATGATTTCCTGACTTCTTGTCGGAACCACAATTGTCCTCCTCAATTCTAAGCTGCACTATTAGTTCTTCCAATTTTATCTCCTTGCCTTTATGCTTTAGATAATTCTTGAATTTTTTCCAGGATGGCGGCAATTTTTTAATGATTGTCGCTACTTGGAAAGATTCACTGAGAACCATCCCTCCCGCATATATGTCATGGAGAATTAATTGAAGATCTTGAACCTAGCTAATAATCGTCTTGGAATCTATCATCTTAAAATCTAGAAAACCGCCGACAACAAATTTCTTTGTACTAGCATTCTCTGTTTTATATTTATGATCTAAAGATTCTCACAGTTCTTTTACAGTGCTTTTGACACTATACAAATTGTACAGTGCATTGTCCAACCCATTTAGGATATAATTCTGACACAGAAAATCACCATGTTTCCATGCATCGACTGTGACAACCACTTGCCGGCCAATTTCTCTCTCATTCAGTGTCAGTGCTTTTTCATGAGTGAAGCGAGCCAAATTCAATGTCGTAAGATAAAACATCATTTTTTGTTGCAATCTTTTAAAATCATTTCAATTGAATTTTTTTGGCTTCTTTCCATGATTTACCGGTACTGCTGGAGTCATCATTGGCACAACGGGTGTAGGGGTCGAAGTAAAAACAATCTCAGTACTGTTTGTTTTAGTTGTCATAATTCTGACAAAATAATAATACACCAATCACAAATTTATACATAATAGAATTTACAAACAAAATATACAGAATAATATTTTGTAACAAAATTTCAATGATAAACAGTATATGACTAGTATGTTATCAAAGAAATTATTAAACAGTATATTACTACTATTTAAGAAATTAAATAGTATATGACTACCATTTAATTTCCCGAAACAAAATATTCGTCTGCCTAACAAACAAATAAAAAAAAAGAAAAAAGAAAAGGAAATCTACTTTAAGATTGTTATACCTACAGTGGTGTGTGTGTGTGTGTGTGTAAATTAAATGTATAATTAAAATAAACAACAAAATAAAATAATTTAGAAAATAATTATATAATTTAAATTCTGAATTAATTGCTTACAAAAACTTTAAACGTCGAGGCATGTATTGGACGTAATCTCCTTAAAGTAAATTTCGCCCTCGCTCCAGTGCTTCAAGATTTACCAGGTTCTACTTCCTAGGATACAACGACTAACACTTGATTTGTAGCACTACAGAATTAAGTCTAGCGAACCAAAACTTTGTTGTGACTCTCTCTTTTTCTTCCTAAAAATAAATATAGAACAGATGCAGAAAACATGAAAATGGAAATGGAAGAAGAAGACGAAAATCTAGGGGGAAAAATTTAATGAAATGAATTACTGGATGGTAGGCTTTATATAGGATAACTGGTGGCTTTTCTGAACAGGTACCAACAGGAAAAAACTTGCTCGAAATAGGAACAAATCTGTTCAAAAGAGAAATAGATCTGTTTGGGTGGCATTAAACCTATTCGAGTCGACTTTAACAGGCATGAACCTATTCAGGATGTGTTTGGGTGATGAAAAAATCTAGACCAATTTATTTTGAATTTTGAAACAAAAATTAAAAAAAAATAAAAATAAAATACAAATGTTTTTGGCCTAGAAATATAAGTATTGGGCTAAACAAACCCAACCCAACCCAACCCAACCCAACCCAACCTCACACCATGCACCCTTACCCAAGCCAAGCCAAGCCAAGCCCACCCGCCTGGACGGATGGCGGCGGTGCGCGCACGTGTTTTTGTTTTGGGTATAGCCCACTTTACCTATAACCTCACCCTTCCACAAACTTGGGTACCCCTTGGGGCCCATCCCAAGTATCCCAAGCTAGAGTTTATAAATTCTTAAGCCCTTCCACAAGCACATTTCACAAATGTATAGGAAACCCACCTAAAGACATATCCACGAACCCGAAAATACTCGTTGAATTCTTATTCATCCGGAAATGGTTTTGAGCAACCAAATACACGATATTATTTACTACATGGCATTAAACATGAACCCAATTAATAACGTTAAAAATAACGCTTGGGTCCCACCTTAATTAATGCTCAAAGTTAGCAAAAAATAAGATTTTTTTTAGAGCCATTTTCCAACAGATTTAACTTCAACCAATTCAATAATTTTTTTTATTATCAAAAACTCCACCAACATTATCAATAATACTAAATTGATGAAAAATCTAAAATTAAGGGTCAAAATTGAGGCAATTAAAACTGTAGGGACTAAAATGACACAAACAATAAAATATAGGGACTACAGGTTTAATTTGCTCTTAATTTAATGGCCAATTTTGATTCATGACTCATTTATGTATCATTCTAGTCTAAATTAGTACTTAATAAGAAAGAACATGAGTACTTGGATTGAACTTTCGAATTATTACACCCAATAAGCACTTTCATATGAGAAAAAACCTGTCTCTTTAATTTTCATTAACTAGATGTTTCTTACTATATATATTCTTCTCATAATTTTATATGTGATTTTAAATTCCCATATGTCCACCAACTTTCACTACAAAAATTTCAGTTTTTTGCGATGGAAAAATGCTGTCGCTAATACTTCTAATGCCGTCTTAAAAAACTTTTAGCAACAACAAGGGGGGTCATAACAAAGTGTGTTGCTAAAACGTTTTAGCGACGGAATGACGTTGTCACCTTTTTTTTTTTTGTGATGGCAAGTGTTGCCTTTTGTAACAGCGTTTTACCATCGCCTATAATATGTAAAAAATTGAGACCTTTTGCGACAATAATGCTGTACCATCGCTAAAAGTTTTATTTGAGATGGCAAAAAAATGTGGTTGTGAAATGTTTTTTGTTGCGACGGCATGACCTCTGTTGCCAATTTCTTTTACGACAACATTGCCTATGTCGCTGGAAAAAAAAAACATTTTAGTCCTAATTTTTTTGAGATGGTGTGGTGCCGTCGCCAAAAATATATATATATATATAATAATAATGAAATTATTAAAAATATTCAAATTACCTGTATTAAATGAAAAAAAAAATTGAAAAAGAAACCAATAATTGCATAATAATATAAAAATTCTTGTATAGAAATAATAATTTCTCCATAATAAAAATATTCTTGCATTCATAAGTACACATTAACAAAATTACCCCACTACATAATGTTTCATAATACATATATAATGTTTAAATACCAAATGTTGTTCACAATTCAAAATAACATAAACAAAAAATAAAAATTTTCCTCATCATTCTTCGTAGGTAACAAAAACAAAAGGTAGTCGCATTCTTCACAGGCATGCATTCGACAAGAAGCAAACTCCTACTCGGGAAATATCTGGAAACAAAAAACAAAAATAATTAATGACAATATAATTATGTGTTAATATGTTAATTACAAAAAAACATAAAAATTTAACTACTATACAATTATAAAGATAATTAAATAAATAATTTTGCCTAGACCGAAATCTAGCTCTAACTATGAAACTGGGAACCCGATTTGAGTCCTGTCTTCTCCTACAAGTCTCTCATACCAAGGCGGTCGTGTGTGCCAAGTTTCGTGCTAATCCGATGCTGTTTGGTGATTTTGGGGAGTTAACACCTTGAATTCTAAGTTTCTTAAGGAACTAATTTGCCTAAATCGAAATTTGGATCTAACTCCTAAACCAAGAACCCGAGTTGAGTTCTGTCTTCTCCCACAAGTCTCTCGTGCCTAGGTGGTCGTGTGAGCCAAGTTTTGTGCTAATTCGACGCCGTTTTGTGAGTTCAGGGCATCAACACCTTGAATCCTAAGTTTTTTAAGGAACCAGTTTGCCTAGATCAAAATCCAGCTTTAACTCCCAAACAGGGAACCTGAGTCGAGTCACGTCTTCTTCCACAACTCTCTCATGCCAAGGCGGTAGCGTGTGCCAAGTTTCGTGCTAATTCGATGATGTTTGGTGATTTTGGAGCGTTAACACCTCGAATTCTAAGTTTCTTAAGAAAGTAGTTTGCCTAGATCAAAATCTGACTCTAACTTGCAAATTGGGAACCCGATTCGAGTCCCGTTTTTTCCACAAGTCTCTTGTTCCTAGGCAGTCATGTGTGCCAAGTTTTGTGCTAATCCGATATCGTTTGGTGATTTTGGGCCGTCAACACCTCGAATTCTAAGTTTCTCAAGGAACTAGTTTGCCTAGACCGAAATCAGGCTCTAACTCCCAAACTGGGAGCCAGAGTCGAGTCCCATCTTGTCCCATAAGTCTCTTGTGCCAAGGCGGTTGTGTGTGCCAAGTTTCGTGCTAATTCGACACCGTTTGGAGATTTTGGAGCGTTAACACCTACAATTCTAAGTTTCTTAAGGAATTAGTTTGCCTAAACCGAAATCCGACTCTAACTCCGAAACACGGGAACCTGATTCGAGTCCTGTATTCTCCCACAAGTCTCTCATGCCTAGGTGGTCATGTGTGCCAATTTTCGTGCTAATCTAAAGCCGTTGAATTCTAAGTTTCTTAAAGAACTAGTTTGCCTAGACCAAAATTCTATTCTTACTTCCAAACCGGGAACTCGAGTCGAGTGTCATCTTCTCCCACAAGTCTCTCATACCTTGGCAGTCGTGTGTGTCAAGTTTCGTGCTAATTCGATGCCATTTGGTGATTTTGGGTCGTCAACACCTCTAATTCTAAGTTTCTAAAGGAACTAGTTTGCTTGGACCGAAATCCATCTCTAAATTCAAAACTAGGAATACCAATCAAGTCTCGTCTTCTCCCACAAGTCTCTCGTGCCAAGGCGGTTGTGTCTGCCAAGTTTCGTGCTAATCCGATGCCATTTGGTGATTTGAGGGCATTAACACCTCGAATTCTAAGTTTCTTAAGGAACTAGTTTGCCTAGACCGAAACCCCGGCTCTAACTATCATACAGGGAACTCGATTCGAGTCCCGTCTTCTCCCACAAGTCTCTCGTGCCTAGGTAGTTTTGTGTGCCATGTTTGGTGCTAATCTGATGTCATTTAGGGATTTTGGGGTGTCAAAACCTCAAATTCTAAGTTTCTTAAGGAATTAGTTTGCCTAGACCAAAATCTGACTGTAACTCCTAAACCGGAAACCCTAGTCAAGTCCCGTCTTCTCCCACAAGTCTCTCATGCCTAGGCAGTCTTGTTTGCCAAGTTTCGGGCTAATATGACGCCGTTTGGTGATTTTGGGGTGTCAACACCTCGAATTCTAAGTTTTTTAAGGAACTATTTTGCCCAGACCGAAATCCAGCTCTAACTCCGTAACCGAGAACCTGATTCGAGTCCCGTCTTTTCCCACAAGTCTCTCGTGCCTAGGCGGTTATTTGTGCCAAGTTTTGTGCTAATCCGACAACCCTTGGTGATTTTGGGGCGTCAACACCGCGAATTATAAGTTTCTTAAGAAATTAGTTTGCCTAGACCAAAATCCTGCTCTAACTCCCAACCTGGTAACCCGGGTCAAGTCTTGCCTTCTCCCATAAATCTCTCTTGCCAAGGCAGTCGTGTGTGCCAAGTTTTGTGCTAATCCGATGCCGTTAGTGATTTTGGAGCATCAATACGTCAAATTCTAAGCCTCATAAGGAACTAGTTTGCCTACACCAAAATCCGGCTCTAACTCCCAAACCGGGAACCTGAGTTGAGTCCCGTCTTCTCCCATAAGTCTCTCATGCTTTAGTGGTCGTGTGTGCTGAGTTTTGTGCTAATCCAATACCGTTTGGTGATTTTGGCGCTTCAACACCTCGAATTCTAAGTTTCTTAAGGAACTAGTTTGCCTAGACTGAAAGCTGGCTCTAACTCCGAACCGGGAACCTGAGTCGAGTACCATTTTCTCCCACAAGTCTCTCGTGACTAGGCATTCATGTGTGCCAAGTTTCATGCTAATCCGATGCCGTTTGCTGATTTTGGGACGTCAACATCTCGAATTCAAAGTTTCTTATGGAACTAGTTTGCCTAGACTGAAATCCGGCTCTAACTCCCAAACCGGGAACTCGAGTCAAGTCCCGTTTTCTCCCACAACTCTCTCATGCCTAGGTGGTCTTGTTTGCCAAGTTTCAGGCTAATACAATGTTGTTTGGTGATTTTGGGGCATCAATACCTTGAATTCTAAGTTTCTTACGGAACTAGTTTGCCTAGACCGAAATCCGGCTCTAACTCCTAAACCGAGAACCCAAGTCGAGTTCCGTTTTCTCCCACAAGTCTCTCATGCCTAGGTGGTCGTGTGTGCCAAGTTTCATGTAATCCGACGTTGTTTGGTGATTTTGGGGCATCAACGCCTCGAATTCCAAGTTTCTTAAGTAACAAGTTTGCCTGGACCAAAATCTGGCTCTAACAACCAATCTGGGAACCCTAGTCATGTCCTATCTTCTCCCACAAGTCTCTTATGGCTAGGCGGTCTTGTTTGCCAAGTTTCGGGCTAATACAAAGTTGTTTGGTGATTTTGGGGTGTTAACACCTCGAATTCTAAGTTTCTTAAGGAACTAGTTTGCCTAGACCAAAATCTGGCTCTAACTCCCAAACCGGGAACCCAAGTCGAGTCTTGTCTTCTCCCACAAGTCTCTCGAGCCTAGGCAGTCGTGTGTGCCAAGTTTTGTCTTAATCTGACGCCGTTTGGTGATTTTGGGGCGTCAACACCTCGAATTCTAAGTTACTTAAGGAACTAGTTTGCATAGACTGAAATCCAGCTCTAACTCCCAAACCAGGAACCCAAGTCGAGTCCTATCTTCTACCACAAGTCTCTCGTGCCTAGGCAGTCGTGTGTGCCAAGTTTTGTGCTAATCCGACATCGTTTGGTGATTTTGGGGCTTCAATACTTCGAATTCTAAGTTTCTTAAGGAACTAGTTTGCCTAGACTGAAATTCAGCTCTAGCTCCTAAACCAGTAATGCCAGTCGAGTCCCGTGTTCTCCTACAAGTCTCTCGTGCAAAGGCGGTCGTGTATGTCAAGTTTCGTGCTAATCCGACGCTGGTTGATGATTTTGGAGCGTCAACACCTTGAATTTTAAGTTTTTTAAGGAACTAGTGCCTAGACCAAAATTCAGCTCTAACTCCCAAATCGGGAACCCGATTTGAATCCCATTTTCGCCTACTAGTTTGTCATCCCAAGGCTGTCATGTGTGCCAAGTTTCGTGCTAATCCGATGTCGTTTGGTGATTTTGGGACGTCAACACCTCGAATTCTAAGTTATAAAGGAATTCATTTGCCTCGACTGAAATCCAGCTCTAACTCCCAAACCGGAAACCCGAGTCGAGTTCTATCTTCTCCCACATCTCTCTCATGCCTAGGTGATCGTGTGTGCCAAGTTTCGTGCTAATCCGACTCTGTTTGGTGATTTTGGGATGTCAACACCTCGAATTCTAAGTTTCTTGAGGAACTAGTTTGCCTAGATCAAAATCCAGCTCTAACTCCCCAGTTGGGAACCCGAGTTGAGTCCCATCTTCTCCCACAACTCTCTCATGATAAGGCAATCGTGTGTGGCAAGTTTCATGCTAATCCAACTCCGTTTTGTGATTTTGGGGCGTCAACACCTCGAATTCAAAGTTTATTTAGGAACTAGTTTACCTAGATCAAAATCTGGCTCTAACACCCAAACCGGGAACCCAAGTTGAGTCTCATCATCTTTCACAAGTCTCTCATGCTTAGGTGGTCGTGTGTGCCAGGTTTCATGCTAATCCGACGTCGTTTTGTGATTTTAGGGTGTCAACACTTGAATTCTATGTTTCTTAACAAACTAGTTAGCCTAGACTGAAATTCGGTTCTAACTCCTAAACCCAGAACCCGAATTGAGTCCCGTCTTCTCCGACAAGTCTCTCATGCCTAGACGATCATGTGTGCTAGGTTTTGTTCTAATTCGACACTGTTTAGTGATTTTGGGGTGTCAACACCTCAAATTCTATGTTTTTTAAGGAACCAGTTTGCCCGGACCGAAATTCGGCTCTAACTCCCAGATCGGGAATCCAAGTCGAGTCCAATCTTCTCCCATAAGTCTTCCATGCCTAGGCGGTCATGTGTGCCAAGTTTCATGCTAATCCGACTCCGTTTGGTGATTTTGGGGCATCAACACCTCAAATTCTAAGTTTTTTCAAGAACTAATATGCCTAGACCGAAAATTCAGCTCTAACTCCTAAACCAGAAACCTGAGTCGAGTCCCATCTTCTCCCACAAGTCTCTCATGCCTAGGTGGTCGTATATGCCAAGTTTCGTGCTAATCCGATGCCGTTTGGTGATTTTGGGACTTCAACACCTCGAATTCTAAGTTTCTTAAAGAACTAGTTTGCCTAGACCGAAATCTGTCTCTAACTCCAAAATCGAGAACCCTAGTCGAGTCCTGTCTTCTCCCACAAGTATCTTGTGCGTAGGCGGTTGTGCGTGCCAAGTTACGTGCTAATCCAATGCTGTTTGGTGATTTTAGGGTGTCAACATCTCGAGTTCTATGTTTCTTAAGGAACTAGTTTGCCTAGACCGAAATCCGGCTCTAACTCCCAAACCGAGAACCCGAGTCGAGTTCCATTTTCTCCCACAAGTCTTTCGTGCCTAGGTGGTCGTGTGTGCCAACTTCGTGCTAATCCGACGCCGTTTGGTGATTTTAGGCCGTCAACCCCTTAAATTTTAAGTTTCTTAAAGAACTAGTTTGCCTAGACCGAAATCTGGCTCTAACTCCCAAACCTGGAACTTCAGTCGAGTCCCGTCTTCTCCCACAATTCTCTCTTGCCTAGGCAGTTGTGTGTGCCAAGTTTTGGGCTAATCTAATGCCATTTCGTGATTTTGTGGCATGAACACCTTGAATTCTATGTTTCTTAAGGAATTAGTTTGCCTATATCGAAATCCGGCTCTAACTCCCAAACCGGGAACCCGATTCGTGTCCCGTCTTTTCTCACAAGTCTCTCGTTCCTAAGTGGTCATGTGTCCTATGGACCAGGCTGCAATGGTGTGCCAGTCCGAGTGGGGAACTTAACAATGGAAAATCCTTTGTCTTTCTTTCTAAGTATGTAATTTGTCTTTATATTTTTGGGTTGTGTACAGTTAACGTATGGTTATTCTTAGCTTAGAATGCAAAATACATTTTATACCTGATCTTCTAGTTATGGTGTATATGGAGTCTCATCTTCTGCAGATTCCCTAAATATCCGGTGGCCCCTCGATGCATCAAGAACCTATGAAAGTCCATACGTAATGTGTTAATCATATTCGAATTTTATTATATATATATATTGTGTGAAAATTTAACTATCAAACAATATAATTTATATCGAACCTGTTTGTTGAGATCTACACTTGCCCCCTGTGACACAAAAGCCATCATCTCAGCTCTCATCTGTTGTAAATGTGTAGAGAACTCTGCTCGCATCTCCCCTCTCAGCTCCTCCCTCAACTCATCCCTTAGCTCCGCACGAACCTGCTGGGTGATCTGAACAATAGTCGATGGCTGGGGTGTTGACAGTGATGGCCCAACACCATCTTTATACACCGTGCTCCGATGCATAGTTCTCCCGTAAGTGCGACAATATCCTTGTCCGTCATGACCTATCAACTCATGGAAAATGGCGGTCCTAGCCTCTAAAGTCCGGCAATCCTCAGGTAGCATGGAGAGTTGACGATTAAACTCATCCTATATTGAATTAGACATACAAGTATATGTCAAATTAAGATGGTTGACACACAAAAAATAAAAAATAAAATTTAAATGCAATGTTAGGTGTTTGGAAACTACCAAGGTCTGGAGAACCTCAGGGTCATCTGCTCTATGTGTCATAAGCCAAACATTCATCTTATCAGTAGACTCCCCCTTGCTGATCATCTAGATTTTTTTAGAAATATGAAAATTAGAATCTAAATAATTTGCAAATATTTATTTAGATACAAAAAAAAAAACAATAAAATATAAACCTCATGCCGAATTTGAGCAAAAGTAATACGCCTTATGGTATGAGGTATGCCGTGAGCTCGCCGATTTTTAGCGCTCCTAGATGCAATTTTCTGTAACAGGTTCAACAAATGTAATTATATAAATATGATTTGCATGTTTACATATCATACATATAACTTATTTATATATCTCACCATTAGAAGTATGCCAATACTCCATAAGTTCTTTCCATTGGCTTGGCACAATGTGCAAAGGAACATTATCTTTCAGATTAGGATCAGAACTTCTAGGCTTGAAATACTTGGTCTTAATCTTATTCTTGTGATCCTTCCATATGCTGTTGTAGGTTTTCATGCAGATTATCTTATACTCTCCTCTGGACATACATTCAAATTGTCCTACAAAACACAATTTAAAAGTTTAAATAATAATAACACAATTTTGGAATAATGAAACCAATGGACAAAAATATACTTTTACCTTTACATCATTCCAGATAGCATCAAGCATATCGTCAGGCATAGTGGTTCAGTCAAGAAAAGTAAAAGGAACAATGTTACCATTGCGCACAATAATGCCAAGTTGAGTAGTCAACTTAGATACATTATCCCCTATTGGGCAGTAATTTTCATCAAATTGTACGTTTAACTTTGTACCAGAACCCCACTCCCTAATGCCCTTGGCACATCCTCTACCACACCTAGTCGAGGTTGATGAAGAGCTAACATGACCTACGAGATACAATAAGAATAAACAATATACAATGATAATAAAGAAATGCAAATTTAAATAATGTTAATATAAATCGAATTCTTATACCTGAGGTGGGCTGTGAAAAAGTCGAAGGGTCTGGAAGATACAACGAGAATAAACAAGTTATATATAATGATAATAAATAAATATATATTTAAATAATTTTCATACAAATCAAAGCAAATTTATATACTTGCAGTTGGCTGTGAAGAGGACGACTCTAGTCGGGATGATAGTTGTTGTGGTGCCACTGATGGTGGGCGATGCAGTGGGACTAATGGCCCCTCTGATGGTGGTCACTGTGATGCCTCCTCTAATGGTGGTGCCACTAATAGTGGTCGCTGTGATGGCTGGTCAGATGGTGGTGGCACTAATGGCCCCTTTAATGGTGGTAGATGTGATGCCTCTTATGATGGTGGTACCACTAATGTCCTCTTACGTACCACATCGGACATCATGCGTAGGGGGACGATCAGGCTTCCTCTTCTTTGCTATAATAATTTGCAGGTAATATGACATTAATTGACATTAGAAACATAGAGAATGGTTTTGAATCAACTATAATATGACATTAATTGAACTAATACAATTACAAAGACAAAGTAAATTAAGAAACTGATGATTAACTACAACCTTGGCCTTAATTCAATTACTGTTGTTTATTAAATATCAGCCTATTTCAACATTAAGTGTTTCTCCTTCTGTGGTTTCCCTTACCCAACCAACTTCTTCATTACGGAGCAGTATGTTTTCTTCCAATTGTTGCCTCACATATGGCTCAATTTTTGGATCAGTCGAATTCATATCAAATAAACCTCTTTGAGACATCTTCACCACCACTTGCCAGTCTAGTTCTAACGAGTCTACAACATATGAAACTTGCTCTGCTTGGGATGCCAAGATGAAAAGTTCATTGGTAATTTGATCATCTCGGTACAACAAATGATTGAAATTGACCAACGTGAAATTAAAGACATCTTCTTGCTTCTCGTGAATGTTGTCAATCCAATCACACTTAAACAACACATGCTTCTTCTCATTGGAAAATCGAATCTCAATAATATCTGTTAATTGTCCATAATAGTGCACAGACCCCACATGAGGATTCTTGTCTTTCCGACTAGCATAACTTATGGTATCTGGCTTCAAAGCTACACCACAATTTTGTGTGGCTCGACGGTCATCCATTGCCTTTACTCTAGAGTGAAACCCATTCATTATATACCCATTGAACCTCTTTGCTAGGTTATGAGGACCATTTACCAATACCATAATATCTTCAGAAAATGTGACATCACTAGTCCTTTGCAAAGTTTGGACCTATTTAAAACAAAAAATTTAAATTTTAAATGTAGTTCGACTTAGGTAACTAGAATCTGTAAATTTAAATACATACATGTTCCTTGAACGAAATGTGAAAAGTTTCAAAATGTTCACGTCGAAGCTGATGATCGTCAACACGAGGCATTTTGACCTTAAGTACTTCAATGTGTTTGCTGTGTAGATTGAAAATTTATCAATGAGCAAAAATTTTTTATTCAAAATTCAATAGAACATAATAAAATATTGATTGAGTGACTTAACTTACTTTATGAATGGTTGAACCGCACTTGTATTTAATAAGATATACCAATGAGCTTGTACCTAAGAAGTATTATTAAGATAAAAGCTTATGTTTTCACCAATAACATGACCCAGATTATCATCACCACTGTAGTTCCTCACGGGTTGACTAGATTTGGTTTCCACATCATTGAGATATTGTGCACAAAAATTCATGCATTCTTCTATAAGATATCCTTTAGCAATTGAACCTTCTAGATGAGCTCTATTACGCACATATTGCTTCAAAGTAAGAAAATACCTCTTAAATAGATACATCCATCGAAACTGAATCACTCCAGCCAATAATGATTCGTCAGCTAGATGTACAAGCAAGTGCTCCATTATATCACAAAAAGTCAAAGGAAATATTTTCTTTAGGTGACAAAGTGTTACGGCGATACGATCTTGAATATATTGCAAATTCGTCACACGATTCACTTTGGAACACAATTGTCTAAAGAAATTGCTCAAATTGATCAAGGGTTCAATTACATTCTTCGGTAATGATCTTCGAATAGCCAATGGAATAAGTTGTTGCATCAGAATATGACTATCGTGGCTCTTAAGACCCCCAATACTTCTATCCTATGAGCGCACATGATGCTATATATTGGATGAATACCCATCGGGAACTCTAACTTCCTTCAACACTTTCAAGAACAAATCTTTCTCATCCTTGGTCATCGTGAATTGTGCTGGTGGTAAATAAGCTTTATTTGACCCTTTTAACTACAAATGTTGGGGTTTTTTAATATTCATTTCTTGCAAATCACGCCGAGCATTAACACCATCCTTGAATTTTCCTGCAACCCCTAATATTGTCCACAACACATTGTCACAAACATTCTTCTCTATATGCATCACATCGAGGTTGTGTCTTATTAGATTATGCTCCCAATATGGCAGTTCATGAAAGATACTCTTTTTCTTTTAGCTATGGGTGCGATGTCTAGCTTTCTCCTTCTCTACTTGTCTCCTATGCCTCTCCTTAAGATCATCCCTCTTGTATTGGGTTAAAATACCCTCAGATTCTAATTGTAGCAGCATCTTAATTCTAGACAACAATTTTGGTTTGAGTTTGAATTCTTGACTACCATCAAATAATCCTTTATCCTTTCGAAATTTATAGCCACTAGGTAAAAATCTGCGATGACCCAAGTATGATTGTTTCCTACTATGCTTCAACCAACACGATGTAGTTTTCTTATTGCAACAAGGACAAGCATATTTGCCTTTAGTGCTCCATCCTGACAAGTTTGCATATGCAAGAAAATCACTAATTGTCCATAGTAAAGCTCCATGTATTTGGATCATTTGATTTGTTGATGCATCAAATGTGGAGACACTGTCACTCCATAGTTCTTTCAACTTCTCAATCAACGGTTGCATGTACACATCAATTTTGTCACCAGGTCCTTTCGGGCCATCAATAAGCACAAATAAAATTAGAAATGGTTGCTTCATGCACATCCATGGTGGCAAAACCATCAGATGCTAAGCCAAGCCTTACACTTCGACAATCATTGCTAAAGTCAATATTCTGACGATCAAAATCTGTCCATGCAAACGAGTCAGCAAAATGCCTAAACTCACCGTTATCAGTTCATTCCTCTGCATGCCATCTCATTAACTTAGCCGTCTTGGATGACATAAACAACCTCTGCAACCTTGGCTTTAAAGGAAAATACATCATCTGTTTTGTAGCTATTTGTTTGCCACTTTATTAGGACCATTTGAACCACTATCACTATTTGATTTCCATCTAGAACTGTTGCATATGACACATTTATCAAGATTGGCATCCCCGTTTTGAAACAACATGCAACTGTTGGGACATGCATCCCACGTCTTATACGTGAAGCCCAAACTTGTTATGACCTTTTGACCTTTATAATATGAGTTCGGGAGTTTCACACCCAACGAGAACGCCTCATTCAATAACTTAAGCAACATATCAACAGATTTGTTTGTCCATTGATTAAGCACCTTGAAATGTAGAAGTCGAACAATGAATGACAAAGACGTGAACTTTTGACAACCCGGATACAATTCACTTTGTGCATCTTGAAGAAGTTTGAAATACTTTGCAATCTCTACATTTGGACCGAGCTGGGGTTCAGATGCATGGGGATTAGGCGCCTATGGTTCATTACCCTCAACACTTGTACCGACATATGGATTTCCCATAGCCCCTTGTATCATTCCAACAATATCATCCCCAATGTCTAAATTAACCAATGTTTCATTCTCTCGATTACCATGCAGAGATATGTAAGATTCCCCATGATTAATCCAATGTTTGTACTTTTTAAAAAAACCATTCAAAATCAGATGCTCCCGCACACCCTCTCGTACAAGATGGTATCGATTCTCACATTTCCTACACGGACAACTAATCATCGAACCTTCAACCCTATTGGTGTAGGCAAACACAAGGAATTGATCAATCCAACTAATGTATTCCCTCAACATCCTATTTGGTAAGTCAACCCAAATCTTATCCATCCTTGTACTTCCCTCAAATATCTCTTCTGCATACATCCACAAAAATTAAACATCAAAATAACTCTAAATATAATACCTACATATTCATTCATCATGATATCTATCCATCCAATTTCTCTCAAATAGGTAAGCGGTCTTATCCTATTTAGTTATTTAGTGATTTGGCAGGAGAACCAATAACCTAATAACAGATTGAAGCAACCATATCCAAAGAAAATGTACTTGACTTTGAAGTTTACATTGAGAACATAAAATAAATTAAATACTTATATAACAACACTTGGGACATAAAAATGCTGCAAAACGCCAAGTATTCCATCACTAATTCAACGTGTCTAGAACATCAAGAGGTGCACAAAACATCGTAGGATTTAAGAGCTAGGAAAGAAACAATATAGACAAAAATAATTGCACCCTCATATTGCAAAACAAGTAGTACACTTCCATTCTATAGCAATTAATTTAGCAATCCAACGTAATCCATTTTCTCAACTATTTTCTTAAAGGATTCCTTAGGAGGAAAAAAAATAAAATGCAATGAACCAAAATATACAGAGAATGAAGTTTGGTGGGACAAAATGTAAAAAATTCTAGCATAATACTCCTACAAATTTATTTTTACATGATTACTTTGAAAAAAAAAAAAAAAAAAAATCATCTTAAAACATTAGTCTCACATAAGTATTTCAAATCAAAATCATTCAAATCGAGCAAAAACACAACAAAAAACAAAAACAGATCTCAACATAGAGAAGAATGTGTCCAGTTATAAAATTAGTGCAAACTCTATCAAAACAAAATCCTTAAAAAAAAAAAAAGAAGAAAAGAATTCTTTCCCTTTCTATGCCGGTGAAACAAAAAAGAAATAGAAGCAAAGAAAACCAAACAAAGCCTATTAAAAGTATGGATATTCCATTTCAAACTTAGAAGGAACAAGAAAAACTTTTCAAAAAATGGGTATGACAGACAACTAGTTCTTCTTTCATATTGTGAAATGAAGTGAAATTGGGTCAATGGTCATCATTCTGAGAACCCAACAACCAAAAGTCTTTCTTCTTCTTCTTTCTTGTTCAGTTTTCTCTGAAATTGGCATGTGAAACCATCTCTTTTTTGTGAAAAAAATTACAAGCTAAAAAACAACAATGGAGTCAAACCAGTTCTCACTTTCACCACCATTACAGAAGAATTCACCATCAAAGCAATTGTCTAATTTTTTCTTCCTTTTCTTTTCCCTCCATTTAGAAGTTCGAAAGCAATGGTTTTGAATAAACAAATTAAAGGTTTTAAAATCCAAATGAGTGTTGTATGAAACAACAGGTTTTTGCAATCTTCAAACTATATCTTTGACATATTAATATATTGAACATGGTACTATTTGCACAGTTTTTGCTCAGTTTAAGGACGAACACAGAAAAACCTAAGGAATGGAACAACATGCCCACTGCCTATCCAAGCTCTACTAAGTTTGAGGTGCTGAATTTAGACTCCCTTCTATAACTAATGTTGATCATCATCATTGATAATGTTAAATGGAAGAAAATTTATATAATTGAAAAAAATGCTCACCAAAAAGCAAATTGCTCAATCTACCAAAGTCATAACCTAGGGTTAAACCAGCCAGGCAAAGATTAAACCAGCAAGATGCTATGCATAAACATAATGGACATCAACTCGTTAAATGGTATGGCAGACATTTTAGATGTTCAGAGAGTAATACACACATTGTAGAGAAGATCAAAATATAAAAATAAAAAAGAAGAAAAAGAAAGAAAAGAAAAGAAAAGAGAGAAGCATACCATAAATGACACTGTCTTTATTTAAACTTACTCAAAATATGACCAATTTAGCAATCCCTTGGTGCCTGAAGTTGGTACTACTTGACAATAGAAGAAGCCTGTTATGTTTAATGCATATGCAACCACTTTGCCTAAAAGCAACAACACATCTGTTGCATTGCCAGAAAAAAGAATTAGGTGAAATTCATGTCAATGATATGTGTTACATAGTATCAAAATTGAACATAAGGAAGGAGAAGCCTATGTACTTTTTAGAGTATTTGTTCAGGTCTAAGTGAAGGAACTTCAAGTGATTCTCCTTTGTTAAATCTTTATTAATGAAAGCAATAGCCTTGGCAAACTCAGCACGCAAAATAGATTCTCTGGGCTTCTTCTCACGAGTCTTTTAAACATAAACCAGTACAAAAGACAAAGTAAAAGAAGGTTGAAGACTCAAATCAGATTCTGATGAACATAAACATATTGATCATCATTAAAATACTACGTCGTTCATTAGTTAATGCACAAAAGCCTACCTTTATCAAATTTAATATAATAATTGGATTTTCATATCGCTTGACAAGATTCTCAGACTTGATAATTATGGTCCTCCTTTGATACTGGAAACATAAAGATCTGTGAGCAAAATATGATGGAACATTACCATCTTCAGAAAAAGAAAAAAAAAAGTAAGTGGCCAAACCATACATATGATGTCTGGTTTAGTATTGAATCTTGAAGTTTCTTGTGACCAAAAAACGAGTGACTATGCACAATGATTTTGGGCCAAGAATGCTTATGTGTCACCTCACCATTGGACTAAATCTATTTGGGTAGTCGGAGTCCACTAAATCCTTTTCAAATTTTAAATTTGAAGAAAATTTGTCCAAAAAAATTATTCAAAATGAATAAATTTTATAAACATTAAAAAATAAAATCACAAATTTTATCATGTGTTCGTAAAAAAAATTTTAGGCTATTTTTCAGAAGTAATTTTCCCAAATAATCTGAAGTGAAAATCACCCATGAATTCATCCTGTGTCGCCATTTTTAAACTATTTACAAGATGAATATAAACTATTTACAAGATCATTCAAAGAGAAATTTGAAGAAATCCACAGAGAGAGAGAGAGAGAGAGAGGGGAGGCATACAGTCATCGTCACTCGCTGAGTGAGTGAGAGAGGCGTGATTGAGACTAATTGCTCCTCGCCGTTGTCGCTCACTGCTAGCCGTTGTTCGTTGCTAGCCATCACTCACTACTGCTTGTCGTCGTCATTCACCGTCGTCACTTGCTGCTAGCCATTGTCATCCACCGTCATCACTCGCTGCTAGCTGTCATCGTTGTTCATCGTCATCGAATTTTAGCTCAAGGGTTTTGGGGATTTTGCTTCAAAATGGTTTTGGGGATTTTGGTTTAGAAAGGTTAGGAATTAGGAGGAAAACTTGACCATGAATGGGCTAAAAGGAGCGGGAGAGAAAAAATTTCATTAATGTTTACGACGTCGTTTTAACAAGAGTTTGTTTGCGATCGACTTTTGCCGTCACAACTTGTCCACTATTTGCGATAGTAAATGTTTCCCATCTCAAATTTTTTTTTTTTTTTGGCCACGGTACACCAAGTGTCGTAAATGTTTCTGTATTTTTCTTGTATATTCATTAGCGACAGGGTCACCACCATCACAAAAGGCCATTTTTGGCAACGGTTTGAAAAAGTCATTACAAAAGACCATTTTTGGCGACGGTACCTATACCGTCGCAAAAAGTTCCATGTTATTTGGGCCATTTTCTTGTAGTGTTTTACAAAGTAGTTTCAATTCATCATTATTATTTTATTGATCGAAGTTAAATTATTGCATAATGTTTTGTAAGAGTCATGGTGATTGGGTTGATCTGGTCTAGTCTAGACCCCAACTTACAACAGACACTAATTTCCTTGCCAACTTCATTGTGGACTAACAAAAAAACAAATCATAAGAGGCATATCAACATCAACATGCTTGTTACGAGACATAGAAGTTGACTCCACATATTTAAATTCAAATGGTTTTGTATATAAATACTCGTAGTAGTATATATATAGCCCATCCCACAATACATTGCCACAGCAAAACTAAACTATCACAAACATGGCTTCCATGCATTCTACTATTTTCTTTCTGTCTCTCTTTCTCGCCCTCCATTTCTTCTCTCCATCCCTTGCAAAAATCTCTAGCTCACCGGATGCCGTTTGCAATTCCACCCCTTACCCTTTCTTCTGCCAATCCATGTTATCAAACAACAAAATCTTCCACTATATACGACTACACCTGGTTTTCCATTCGCCATTCCCTAGAAACAACTAGTAATTTCCTTTCATTGGTCAATAGCTACCTCACACTCCCAAATGGGCTCTCTCAACCCACCATTCATGCTCTCAACGATTGCCAGTCCCTCCTCGGCTTAAACATGGATTTCTTGTCGACCACTATTCAATCCATCGATTCTACAGATACCCTCCAAAGTTCATAAGCCGATGATACACATACCTTGCTTAGTGCCATTTTAACCAACCATCAAACATGTTCGGATGGGCTTCAAGCCACAACTCCATCTTCTAGCATTCAAAACAACTTTTTAAGTCCTTTTGACAATGGAAACAAGCAGTACAGTGTATCTCTTGCACTGTTTAAGTACGGTTACGTTTCTAAAACAAGAAAAGGCAGGTGGCTAGCAGAAAGAGAGTCAATGTTTTCCAAAAATGATCATTTGGGTCTGAAAATGTCGAGCCAACGCCGGAAGGTTTATGAGCGGTGAGTGGAAGAAAGTTATTGCAAACAAGCGGGGGCAGTCAAGTGAAGGCGAACAATATGGTGATTGTGAACAAGGATGGAAGTGGGAATTTCACGACCATTAGTGATGTGGTGGCTGCGGCCCCAAACAACACTGCTGCTAACACGGGATACTTCATGATTTATGTAGTTGGGGGAGTATATGAAGAGCATGTTTCGATTGCAAAGAACAAACAGTACTTGATGATAGTCGAAGACGGCATTAACAAGACTATAATCACGGGGAACCATAGCGTGGCTGATGGGTGGACTACATTTAGTTCTGCAACAGTTGGTAAGCTTAGGCATTTATCATTTAGATTCCACTCAAAGAAAATGGGTATTTTCGATATTATATATATATATATTTATATTGAGTTTAATAATTAAAATTAAAAATTAATTTTATTGAAAAAAATATTTAGGAAACTGTAGTTTCTTAAATTAGTTTTGCATTATGTTTTTAATTTTTTTGTTTAGTTATAGATGTAAATTTATGGGAAGGTTTTTTTTGAAGTCCTGGATATTATTTTACAAGATAATGGGCATACAATATTTTCAAAATAGTTAAAATCCCTCAACATTTCTACGGAAAAAATTTGATTCAGGGAAATTTTGCCCAACTCAAAAAGAATTTAATTTTTACAGAGAAATTTCTCTAATTTCACAAAGAAATTTCAAAATTTCTCTGAGCCGGAACCGAAATTTCTCTGAATCGGGTGAAATTTCTTTGAGTCGGAAAAAATTTCTCTGAGTTGAATTTTCTTGTGAAAATGTTGAGGTATCTTAGCTAATAAAAAAAAAAAAAAAAAAAATCTTAGACCTCTCTTACTACACAAAGTTGGAGAGAGATGTTTCACTAATTTTCTTTAAATTTAATTACTTATTTGCAATGAATGCCAAAAATAGAAGAAGAATACATAAAGGGTATCTTTTGATTATTAAGATTAACCGTGTTAAGGTTGCATTTTAATTTTAAATTACATGAGGATATATGGCTATTTTTAAAAAACAACGGGGTAAATTGCTATCGAGCCATACCATAAGAAGGTAAAATGAATTTTATCTAATAAAAAACTCAAGAATTACTTTGTTAGAAGGCTCAAACCTTGAGTTTTTTTTTTTTTTTAATTGTCACATAATTATATGTATATAATATATATAATTTAATAGGCACTGGAAGTCTATTTCTGAAACTCTTAGGCCAATAGGCCCAAGTTTAAATCCTTTTAGACTAAAAGGACATTATTTGTCCAAAAAGACACATATTTATTCAGAACATACATATCAATCTATCTGTTAAAATGTCTTACTTTTTGTACACATGCAATCTATCTGTGCAACATCTATTCCAATTTATCTCTATATGTATACATGTCCCCTATGTGTTCAATATCCCCTATTCGTCTACTTCACTGCTACCAGCTATCGCTACAGCCAATGACTTTCTGGCGACTTTTCAACTAGTGTCATTCTCACATAATAATAATAATAATAATAATAATAATAATAATAATAATAATAATAATAATTTAAAACTTGGACTAAATGACATATGGCCTTATGGGAATGGAATTTTCACCAACTAAACCTAATTTAATTTTCTTAAATGTAAAAATGTTAAAATATTAAAATATTACAATTAACATTTAATATTACTAATTTATTTTACATTTTACATCTTTTGTTCTCATCATTTATAAATAATTATATATAAGGGCAAAATTTATTGGGGAATTATAAATAAAAAAAACCTAAGGTATTAACTCCTAGGTTTTTAAAGTTTATCAATTTAAATCTTAATTTTTTGATTTGTTTTCAATCTAAACTATTTGCCTATTTTCGTTAAGTAAAATTGATGGAAAAAATATATTTTAGCCATTAAATCCAATATAGGTGTACATAAAATATTGAAAATAACATTTTTCGTTGAGTATAATGACTAAAATATTATTTTTTGATAGTTTTTCTTAACAAAAATAAGTAGATAGTTTAGACTAAAAACACATCAAAAGATTAAGGTTTAAATTGATAAAATTAAAAATTTAAGGTTTATTTTCGTACGAGAGTCAAACCCTAGGATTTTTATTTTTATTTATTTATTTTTTTTTATTTTTTTTTGTAACTTTTTCAAATCCATTTTACTTCATTTTGATTTAAAGCTATAGTGTTGTTTACCACCTATGGTCAAATATAGTTTTTTTATATATATATATATAAAAAAAAAAAAAACCTGTATTGACACAAGAACTTCTTTTCCCAATCCCTCTATTTCTTTATTCAAAACATTTATCATCGTTAGATTAGGTCTCAAGATTCATATATAATTTAATAATTTTCAGTATTTTAAGACAACAAGAGATTTGAAAATAGATAAAATTTGGCGTACTTGTTTCCTAATTAAGAATCCAAGACCTGCAATTAATGTTCTACCATTACACATGGTCAAGTTTACTGCAAATCAAATCTATTCAATTACATTAAAACAATTCAAAATTAACTAAGCTTACATTCTCAATGAATACTTCAATTGCAGCTGTAGTTAGACCACGATTTGTAGCAATAAACATAACCATTTGAAACACAGCAGGAGCCATAAATCAGCAAGCAGTGGCACTTCGAAACGATGCAGATTTGTCCACCTTCTACAAGTGCAGCTTTGAAGGCTACCAGGGCACCTTGTACACCCATTCACTTAGGCAATTCTATAGGGAATGTGATATCTACGGCACAGTTGACTTTATATTTGGAAATGCGGCTGTTGTTTTCCAAAACTATAATGTGTATCCTCGACTTCCCATACCAGGCCAATTTAACACAATCACCGTGCAAGCAAGGACAGATATAAACCAGAATACAGGTACTTCAATACAGAATTGTACCATTATAGCTGCCCCTGACTTGGTAGCGAACAATGGCATGACACAAAGGTTCTTGGGCAGGCCATGGAAACAATACTTAAGAACTGTTTATATGCAATCCTTCTTGGATAGCTTGACTAATCCAGCTGGTTGGGCTGCGTGGTCCGGGACTTTTGCACTAGACACGTTGTATTATGCATAATACAATAATAGAGGACCGGGATCGAGTACTGCCAGCAGGGTTACTTGGCCTGGTTACCATGTGATAAACGCGACATATGCAGTTAACTTCACTGTCTCAAACTTCATATCAGGAAATAGCTGGTTGCCTACAACTGGAGTCCCTTACACTGGTGGTTTAATGTGAACATAACAACTTTAAATGTCTTATTTCTGTTAATTTGTATTTAAAATTTGATGTTGTATGTCTATGTTTTTTTTAAAATTTACAATGAAATTGTCTCTATTATTCAATATTTGGACTGGGAATTCCAAAAGTATTGTTGGGGTTGACACACGCAAGAATCTCACCTACAATCCCAAATAAATAAATAAATAAAAAATAAAACTATTGTGTCGCTTTCCAACTATAACGGTATTTTAGGAAAATAAAGAAATATGAGAATAAGGGTATTTTGATACATTGGACAATCTATAAAATAACCTCAAAAGTGGGCTTTGGGAAGGCTTCACCTTAACCCAATAAAAGGCCCAATCCTAGCCAGAATGAATATAGGCCTTGATCATTTCAACTTACTTAGCTGCGAGGTGTATAGTGATGATGTGTTGGATTCAAGTATATGTTCCTAAGAATCAACTAACTTAACTGTCAACATTACTAAAAATAACATCACCATGCCTTTCAAAGTTTGATTTTCTCCTTTCATTATTCCTCAATTCATGCAATATGTTTGGGACAACAAAAAAAAAATCCAAAGAATACAAGCATTACAAACATTTGGAACCCTTTCGAACATCAAATTTTGATTATTGTATAAGAAATCAAGAAAGAGGGATCGAGGTTAGTTGTTTTTCTTCTTACAATCTCATCCATGGGAAGGAAATCACTCCATCCGATCAGATCATTATCGCTATTCATTGCAGGCATGGTTTCCATATTCGCTCTAGTTTCATCTTTATGTATAACGCCAAAAAAAAAAAAAAAAAAATGGCCTCATCTATCATTTTCTGAAAGAAAATCAATAGACAATCTTGATATAGTTAGTCAACCACCAAATGAGGTGATAATGACAAAGACACCATACATGATAATAGAACCACCATGTACAACAACAGTAGAATTAGAGGGTGTGAAAGACGTGGCACAACCACACAATGAAGAACCACAGTTGCCACTACCACCACCACCACCACCAGTTATGGTCCATTTGAGAAGGACAATTTCTTATCATAATAGACAAACTCATTGGCGTCACAAGGAATAGTGTTATTAAATATGAGCATGGGGGGCCAAGGAAGTGGGGGGATGTCATCAAGAGAACTACCCAAAGGGTAGACAAAACTGACAAAAGACAAGACAAGAATTTAATACACAAAGATTCAATTTGGAAGAAGACGATTATTCTAGAAGAAAAGTACAAAGTCAGAGACGAGAATGACACGATTCTTTATAATGAGAAAGGAAATAGGATCTCAACATATCACCTCAAGAACCCTAATTCCTTAGCATTGTCTCGACAAACATCTTCTATCGATCCAGAAGCAATTTCAAGCTCAAGGGCACAAAGGTAAGAGGGAAATGATTGGAAAAAATGCAAATCTAATGGGATTTTCCTTAGCAAATCATTTGAATCATCTGGGATATTGTTGGAAGAGAAAACAAAATGGTCTCTTTTTTTTCCCAATGGATACAAACTTTCATTTGATTGTGTAGCATTTGACCAACTTATGTGGAGTAATTGGCACTTGGTTCTTACAGATTGGCTCTGGGTTCTTACAGCTACAAATTTACATAAGAGCATCGTCCACTACAAGAAATTAGTCTTTTGGAGACTAACATTTGGAGACTAATTAAATTTGGTCACTAAAAATAATCTTTTAGAGACAAATCTAATCCTATGATAATTTGCTTATAAGATTGTAAAAATGACTATTAATATTCTCATTTAATATTTACGTAACTTTTTTAGACCAATAAATTTAATTGCTAATATATTATTAACGTCTTTAGAGACAAAATATTTTCATCATTATCAATTAAAAACATTTTGAGTATCATTTTAACAATTAAAAAGTCAGGACTCACTTCAACCCTAACTTGCCACTACAACAAAAAACACAAATGGCGACTAAAAAAAAAAAAATTCGTCGCTGAAAGTGCATGAAATGGCGACTAAAATGGAATTTGTCGCCGAAAAGCAGGGTTTTAGCGACTAAAAGAGTTTAGTCGCTGAAAAGCACGGTTTTAGTGACTAAAAGGAAGTTTAGTCGCCGAATATAGGGTTTTTAGCGACTAAAGTTTGTTTAGTAGCCAAAAGTCATGGTTTTTGGCGACTAAAATAAATTAGTAGCGAAAAGTTATGGTTTTGGCGACAAAAAACAGGTTTAGTCGCTGATTATAGCATTTTTGCCGACTATAAACAATTTAGTCGCAGAAACTGACGTTTTTTGGCTACAAAAAAAATTAGTAGCTAAAGGTCAACAATTGCCGACTAAAATGCATTTTAGTTGCCCAAGGTAGAGGTTTTGGCGACCAAAATTGAGTTTAGTCGCCAAATGTGCTAAGCCTTAGGCGGGTTGTAACTGTTTTAGCGACAGAAAGGAAATTAGTAGCCAAAAAATGGAGTATTGGCGACTAAAATTGAGATTTAGTCGCCAAAAGTCCTTACCCTTTTTTTTTTTGTAAATATTTTATTTTTGACATAAAATATATTAAATTAAAAAAATTATTTTCATATATACAATTTTGTATTAATACTAGTGAAAATAGTATATAAATATTATTTGTTGCAATAATATTCATGTGATCTGGGGATGGCGTAGTGGGAAGCAAGTGTTGCTAAGGCATAGTGGGGTGCAAGGCTTGGCAACACAGGTTCGAATCTTGGGACAACCAAGTAGAGGCAATTTTTTTTTTTTTTTGTGAAATATAGTTTTGGCGAGTAAAGGCGTTGGTCGCTGAAAGGTATACCTTTTGGCGATGAAAATTTTAGTCGGGAAATGTTTAAATAATAAAAAAAAAAAAAACTATTGGCGACTAAAAATTTAGTTGCTAAATGTATAATTTCAAAAAATGAAATTGGATTTGGCGACTAAAAATTTCGTCGCTGAAGACTTGTGAATTGGTGATGAACAGGTTTTTAGTCGTGAAAGCCATTGCTGACCGTTAATTCGCGACAACAGTGGTGACTAAAAGTTTTTGTTGGGGAAAGTGAAAATTCGACCTTTGGCGACTAAAAAAGGACCTTTGGCGACTAAAAATTTAGTCGCCAAAGGTGTATTTTCTTGTAGTGTGCTCATTCTCTCTTCAACGGGTTTGCTAAATCTTCAGCCCTAAAGTTGGGAGCTCCAAGGCAGATTGGAAGCTTAAGCTTCTTCAAATTTTGATGGGTCTCTCTCTCTCTCTCTCTCTCTCTCTCCGTAATCGATCTCTGTATCCAACCTGTAAGAGCTCCAATTTGAACTTTCAATTTCTTATTATTTCATAGATTAAACTTTTTTTTGTGTGTATATATATATATCTTAATGCGTGTTGGAATTGAAGATTTCTTTAAATAGATTGAACTTGTGTATATGTATATGTGTATATCTAATCTAATACATGTTGGAGATAAAGAATTGTTTTCTCGCATAGTTCAATCAATACTGTATTTCGTATGGTGTTAATTTGTTGTTTCAGTGAGTTTTCAAGTGTTACACTATCATTTTCTTTTTTTGATTTTCAATTTCTGATTATTACATAATTGATTTTCATTGATTTAGAAGCCAATTATCGAAAAGAAAAAAAGAAAAGAAAAGAAAAATCAATTATGGAATTATGTGAGGGTGTCTTTTACAGGTGAGTACGAGATTGCATGTCGTATACCTTTAAAACGGCTACAAAGGACAAGTCGATGAGAACACGAAAAAATTAAAAATAAAAAATTGAAGTAGCTGAGCAAGTTGAATTACGAGATTGCATGTATTCAATAGTTTATGTTCATTGCATTGCGTTGCATTGTTTTTTATTTAATTTTATTTTAAAGTGCTTGGCTTTAAAATTTCTTGTTCAGTGTATTGTAATTTGGAGCCTTGGTAGTTGAATGCAATGCAGTTATAGTGGTATGGTTCTCTTGTTTTGATGTGCCATGAATTTTTACAGCTTAATTTCCTTTTTTTTGCACGTAATTGCATTCTTTCTAAATATTGTTTTCTGTGGTCATTCAATGACCCATAGTTCATTTAATTACCATGCTTTTCTTCTGTCTCAGTTTTTTAGTTTGGGTTTTGGAATAATTACATTTAATATAAACTTTTTGATGATGCATTATGATCTTTTGCTTGGTGTAGTTAATTATAATTTTTCTTTCGTCATACATTTATGTATATGGACTTGTTCTACTTTTGGTACAAAAATAGAGAGAGGTCTATGGCAAGGTGACCCACTATCCCCTTTCTCTTCAATATTGTGGCCGAAGTGTTGAATATCTTGTTTGACAGGGCCAAGGAAATGGGTTTGATCAAAGGGGTTGTCATTGGGAACAACGGGGTCACAATAATGCATCTCCAATTTGTAGATGATATAATACTGTTTTGTGAAGCCAAATGGGTGGAAGTGGTGACCATCAAACGAATTCTTAGGTGTTTTGAAATCCTCTCGGGGCTGAAAATAAATTATCGTAAGAGTGTGATTGCTGGTATTGGAGTGGATGAAGTAATGCTGCAAAGTTTTGCCTCTAGACTAAATTGTGCCCATCAGAGGTTACCTTTTAAGTATCTAGGTCTACCTCTAGGAGCTAATCTTGGTAGGTCAAGTACTTGGAAGCCAGTCTTGGACAAGTTTAAACAGAAGTTACCCACATGGAAGAGAAGGCTGCTTTTATTTGCTGGGAGGCTGACTCTAATTAAGTCGGTTATGAGCAACTTGCCTATTTATTACTTGTTATTGTTCAAAATACCAGTGGGGGTGGCAAAATCAATTGACAAGATTCAAGAAAACTTTCTTTGGGGGGGATCCGAACTTAGAAGAAAAGTTCACATGGTGCGATGTGATATCATTACCAAGAGTAAGCATTTTGGAGGTTTGGGGATCAAAAGAACCATAGTTATGAACAAGAGTTCACTGATGAAATGGTAGTGGAGGTTTGGGGCAGAGCATCATACTCTGTGGAAGGATGTTATATGCTCTAAGTATAATATGGGGGGTGGAAGATGGCTACCATGTCTAGAAGGAAACAGTAAAGGATCAAAAGTTTGGTCTGATATCATTACTGTAATTCTAGCTTCACCTGTGTTACACAATCTGTACATTACAAACTCTGCAATTGAGTTGGGGAATGGTAGGAGAGCCCATTTCTGGCTGGATAAATAGGCTAGGGAGTTGTGTCTCAAAGAGGAATTTTCCAGACTTTTTTCTCTATCCATTGATAAAGTAGGAGTAGTGTCTGATTTTTATAACAGGAGAGGAGGGATGCAAGGCTGGAATCTGGAATTCAGAAGACCCCTGTTGGCCTGGGAAGAGGAGGAGGCTAGTAGACTTCATTCCTCCCTTATGAATGCTCCAGCAATGAGGGCCACCAAACCTGATGTTTGGAAGTGGAAGGCTGATCCATCTGGGTTGTTTTCGGTAGCATTAGTGTATAAAAGATATGAATTCTTCTTGGGCCCTGTTAGGAAAATGGCAATGGTAGTTTGGAATAACTGTGCTCTACCTAAAGTCAAATTTTTTGGGTGGTTGGCTTGGTAAGGCAAGGTGAAAACCTCTCGTTTCCTGCAGAGAATTGGGATTTTAGATGCATCTGCCACTATGGGTTGTGTCTTCCATCAAAATGAGGTGGAATCTGTCAATCATATATTGCTCTTTTGTCAATTTGTCTGGCTGCTGTGGTCTCATATTCTGAAATGGTGGGGTTTTCAGTGGGTTATGCCAAATAGAGTGGAAGGGCTATTACAATGGTGGTCGTTTTACATAATGAAAAAGATTGAGAAGTTACTGTGGAAGGTTGTGTCTTTGGCTGTCTTCTGGTTCTTAGCCAAACTTTGAGGAACTATGTGAGGTTGTCAAAGCAAGAATAGCTTTGTGGGCCAAATCATCTCCAGCTAATTTAGAGTTCTCTGTTACTGATATAGTATGTAATTTGTAACAGGTTCAATATTGCATTAGGAATGGGAGTTGAGCTATGCATATGTCAGTTTGTTTAATTAGCTGAATTCTTCATATGGGAGTTGTGTTCATTGGAAGCTGGGTAGATGTTTTGTCTATTTTTGGTCTGTTTTGTTCTGTGACTGTCCATTTTGGTCTTTTTTGTTTAGTTTGGTATGCTTAGGTAGTGGTCTATTATGTTGGTCTGGGTGTTTGAGATAGTGGCTATGTTGTTTTGGTGAGTTTGCTTTTGCTTCTTGGCTGATCTGCTCTGATATGATATGGTGACTCTGTTATGTTGCTCTGAATATTGATCTACTCTGCTCTGATATGTTATCTACTTCTAGTTTTGATTGGAGCTAAATGCTGAATGCTGATCTGCTCTGCTCTGCTCTGCCAATTCTGTTATCTACTTCAATGATGCTGGCTGGCTGAAGGTCGTAGAAGTTTTCAGGTTGTAGAATTATGGTCTAAATGCTTTATTAGTACTGTGTCAACACAAAAATGTAAAAGAAAATGTTTGCTTGGTTAGAGCTACTATTGTTGGACCCTCAATGATTTAGAGCTGCTAGTTTGCTATGTGGGTGAAGAAGTGGAGATGTCTTGGTCTGAGATGCTGCAGTGGTTTGCTTTTGGCTGCTATAATATTAGTGAGAAGCTTGGGCTCAAGGAGTGGGGTTTATGAAACTGTAGATGAGTTTTGATGATTATGGTGGAGGCTGGTTGCTAATGGTTGCTCTCTGCTGTAGCTGCAATTTTGGTTTTGCTTTATTAGTTGGTCTGATGCTGGGAGTTGATTGAGTTGGTGAATGGAGTGCTGGTTTTCTGATACTCAGCATAATGGGGCAACTGCTGGTATATTGGCTATTTTTGGCTACACAATTCTGTGCTGTTATTGAACTAGCTTTGTGATTCAGAGTTCTCCATCAGGTGATGCTCAAGTAGTGGAGGCTTTACAAATAGAGGCTTTTGTTGGATGTTAGTTGTTGGTGACCTTTTCCTATGCTAGTTTTTGTGTTGTCTGTTGCCTTTTGTTTTGTTTTTCTTTTGGTTGGTTGCTCACCAACTATGATGGTGTGCTTGTAAGGGATTGGGCAGTCATATTGTTACCAACCTAGTTGGGATTGGTATGTTCGCTATGATGCTTTTGCACCCATCTGTTTCCTTTTCTGATGTAATGTTCTATCGTTCATCAATAAAGGTTTTTTTGTCGATCAAAAAAAAAAAAAAAGAAAAACAGTGATTGGTATATATTGATTAGTTATGTTATTTCATCAGTAATTTCAATGAACATTGAAAGTGCTCTCTCTCTCTCTCTCTCAATATGAATGGTTGGAATTGTTGCTAATAGATCTTTTGGTACTTGCTTAGAATTCTATAGATGATAAACAACTAGAAATTTCAACAATGTTAGCTATCTCATTGAACTTTCTTGTCATTTAATATATATATATACTATATTTAAAATAAAGAAATTGAGGCATCCTTAAAAATGGCCCCCCTCAAGTCAGGCATTGTTATTTTTTTGGAAAATTCTATAATAGTGGCGTTTTGAAGTATGTAACATTTGCACCGATTATGATATTTGTGGTATTTGATTATGATTTTTTTGTTGTTAGTTTTGACTTATTGTGATATTGATTATAATTTATTATTATTGTTATTAGTTATAATTAAAAATGATTTAGTTATAAGCCTTTAGGTATGTATAGAATGACCCTATATTTTTAGAAAGAAAACTTTATTAAAGTGCATCTATACACACTTTAAAATGGCATTATCACATAATTAAAATTTGAACCACAATAACTCGTAAGTTTCACCAATTTGGGTCATAACAAAACCAAATTTGAAAGCGACAAAATATGGCCTTGAAAATTTTGAGTCTCCCTTGATTTGGGTAAAAATCTACTAAATTGGGATAAGTTAGGTTTAAGTTTGATATAGGTTTGTCTAAGGATTGGTGATGGTATGTATGACTTTATAATATATATTTGGAGATATATGATATTCATCAATCTTAGTTTGTCTGGGTTATTTGATATTGGTAGATTACTTATGGTTCGGTCATCAAGCTAATGCACATGTTGCAATTACAATTGTGCAATTGTGCACATGTGCATCCACACCCGCAAACAAACACACACTCATAGAGATTCAAGATGTATTTATTGGTTCAAATGGGCCCTTATTTTGGATTTGATGATTTAGAAATTTCTATATTCTAGCATGTACTTGTGCTAGCAATCATATATGATCTACAACAGAGGATTTATGTTTAAGAGATTGTGGGACTCTTGCTATTTTGGGAAATTTTTAATTCTGAATTTTCTTGTTGCTTGATGGTTTGAAAATTGCTATTGAATTAGCACTTGTTGTTGAAGTATTAGTCTATTTGTTTTGCTGTGGTACTGTTAGGAACTCTTCTCTTTTGCTTTTATAATTCCAGTATGTGACTTAGAGAAGTAATATGTATATGTGTTTATATTGACTTTATTTTCATTTTTATCTTTTCAGTTGGTCAGTCAAATTACTCGCATTGCAACCATTTTCCGAATTGATGAGGTATTTACCTAAGTTTCTTAAAATTTGAGTAATTATAAACTCTAAGTATATAATCTAAAATAGTTCTATGTATTATTGGTGAGCTGTTTTTTACTGAATTAATGGTATTCTTACTATCAATGAGTTTTATATTCTATCAAAATGGTATTTTGTTATGGGTTTGACCCTAAATTAGACTAATGGATTTATTGAATTGTTTGTTTTATTGATGAAAAGAGGAGCTGGGGTTCTTGATATTTAGCTGTGAACATTAGCTATTTTGTTCATCAAAAAGGAGGGCTGTAACTATTCCTATATAAATAGGTGGTGGTACTTGATGCTCCACATAATTTGCGCTAGCATTAATGGACTCTATATCGTGAAGGTAAGTTTTCTCCTTACATTCTCCATTCATGTGTGTTGTAGTAGTCATTGTGCTATTATGTGTAGCAATGCCTTTGTTATTACATACTACACAGCCATTGAAATTTCAAGGTTAAAATTTTTTGTCTCTTGAGAGTAACTGTTAACACCCTATTCATTGTTTAAAGGGAATTATACTTGTTTCTTGTTTTGTTGGATTTGAGAGTGCTCCATTTTGTTTCTCTTTGATTATTGATTTTATGGGGGATTTGTATATGCTTGTAGGTATATAGGCTTAGGTGCTTTGGTTGTACAAGGTTTATGCCTCCACCTTTGTTTTATGGAATAAATATGTTTGTTCTATAGTTCATTTTGAAGTATAAGAAGGTTATAATTTTGTCCAAATATAGTGGATATTGATACAATTATAAAATGTCTCCATTGTTACTTGAAGAAAGTATAATATGGCTGTTCGGATTATAAGCTTAATTTAGGTAATTACTAATTATAAGTTTACTTTTGTGATGATGGTGGGTGATGAAAGAATGAATGTACTTCATCAAGTTCTTATTGTGTAAATTTTTCTATATAGCAAGTTCAAAGGACATTTAATAGAGATTTCTAGACGAAATGATGGACAAGAAGATAGAGAGAAAAAAAATAACTATTGCCAAAAGTTAGTTTTAATGTTAAGTTAATAAAATTGATTTAACTCATTCTATTCAATTTAGCATTTTTTCAAATGTGTGGTTGGTTTGATTTCTCTCTTATCTTTGAATTTTTGTAATCACATAGGTCGTGATCTTTGTGTTTACTATAACCTCTTAATATATCAATTTCTTTTGTGTATTTTACAGGTTTAGAGCTTTGTTTTTGCTCATACGGATGGACAAAACACCCGTGGTCTAACAATGGCCCAACCACCCTCCGATATTGGCTGCAAAGTATAGGTGGTTGTTAACATAGAGAAGTGGATGAACTGTTATGTTGGCCTGAACTGCTGTAGTGTGGAGTGCTGAACTGTTGTGGTGTCTATCTTGCTGTGCTGAACTAATATGTTGTGCTAAACTGATGGTGGGCTCCTGCTGCGGGTTTCATAAAATTGTATCTATTTTTACTTGGTAGCTCTTTGGTTTGGGTTGGTATTAGTGAAGATGGGCTACTGATAAAATGAGTAATTACCCTTTGCTGGCTGCTGCTGCTATATTTGGAATGCTGGTGAGCTGTGTAGTAGTTTTGGTCTGTTTATTGGTGAAGATGGGCTACTGATAAACGGAGTACTTACTCTGTGATGGACTCTGCTGCTATATATATGGAATGCTGTTTTAATCTATTTTGATCTGTCAACTAGTTTTGGTCTATTTATTTCATTATTTTATTGTTGTTTGGTAATTTTGGGTTGTTTGGTCAGTATCAAGTTTGGTTAGCTTTTTATTGGGTGAGGTTGTTTTTGGTGTAGTGGTTGGTTTCTCACCAACTCTTGATGGTGTGCTAGCATATGATTGGGCAGTCTTATTAGTGCCAACCTAGTTGGGATTGATAAGATTCGCTAGGATGCTTTTTGCACTCATCCTCCTCTTTCTTTTATTGATGTAATAGTTTTATGTTTCATCAATAAAGTTCATTTTCTTTGCTGATTGAAAAAAAAAAAAAAAAAAAAGAAAAGAAAAGAAAAAAACTATCCCATTTTCACACCAAACTATGAGGTAACTATCGTCTATCATTTTGTCTATCTCACAGATAGCTGAGTCACCAATATTTCTACCTTCTAAAACCGCAGAGAAATGCAATCTTTCTAATATAACATCAAAATCTATATGATAAAGCATAGTAAGCAAGCATTCCATAGAAAAAGTTAGAGTCCTTGTTTTTACTGAATGATAAATAATAGATGAACAACTCAAATCATATTTTAGCCTTCTAAGAAACCTTCTGATTGATTAGAACTTCAGTTTATGCTTTTATCCTAGACCTTTTCCTTTGGATTTCTAAGAAAATGGTGCTAATCATCATCTTTGGTTTGCCAGGAAAGAGCATTAGGAAAGGCCACTGAAGCCCTTCCTTTGCCAACATTCTTAAACTGGGCATGGCAAATGCAAAGCCATAGCGTGGTGTTGAAGTCGACTGTGGTTGATATCTTCATAGAGTTTTAATTCATATAATGAACTATGTCGATCTATTTTGATCCTATTTTGAGTTTTAACTCATATAATAAACTATGTTGAAGTGAATTTGGATACTTTGGGTTTTAATTTTTGTAAAATTTTATTTTCTATGTACTCTTTGTGGTTTGGGAGTAGAGTGCCTTTGGTGTGTGGATTTTCAATTTTTATTTTATTTTATTTTCTTGGATGACAAATTTAATTTTTGTGCATTTTAAGCTATGAAATTAAATGATTACAAAACATTTTCTAAATTGACTTTTAGCGACGAAAATGTGTGGTAGAGAAAGTTATTTGTCTTTTAGCGACCAAATATAGTTGTCGTTAAAAATGTCATTATTTTGTTTTTCGCGACCAACTTGGGATATTTTGTGACGAAATATTAGCGACCAAGTGTTTAGTCTTGTAAAATCAAACATTTTGTGACAATATAAAATTGGTCGCTAATTGTCAGTTTCAGCAACATTTTCAAAAATTTGTCACTAAAGACTTTTCTTGACTCACTTTTGGTGACTTTTTTAGTGAAGTGACGAATAATTTTGTCACAAAAACTATTTAGAGACCAAAAATAATTGGTCGCCAAAAGTCTTATATGTTGTAGTGATCTCACAAAATTATGTTATGTAATCATCAAATAAAGTTTCTATTTGGACAAAAGCATCATATTAATCAAACTGCACTCAAACTTGAAGAGTGCATTTGGGATCAAATATTCTCTTTTTATTTTTTTATGTTGGATGCAAAAATAGGACTAGGGTTTTATTTTTAATTTTTTTTTTCTATGATTTGTTTTGGGGGAAATTACAGCACAGTGGGACAGAGAAAAAAAAATTACAAAAACATGTGGGGTGCAAGTGATTCTGTGATAGCCATGTAAAAAACTGTGGGGATGCAAGTGTAACTTACACCCCTCCATATTTGTGTTAAAAAAAAAAAAAAAAAAAAAAAAAAAAAAAAAAAAAAAATTTCTATCCTGTTGGAATGTAATTCCCCTTTTGTTTTTGAGAGTAGGTTTTATTCTATTCAAGTTTTATCTTTGTGGTGAAAAATGACAATTTTGAAATTAACATGCTTTCTTCTTATAACCCTCCTAACTTCATTACTACTAATTTATGCAACAACTTGAATTTTCTCTATTTAAAAGGTGATTTTAGCTCAAACTATAGTTGGAAAGAGGAATTTAACCTATTTCTCATGCAACTTTGCTGCAGTCATGAACCATTCTACCAATCGCACTCATGGATGTAGGCCTATACCTATGTATATGATTGGTAAACAATTCAGTAGTATAGTTGATGTAACTATCTTTTTGTGTGAGTGAATTTCTGACCACACTGCCAACTCAGTATTCAACTGGAGAGCACTGGCAGAATAGATGGCACCTGAGTGACCTGCAACAGAAAGAAGAGATTCCGGTGGTAGTTCGTCCACCTGGGGGCACTTTGATGATTAAGTCAGTTATCTCCCAAAGATAAATATAGTGCTTAACTCACTATTCAGAATATAAATTGCACACCTTAGACCCATTGGGGGTGCCTCTCTTTTATAGCCAACACAATCTTAGTCCCAATAAAAGCCTAACTTCAATGGACTTCTGCTCAGTGCTTATCTTGGACTCTCCAATAGATAAAGATAAACTCCCTAAGAGCTTTATCCTTATCCAAGCTGAGGTCCTTCCTCATTCTAGAACTCTTGTCCCCTATCGGCTTATCCTGTACTCCGATATCTTCGGAGATAACCTCGGCCTAGCCGAGATCACCTCGGCGTCACGACCAGGACACGTGGCACCCCGGCTAACACGTGGCACCCCGGCTGACACGTCGGCGTCACCTTGGCCACGTGTTGTTACTCAGAAAATATATCCCCACAACTGCCCCTAGGTTCTATTACCTCGGCATCCTGAGGTGATGGAACCTATATCGTGCACGTCGGCTATCTTGCTGTATTATCCAATTCACCAGCTTCACACAACCAGGTCCTGTAGTCTGCCTCATCAAGGCTTTTTTAGAACCAATAACCTAGTTTATTTGAGTTATTTAGTCGAGATCTTTCTATCAGCCGAGGTCATTGCTTCATTTAAACCAAGAACTCCAAGAGTTTTGTTACGCGCATGAGTTGTCACGCAAAATAAATCAACTATTTCAGCCATGCGTTTGTCCCCCACTGGACCGTGTTTGACAAGCGCTTGTAAGTCGTCTTGTGTCTAGGTGTGTCGTCTGACAAGCACATCACCATTCGATGACCTCCACCTTTATCCCCTAAGCCAAACAGTTTTCGAGGAAAGAGATGGTAAGGGCCAAGTGTCACTTTTTATTGCTCTCTTTTTTACAGTTTTCAATACTTTGTTCTAACGTCTGTGCTTTTCTTTTTGTAGTTCTTCCTCAGCCACCAAAGGGATTTCACAAGTCTTTCATCCCCAGCAAGGACTTAAAGAAGCTATTGTATTTGCCAGTCCACAAGCGGAGAGCCCCTCTGCTGCTCAATTTCATTCCTACTTACAAGTTGGTTCTTCCCGACGTTCCAAAGAAGAAGAAGAAGAGTCAGTCTCCTCCATCCGCTACTACTCCTTCCATCACTTCAACATCTCGACCAGATCAAGGATCAACCATAGATCCAGTAGAACAACCATCTACCTCGGCTCCACAGCGGATCCCACCATCCCAATGCCGACGACGACGCCAAACTGCAATTCCCGCTGAGATGGGTTGCAAGAAGGCAGTTGCTGAGGATCTCTTGGCCAACATTCCATCCACCATAGACGCCCAACCAACGCGGTCCCAGTCTCCACCAAAATCAAAGCCAAAAAGAATAAAGAAGGCTCAGCTAAAGGTAACGGTGACCCAGATTGATACTGAGGACACCTTGCCAATTTCAAAATTGGCCTTGAGTGAGAAGACCCCCTCTGTCCCCGAGAAGAGGCCCATCGAGGGCGAGCCATCCAAATCAACTCGGTCAAAGAGGCCGAGGTCCGAATCTGCCACGACCTCGGGGCCCATGAAGGCAGAAGCCCCCTGGGCCCCCCTGATCACCGTTGAGGACAAGCCGGTCAGAGCCGGCGATAATGCGACTAATCTTGAAGTCGGTGTCGCCCTCTCAACGGCTTTGCTCCTTCCAAACGATCTAAACCGAAATGCCGAGATGAGCGAGTACGAAAACTTCACTCTGATGTTTCAGCACTTTGTTTAGGTAAGTCTTCCACACTTGGTATTTTTCTTTCTCCATTCTTTTATACTCATAGGATTTTACTAACTTTTGTTTTGCTGATTTTCTTTCAGGCGATCCAGCATGCCCACTCCTTCTCAATGCAATCTTTTGAGACAAGGAAGGAGTTGGCCGACAAGACTAGGGAGGTTGCTAGTCTGTAAAGGGCCGCTAAGAAGACTGAGGCCAAGATGAAGACTTTATCAGGCTAGGCCGAGGAAGCCATTAAGGCTAAAGATGAGGCCGAGGAAAAAGCGGATGCTGTAGAGGCCATTGCCAAAGTCCTCACAGCCGAAAAGAAAGAGGCTAAGGTCAAGATGGCCGAGGCCTAGAAAGAACTGCAAGATGCCTTGGCAACCAAAGAGGCCGAGATCAAGGCTGCCGATGAAAAGGCGTACACTGAGGGGGTGGCCGATGTCACAGCGGACTACAAACGTTAGGTGAAACAGGCATGCAACAAGGGGTTCACCTTTGGTTGGATGGCTACTCTAAAAAAGCTTGACGTCCCCGAGGACTCCCCTCTCAGAAATGCTGATGTCCTTGTCTTGCCATGCCCCCCCTACTCCAAGCCAATCCGAAGATGATTCTGAGTCGAAGGAGGAAGCTTTGGTGAGGAAGACCAAGGAGGCTGTTGGAACCAAGTCCTTTATTCCAAATGAGCAAGTTCTAGACCTGACTCAGGATGAGGAGGGTGAGAATGTCCCAAAAGATGCTACTCTTGGAAAGGCAACCTCAGACGTGCCTATTGCTGGTAAGAGCCTCGACCAAAACCTCCAAGAAATAGATGCTGAGCTCGCGGCTGAGAAGGCCGTCGAGATGTCGTCCCAGCAGTCTTCCGAACTCCAGACCCAACCAGCCAGAAGCGCCGAAGGGTCTTACTTTGATGTTTTTCTCCTTCTTTCTGTACCTCGTACTTTTTGCTTTCTTTGAAACAATGTAAGCTTTTCATGTGGCCGACATGCCATCTTTTGAATGTAAATACAATTTCTTCTTTCGAATGTTTGTATGTTTGTCTTCTTTTTACTGCTGTTGTATGACTCTCATACTTAGAATATTTTGTATATCTTCAATGTACACCTTAACTGTGTAATCTTCTCGAGGTAAAATACCTCGGTTTATACCCACCAATGGTTTACATCAGCGAGTGCATAAGTACTTAGTTTAATACAACCTTGGCTTTAACTTGTAAATTTTTTCACAATTTCAACAAGTGTTCAGTTCAATTTCAACTTGTAAATTTTTTACAAATTTCAACAAGTGTTAAACATGTCCTTTGTTTAACTCCAACTTGTAAACTCAAGTTTCAACAAGTGTTTAAATATGCTTTTAGTTTAACTTCAACTTGTAAATTTTTCACAAATTTCAACAAATGTTAAACATGATCTTAGTTTAACTTCAACTTGTAAATTTTAAATTTCAACAAGTGTTAAACATAACATCGGTTTAACTTCAACTTGTAAATTTTTCTTAAATTTCAACAAGTATTAAACATAACCTCGGTTTAACTTCAACTTGTAAATTTCAAATTTCAACAAGTGTTAAACATAACATCGGTTTAACTTCAACTTATAATTTTTTCTCAAATTTTAACAAGTGTTAAACATAACCTCGGTTTAACTTCAACTTGTAAATTTTTCTCAAATTTTAACAAGTGTTAAACATAACCTTGGTTTAACTTCAACTTGTAAATTTTTCTCAAATTTCAACAAAACATATTTTTAGCTTTGTATATTCTACCTTTCGAGGAACCATTTTCCAACTCTCTGCCCCTAAATGTGAACTTAAGTTTCACTTGGGTTCTCATTATGCATGTATTCCAAAAACATCATGTAGACGCGCCCTTGGGCTTTGCTACTACAGTTCGGACTTAAATGTCACGATTCTGAATCTAATCCCGCAAAGTGCAATGCGAGACCGATAAATTACCAAAGAGTCCAAATCCGGCAAATCATTTTGGAAAACTGATTTTTAATAAAGAAGTACCAAACATAGACTGCTTTGCCAGATACAAGGTCGCCGCCTAAATATTTTGTTTTGGGAGAATTTAGGAAATCCTGACTCATGCCTAAGGCCACATGTCCGTCATCACTAAAGTTGCCTCGGCTCGGGAACTTGGGTATGATTGGGGAAGGTCATCTATGAGCACCCCCGCTCGCCCGATCAAAGATCAGCCTGTACTAACCATGATATCTTGTTTTTAAAAACACATGTGTTCTTATTCCAGTTATTAGCTAGAATTACTACGTGATGTGCACAACACACAAGTATAGATTAGATCGCCTAATTTGGAACAAAGTATCGCATATCCGTTTGTTTGGAAATGGTTTGAAGTTTGCTACTCGCAAGTAGGCTAAAACACGGATTTGATGAATTGTTCCAATTCAAGTAATCCAACCTTCACCCACAGGCATTCAGGCAGTTATATCACATAAGCAATTAGCCTCATGGCAAGCATGCTGTCATGTTAACAATCACACACATGCAAGGTGTTAAAACATAAACACTCACAGTGTACTCCGAGCCAAACCAAGGAACTAGTTAGTAATCATGTATGATCCTAGCTCATGTTAAGATGGCTAATGCAACATATGCAAAATGCAACTAGAAATAGGCTCGGCTATTCTAAGATGGCATATGAGATGCGACAATTTGATACATGTATTCAAGTAGGAATTGAAATACAATGCAGTTAGTATGATGCGCCAAGCCTGGTGTATGCAATACAGATGAATGGATGCAAACATGCGAGCATAAGGATGCTAAATGAAATGTGCCATAGAACTAACCATCGTAAGCGGTTAAGTAAAATGAAGAAAGAAGTGGGGTTGGAAGACATGCATCACACACACGCACGCTTATTACATAATTGCGCCCTCTCAACAAAGGGACCAAAAGAATAATACAAACCAACTAATTAACTAACTAACAAGCTAATTAATTATTACACAACTCTTAACTAATTAAACAAATTAATTAAGCTATGAAAATAGTAAAGAAGCCTCGGGAAGAGGGACGAATGCATGCTCGGATGGCTTCGCTCGGAAATCCATCGCCAAGCTTTATGTTGCCTCTGTTTGCACTGCTCTGTACCTCTGAAAACTGTGCCAACTTCTGTGACACTTCTGAACCACCTTGTGGGCATGCTGAGAGGCCATCGGCCAAATGGAAAGGCCATCAGCCAAGAGATGAAGGTCATCGACCAAAAATAAGGCTCTCGACCAGAAATTTGTAGCCGACCGGTACTGAAGATGGCCGATCGGCCATCCCTTCCTGCTGAATGCTTTTTTTGCTGCAACAGAGGAAAGATAGAGCATGGCAATGCATTTACAAGAAAATATTTGCACAACCACACTCCTTATCATGTTTGAGACTCAAAGGAATGTAATTCTCGACCCTCGGACCACCAATCACGCATTTCAATGCATGATGGCCAAAGGAGCCAAGTGTGCAATTCAATTTCAAATAACACATAAGGGGCCCCAACCTCTATCATGCTTGATCAAGAGGCAAGGAAATGCACACATGATGCGATGCAACCTAAGTATGCAAGAAAGCTAATGCAACAAGATCATGCAATGCATCTAATATGCGATAGGCATACAACCTAAACATGTAAAGATGCAAGGCAGAGGTAAGTGACAACAATACCAACAACAAGCATGTATCAACATGTGATCTAACAAGTATGCAAAATGAAATAAGCATGCAACAACATGCAAAAACATACCAAGCATGCGAAATGCAACCTAAGCATGCAAACATGCAAAGCATGTAACAATATGCTAGGATGAGCAAGTAAGCAACAACGTGTAATAGAATTAACATGTAACAACATGTAATGGACCAAGTACGCGACAAACATATAAGCATGATGTAAAGTAGTAACTTTGAACAACATGGTAAGATGCAACATGAACATGCAAGGCATGTAAAGGTGGACAAGTATGCAACAACATACAAAATGAGACAAGCATGCGACAACATGGTAAAATGGACTTAAACTACAGATGGATAGACCTTGGCCATGCCCAAAATCAGTGGCCAAAGTGCTAAGAAATGATGGACAAAAACACATACAGACATGCACATGTGATGGCCTATCACCTAGGCATAGGAGAGCAACTTTCAAGGACACTTAAAAGAGGATAAAGCATGCAAGTATGACAATACTACAAGCTCTGAAATGATGCTAGGCATGATGCCAAATCACACAAACAAGCCAAACAAGGCATACAAGAAGGCCTAAAACTTAAGGCTAGCCAAGGAGCTCAAACCATGGCTATGCAAATCAAGCTCCAAAGGGCCAAGGGGACCTAAAACAGTCCCAAGGTAGGTCCAAACAAGACCAAAAACATGCTCGAAACTAGCCAACACAAGCTAGAACACAATGCCAAAAGCATGAGGCATGCAAGGCTACAAAAAGGGGGGGGGGGGTTACACTACACCTATCAAAACCAAACATGGCATGATTTAAGCAATGAAAAACAGCGTTATGGTATGGTAAAATGAGACCAAAAACCCACTTAGATGGCATCCAAATGACCTAAGCATGGAAGCATACACAATGATCGATCCAAGAGGCATAAAACATCAACTCTTTAAAGCATTAAAGGAGTGATAAGTGCAAGTACATGAGCATACTATATGGACTGAAATAGCATAACAAGTGATGCCAAATCACTGAAATGAGCCAAGTAATGCATGCTAGAGACTTGGACACTTAAGGCTAACAAGCTAGATTGCATGGTAGCTATACAAAGCATGGCATATATGTTCAAAACAATGCAAAACAGAGCTTTAGCATGTTAAAACAAGGATAGAAGCTTCATGGAGTTGAGCCAAAATCATACTAGAATAACATGTTACAACATGATGCATATTAAGGCAAATGAGGGGATTGCAAGGCAAGTATATGGAGCATGTAAGAGGCCATTAAACCAACTTGAGACAGAGGTAAAACATGGCAAAATAATGCCAAATACTTGCTGAAATGGAGCTAAAACAAGCTAAGAAAACAAGCTACCTATATAAGCCATTTATACTAGCATTCAAGACAACAAGGAGAGGGGATGACCCTCTCCTATTTAGGACTCCAAAACCACCTTCCCACCACTGAAAATCCTCTGGATTTCAGTGGTAGGAAGGTCATGCAAAGCCAAGAACAAGGGCCAAAAGGGATGGCCTAAAAGAAGGCCAAACGAGGCCTAAGAGGGGGGAAACAACCCCAAACCAAAAAGAGACCTTAAACAAAGATCTAAAGCATAAAAAAAAAAGAACTTTTACTAGTTAAGAGCTAAGCTTAAAACAATAAGCAAGAAGGGCTAAAAGCTTAAGCAAGAATGGGGTATTAAAAGCAAGAATGCTCACCCTTGAAGAACACTCTCAAGAACAAGACTCCAACAACTTTTCTAAGCTTAAACCACTCCAAAAACTCTAAAACTAACTCCCTAGTGCCTCAGCAACAAGAGGATGGTGTATTGCTAGGTGTTTGTGTGCAATAGTGTGAACAAAACAACATTTTGAGCACAAATACACACACAAATATATAGAGAGATGGAGCTATAGAGATAAATAGATATATATCTTTTTTCTCAGATTTTTGGAACCCTTGAGAAGGGAGGAGGGCCTCCCCTCTTATAGAAATCCAATTTCAAATCTTCCTAAGCAAGCTAAACAAGGGGCAAATCTCTCTATACACGTGTATGGAGGGGGGAATTGTGGATGCCAGCTGTGACAGCTGGTATAAAATATCTGCATAAAGCAAATGAACAGGGTTCGGCCAGAAAACATGGCCGATCGACCAACACAAAGGCCGGCCGACCAAATAATTTGCCGATCGGCCAACACTTTTGGCCGATGGCAATAAAAGAAGGCCGATGGCCTCAAGCCTTGGCCGATGGGTTGAGGGATGGCCAACAAGCCACCCTATTCCCTCAAAAGCAAAACACAAGTGTTTGGTCCACAACGAAGCACAAATCAGACAAGTTTGAGAGACCTTGAGGCAAGGCGCATGACCGAGACCTCTAGGAACTGAAAACGAATATGAACATAGATGATCATGGAGTGTTCAAACGATGACATCCAAGTCTTGAGGACGGTCAAAAATGGAGTGTCTACAGTTACCCCTCTTTGACAGAACTCGAAAGACAAAAATGATGGGAGTGAGTGTCAAAGCCTAGAGATGACCCATTTTTGACAAGGCCAAAGACTTAGAAAAGCATACAAGATAGCAAGATATGTGCCCGAAGGCAGGGGCGAAATGCAAAGGACATGCACAGTGCCAAACATAACTTATGATCATGCAAAGCGAACTGTAACGAAGCATAACATGCAACAGTTTCAAGCAGGCGAACATAAATCTAACTACATTACATGCAGAAAGGATATAGGAGAATTATACAATTCTCGCTACGTCTCACACGAAGAATACAATACCGTCCGGTTCGTCTGGTCTCGCCAGCTTCGAATGAACTGTACATACAATATTGGGTCTGTAAAAGAAAGAAACTTAACAAGTACAATATTGTTAGAAACATGCATAACAATGCAAATAAAAAGTGTGTGACAACGCGAGTGAAATGTGCACAACAATGCAAGTAGAACGTGCGAAATAACGCAATTTAGAGATGTACATAACAATGTAAGTAAGAGAAGTGCAAAACAACGCAGGTTAGAGAGGGTTGCAAGACAATACAAGTTAGATGGGTTTGCAAAACAATGCATTGGATAGGTTTGCAAAACAATGCAAGTTAGTTAAGTTTGCAAAACAATGCAAGTTAGAGAGGTTTGCAAAACAATGCAAGTTAGAGAGTGCAAAACAATGCACAAGTTAGAGAGTGCAAAACAATGCACATAACGAGCAAGACAATGCAGGTTATAGGGGGTGCAAGACAATGCACAAGTTAGAGAGTGCAAAACAATGCATATAACGAGCAAGACAATGCAAGTTATAGGGGGTGCAAGACAATGCAGGTTATAAAGGGGTGCAAGGCAATGCACAAGTTAGTGAAAATGCATGACAATGCGAGGTAAGGAAAATGCATGACAATGCAAATAGAGCATGCGAGATGACGCATGTAATGAAATGCATGACAATGCAAGGTAATGAAAATGCATGACAATGCAAATGGAGTATGAGAGATGACGCATGTAATGAAATGCATGACAATGCAAGGTAATGAAAATGCATAACAATGCAAATGGAGTATGCGAGACGACGCATGTAATGAAATGCATGACAATGCAAGGTAGGCGTGCATGACAATGCATGTAACCTAATAAGATGTATGATGATGCAAACGCATGACAATGCAAGGTAATGAAAATGCATGACAATGCAAATGGAGTATGAGAGACGACGCATGTAATGAAATGCATGACAATGCAAGGTAGGCGTGCATGACAATGCATGTAACCTAATAAGATGTATGATGATGCAAACAAGATATGCGAAACAATGCGGATGAAGGGGCGCAAGACAATGCGACCTAAGGGATGTGCATGGCAATGCAAGCATGGCGTGCGCGACAATGCATAAGAGATGTGCATAACAATGGAAGCATGGCGTGCGCGACAACGCATAAGCGATGTGCATAACAATGTAAGCATGGTGTGTGCCACAACGCATATAGTGCGTGCATAACAATGCAAGGATGGTATGCGCTACAACGCATATAGAGATGTGCATAATAATGCAAGCATGGTGTGCGCTACAACGCATAAGAGATGAGCATAACAATGCAAGCATGGTGTGACGTATAACCAATGCGTGCTCATTATAAACACGACAAAATGTTATAATGCAACGTATTTAAAGCAATTTCCGAATCTCGCAAGAGACAAAAGGATACAAAAAAAGATACACCACGTACGTATCAAGTGCCGCACTCGGAAGGCACGATTCGAGGTCAACACGAAGGATGGTTGACCTTCAAAAGTCTACTTTCTTGCACTGTTTTGAGAAATGAAGGTCCCAAACAACATTGCTGACCCAAACAAGGGTGTGGGAGGTGCATCGACCACAAGGGGAGTCCATCGGCCACCCATCGGCCACAAAATGATCTCATTCGCCAAATATTTAGCCGATCGGCTAACAATTTGGCTGACCGGCCAAAAATGGCAGTTTCGGGGCAGTTTTGTCTTTTAGCTTCGGGTCTTTAAATATAAGGTTCCAAACCTTATATTTTCACTTCACCCTAGCTCGAAAATCCTCCCTCTTTCTCTCTAGGTGATTTTCTTCACTTTGATCTATGTTTTTCTCTTGTTTTTGAGCCTTTTCCATCGTTCGATTCGCGAAACCCTTCCCATTTCGCACACTTTGAACCGAACAAAACTCGATTTCGATGCCCTTTTCTTGGTTTCCACCTCTTGGGGTTTGTTTCCCCCGAGTTATACCTTGGTCTTCGTGCCTTTTCCACACTCTGACCTTTCCTCCCATTTTTCACCCCCCTGGGGTTGACTTTTGGGTTGACTTTTCGCATTCTCACCCATTTTTGTACTCTTCTTGAGATGGCAGGCGACATTCCACGTGGTGGGACTCCCTTGGAGCTGGACATGGACCCTAAGGTAGAGCTCTTGCCTCTCCGTGTCCGACTATTCGACTCGGCGACCTATAGGCCGGCGGTACATATGTTGCCTCTCGATGGCATCCGCCACTTCAGGAGCTATGCGAGGGCCGCGCCATTGGAGCTTTTGTTGCGCGAGCCAGAGTCACATCTGTCCTACAGCGCCACTGAGGTATATTCCTTCTCTGTTTCATTTTCTGCAATGTAGAACATGTAACTGCAATAGTCAATTCTGTACTTTAACTACTTAACCCAGATGCACTGATACATCATATGCTGTAGTTTATCATGAACACATCCGCACCCAATATCTGTGTAATCTTGAACACATGCACACACACTGCATTTTAAACTGAATGACCCGAACATACTGATACATCAAATACTGTAGTTCATCATCAGCACACCCACACCCAATATCTGTGTAAACTCAGACACATGCACACACACTGCATTTTCATCAATTTCGAAGTGCATTCAACATCAGATTTCTAACATTGCCTGAATCGCTTTGTTTTGAACACAGGGAGATTCCCATGCCTTCCGGGGGTATAGGAACACTGTTGCCCGAGGTTGGTATATGGAGCTGCCCGACGCGGTCCATCATATTGTCGACCAAGCCGGCTTTGGGATTTTCTACATGGGTCTCTCGTGCCTCACTGCGAGTATGCCTCTTCTAGGCACACTAGTGGAGAGGTGGTGGGACACCACTGACTCCTTCCACCTTTCTGCTACCGGGGAGATGACGATGACTCCTTTTGACTTCTCCATGCTCACAGGCATCGGAGTAGGGGTGATCCGATCCCCTTCGATACTGATATGGACGAGTGGGACGCTGCACAGATTTACTTGCTTGGCACTCAGCCTCCTCTCTCCTAGCCAGGGTTCGTGAGGTACTCATGGTTCTAGGACCACTTCCGGATTCACATGCCGATGACCCAAGAGGAGGAGGAGCAGTACGCCCACGGCTTCATCATGTTCCTGTTGGGGACCACACTCTTCGTCGATCGGGCGAACACTGTCGCCCTATACTTGCTGAGCGCACTGGTGGACGTGACCAGGATCCGCCGCTACGACTGGCGTGGCGCAGGCTTGGCCACTCTCTATGGATATATGATCTCATCTTCTCGCCGTAGCGGACACCTGCTCGGAGGATACTAGTCAGCCTGGGAGGTACACTTTCCCTTTCTGCTTTACAGTTCTACTTTATACTATCTGTACACTACACACACGCAATCTGCTTTACACTGGATGTACACTACACACATGCAATTTGCTTTACACTGCACACTGTTCTCTGATTTCTGATTTCTGCTTTATTCTGCATTTTGCTTTACCTAATAAGTGTACTAATGTTTGCCCTGTCATACTCTGTAGTTATGGGTGTATGCCTACTTTCCTAGGCTTGCCCTAGTGCTGGATGAGGAGATCCCCCTTGGTGTTCCATTTTCTCACCGCTTCGATGTGAGATGCGAGCGGAGGCCATGAGAGTCTTTTGTGTTCTTCCGCCGATATTTCGACACCATCACCGCCGCAAAGGTATGTAAAACTTTACAGTTTCTTTAAGCTTCGCTTTACATTGTACATTCAACAGTAGATAACAAACTGTATATCATTTGTAGATCACCTAGCAGCCCTGGGCTCCATTGCCGGAGGCAGTTAGAGATCAGTATACGGGTGCTCGGGAGACTACCTGATTCAGGATTTTGCTGGAGGGCCCGGTCTGTCGGGCTTGGTACCTGGGCGAGCGTTTCCTGCGCCAAACCCTCAGCTTGCCGAAGCAGATAGTTCCGAGTTCACCTCCTTCCCATATGAGGCATACCGAGAGGTACACCTTTGAGGAGATGATGGATTATATGATCGGCTGGGACTCGGAGCCCTTTAGGGATGAGGGCGACTACACCGAGTCCATTCAGGCCTATCTGATGCGGCCTTTGACCGGTGCTCGCCGAGCTGAGCGAGAGAGACCTGCAGTACCAGCGATCGGAGCAGGAGCACCGAGGGCACCGAGGGCCCGTAGCAGGGGTGGGTCTCGGAGACGACAAGGAGCTGGATGGCCAGAGCTGCCTACGACGATGACATGCCGAGGGCAGGGTAGGGAGACGTACCAGAAACCCATTGCTCCTCCTCCAGCTGATCATGAGCTTATCGGAGTCTACGGCTCGACCCCGGTATGTACTACTATACTTTGCATTCTGTACAGTTATTTCTTTTTCATTTGATATTCCGTAGAATACTAATGACTTCAACACTTTTGCAGGCTTCTGTCGAGTACACTCGCCAGTCTCTGGAGCTGACCGCCTCTGTGATAGGGATGCTGCAGTGGAGCATCGACCTGTTGACCATCTACAGTATCCCAGTAAGTTCCTTCAACCGCAGTCTCAAACTTTGCATAATCTGTTTCATACTGATCTCATATACCACATGGTCGATACGGCACTTGATACATAGCACTTACGGCACTGATACACTTGAACTCACATACTGCTCACAGCATTGCTCATGGCATTCATACACTGTACTCAGACACTGCTCACAGCATTCATACACTGTACTCACACATTGCCCATAGCATTTATACACTGTATTCGGTATTAATACCCTGTTTTGCGTAGCATAATTGATGTATTTTCCATTTGTTCCTTTCAGGCCCCATTCTAGATTCTGGCCGCGGGAGGTACTCCAGCTGGACCATCCGTACCTGCCCGAGGAGGAGGGGTAGTCAGGCGGAGGATGACTATCCACAGCCGAGGCAGACACAGGCGCACCTATGCTGAGAGTAGTTCACGAGAGCCCTCCCCCGATGATTCTGATGAGGAGGCGGCGGCGTCCCAGGGTGAGGCTGGAGACAGCTTAAACTCTGACTACGGAGCCAGCGATGGTGATCCTGGACCCTCGTCCAGGAAGAGGACTAGGACGGACTCCCGCACTTGAGACCATTGACATTGATCCAGACACTTGCTGTTTTCCTTCTTTTTGCTTTGTTTAGACATTTTGTTACTTTTCTTTTCTTTTTTGTTTTATTTCCCTTTTTTGCTAGTAGTTTGAGCACATTGTACTGCCTCAGGTAGGTTTTATTTTCTCAAAACTATGTACTTTTGCAAAAGACATATGATGAAATGAAATGAAACAGCTCTTTAGTTCAAAAAGTGTTGCATTTGTACATTCTACGCATCGCATCGCATCACATTACATAACAATGTAAATGAGATTGAACTTTTGTTTTGAAAACCAAACACTCGAATTGCAATTAATTAGGTAGTGAACCAACTAATGACAAAACAACTCGATAAACAAAACAAAGACCTCAACAAGCTAACCAAGTGTAAATACAACTCGATAAGCAAAACAAAAACTTAAAGAATACAACATACAACTTGATAAACAAATGTACAACAACTCGATAAACAAATAGGCGTGACTTCGCAAAATCAACACCGGAAGGCATTGGAAGTGGAACCAATCACAAGTTCTCAGCATGTTCAACACATAGACTGCTCATGGAACAAGGGAAAAGGCCATCGGCTAAAGGGAGAGGCCATTGGCCAACATTTTTAGCCGATCGGCCAAAAGAGATGGTCGGTCGGCATTATATTTGGTCGATCGGCCAAAAATGGCAAGTACCTCCAGAATGTTGACACCTGTCTTCCACTCAACACCTTATCTTCTACAAAAGCCTCAGCTTCGTAGCTTTCCTCATTTTAGCTCTGATTTGCACCAAATTGAAGAGTTTCTTGTCCAAAATCTCACAACTTGGATTGCCAATTTGAATGGCTCGGAAAAGCTAAATTTTTGGGGCTTCGCTGCGTTTTCCGTTCCTCTATGCCGCGGCAAGATTTTGGAATCCGGTAACACACGTCTTTAGCTTTTGCGGTCAAGAGATGTGTCCTACTTTCGAGGATTTCCAAGCTTTAATGGAATCCGAGTGCGATGAAGCAATCTTACCTTAGCTCTGGTTCGGCCATGTCCAAGCCTTAGGACGGATGTGCGGCCTTACTTTGCACGACACTCGGTCATTGATTCATGATGGAGAGCTGGACATTCCGAGCTTGGTTTGTCGGTTTTTTGACGCTGGTGATCGCGGCGACCATCATTGGCAGGGTTATCGGCGACGCGCGCTCTGCTTATGCATGCTATCTCACTTCTTGCTTGCCCCGAGCTCGGGAGGGTTTAGCACTCGTTTGATCGAGGTTGCCGAGGGCTTAAGAGAGGGTAAGAGTTGCATCGCCATGACGCTGGCTGAAACATTGATGGGCTTGGACGTTTTTCATCGCTGGGAGACGGCTAGGTTTGTGGGGAGTCCACTACTATTGCTGGTAATGTTTCCCACCCCATCTCACATATATATTGCTCGCATCACTTGGCCCTCAGGCTCGGTTTTTCTCTCAAAACCCCTTTCTCACTTTTTCTCTCAACGTACACCTCTCTATTCTTTAATGTCTCATTTTTCATCCCTCCCCAGGTATGGTTGATGGACAAACTAAGAGTGGTGGACTCATGTCCGGCATATTCAGCTCGCAGCTATTTCTCCCGACGACGTCTAATCGATGCTCCGGATGAAGGGTGGTGGTACAACTAGATGTGCAGTTTGTCCGCAGACCGCATTGCTTAGCACTGCCCTTGGCTCAATCTATCGGTGATGAGCTATAGCACGACTTGCCAGCCCGGGATCCAATTGATTGGCCTGACACACTGTGTTTTCTATTTTTCGTTCTGATTCCGGCTCCAGTTCGGACATGATCAGACTTGCCCAGAAGAGGGGATTGAGTACCCTCCTACATTTCCGGTCCGAGGCGCGTATCTAGCTCAGTATGCCACAGCATGGAGGATGAGAGAGCTTTTAGCCCCTACTCCCACTTTCAGCTACACCCTCTCTGACGAGTGCATAGATTGGCATAATGAAAAGGCATAAGTTGGGCCCTGTTTGGCATTAGAGGCTTCGACCAGCTTTGGGAGGGGACACGGGATCACCTGACTATGCCCCAGATTTATTTGCTTTAATTAGAACTTTCAAGTTTTCTTTATGAATGTAATGAAAAGCAACTTCAATTTTGTATTCAAGAGCAAGAGAACCCTGTATTGAAATCAATAAAATTGGAGGTTGTGGTACTGAAAATTTTCCGTTTGGTCCAAAAATGGTCTTGGTTGTAAAAAGATTAATTTGAGCAAAATCAACTTTTATTAAAACTTATCAAAACCATTTTCGATATGGATCAAAACTGGACACGCCTGAGATCTGTCACTGAGATGCACAATCCCGGATTCCAACAACTGGAAAGTTGCCCCTAGTCTGAGTAGCACTGCACCGAAGATCATAACCGAGCTCTTGAATGCTGAATAGACAAAGTTGATCGAGGAAGTGTTTATGGCTAGACTTCAAGATGAAGTTGCCTACGTATCCCAAAGACGGGAATCAAGCCTTACGTAGTTCGGCTCAGGTTCACTCGGGTATTAACCTCTCCTTTTGTGCTCTAACTTTTTCCAAGGCTGCCTTTTGCGGGTTTTTAACCTTGCGAGCTCAGTTTTTATAATTTTAAATTTTCTATGCTCTAGTTTTTGCCTAGGCTGCCCTTTCGGGTTTTCGGCCTAGCGAGCCTCTTAGGGAAAGTATTTCTTCAACTTGTCCATGTTGATCAGTTGGGAGAACACTAGGCCATCTAGGTCCATCAGAATGACAGCTCCACCCGAGCAGATAGACTTGATGATGTAAGGACCAGTCCAATTGGGTCTGAACTTGCCCCTGGAGTCGTGGATGGGAGCTCGGTTGTCTTTGAGCACTAGATCTCCTTCTTTCAAATTCTTGGAGTTAACTTTCTTGTTGAAAGCCCTAGCAATTCTGCGTTGATTACCCTGAACAAGGTACAGTGCTTTCAGCCATCTCTCATCAAAGACCATGAGTTCTTCGAATCTACTCTGCTGCCAATTTGCCTCAGCTATCTGACACTCAGCCAGTACTCGCAATGACGGAACCTCAACTTCAATAGGTAGAACGGCTTCCATCCCATAGACCAATGAATACGGAGTCGCCCCAGTAGAAGTTCTAATTGAAGTCCAGTAGCCCCACAGAGCAAATGGCAACTTATCTGGCCAGCCCCGGTAAGTTTCCACCATCTTCTGCAAAATGTGTTTGATATTCTTGTTGGCGGTCTTAACTACTCCGTTGGTCTGTGGCCGATATATGGATGACTTATGAAAGGCCATGTTGTATTTGTCCAACAAGTCGATCACTTCCTTCTTGAAGTGGGAACCATTATCTGAAATGATCTCGTTCGGAGAAACTATAACATGACCGGGGGGTACTCGCGCACGTTAAACAGTTTAGACTCCCGAGATCTCTTCGATCTCATGTTTCACGAGTGTAATGTGAAACGTAGATGAGAGTCCAGATTTGGCAACTTTTATTGAAAACCCATTTTATTGCAATTTAGTCAAAAATGGACTACGTCATCAGATCTCAGAGTCGCCACCTAATATTTTGGGAAATTAGGAAACCCATGATTCGTGCCAAGGCCACTGTTCGTCGTAACCAAGGATGCTTGGCTCGAAACCTTAGGTATGAAGGGGGAAGGTCATTAATTGAGCACCCCCGTTCACCCAATCAAAAGATCGGCCTCTACTAAACCATGATATGACTTTTATTTTATTTATATGTTCATGTTCTGATTATTTAATAAATCCTAAAATTTACTATGTGAAACATACAAGTATAGACTATGTCACTCATTTTAGAACAACTTGATTTCATGTAGTTTTGAAAGAGTTTTGAAAATGTACAACCCAAATAAATTGAGTTTACAAACATGAAAATCAACATCATTCCAAATTGAGCGACACAACCTCCATCCACTGGCATTCATACAGTTATATCACATAAGCAGATAGCCACATGGTAAGATGCTTAAACATAGTAAGAAAAACACACACAAATGGGATGCTAAAGCATAAAAACTTACATGTTTGACGACCCGCGAACAAGCTACAAAACAAAGTTAGTAAAACATGCATGATCTTATATACAAAATCCTAATGCAATTCACTCATGAGATGCAGCTAAAGATTCGGCTTCTAAGATATGACATGTGAATCATCTCAAGAACATGAGGTAGCACACATAATCACATAGGAATTGATTAAATCCACAAATGCAAACTTCGCCGAATCAAGATGCATGAAACATGGATGCAAAGCATGAATATGATGAAAAATAAATATGATATTTATGTTCAAATAAGGAAAGCAAGTAAAAGAATGGGATAGAAAGAAGCGGGGATGTGGAATTATTACAACACCTGAATTATTACATATCCAAATAAAGGAGGAGGAGGAAAACAAATAGTACAACAAACTATAAAAAATCCTCACAAACTCTCAAAATAAAAAATAAAATAAAGAAACTTCATGTGCACCGGAAAATATTCTGCTTGACGTAGGAAGAATGCTCCATTCTGTCCGGAAAAACTTATTTTGCATGAGCACTATTCATCCCGAGATACTATTCACTGCCGGAAGTTACTATTCACCAATTACTATTCATCTTTCTTGATCGTTATTCATCTTACCGGGCATTTTTCATCCGCAGTTACTATTCATCGCCGGAGGTACTATTCATTGACGGGGTTACTATTTACCGCCGGAAGTTACTATTCACCGCCGGAGGTTACTATTCACCGCCGATCACTATTCATCCAGTGGGGTCACATCTTTTAACCAATTAGGTGGTTCGACCAACCATTTAAAGTGGTAAAATTACAACAATTTAACAAGTAAACTACAACATTTTATGTAAGTTACAACAGTTTGTATACAATAGTAAATTACAGCAGATAAAGTGGTAAAATTAGGTGGTTTGACCGACCATTTAAAGTGGTAAAATTACAACAATTTATAAATAGTATACTACAATATTTTATGAAATTACAACAGAATTACAACAGTTTATATACAACAGTAAATGACAGCAGATAAAGTAGTAAAATTAGGTGGTTTGACCGATCATTTAAAGCGATAAAAAAAAAAGTTATGAAAAACAATAAATGAAGTACTTAAACAAATTATATCACATTTTGAAATTAAATGAAAGTTTGCGAAAACTCACCTTTCGGGGAAATGATGAATTTTCTGATTCACAAACTTTCTTTTAATTACCCTCAAGTTTGTGGAATGTGTTCTCAATTCTCAGTCCAAAAGTTGGAATTACAACTTCTCTTTCTGATTCTTTTTTCTCTCAAAATTCTCGCACTACTTTTTATTTACTCTCTCTCTCAATTTTCTCAAACTTTTCTGATCTCTCCCCCGCCCAAAAATTCTTCTGCATTCTGCTGTTAGCTTTCCCTTTTTATAGAAAACATTGGGAAGAGAAGGACAAGAGAAGAAACGGTGGAATTTCAAAAGATGCACAGTGATTTTACTGTGCATTGCACAGTAAAATTACTATGCACTTTATAATATAATAATATATAAAAGGGATTATTAGCATAATATATGTGCAAATACCCAAAAATATATATATAACACACAAATATGTAAAATTAAAATACATGGGCTAATAAAATATATTTTAGTAGGCTAAATATGCAACATAATTTGACCAACGCGGGTCTAAAGGCACAGAAAATAAAAAGCACACGATGGGAGTGTAGAAAATTTTTTTTCAAAGGAGAAATAGTACCCTTATATAATATAATAATCTATAAAATATTTAATATATATATATATACAAAAGTATGGTGCGTGAGTGGAACCTATGGTACCGAATACATTTAATAAAATATTATATAATAATATAACATAATATATATATATATATATATATAGTACATAATAAAGGAAAAGAAAATGGAGAATGAGTCTAAAATAATTTGGCAAAAACAGGTGTAAGACTGGGATTAAAGTTTACATTCCATCTTTTTACTGAGAATTTTGTGAGATAACATATTCTTATTTTCATCATCGGGTAATCAAAAGAAAGCGCCCAAGTTTTACGACCGGTCAAAATGGGGTGTCTACAGTTGCCCCTCTTTGACAGAGCTCAAAGTCATTTCTTGACGTGAGTGAATGTCAAAGCCCGAAGACGACCCTTTTGACAAGGCCATAAGATTTGGGCAAATAACCAAGATGCAATGCAAGTGGTTGAACTCGAGGGTTGCCTACGTATCCCTTCGCAAGGAATCAAACCTGTGTAGTTCGGGGGCAACATGTAACTTGACATATGCAGTTTGAAAGTTGGACTTACATGCTTCGCGAAGCCAGTTGTTTTTAAAATTCATGATTATGCAATGCAATACAATGCCATGGAGTGATGATAAAGATATGAAGATGACAACATGAGTGGCAAGCTTCGTGCAAATGATATGAAACATAACAGGGGGTGCATTGCATATAAATGTGCCACAAGATTACATACAAATGTGCCATAACACAATTTTGACCTAACGCATCTCACGTGAAAGGAAGAAGGATGGTGTAAACATCAGGCGCACCTAATGTTTTTAACCGAGCAAAACAACAACCTAACGCGTTTCACGCGAAATGAGGAAGGATGGTGTAAACATCAGGCGCACCTGATGTTTTTAACCAAGCAAAACAACAACCTAACGCGTTTCATTCAAAAAGAGGAAGGATGGTGTAAACATCAGGCGCACCTGATGTTTTTAACCGAGCAAAACAACAACCTAACGCGTTTCACGCGAAAGGAGGAAGGATGGTGTAAACATTAGGCGCACCTGATGTTTTTAACCAAGCAAAACAACAACCTAACGCGTTTCATGCAAAAAAAAGAAGGATGGTGTAAACATCAGGCGCACCTGATGTTTTTAACTGAGCAAAACAATAACCTAACGCGTTTCACGCGAAAGAAGGAAGGATGGTGTAAACATCAGGCACACCTGATGTTTTTAACCGAGTAAAACAAACAACCTAACGCGTTTCACGCGAAAGGAAGAAAGATGGTTTAAATATCAGGCGCACCTGATGTTTTTAACCTAGTAAAACAAACAACCTAACGCGTTTCACACGAAAGGAGGAAGGATGGTGTAAACATCAGGCGCACCTAATGTTTTTAACCGAGTAAAACAAACAACCTAACGCGTTTCACACGAAAGGAGAAAGGATGCTGTAAACATCAGGCGCACCTGACGTTTTTAACCGGGGAGGTTTGAACAGACAAGTGCACCTGACTGTATTTGAACCGTGGTGGTGTAGAATGTGCTCACCGATCAGATTTTAACCGGTGGTAATGACAGACAGACTGATCAGATTTTAACCGGTGGTGTAACAGACGAGCTCACTGTGTTTTTAACCGGTGGTGTAAACAGATAGGCGCTCGACCGTATTTTTAACCGGTGGTGTAAACAGACGAGCTCACCGATCAGATTTTAACCGGGGTGGTGTGAACATCAGGCGCACCTGATTTTTTAACCGAGTAAATCAACAACCTAATGCGTTTCACGCGAAAGGAGGAATAGTGAACGAACCCAAATGCGTTTCACGCAAGGGGATAAAATGTGGTATAACCTATAGAGGTACCTAACTGTATCTTATACAGAAAGGAGAAAGGTTTTAACCAGGTAAACATCAAATCCTAACACGTTTCACGTGAAAGGAACAAAGGTAAATTCGAAGTCCAAATGTGTCTCACATGAGTGGAAGAATGGTAGAATGATTTCTTGTTGACAAGGGGTAATCTCTACATGCAGAAGCCATGGATGCCGCTTTTCTTTTTTATTATATTCACAACTTTCCCTATTCTCCAATGGGGTGACAGACTAGATTGGTTCAGTATCCAAAATTAAGGTGCATACACGCTACCTCAACCTATGGGGCTACCATACAGATTTCAAGATGGGGATACACCCCTGGGTATTTAAACCAGACTTTAGTCTCGGAAATTCTAAACCTTTGCGTTCTAGGCCTCGGCCATTCGAGCTCTAATTTCCACCGTCGCAGTTGGTCTCCTAGGAACTCATTGCAAACACAACCAAGATAATACACAAATATTTTCATACAAATATACACATATATGTACATATGGTATACACATATGCATATACAGACAACATACAGACAGATATATACACAGACATATACAATATATATAGGTATATACGACACAGACATATACGGACCTATACACAAACATATACGGATATATACACAGATGGGGAATATTCCGTTTGCAACCATCAGCGGGAAGATGCCGTTACTAAGAAGGCATATTCTGTTTGCTGACGTCAGCACACGTACGCAAAACACGCAAAAAGAAAGAAAAAACACAAAATGCATAGATGTGGGGATACGGGGTTTCGAACCCCTGACCTTCGGCCTGGTCTTCGAGTCCTCGACCACTGAACCACACCACTCTTGCGACAAGATATGCAAACAAATATATATACATATACGAGACATATATACACAAAATCAAAACAAACCAAAAGAAATACTCAATGTAGGGTTCGAACCCCTTACCTCAGGCTCAACCTCTCACTTTTCAACCATTGGGCCAAACCACTGAACTCAAGCCACACCTGTGACCCAAATGTTCAGACATATATATATATATATATATATATATGAGACATATTTATACATAAAACAAAACAAAAGAAACACTTAATGTAGAGTTCAAACCCCTGACCTCGGGCTTAGGCTTTCCAAATCCTCAACCCACTGAGCTACGCCACTCTTGTGATAAGATATGCAAACAAATATATATACATATATAGATACTTATACAAGACATATATATACAAAATCAAAACAAAACAAAGAAAAATTTGATGTGGGGTTCGAACCCCTGATTTCAGGCTTAACCTTTCAACCCTTAACCACTGAGCTGAACCACTGAACCCAAGCCACTCTTGTGACCAAATATGCAAACAAATATATATATATATATATAATACATAGATATACAACACATATACACACATATATATATATACAACTCTCCCGCCTCTCCTATTTTTGTCTCACTCTCTCTTCCTATTTTATCTCACTCTCTCTTCCTTCATCTTCTTCGAGCGTCGTGTCTGTTGCGCGATTTCAACAATCGCGGCGCTTGACCGACAGGCTATCCAATCCTACCAGATTGTCAATGATCATCTCGAGCCTTCCTCCCTCTTTGTCTTCTTCTTTGGCTTCATCCTCTTCTTAAATTGAGGCCTGCGAAAGAGAGAGGTAGAGCAAAATCCTGCAACCTTTTTCTTTTGCATTACTCTCCTCTGCCATGGTTTCTTCACATGGTTCTCTCAATCTTTTTCCAGACCTGAATGAATCCACGATAGAGATGACCAATTCTGACTCCCCTAAACCTCAACCACAGGTTCCTCCTCCTTCCCCTGTTTTCAACTTTCCAGCGATGTCAGTTGAACAAATCATGGCGGCATAGTCTGACATCGAAGCAAACTCGTATACGCTGAGGTCTTGTGTGGAGACCGTGACTGCGGTTTCCAACTTGTCCCGTCGACTGCAAAACAGGGTGTGTGAGGTACATCAGTTAAATGCAACACTGTCCCTCCTCCAACGTATGTACAAAGATGCTCAGGTAGAAATTAATGCGTCAAAAGGTAACAAAGAGTCAAAACGACGACCTCCGTGACTCGATTCAGAGTTCCTTCGCACAACCAACTTGATGGCCGGCGAAGAATAATCTCCTTTGGAAGCTCTGCCAAGGCCGAGGCAGAGTCTTCAAAAGCTTCGAAGGAGTAAAGATGAAGCGAGGCAGCTGATGGTAAAGTCAGGCAATGAAGCTGTGTCCAAATGAAGCCGGTTGTAATCTTCGCCGCCGGGCTGCTGCTGGAGAAGAAAAAAGAAAAAGATCCTTCTCTCTCTTTATTTTTGTTTTTGCTTTTTGTTTTTTGTTTTTTTGTTTTGTTTTATTTATTTTATTTATTTATTTATTTTTGGTGTCTCTGTAATCGGGGATGTCCTCCCATGACTTCAATAAAATCAGTTTCTTTTTTGCTTATCACTGGCATGACTGACATATCACTTTGAGTTTGAAAACAATTTTAATTGAACTTAAGAATGATTGAGTTTTGAACTCTGAATTGGACATTGATTCTATACTTACTGGAATAAAAAAAAATGACTCAACGCAAGAAAAACGAAGTAAAACAATCCAAACACACTTATATACACTGATTGGTATGAATACACTGACTGGTATAAATACACTGACTGGTATGAAAGGAACACACTTATATATACTGACTGGTATGAATATCTTAACTGGTATAAATACACTGACTGGTATAAACACACACATATATACGCCGACCGTGAAAATACTGCAGTAGTATAAATATGAATCGTATGTAATACACACACTAGTATGAATACCCTGACTAGTATAAATACATTGACTGGTATGAATACACACTCATATACGCTGACTGGTATGAATACCCTAACTGGTATAAATACACTGACTGGTATGAATACACACTCATATATACTGACGAGTTGACTCGAGTGGTGGAGAAGACAGAATCTCTAACTCGACTATGCCCCTAATTCATTGCCTTGATTTCTTTCTTGATTTTTTTTAAAAAATGTTTTGATCAACATGAGAGTTGGAGTAGCATACTTATTCCATTTTCTGTTTCAAATCATGTGAGCTAAACTGTGAGCACTGAAAATTTTCCCTTTTCAAATCCAAAGAGTGGTCCAAGTTTTGCAAAAATGGAACAATTTTCGAGAAAAATTAGTCAGCTTCATTCAAATTAATCAAAACCTATTTTTGCAAATGGTCACTACTCAACTAACATGGAATCAACCATTGGGGTGCATAGTCCCAAACCAGATAATCAAAGGTGATATCCGAACCAAGCCAACCAAACCAAGTCAATCCGAACCGAATGAGGTCAAGCAAAACTGGACCGGACCGAACCGAACCAAACCGAACCGCCAAACCGAATCGAACCGAACTAAACTGAGTTAAATCGAACCAATTGAACTGAGCAGAACGAAGATACACCAATCAAACACAGATAGGACAACCAAGTCGACTATAGATACACCAATCAAACATCGACGAAATAAATGAATTGAAAAATTATTAGGGCCGAACTTCAAGATGAAGCTACCTACATATCCTAAGGATAGGAATCAGGCCATCGTAGTTCCGGCAAAAGTTCACTCGGGTATTAACACTCTCCTTTTGTGCTCTAACTTTTGCTAAAGCCGCCCTTTTGGGTTTTCAACCTTGCGAGCTTTTTATCATTTTTTTATTTGTTTTTCATTTTGTTCATTTTTTTTAATTTCTTTTGAGTTTCTATTTTTTTGTTTTTCTGCTCTAACTTTTGCCTGGGTCGCCCTTCTGGGTTTTCAGCCCAACGAGCCTCTCAAGGGTTACTTTCATTCTAACTTGTCCATGTTGATTGGGTGTGAAATCTCTAGGCCATCTATGACCGACTGCTACACTTGATCAGTAGATATGATGATGTAGGGACTAGGCTAATTAGGTCCGAATTTGCCCCTAGTGTTGCCCCTAGTGTAGTGGATAGGAACTCGACTGTCCTTCAATAATAAAATTCATTCTCTCAAATTCTGGGTTTTGCCTTTCTAGGCGGTCTTCATTGAGAAATGATTCAATTTTAACTCTTTGATCACATCCAACCTTTTGCCCCTAGTTCAAGGGCTGCTTCAAATCTAAATCACATCCGACCTTCTTGTCCCTAGTTCAAGGGTTGCTTCCAATCTAAATCACTGGTCCTACATAGTTTTGGCTAAGGTTCACTCGGGTATTGACACTCTCCTTTTACGCTCTAACTTTTGCCAAAGCCGCCCTTTCGGGTTTTCAACCTTGCGAGCTTTTCTTTTTTTCTTTTTTTTTTTGTGCTCTAACTTTTGCTTGGGTCACCCTTCTGGATTTTCAACCCAACGAGCCTTTCAAGGGTGGTACCTTATTGCCCCTAGTTCAAGGGCTGTCTCTATTTCAGCTATGCAAGCCTCACACTTTTGCCCCTAGTTCAAGAAATTTGTTTCATTAAGGAAATTTGTTTCCAAATCAAATCACATTTCTTACTGAACAGTTCAAGATGCTTCAATCCGATCACATTCTCTGCCTCGAGTTTTTCAAGATCTCTTCCAATGATCATCACTATTGCCCCTAGTTCAAGGTCTATTTCCAATCTAAATCATATTCGACCTTATTGCCCCTAGTTGAAGGGCTGCCTCCATTTGAATCACAACATGGCCTCTAGTTCAAGGGCTATTTCCAATTCGGCTATGCAAGCCTTACACTTTGAATGATCATTGAATACTTCGAATCAAGGTTTGAAAGCTTAAGAAGCTAAGGAGGTCGGACCACGAGTCAAGAGGGATCGTATGCTGTATAACTAATTCCAGGCATGTCTTCGTAGGACCACGCAAAAACAGTTTTTGAAATCTTTTCACAAAGCAACTAATCACCCGTACTTTTACGAAGATAAGATAGAACCAATTTGGACCAAGCCAGGATCCTTCTCAGTACCCACATTAACCAAAATGATTTTATTCATCAAAGGCTTAGTACACCTCTCTTCTTCTCAGTTGATCAAAATTTGCAAATCCCGAGGAAATTCTTCCTCTTCGTTTTTATCAGAGTTTTGGAAAAAGTTTTGAAAAACTTTGGTCAATGCGATGAGTTAAGGCACAGAGAAGTAGGCAGACTCTATGACATTTTTTTATATTTTATTTTTTTTGATTTTTTTTTTTAAAAGAGACTATGACTCAGTAATGACACAGACTCAAAAGAAAATGACAAAGAAGACCTAGACAAGATAGAAATGTCTAGGTTAGCACTATCGAAATCAACAGACTCTGACTCATTAGGCTGACTCAAGCCTGACTCTAACTCTACAAACTTGGTGGAATTAAACATAGACTCAATATTCAATTTAGAACTCAGAATAAAACCATTCTCGAATTGCCAGTCAACGTGTGGGCCATCCGTAATAGTCAAAATAAAACTCGTCCAATCAACAGGTGGCCACTCCCCAATCACAGAGATGGTCGGATACTCTACAAGTTCTATTTATTTACAAATGTCGACTTTGTGGGATACCGGAGGTTTTTTTTTTTTTTATTTTATGTTTTTGTTATTATTATTATTATTATTATTATTATTTTGAAGTAATGGTGCTAAGTTGAACAACCTGAACCACTCATTTGAATTTGAGAACCCTTGTATAGATCCAATACATTGCACATAACACATAGCAGGAAAGAGAACAAACACCCCTATGAAGGGTAGGGTTATCCTGTCCTAGCTTGAAATGATCTAGGGTTTCACTATTCAGACAAGCGGTATCATACATCCTAGCAATGGGAAAGCATCATGTCCTAATTTGGAAGGTACTATGGCTCGCTATATGTACAAGGTTGGCTTTACTCTAGGGGTTAAAGTCAAGGTGACATTACCAAAGAGTCCTTTGGGTCGTAACCAATAAAGATCCCAGGAAATCAGAAGAGTCAAATAGTCTCTCTTCAAAGTCTGAGAACCTTAGATAGCAAAGCTAGATAGCAGAGCTACCTTTTTGACAAATCTCAAAAGGTTACAACACAAGGCCTCTAAAGTATTGTAAAGATAGGTGTAGTGTCACAAAAAATGTGCCTGTGCTTCCACCAGTATCTAGACAACACAGGGACTTTAAGAGCACCGATGCATACAATGCAATAAACATATAATTGAAAATAAAAGTCATATCATGGAGTTCGAGTCAAGGTTTCATAAAATCCCCAACAGAGTCGCCAGAAACTGTAACATGCCCGGGGGGTACCCGCGCGCGTTAAACAGTTCAGACTCCCGAGATCTCTTCGATCTCACATTTCACGAGTGCAATGTGAAACGTAGATGAGAGTCCAGATTTGGCAACTTTTATTGAAAACCCATTTTATTGCAATTTTGTCAAAAATGGACTGCGTCATCAGATCTCAAAGTCGCCACCTAATATTTTAGGAAATTAGGAAACCCATGACTTGTGCCAAGGCCACTGTTCGTCGTAACCAAGGATACTTGGCTCGGAACCTTAGGTATGAAGGGGGAAGGTCATTAATTGAGCACCCCCGTTCACTCGATCAAAAGATCGGCCTCTACTAAACCATGATATGACTTTTATTTTCTTTATATGTTCATGTTCTGATTATTTAATAAATCCTAAAATTTACTATGTGAAACATACAAGTATAGACTATGTCACTCATTTTAGAACAACTTGATTTCATGTAGTTTTGAAAGAGTTTTGTAAATGTACAACCCAAATAAATTGAGTTTACAAACATGAAAATCAACATCATTCCAAATTGAGTGACACAACCTCCATCCACTGGCATTCATACAGTTATATCACATAAGCAGATAGCCACATGGTAAGATGCTTAAAAATAGCAAGAAAAACACACACAAACGGGATGCTAAAGCATAAAAACTTACATGTTTGACGACCCGCGAACAAGCTACAAAACAAAGTTAGTAAAACATGCATGATTTTATATACAAAATCCTAATGCAATTTACTCATGAGATGAAACTAAAGATTCGGCTTCTAAGATATGACATGTGAATCATCTCAAGAACATGAGGTAGCGCACATAATCACATAGGAATTGATTAAATCCACAAATGCAAACTTCGCCGAATCAAGATGCATGAAACATGGATGCAAAGCATGAATATGATGAAAAATAAATATGATATTTATGTTCAAATAAGGAAAGCAAGTAAAAGAATGGGATAGAAAGAAGCGGGGATGTGGAATTATTACAACACTTGAATTATTACATATCCAAATAAAGGAAGAGGAGGAAAACAAATAGTACAACAAACTATAAAAAATCCTCACAAACTCTCAAAATAAAAAATAAAATAAAGAAACTTCATGTGCGCCGGAAAATATTCTGCTTGACGTAGGAAGACCGCTCCATTCTGTCCGGGAAAACTTATTTTGCATGAGCACTATTCATCCTGAGATACTATTCACTGCCGGAAGTTACTATTCATCTTTCTTGATTGTTATTCATCTTACCGGGCATTTTCCATCCGCAGTTACTATTCATCGCCGGAGGTACTATTCATTGACGGGGTTACTATTCACCGCCGGAGATTACTATTCACCGCCGATCACTATTCATCCGGTGGGGTCACATCTTTTAACAAATTAGGTGGTTCGACCAACCATTTAAAGTGGTAAAATTACAACAATTTAACTAGTAAATTACAACATTTTATGTAAATTACAACAATTTATATACCACAGTAAATTACAGCAGATAAAGTGGTAAAATTAGGTGGTTTGACCGACCATTTAAAGTGGTAAAATTACAACAATTTATAAATAGTATACTACAATATTTTATGAAATTACAACAGAATTACAACAGTTTATATACAACAGTAAATTACAGCAAATAAAGTAATAAAATTAGGTGGTTTGACCGACCATTTAAAGCGATAAAAAAAAAGTTATGAAAAACAATAAATGAAGTACTTAAACAAATTATATTACATTTTGAAATTAAATGAAAGTTTGCGAAAACTCACCTTTCGGAAAAATGATGAATTTTCTGATTCACAAACTTTCTTTTAATTACCCTCAAGTTTGTGGAATGTGTTCTCAATTCTCAGTCCAAAAGTTGGAATTACAACTTCTCTTTCTAATTCTTTTTTTCTCTCAAAATTCTCGCACTACTTTTTTTTTACTCTCACTCTCTGAATTTTCTCAAACTTTTCTGATCTCTCCCCCGCCCAAAAATTCTTTTGCATTCTGCTGTTAGCTTTCCCTTTTTATAGAAAGCATTGGGTAGAAAAGGACAAGAGAAGAAACGGTGGAATTTCAAAAGATGCATAGTGATTTTACTATGCATTGCACAGTAAAATTACTATGCACTTTATAATATAATAATATATAAAAGGGATTATTAGCATAATATATGTACAAATACCCAAAAATATATATATAAACACACAAATATGTAAAATTAAAATACATGGGCTAATAAAATATATTTTAGTAGGCCAAATATGCAACATAATTTGACCAACGCGGGTCTAAAGGCATAGAAAATAAAAAGCACACGATGGGACTGTAGAAAAAAAAATTTCAAAGGAGAAATAGTACCCTTATATAATATAATAATCTATAAAATATTTAATATATATATATACAAAAGTATGGTGCGTGAGTGGAAGCTATGGTACCGAATACATTTAATAAAATATTATATAATAATATAACATAATATATATATATATATATATATAGTACATAATAAAGAAAAAGAAAATGGAGAATGAGTCTAAAATAATTTTTCAAAAACAGGTGTAAGACTGGGATTAAAGTTTACATTCCATCTTTTTACTGAGAATTTTGTGAGATAACATATTCTTATTTTCATCACGGGGTAATCAAAAGAAAGCGCCCAAGTTTTTGGACCGGGCAAAATGGGGTGTCTACAGGACCCCATAGCGACAGATGATGCTGTTCCTGATGAACTTTGCAACATGCGAAGCCTTCAACGCTGCATAAGATTGGGCCTCAACCCACTTTGTAAAATAGTCTATCGCGACCAGAATGAACTCATTCCCATTGGACCCCTTCGGAGTAACAGCCCCGATCACATCAATTACCCAGACTAAAAATGGCCATGGCGAAGTCATGTTGTATAGCTTCAACGGCGGAATGTTCATGCGATTTGCATGGATCTAACATTTGTGGCATCGCTGGACAAAACCAATACAATCCTCCTCTATGGTGGACCAGTAGTAACCCTGCCTAAGGATCTTCCGGGCTAGCATCACCTCGTTCATGTGCGCTCCGCACTCTCCTCCATGGATGGCTTCCATCAGGTGCTTCGATTCTTCGACATCAACACACAGCTTATGCATCCCGAGATGACCTCTCTTGTACAGTTTACCCCTGCAGACGATGAACTGAGTGGCCATTCTTCTAATTGCCCTTTTATCTTTGGCATTTGCCCCTAGTTGATACACCTCGTTTTCCAAGAAGTTCCAAACATCATAATACCAGGGGTTCTCATCTTGAACTTCTTCTATGGCAGCAATCAACTCGTAGGCTGGCACAAATTTCTAGTCAATGATGATCGGATGCATCCAGACTCCAAAAGGGATGTCTATTATAGAAGATAGAGTTGCAAGTGAATCTGCGAACCTGTTGTTCTCTCTTAACAGATGAGCGAAGTTCAACTTCTCAAACCGAGGAATCAGCAAGTCCAAGATCTGATGGTAGGTTTTCATCTTTTCTTCTTTGACTTTCCAATCTCCTTTAGCTTGAGATACAACAAGGTTCGGGTCCCTGATGACGTCCAACTGTTTTGCCCCTAGTTCTAGGGCGGCTTTCTATACCAGCAATACATGCCTCGTACTCTGCCTCATTGTTAGAGACTTTGAACCAGAGTTTGAATGCTAGGGGGATACGGGAATTGTCGGGTGCTATCAACAACACTCCTATCCCATACCTATATTGGTTTGATGCTCCGTCAAAGTACATCGTCCAAGTTTCGTCTTCGACATGCAAAATGGCCTCGTCTGGGAATAGGTACTCAACTGCTTCATCTCCTTCCACATGGTGATCGGCTAGGAACTCTGCTACCGCTATCCCCTTTACTGACTTGCGTGTCACATATTTCAGATCGAATTCGAAAAGCAGAAGCAACCAATAGGCTAACCTACCCGTAAGTGCCGGTTTCTCAAGGAGATATTTGATGGGATCTAATCTCGAAACCAACATTACAGAGTGAGCTAACAGGTAGTGCCGCAGCTTCCTGGTAGCCCATACCAAGGCCAAACAAGCCTTCTCGAGCGAAGTGTAGCAAGTCTCGTAACCCAGCATCTTTTTACTCAGGTAGTAGATAGCTCTCTCCACCTTGTCCTCGGACTCTTGTGCAAGCATGCAGCCCATTGTAGTTTCAGCCACTAAAAGATACAAAATCAATGGTTTCCCTGGCTCAGGTGGTGACAACACGGGTGGGTTCTGTAAGTAGTGCTTGATCTGTTCAAAAGTAGCTTGGCATCGGCCGTCCCATTAGAACTTTGTTCCTTTCTTCAGGAGACCAAAGAGTGGTTCACAAGTCAAGGTTAATTTAGCAATAAATCGTCTTATGAATTTCACTTTACCCAGAAAGCCTCGTACTTCCTTTTTAGTCCTCGGTGGTGGCATTTCTAAGATGGCCTTGATTTTGGAAGGGTCGACTTCGATACCTCTTTGTGTAATTAAGAACCTCAGCATTTTCCCTGCTGTAACACCAAACGTACATTTATGAGGATTCAACCGCAATCGAAATTCTCTGATCCTTTGGAAGAACTTTTGCAAGGCGGTGTAGTGGCCCTCTTTTTCCTTGGACTTGACAATCATGTCATCAACGTACACCTCAACCTCTTTGTGGATCATGTCATGCAATATCGTGGTCACAGCCTATTGATATGTAGCTCCAGCATTCTTCAGCCCAAACGGCATCACCCTATAACAGTAGGTCCACCACGGGGTGGTAAAAGTAGTCTTCTCCTAGTCTTCGGGTGCCATTACAATCAGGTTGTAGCCTGAAAAGCCATCCATGAATGAGAGCAATGCATGCCCCACAGTAAAATCCACTAACTTGTCGATATGCGGCAAAGGAAAGTCGTGCTTCGGACTGGCTTTGTTCAAATCTCTGAAATCCACACATATTCGGATTCTGCCATCCTTTTTCAGCACTGGAACTATGTTGGCCAACCAAGTTGGGTATTCAGATACAAGCAGGAACCCTGCGTCAATTTGCTTGGTGATCTCTTCTTTGATCTTGATAGCCTAGTCTGGGCGGATCCTTCTGAGCTTCTGCTTGACAGGTCGGGCCTCTGGGTCAAGAGGGATCCGGTACTGTACAATCTTAGGATCAATTCCAGGCATGTCTTCGTAGGACCACGCGAAAACATCTTTGAAATCTTTTAATAAAACGACTAAGTGCTCGCGCTCCTCCGACGACAATGTAGACCCGATCTGGACCAACCGCGGGTCCTTCTCAGTACCAACGTTAATTTGGGTGATTTCATCAACCAGCAGTTTTACAAATCTCTCCTACTCTTGTTCTAGCAAATATTTCAAAACCGGAGGAATTTCTTCCTCGTCGTTTTCATCGAAGTTTTGAAAGTCTAAATTAATGCAATAAATCAAGGGTACAGAAAAGTAATCGAAGGCCATAGCCTCACAATTCTCATTAATCACTTCATCCAGTCCATCTGATTCTTTTGTTACAACAGACTTAAAAGAGAAAGAAAAAGACGATCTGGACAGGACTGTGGCATCCGGGTTATCACTCCCAAGAATACCGAACTCAGACTCAGACGAGCTGGAACAAGACTCAGTGGAATCAGATTCCGGCTCATTACCTAACCCGGTGCTGCTCGATAAGAATCTCTCCTCATACTGCCAAACGAGGGAGGGTACGATGGATGCATCCAAAATGTTTGAAGGTAGGCCCGTAGCCATTTCATTTCCAATCATAGACACTGAGAGATTATCCCCTAAGCACTCATGTACGATCGGAGGATCTGATCATAGAGAGGCCAGTGCTACCTCCATTTCAAACTTGGTACTCCCGGAATCCACTTCCTTACACTGCTCAACCTCAACTGATAGGTCTGTCTGCTCCTTGGCAACATCATCCCCGGATAACTGCAAGTCGAAGAGGATCTCAAATCCCAGCAAGCGCCTTTTCTCTACGCTCAACCATGGCTCCGGGAAGCCGCAGAATGGAAAGTCTTCCCCCTCCCGGACAAAGCGTCCGTTCAGGATGCCTTGGATAGGCCGATGCATCAAATCAAAATGCCTCCCGATCTGCTTGGCTCTGGCTCTCCCAGCCATTTCTTTGCCTTTTCTCACCCAGTCCTCTTTGGTGGGCAGATAACCCAAGCTAAAGGTATGCGGGTTGTGCGACACTTCGGCAGATACTGCAATGCCCTTCCGGCCACTTTTTCCTAGTCCCATCTCAGGGATGTGCTGAAGCTTGTTCATGAGGTACACAGATTGTGCGCTGACATACAACCCCTCATTAACAGCCAAAATGCTCTGTACGACCCGGGCTTTGGCTAGGGTAAATCCTGATAGGAACACATCCTCCGTGCCATGCTCAATTTCTAGAACCGGTGTAGACACCTCCGGCGGTGGATGGATTGAAGAATTCCCAAAAACTATAGCCACCCCCTTCCCGTGGGGGCATTTCAACATCTGATGCTGGGTGGAAAAGACTGCCTTTACTTGGTGTAGGCATGGTCGCTCTAGGAGTAGATTAAAGGTTACAGGAACATCCAAGACAGGAAAGTTAATTTCGTGTTGTCCTGGGCCAACCTGTGTCTGGATTTTCATGGTCCCCATCACTTCTTTGCTGGTATTGTCGTAGGCCCTTACCACCTGGGCAGTTGGCCCAAAGTCCACGGGCTTCAACCCGATTGCATATGCTATCCTCGATGGGCATACGTTAATAGCGGATCCTGTATCGATAAGAACTACCGGTATCTATTTGTGTCTGCATTCCATAGAGATGTAGAGAGGTTTGTTGTGATTTGCGCCCTCAGGTGGCAGTTCCTTGTCAAAAAAGGTCAACGTCGGGGAAGCTCCTCCCAGAAAAACCAATCCTACCAGCTACTCAGGCGTGGTGTCTATTGAAAGTTTGGCTTTGTCTATTACAGAAATGACAGCTTGTCTATGTATTCTTGAAGCCATAAGCAGTCCCCAAATGGAGATGTCTGCCTGTATCTTCTTCAGCTGTTTCAGCACAGCCTCCTTTTCGAGCAGCTTATCTTTTTGCTTCTCCGCCTCCTTGTCCTTTCTGGACGCTTCTGGTTGATCTAAGTGCAGGGGTTTGAAATAACGCCCGCTCCTAGTCATGTGGTCAACTTCGCCAATGTACCAGGTATGATTCGGTTGGTTATTCCCCCAGTCCTCATCTGCGTGAGCAAGAGATAGATCATTGTCTTCCCACCACATGCCATCAGCAATCGACAGACACCTGTCCGGCTCCGTTACAACTATTCACACACCCGCAGCATCTTTCGTTCCCGTGCACACAACATGTTCTGTCCCCTCAGGGGCTTTGGCCTTTCTGACCCTCTCAGAATCTTCGATCCTTTCTGCTCAAATTGCTTGATGCGACTTGTTGTTCGATCTCTTATTTCCAAAGCGCCCGTATTCTGAGCAAAATTCTTTACACTGGTGCTCTCCGGCGATGTACTCTGCTCTTCGGCCCTTCCGGCCACAGTTGATGTCTCCATCCCTGGTGGACCCTATTCTAGCTGAGGTTGTTCAACAACATCCAGCTGGTCATCAAGCCACCCAGTAGACTCTGCTGACTCATCAAACCAATTGACTGCCACATTTCCCGAATCCTGCTCTTCAAAGAACTGCAGATTTGTAATGGCTTCTTCTAGATCTGCTAGGTCATCTAGCCCCTGATTAGGTCCATCCTCTCGTATTACATAAATCTCTGCCCCCATTGACAATTCCACATTCGGCCTAGCCTGGCCTGCTGATATAATGTAACCACTCGGGTCGTACATAAAGTTCTCAGACCCCTCAGGCTCTGACTGATCATTCTCATCTGTTCCCACAGTTGACTCAACTCTATCTTCGATAGCCACCACCACCGTTTCAGGTTGGGTTTGGGAGATGTCTAACATGCATAAATCAGTGTTGTCGGGAATGAACACCTCCGGCTTAGGTATGTGAGAAGGGGTGATATATATACTAGGGTCGTATGACACAACCCCAGTTTGGATTAGATTGATGCGTTTGGCAGGTGGAGCTTGGTTATGTGGTGGGAGAGGGTTGGTTGTGACATTCGGTTTCTCCGTAGACACGATCACCCTGTTATCAATGAGATCCTGAATCTCATGACGCAATCGAAAGCATTGGTTGGTGTCATGACCATGCTGTTGGTGAAAGAGGTAGTACTTGGCCAGGTTATGGGAAGCAGGGAGTTTATCTGGTAGTGGCCACGGCTCCAAGGGCTTTAAGTGCCCTTTCTTGATCAAAACCCCCAGAGCTTTGGACAGGGGCATGTATAGTGGGGTGAAGGTTCTTTGACCTCGGGGAGAATACTTGGTTGTTTGTGAGCTACTTCCGAACGCGCCGATGAATGGTGTAGCTGCAAGGGTTCTCGGGGTGGTGGTAGTAATGACCATTCCCACATCTGAAGATCTGGTAGCTGCAGCACTGCTTGTGCCTGCATTTGTACTACAGTTGAATGCCCTCTTAGGCTGCTATCTGTCTTTGTCAATCAGACCTTGTTTCATAGCGTCCTCGATCTGCACCCCTATCTCATGTAGATCTGCAAAGATAGGGAGGGGGAGAACGATCATCTTCTGCATAAGCTTGGGCTGGAGGTTACACACAACCATTCGAATCTAATCTTTGTCGACAGGCTTGATGGCCATCATCGATGCCTTGGCCCTCCACCGAGTCACAAAATCGGAGAAACTCTCCTTCGGCTCTTGCCTAGTTGTCTCAAGATCACGGGTTGTGACCTCAATCTGTGTATTGTAGGAGTATTGAGCTATGAAGGCCTCGGCCATCTCCTCCCAACTCCTCTTGATGGAATCTTCCAGTTTTGCATACCAAATGGCTGCTACACCTGACAAGGTCTGGCCAAACAAAGAAAGCTTCTGCAATCTGGATAGGCCCATCGGCCTCAGTATATCCGAAAACAGCCGCAAATGCGCCATAGGATCTCCAGACCTGTCGAAACGGTCTATGTGCGGCATCTTAAATCAGTCCGGCAGCATCACAGCTGAGTTGGTGTACCCACCCTCAATATCCGGAATGGACTTCACACCCTAAGATTTCTTGAATAGCTTTTCAAGGTTGCTCACTTTTAACACTGTGGGGTCCACCTCGAACTCAAAGGGAGAATCCGGTAGGTTGGTCTGCGCTTTGGATAGCTGGGGTAGGATCAAGGGCGGAGTCGGCCCTGTTGGAATGTCCGTATCATCCTGGACGTTAGCTGTGTCCCCGAGCATGGGAACTCTTGTCGGGGAAGGAACCTGGTGCGAAGCAGATGCTCCGGTTTGCTGATGTAGCCTGGCAATTAACTCTGCTTGTTGGGCCATGACCTCAGCTTGTTGCCTGGCAAATTCTACTTAACAGGTAGTGTCCTGCTGCATGGTTCTTATACTTTCCTGGAACTGACGCATCATCTCTTCCATTCCTGCCATAGGATGTGGATTTAGCTGAATAACTGGTATATCTGTCCCTGCAATAGAAACTGAGACCTCAGCCTGACTGTTTACTGGCGGGGTAGACCACTGATCTGGCGACCACTGTACTGATACACTGCGCCTTTTTGACCTCCGTCTGGTAACCGGGGGTAAAAAAAGGAACACTGCTTGTCTGTCTATTAGATCCCTATGACCTCTAACCCAGAGTGCTTGGGGGATATCTACCTGGTCGGATGCAATTGTGCTAAACTACCTTGCAAAAAGATAAATAAAGCATAATAAGGAAATAAAATGACCAGAAAAACGGACAGCATAACAGCGTAAATGAAGACAACACACTGTTTGGCAAACACAAGTTAAATGAACTGTTCTCAACCACTGATCACTGTTCCCAAATCACTGCCCAGAATCTGAATCTGATACTCGCAGATATAACTGATTCTTAAAGTACTGATGCCCGTAGGCCTGATACCCAGACTTGTGAACTGATACGTGCATTCTTGTAGAGACACACTCTAAAAGCACAAAGCAAGCGAATGTGAGCCAAAACACCCCTATGTTGGGGTAGGGTTTTCCTGTCCTATTTTGTCAGGAACTAGGGTTTCACTACGCACACAGCGGTTTCAAACAACCTACAATCGGGTAAGCAACCTGCCCTAGTTTGGAATAGTCACCATGGATTCTGATATGTACTAGGTCGAATGGTCAAAAAGGGTGCCCTAGTAAAAACCGAGGTTTGTGTTCCCGTCGTGGCAGAACCCGCAACCGGTCAGCCTTATGGCACGCTTCTCAAAGCAAGCCTCCGACAAACCATTTAGGAATAGCATACGGTAAACATGGTGTTCTAGGCGTACCAATGCAAATGCAATGCAAAAAGACACATAAGTGTAGTCAAAACAAGATATCATGAGTTCGAGTCAAGTTCTCAACTTCCCCAGCAGAGTCGCCAGAAACTATAGACGCGCCCTTGGGCTTTGCTACTACAGCTTGGACTTAAATGTCAAGGTTCTGAATCTAATCCCGCAAACTGCAATACGAGACTGATAAATTACCAAAGAGTCCAAATCCGGCAAATCATTTTGGAAAACTAATTTTTAAGAAAGAAGTGCCAAACATGGACTGCTTTGCCAGATATAGAGTCGCCACCTAAGGCCACGTGTCCGTCATTACCAAAGTTGCCTCGGCTCGGGAACTAGGGTACGATTGGGGAAGGTCATCTATGAGCACCCCTGCTCGCCCGATCAAAGATCGGCCTGTACTATGCATGACATCTTGTTTTTGAAAACACATGCATTCTTATTCCAGTTATTAGCTAGAATTACTACGTGATGCGCACAACACACAAGTATAGACTAGATCGCCTAATTTGTATCAAAGCATCGCATATCCATTTGTTTGGAAATGGTTTGAAGTTTGCTACTCGCAAGTAGGCTAAAACACGGATATGGTGAATTGTTCCAATTCAAGTAATCCAACCTTCACCCACAGGCATTCAGGCAGTTATATCACATAAGTAATTAGCCTCATGGCAAGCATGATGTCATGTTAACAATCACACACATGGAAGATGCTAAAGCATAAATACTCACAGTGTACTCCGAGCCAAAACAAAGAACTAGTTAGTAATCACGTATGATCCTAGCTCATGTTAAGATGGCTAACGCAACACATGCAAAATGCAACTAGAAATAGGCTTGGCTATTCTAAGATGGCATATGAGATGCGACAATTTGATACATGTATTCAAGAAGGAATTGAAATACAATGCAGTTAGTATGATGCATCGAGCCTGGTGCGTACAATACAGATGAATGGATGCAAACATGCGAGCATAAGGATCCTAAATGAAATGTGCCCTAGAACTAACCATCGTAAGCGGTTAAGTAAAAGGGAGAAAGAAGTGGGGTTGGAAGACATGCATCACACACATGCACGCTTATTACATAATTGCGCCCTCTCGACAGAGGGACCAAAAGAATAATACAAACCAACTAATTAACTAACTAACAAGCTAATTAATTATTACACAACTCTTAACTAATTAAAAAAATTAATTAAGCTATGAAAACAGTAAAGCAGCCTCGGGAAGAGGGACGAATACATGCTCGGATGGCTTCGCTCGGAAATCTATCGCCATGCTTCATGTTGCCTCTATTTGCACTGCTTTGTACCTCTGAAAATTGTGCTAACTTCTGTGACACTTCTGAACCACCTTGTGGGCATGCTAAGAGGCCATCGGCCAAATGGAAAGGCCTTCGGCCAAGAGATGAAGGTCATCGACCAAAAATAAGGCTCTCAGCCAGACATTTGTAGCCGACCGACGCTGAAGATGGCCGATCGGCCATCCCTTCCTGCTGAATGCTTCTTTTGCTGCAATAGAGGACAGACAGAGCATTTGCAAGAAAATGTTTGCACAACCACACTCCTTATCATGTTTGAGACTCAAAGCTTGACCCACGGACCACCAATCACGCATTTCAATGCATGATGGCCAAAGGAGCCAAGTGTGCAATTCAATTTCAAATAAAATGCACAAAATACATAAGGGGCCCCAACCTCTATCATGCTTGATCAAGAGGCAAGGGAATGCACACATGATGCGATGCAACCTAAGCATGCAAGAAAGCTAATGCAATAAGATCATGCAATGCATCTAATATGCGATAGGCATACAACCTAAACATGTAAAGATGCAAGGCCTAGGTAAGTGACAACAATACCAACAACAAGCATATGACAACATGTGATCTAACAAGTATGCAAAATGAAATAAGCATGCAACAACATGCAAAAACATACCAAGCATGCGAAATGCAACCTAAGCATGCAAACATGCAAAGCATGTAACAATATGCTAGAATGAGCAAGTATGCAACAACGTGTAGTAGAATTAACATGTAACAACATGTAACGGACCAAGTACGCGACATACATATAAGCATGATGTAAAGTAGTAACTTTGAACAACATGGTAAGATGCAACATGAACATGCAAACATGCAAGGCATGTAAAGGTGACAAGTATGCAACAACATACAAAATGAGACAAGCATGCGACAACATGGTAAAATGGACTTAAACTACAGATGGATAGACCTCGGCCATGCCCAAAATCAGTGGCCAAAGTGCTAAGAAATGATGGACAAAAACACATACAAACATGCACATGTGATGGCCTATCACCTAGGCATAGGAGAGCAACTTTCAAGGACACTTAAAAGAGGACAAAGCATGCAAGTATGACAATACTACAAGCTCTGAAATGATGCTAGGCATGATGCCAAATCACACAAACAAGCCAAACAAGGCATACAAGAAGGCCTAAAACTTAAGGCTAGCCAAGGAGCTCAAACCATGGCTATGCAAAACAAGCCCCAAAGGGCCAAGGGGATCTAAATTAGTCCCAAGGCAGGTCCAAACAAGACCAAAAACATGCTCGAAACTAGCCAACACAAGCTAGAACACAATGCGAAAAGCATGAGGCATGCAAGGCTACAAAAAAGGGGGTTTACAATACACCTATCAAAACCAAACATGGCATGATTTAAGTAATGAAAAACAGAGTTATGGCATGGTAAAACAAGACCAAAAACCCACTTAGATGGCATCCAAATGACCTAAGCATGGAAGCATACACAATGATCCATCCAAGAGGCATAAAACATCAACTCTTTAAAGCATTAAAGGAGTGATAAGTGCAAGTACATGAGCATACTATATGGACTGAAATAGCATAACAAGTGATGCCAAATCACTGAAATAAGCTAAGTAATGCATGCTAGAGACTTGGACACTTAAGGCTAACAAGCTAGATTGCATGGTAGCTATACAAAGCATGGCATATATGTTCAAAACAATGCAAAACAGAGCTTTAGCATGTTAAAACAAGGCTAGAAGCTTCATGGAGTTGAGCCAAAATCATGCTAAAATAACATGTTACAACATGATGCATATTAAGGCAAATGAGGGGATTGCAAGACAAGTATATGGAGCATGTAAGAGGCCATTAAACCAACTTGAGACAAAGGTAAAAAATGGCAAAATAACACCAAATACTTGCTGAAATGGAGCTAAAACAAGATAAGAAAAACATGCTACCTATATAGGCCATTTATACTAGCATACAAGACAACAAGGAGAGGGGATGACCCTCTCCTATTTAGGACTCCAAAACCACCTTCTTACCACTAAAAATCCTCTAGATTTCAGTGGTAGGAAGGTCATGCAAATCCAAGAACAAGGGCCAAAAGGGATGGCCTAAAATAAGGCCAAATGAGGCCTAAGAGGGGGGGGGGGGAAACAACCCCAAACCAGAAAGAGACCTTAAACAAAGATCTAAAGCATCAAAAAAAAAAAAAAAAAAGGAATTTTTACTAGTTAAGAGCTAAGCTTAAAACAATAAGCAAGAAGGGCTAAAAGCTTAAGCAAGAATGGGGTATTAAAAGCAAGAATGCTCACCCTTGAAGAACACTCTCAAGAACAAGACTCCAGCAACTTTTCGAAGCTTAAACCACTCCAAAAACTCTGAAACTAACTCTCTAGTGCCTCAGCAACAAGAGGATGGTGTATTGCTAGGTGTTTGTGTGCAATAGTGTGAACAAAACAACCTTTTGAGCACAAATACACACACAAATATATAGAGAGATGGGGCTATAGAGATAGATAGATATATATCTTTTTTCTCAGATTTTTGGAACCCTTGAGAAGGGAGGAGGGCCTCCCCTCTTATAGAAATCCAATTTCAAAGCTTCCTAAGCAAGCTAAACAAGGGGCAAATCCCTCTATACACGTGTATGGAGGGGGGAATTGTGGATGCCAGCTGTGACAGCTGGCATAAAATATCTGCATAAAGCAAATGAACAGGGTTCGGCCAGAAAACATGGCCGATCGACCAACACAAGGGCCGGCCGACCAAATAATTTGCCGATCGGCCAACACTTTTGGCCGATGGCAATAAAACAAGGCCGATGGCCTCAAGCCTTGGCTGATGGGTTGAGGGGATGGCCACCAAGCCACCCTTTTCCCTCAAAAGAAAAACACAAGTGTTTGGTCCACAACCAAGCACAAATCAGACAAGTTTGAGAGATCTTGAGGCAAGGCGCGTAGCCGAGACCTCTAGGAACTCAAAACGAACATGAACATGGATGATCATCGAATGTTCAAACGATGATGTCCAAGTCTTGAGGACGGTCAAAAATGGGGTGTCTACACATCATTAACTATCTTATCAGTCACAAGTGTGAAAAATCAAGCTAAAACTTTATTTATTACTTCGGCTAATAACAAAGAACAATAAAGTCTAATGGTAAAAAAATTTCAGATTGCAAGTATTCTAGGGCCTTGGCAACTCTTTGCCCTCATTATCTTCAAGCCGATACGCCCCATTGCCCAACACCGAGATGATTCTATAGGGTCCCTCCCAATTTGGGCCAAGCTTGCCCTCTCTGGGATCCTTCTTGTGCCGACGACATTTCTCAAGACGAAGTCACTGACTTGAAACTCCCTTGGGTTGACCTTCTTATTATAAGCCCTGGCAAGCTACTGCTGGTAGGCCGCCAGCTGAATTGCAGCTCTCTCCTTTCTTTCTTCTAGCAGATCCAGATCTCGGGCTAATAGTACATCATTAGTCCCATTCTCTACTCCTGAGTTCTAATTCCTAGGATGCCGACCTCCAGTGGAATTACTACTCCTGTGCCATATGCCATGGCAAATGGGGATTCCCCTGTTGATCTTCTCGGCGTAGTCCGATATGCCCAGAGTACACTCGGCAACTTTTCCACCCACTTTCCCTTTGCTGCTTGCAGCCTCTTCTTTATCCCGTCCAAGATTACTTTGTTGGATACTTCTGCTTGTCCATTGCTTTGAGAAAAACTTGGGGTCGAAAAATAATTCCTGATTTTGAATTTTGCATAGAAGCTCTTAATTAGCTTACTGTCAAATTGTGTTCCATTGTCTACAACTATTGCTCTTGGGATCCAAAACCTAGTGATGATGTTCTTTCATATGAAGTTCTTCACATCCACATCTCGGATCTTGGCAAGAGGTTCAGCTTTTATCCATTTGGTGAAGTAATTTGTTGCTACCAGTAGGTACTTCCTTTGCCCAGTTGCTTGGGGCAGTTTTCCAACAAGATCCATGCCCCATTGGGCAAATGGCCAAGGACTGGATACTGGGTTCAGGTCTGCTGCTGGTTGGTGTATCAGAGGTACAAACCTTTGGCACTTGTCACACTTTTTGACGTAGGCTTTTGCATCTTTCTGTATATAGGGCCACCAATACCCTTGGGTAATGGCCCTATGAGCAAATGATCTGCCCCCAGCGTGGCTTCCACATACTCCTTCATGTATTTCGTATAAAAAAATTTCAACTTGTGAAGGATGTACACACCTCAAAAGGGGTCCAGTGAAAGATCTTCTGTAGAGGTGTCCCTCTGCTGTCAGACTGAATCTTGCCGACTTCAATCTGATCTTGTGTGCCTTCTTGTGATCATCTGGCAGTTTTCCTTCTTTCAGGAATGCTATTATTGTGTCCATCTAGCTTGGTCCCATGTCCACACACAATGCTTCACGCTCTGTGGTCAGTGGTTCGATGCTCGGGCCCGATAAGTACTCAACCATTATCGTCCTTGCCTTTCTAGGTTGTATTGCACTAGCCAGGTTAGCCAGGGCATCAGCGTGGCTATTATCATCTCGGGTAATCTGTTGTAGTTGGTAATTCTGAAACAGAGCCACCAATCTACCGACCTCTTTTACATATGCCGACATCCTTTCGTCTCGGGCTGTGAACTCGCCTGTTGTCTGGTTAACTATAAGCTGAGAGTCACAGAATACTATCACCTCATTTGCTTCTACTGCTACTGCTACTTTCCGTCCTGCAATCAATGCTTCATGCTCTACTTCATTGTTTGAGGCCTTGAACCCCAAACGAATGGACTGTTCTAATATCTGTCCATCTGGAGATACCAGTACTACTTCTGCCGCTGCTCCTTGTCAGTTTGAACTCCCATCAACAAATAGTCAAAAGGAGTCGCCGATGTAAATGCTGCATGGCCTGAGTTTTTCCTCCTTCCTTTGTTCTGTTGCCCTCGGCTGGGCTTCTCTTTGCTCGCTTGGACATTGTTCACCTTGGCTCAACGGATCCTTATGTTTGATGGCTCCTGGAGTGAACTCGGCCACAAAGTCGGCCAAGACTTGGCCTTTGATTGCTGTTCTGGGTTTGTATTCTAGGTCATACTGGCCCTAAGGCCACTGCCCACCTGGTTATCCTGCATGTTAGATCTCCCTGCTGTAACAGGGACTTCAAAGGATGTTCGGTTAGTAGCACAATTTTGTGGGCTTGAAAGTAATGGTTCAGCTTCTTTGAAGCCATTACTAAAGCCAGCGCCAACTTCTCTAGGGGTGGATACCTAGTTTCTGCATTAGCTAGGGTTTTGCTTATATAGTAAACAGTCCTTTGTTCCCTTTTTTTTTCTCAGATTACCACTGCACGTACTGCATGTTTCGAGACTACCAAGTATAGGAACAGCTCTTCCCCAGGTTCTGGATTTGAAAGAACTGGAGCTATGGTCAAATACCTCTTCAAGTCGGCCAAGGCGGCTTCGCACTCCTCGGTCCATAAGAAGTCTGTGGCTTTCTTCACTAAGCTAAAGAAAGGTTTACAGTTGTTTGAGCTTCTACTTATGAACCTATTCAGGGCTGCAGCCCTTCCAGTCAGCATCTGCACCTGTTTTGCTGACGTCGGGCTCTTCAACTCCAGGATGGCCTTGATCTGATCTGGGCTGGCCTCAATGCCCCTTCTGGTCACCAGGTATCCCAAGAACTTACTAGATCCAACTCCAAATGCACACTTGGATGCATTGAGTCGGAGCTGATATGTTTTAAGGATATCAAAGACTGCTTTTAGGTCGGACAGATGACCTTCTGGTTCCTTGGTCTTCACGGCCATGTCATCGATGTAAACTTCTACTGTTCGGCCAATCAGGTGTTTGAACATTTTGGTTACCAATCTCTGGTAAGTTGCTCCTGCGTTTTTCAACCCAAAAGGCATCACTCTGTAGCAATACAACTCTTTTGGGGTGATAAACGCAGTCTTCTCCTCATCTGGGGGGTATATAGCTATCTAATGGTACCCCCTGTAGGCATCCAGGAAGCTCATCCTTCCATGCCCTGAAGTGACATCCACCAGTTGGTCTATCTTGGGTAATGGGAAACTGTCTTTGGGACAGGCCTTGTTTAGGCTGGTAAAGTCCACGCAGGCTCTCTATTTACCATTCTTTTTCTTCACCACCACTGTATTTGATAGCCATGTTGGGTAATTTACCTCTTGAATGGCTCTGGCCTCCAGAAGCCTATCTACTTCCTCTTCCACTGCCTCAATATGCATCAACGTCGGTCTTCTTGCCCGTTGGATTGCAGGTTTGGCCGACCTATCTACGTTCAGCTTATGGCAAGTGACCTCGGGATCAATGCTTGGCATTTCATAAGACGTCCAGGCAAACACCTCAATGTTTGCTCTCAAGAAAGCCTCCAGTTCTTTTTCCTCTTCTTTGGTTAAGCCCGAGCCGAGAAGGAAGAAACATTCTTCATCCCCCTGCTGAACGAGGATTTTCTTTAGGAATTTTCTCGGCTGGCTCTTTGCTGATGTCCTCTAGGACTTCCACGTCATCATCTTCGATCTCTATTGTATCTGGTTCTCGTATGCTGTAGGTGGTTTTCGTTGCTGCCATAGAGCAGTTCTTTGCTTGTAGCTAATTCCCTCTGACCTTCTCTATCCCATACTCTGTTGGGAACCGTAATAGCTGATGTAGTGTTGAGGGAACAGCTCCCATTGCATGCAACCATGGCCTCTCCAAGATAGCATTGTAGGGGGACGGTGTGTCGATTATGGTGACTTCTGCCTTTACCCTCTTGGTGCCAGCCTACACCTCTAAGCTTATTGCTCCCAGTGGCCACGTCGGCGTTCCATTGAACCCAACCATTGGGCTGTTAGACTGCTCCATATCGTCTGGGTGAAGGCTGAGCTCCTTGTAACACTTGACATACATGATGTCACAAGAGCTACCTTGGACAATTAGGATACGCTTCACTTGGCACTCCCTAACCTGGAGGGATACTACCAAGGCATCGTTATTTGGATGCTGCACCATCTCAAGGTTGGCTTCAGTACACTACTGGTCCCTGGCACTCCTTGGCCCGAGGTCTTTTCTGTTGGACCTGGTACACATGCTGCAAGTGCTTTACCTTCTAGGTCTCCCCCCGTATTTCGTTTTCGTTGACCTTTGAGTGAATTACATTAATTACCCGAGGTCTTCCTGCCTGTGGTTGTTGTGCTGGGGGGGTGGAGTCGTTGGTGCCTGAGGCAATCTTGCTTGCTTTTCCCTTGTTCTGGCCATATCTATAAGGTCCCTCAAATGGCCTTGCCTTACCAGGTCTTTTAGGTGTGACTTCAAGGCTCTACAATCCTGAGTCAGATGCCCATCTTCATTATTGTAAGCACAATGCTTACCAAGGCTTCTTCCCATAAACTCTTCTGGTACCCTAGCTGGTGCTCTGAAATAGAGTTGGGTTCGGATTTTATCCAGGACTTTGTGAATTGGGATTCGGAATACAATTGCGACTGCTTGTGTGGTTCTCAGTCCTATCTCTTGTTTGTTGGATCCGTTGTTACCTCGGCCTCGCTTCGGCGAGCCGTTTCTTTTCTCTTGCTTTGTCGCCTTAATCCCTGGCTTGTCTTCCTAGGCCTTGGCATATTTCTCAATTCTGGCCATGAGCTCTTCCATGCTTTTTGGCAATGTCTTTGCCAATGACTTTCACAGTGCACAATCAGTTTTTAGGCCGTTCTTGAAAGACACGATCGCCACCTCTTGGTTGTACTCAGGTATTTGGTTGAACACCTCATAATACCTTTTTGTGTAGGCCTTAAGGCCCTCATCCTCACTGATCCTCAGAGCCATTAGGGCGTCTACCTTTAATGGCTGTAGTTTGTTTGTCACGAACCTAGCCACGAACATCTCGTCCAGGCTTTCCCAGGTCTTCACAATTCCTTTTGGCAATTTGTAAAACCAGTCTGATGTAATTTCCTCGAAGGATGAGGGGAACACCTTGCAAAACAATGGTTCGTTCCCAGTGTACAATGCCATCGAGTTTAGGTATAAACCGACGTGAAAGTTAGGGTCCAATTTACCATCATATATCTGGAACCTCAGCATACTGAATCTTTTTGGGGCCTCAAATTTGTCTAACTCTACCGAGAATGGTGTTCTCGGCTTAACAGGGGAAGTTACCTCGACATTTTGTTGCTTCCTCTTGAGGTAATCTCTCAAGTCCTCTGTGGTCCGCCCAGGAACTCGGCTATCTCTTGATTTCAGTTTTTTAGGTGCACTACTCTCAGCTTCGTTGTGACCCCTTTTCGATCTTCCTCCATTAGTTGCGTCGAAGCACAACTCCTGCATTTGAACATGCCGATGTTCTCTGCGATCTGCTTCCTTGGTGCAGTGTGTCCTTTGAGATTCTTCCCTTCTCGACTCTCCTCGCCCGACCTCCCTTGAAGGCTGGTGAGAGTGTTTTTTGCTCCGGGTGTGCTGTGGGGCTACAGGGATTGTTTTCTGCCCTCTCTTCTGGGCATTGGCCACTAGAACCGACATGTCCTGCAACGGGAATGGTAGCTGGATGATATTGTTTTGCATCATGAAATTGACGACCGATTGCAGGTCTGCCAATTATTCGCCATCTCTATCATCTCTTCGTCCCTCTGTATGCATCTTTCTTTCCATATCTGGAGGTTATCCTCGTTATAATACTTGTTTTGGTCTGATATCTTCAGTACGTCGCCTTCCTGGCCGACTTCCTTTCCTTCGCGATTCTTATCACGAGTCTCTTCATTACAGTTGTCTCCTTTGATGTCAAGGTCAATAGGTCTTCCATTTCTCGTAAGAGTGTTGTCCTCTGCTTTCTCTTTCTGTCCGTCATTGGCCATCTATTCTTCTTTCTTTCCCACAGACGGCGCCAAATTGTGTGAGTGAATTTTTGACCACACTGCCAACTCAGTATTCAATTGGAGAGCACTGGCAGAATAGATGGCACTTGAGTGACCTGCAACAAAAAAAAGAGATTCCGGCGGTGGTTCGTCCACCCGGGGGCACTCCGATGATTAAGTCAATTATCTCCCAAAGATAAATATAGTGCTTAACTCACTGTTCAAAATATAAATTGCGTACCTTAGACCCATTAGGGGTGCCTCTCTTTTATAGCCAACACAATCTTAGTCCCAATAGAAGCCTAACTTCAATGGACTTCTGCTCAGTGCTTATCTTGAATTCTCCAATAGATAAAGATAAACTCCCTAAGAGCTTTATCCTTATCCAAGCTGAGGTCCTTTCTCATTCTAGGATTATTGTCCTCTATGCACTTATCCCAGACTCCGATATCTTCGGAGATAACCTCGGCCTAGCCGAGATCACCTCGGCGTCATGACCAGGACACGTGGCACCCCGGCTGACACGTCGGCGTCACCTTGGCAACGTGTTGGTACTTAGAAAATATATCCCCACACTTTCTTTTCTTTTATTTATTATTATTTTTTTCTTTTTTTTTCTTTCTCTCAAATCCTTATTCTTTAACAAAAATAAATTTGCAAACATGAAATCATAGAACTTTAACACATCTTTCTTTGCTATCACTACAAAAAAATTAAGGTTTTAGAGACTAAAATTTTGGTACAAAATTATTTTTTAGGGATCAAATATTTTTGTTGTGAAAGTGTCAATATTGTAGTTTTAGTAACGAAAATTGGACATTAGTGATGAATTATTATTTTTTTAGGACCAAATTTTTTGTCTCAAAAAATAAACCATTTTGAGACAAAATTATTTTGTCTCTAAAGTGTATTTATTAGTGACATTTTCAAAAATTTTCCATTAAAAGCCTTATTTTTGACTTTTTGGAACGACCTTTTAGCTACTATCCTCAGGACGATAGAAATTACTTCTTAAATATCTTTTGTAACAAAACTTTCACTTTTAGAGATCAAAAAATTTCATCTCTAAAACTCTTATATGTTATAGTGTCTGTTTTTCTTCAATTTATGTGTATTTAGAGAAATTGAAGTCATTCTTTTTTTTTTTTTTTTTTTTTTAAAAAATTTTGACCAAAAATGTAAATATATTATATGAAAGACCTCTTCTTTTTAGAATTGAGTGTTTTTTTTTTTTTTTTTTTTTTTTTTTTTTTTGATATTTCAAACCTTAGGCCCCACCAGAAAAAACTTTATGCTAATTTTTTACTTCCAATTTTGAAGACCAAATTAGAAAGAAAATTCGAATTTGAATTTCAAGTATCCCATTTTATTATATATGTTCACTGAATTTCAACCTTGTGTACAACGGGACAGTAATTTTATATTGCTACAAGAATAGAGAAAATTGTTGAAAAGTTCAAGGTAAGGAGGATGTAAGGCATTAGGTGTAACACCCCAAAATAAATACAACAAACCCATCTCATAAGCGGAAATATAATTGAATTAGCATGCCTTCATTCATTAACGTGGATATACATGAGAGACAGATACAAGAAGAAATGAAGGTTACACAGATAATCATTCGCCTCAATGGCTTACATCTTTCCAAGATAATTCTTGGTTACAACAAAAGTAGATCTTTCCTCCAATACATTTTAAGCCCTTTCGCAGTACAAAAGTCAAGTACAAAAATAATCATGTTGAGCTCTCAACTCCACAGTCCTCCCAAGCTAAGTCCTTGGAGGAGGCATATCACCAGCACCTGAAGATGATTTTTCCTAAGATAGTGTGAGCCAAAGCCTAGTAGAAACAGTCTAATACAATATATGAACTTTAAAAAGGTTATAAATATGATGCACATGTTTACTGCTCAAAGATAAGATTGTTTACCACTCTTCTTCCTTTCAAAACCATACCATACCAAGTATTGTATTCCAATTCAATTTATATCAATTCGTTTCCCGTCATTTCATATTTCCTCAATTCATGAGTCACACCCATTGCTATCCAGACAACCCAACTAAGGCTATATCTTAGTGGTTTTCCTACCACATAACCATTACACATAAACAGTTCAATTTGCCATTTTATAGAAATTTCGTCAGCGAGATTCGGCACCCAAGTGTAGACAATGTTTTCAGGACTTTCACCCTGGATGCACGGTGTAGACACCCCATTTTTGACTGACCTTAAGACTCAGACGTCACCGATTGAGCGCTTGGTGATGTTGCATATCATGCTCATCTAGAGGTTTCAGTCTCTCCCGTGCCTTTTGCTCCTCTTGACTTTTTTTCTTTTTCCTGCCCTGCCTTTTGCCACCAGCTCGGTTTTCTCTGCTTTTCTTTTCTTCCCAAAGGGAGGAGAGGTCTCAGAGATCATCTCTCGGTGCCATGAGAGCTACATTTAGTGGTCGAGGTCATTTTGCCCATTTCGAGCTCCTGCCCCGATTTTGAGCCGTCAGTCTGTAGTTGCCTGATGCACAGCCGGAGCCTGCTCCCCGACATTCGAGTCCACCAAAGTGCCTTGGTTGTTCAGACTTAACCACCTCCGTTTGCTCCGGTTTTTGGCATGCATCTTATTTACTCTCTTTTAAGGGACACTGAGGTCCAAGAGACCAACTTCATGGTCGAACACCACTCCCGGTGCCTAATAACCGCTTTTGGGGTCATGATCATCTTGCTTTCCCAACCCCATTTTTTGCATTTGCATTTTTTTTCATTTTTTTTTGGACCTCTCACAAGCATACAAGAGGGGGAAGGGAAGGGAAAGGGTGGAGGAATTGTTTCAGAAACCAGTTATATTCCTTCATCGCCCTCCGTCGCCCGTTTTTTCTCACTCGGAAGCCAATGTTGACCACTCTTGGGCCTTTTTCTTGCACCCTAAACCCCATATTTGTGATGTACACATCTGGGAGGCCACCAATATTTGGTGGCCAAGAAGATGGTCCATTTGAACCTTTTGAACCCCTTTGAAAAGTGGGTTGTTCTCTCTCCTGGTTCACAGTTGCCAATTTTTGACCACAGGGCTGTGTTAAGAACACATGGGAGGCAACCCCATTGTAGTCTCAGTTACTTAGGATCATGCATGGATTTCTAATCAGTTTCTGTTTTGGCTTGGAGTACTCAGTAAGTTTTATGCTTTAGCATCCTTGCATGTGTGTGAGTGACTGCCATGATAGCATGCTTACCATGAGGCTATGTGCTTATGTGATATATCTGCCTGAATGCCTGTGGGTGGAGGTCGGGTTATTTGGATTGGAACAATTCATCAAATGTTTGTTTTAAGCCCACTAGACAGTGGCAAAATCATGTTTTCTAAGCCCACCCGAGGGTAGCAAAATCCACATTTTAAGCCTACTTGCGAGTAGCAAACCATTTTCACAAACAAACATGAAGTGTTTTGTTCCAATTCAGACGACTCAGTCTATACCTGTATGCTATGCACATCACATAGTAACCTAGGCTAATAACCGGAATAAGAATACACAATATTTTCAAAAATAGATATCATGGTTAGTAGAGGCCGATCTTTGATCGAAGGAAGGAAGTGCTCACGGTGACCTTCATCGTACCCAAGTTCCCGAGCCGAGGCAACTTTGGTGATGACGACACGGGTGTTTAGTTAGGCAACGAAAGTAGCGGACACGTGGGCTTAGGCAAGCAGTGAGGTGTTTCCTAAATTTCCCAAAAATAAAATATTTAGGTGGCGACTCAGATTCCGCAAAGACGTAAAATCCATGTTTGGCACTTCTTTTCTAAAAATCTGTTTTCTCAAAATGATTTGCCGGATTTGGACTCTTTGGTTCAAGATTAAGAACCGTGACAACAAATCGAGTCCAAGCTGTAGCGAGGTCCCCCCGCGGGCCTGTCTACACATAGGCCATTTTAATTCAATGGAGTCTATCTCCTTTCTTCTCCTAAGCATCATACATATACAATGTATTAAAATACAGTCATATTCAATGACAACTAACAAGATATTAGTTTCAATTTACCTAATCCTCATGCAATTTCTACAACAATCATAACTATTCTCCACCAATAGCCTAAAATAGATATTTCTAAATCGATATACAATCTCAATGACAGATAAATTGTCCAAATCCCAATGAGTGAGAGGTAATATATATCTAACTCTACCATTTGCATAAACTCTCATTGAATTTCATATTCCCATTACAGATTTCATTATTTAAGTAAAATAATCATTTGAACAATTTAGGGCAAAACCCAATTTCCTTCCAAACCTCATCCCGACCACCATATCATCTATTTTAACACATCGTAAGTTCATATTCATTCCCACGACCCTTTTTACGGCATCCTTTTTGAAAACCCTTCTTTTAAATTTAAACCCCAAACCCTAGGTTTGCTAAAATCACCTCCAAACCCAATGTTTCTTACACATCAAGAAATAATCAAGTTAAAAACCATATGAGAGTGTAGAAAATCCCTACCTCAAAGTGAGAAGACTAGCCAAGAAAGGATGAAACATCAAAGGTGTTCAAACCCAACTCTATTCGGATAAAAATGGAGATATTGAGATGTTCTATTTTTTTTTATCAAAGGGATTAGCGTAGAGAAATCACTAGATCTAGGTGAAAATATAGAGGGAAGGTGAGTTGTAGAGAGAGAGTCCCGATTTAGAATTTTTTAGAGAAAAGAAACAAAAAAGGGTGATGAAAAAGTAGGCTGCTGCGAATTGATATACGCACAGTCCGCTCGAGCGCAATAGTTGACACTTGAGCATCAGACACAATAAGTTGCCCCACTCAGGCACAAGAAATGACCGCTTGAGCGCAGAATACACACACCCAGTAGTTTTGTAGAGGACAAACCATCGCTTGAGTGCAAGAAAGGCCGCTCGAGCTAAACCCGCTCGAGCGTAGAATACATTCTCCTAGTAGTTTTGCAGAGCTACAAAAGTTCTGAGAGTTTGCAAAGCCTGCTCGAGTGCAAGAAGTGTCACTCGAGCAGAAGAGCAAAAAGCTAGGTAACAAGAGTTTGAAAACCAAGTAACCAACCTGCTCCAAACATGTTCCAACCAACTCAATAGCCAAACTTAAGCAAGAATAAACGGGAAATGATATAAACAACATTCAGAAACCATAAGCCGGAGTCCAAAACATAAAAAGGGTCGGGTCAAAACCGGAATCGCTATAATCTCCCCCCTTAAAGAATTTCGTCCCCAAAATTTCAAATCGAGTTTTATAGTTATGTTTAAATCAAACACAATAACGATAGATAATCAATTTCAATACCATGATCTATTCTCCGGTTATCCATTTTCATCAACTTCATACACAAGTCCCAATACTAAAAGTAAAATCCATATTTCCCAAAAAATTTACAATGTTTATATCAAATTCATATTTCCAAAACATACAAAACATATATAATGTTCTCGTATATCCAAAACATATACAATGCTTTCATATTTCATTGACATAACAAAATTTCATTATATGCTCAAAGATCAACAAATAGGTCCGAATATTTCTCACGAACTTCTAACTCACGTTCCCAAGTTGCTTCCTCAACTCCGTGATGTTTCCACAATGCCTTAACCAACGGAATTGTCTTGCCTCGCAAGACTTGGTCCTGGGTATCCAAGACTCTCACTGGTCTCTCCTCATACGAGGCATCCTCATCTACCTCTAAATTGGTTCAATCCAACATGTACGATGGATCCGGCTCATACTTCCGAAGCATGTTAGTATGAAACACATCATAAATCCTAGAGAGCTGTGGCGGCAAGGCCAAACGACAAGCTACCTCTCCAATCCGCTCAATGATCTCAAAAGACCTAATAAACCGAGGGGAGAACTTTCCACTCTTCCTAAATCTCATCAAACCTCGCCTAGGTGATATCTTTAAAAAGACATGATCTTCTACCTCAAAAGACAAAGGCCTCCTCCTATGGTCAGCATAACTTTTCTGACGACACTACGCCATAACCAACCTCTTATGAATAAGTGTCACTTTTTTCGTCATTTCCTGAACTAACTCTGGACCCAACAAATGTGCATCACCTACCTCGGCCCAACACAAGAGATCTACATGGTTGGCCATATAAGGCTTCAAATGGTGCGATATCAATACTCGATTGGAAACTATTGTTATAGGCAAACTCCACTAAGGGCAAGTGCCTCTCCCATGAACCCTCAAAGTTAAAGATACAACCCTGAAGCATATCCTCTAAAATCAAAATGGTACGCTGTAACTGTCGTCGGTCTGAGGATGATAAGCTGTACTAAAAGTCAGTCTAGTACGCAAGGCACTCCGTAAACTCTACGACAACTTGGCCGTAAAATACGGATCTCTATCCGAGACAATCATGACTAGGTCCCCGTGCAACCTCACATTGTCCCTAGTATATAGGTTGACGAGATAATCTATCGAATCACTCACGTACATAGGTATAAAGTGTGCCGACTTGGTTAATCGGTCAACTACCACCTAAATAGCATCACTGCCCCATTGACTCCTCGAATGGCCCATAACAAAATCCATCGTCACATGCTCCCACTTTCACTCAGCTATAGGCAAGGGTTACAACAAACCTGCTAGCCTCTGATAGTCGGCCTTCACTTGTTGACAAGTAAGGCACCTTGACAAAAACGCGACCACATCTTTCTTCATACCTCTCCACCAAAACTGGTAACTCAGGTCGTGATACGTCTTTGTACCTCCCGGATACACCGCAAGACGTGAATGTTGAAACTCTCGAAGTACTTCATCTGGGCAAGACTCCGGCATAAAGAGACGGTCAAGGTATCTAACACTTGAGTAAGAATACACGTTCAGGCCCTTTTCTACCTTTCCACTGGAAATCTTCTCCCCGGAGGGTTTCTACGTCAAGATCACTCTTTTGCGCTTCTAACACTCAGTTCACAAGTATAAGTTGTGCAAGTACTGAAAACAAGGCTGCGAATTCAACAGACTCGCCAAGATGCAAGTCAAACTCCACAATAGCACTGACATCTCCCACTCTCGGATGGCAACACTAGCTACACTACCAATAGATTTCCTACTCAATGCGTCGGCCACAACATTGGCCTTTTTCGGATGATAACGTAACTCAAAACCATAATCTTTTATAAATTCCATCCACCTCCTCTGCCTCAAATTCAAGTCCTTCTGTGTAAACAGATATTTCAGACTCTTATGATCAGAAAACACTTCAAACTTCTCTCTATACAAGAAATGCCCCCAAATCTTCAAGGCAAAGATCACTACTACTAACTCTAGGTCATGAGTAGAATAGTTCCTCTCGTGTGTTTTCAACTATCGTGAGCCATAGGCTACTACCTTCCCCTCTTGCATCAAAGCACAACCCAAGCCTTCCAGTGACGCATCACAATACACCGAATAGCCTAAACCCCTCACTGGAACAACCAATACAGGAGCAGTGGTAAGCCTAACCTTGAGCTCCTGAAAAGACTCCTCATAAGTCTCATCCCATAAGAACTTAACTCTCTTCCGCATTAATCTAGTCAACGGTGAAGCTAGCCTAGAGAAATCCTTCACAAATCTACGATAATACCTTGCCAACCCTAAGAAACTACAGATCTCGAAAGCATTCTTAGGTTGTTCCCAATCTTGCAATGCCTTTATCTTGGATGAATCTACCGTCACCCCTTCCCCAGATACCACATGGCCTAAGAACTTAACTTCTCTCAGCCAAAATTCACATTTCCCAAACCTAGCATACAGTTTGTGGGCTCTAAGAAACTCAAGCACTATTCACAAGTGTCCCTCGTGCTCCTCTGTAAAGGGTGAGTAAATCAATATGTCATCCACAAAGATGACCACAAAACGGTCTAGGAACTCGTGGAAGATCTGATTCATCAGATCCATAAACACAGCTAGTGCATTGGTTAGTCCAAAAGGCATCACTAGAAACTCATAATGGTCATACCGCGCATAGAATGCCATCTTCGGGATATCCTCCTCCCTTACTCTCAACTGGTGATAACCCGTTCTCAGGTCTATCTTAGAGAAGTAACAAGAACCCTTTAACTGATCAAATAAGTCATCTATATGAGGCATTGGGTACTTGTTCTTAATAGTTACTCGGTTCAACTTCCGGTAATCTATACAAAGTTGCAACGCTCCATCTTTCTTTTTAGCGAAGAGAGCCGGTGTTTCCCAAGGTGAAGTACTAGGGCAGATAAAACCCTTATCTAACAATTCTTGGAGTTGAATCTTTAATTCGCTCAATTCAATAGGTGCAAATCTATACGATGCCATAGAAACTAGTGTCGTGCCAGGCACTAAATCATTAGAGAACTCGATCTCTCGATGAGATGGTAAACTAGTAAGATCCTCGGAAAAAATATCAGGGTATTCATAAACCACCCTTGGCAATTCAACCCGGACTTCATCACACTCACCACTCAAGAAGCTTACAAGAAGGCAACTAAGTTCACTCCGCCTATGCGAATCATATACCAGTGATAAGACTCTATCCACCTAGTTTCCCAAGAAATATAAACATTCTCTGATCAAGGGTACATACAGTAATTCTCTGACGGTAGCAATCTATAACAGCTTGGTATGACGACAACCAGTCCATACATAAAATGACATCAAAACTAGACATGTCATGCAACACAAATACAAAAAGAAGTCAACAACTGGCAACCTCTATGTCACAACCCCAACACCTCTGCTTCAAGACAACCGCACCACCAATAGGTGACTTTACACAGATAGGAGATGCTAACTAAGCCAACTCTAACCCCAAAGGTGATGCAAATACAAACGAGATAAATTAAGGGGATGTACCCGTATCAATCAGCACATAAGCAACTAAATTGCAAAACAAGAAAGAACCTCTCACAACAGAAGGAATTGGTACAAGATCCGGCGCAGTAACAGCATACACACGCCCAGTAGGTTTCTACTTAACTTGCTCACCCCTCGGAGCATAAGCTTGATGTACTGACTTAGCCAAACAAGCTACCTGACTGGCCCTCGAGGCCTGTGCTGACTGTGCAGGCTGGTGGTTCTGTACTTGCCTCGAACTAGATGCACTGGGTGTGCCACCTGTAGACACCCCATTTTTGACCGTCCTCAAGACTTGGACGTCACCGCTTGAACATTCGGTGATTATCCATGTTCGTGTTCGTTTGGAGCTCCCGAAGTTCTCGGCTACGCGCCTTGCCTCAGGACCTCCGAACTTGACCGTTTTGTGTTTGGTTTTGCACCAAGCACTTGTGCTTTGCCTTGGAGGGGTAGGGAATGCTTTGTGAGGCATCCCCACACACCACCGGCAGTGGCTAGAGGCCACCAGCTGTTTGGTGTTGCCATCGGCACTATATTGTGCCGGTCGGCAGTCAATTTTGTCAAAATGACAATTTTGCCCTGCCGACTACTGTGCAGTTGCTTTATGAGATATTTTAAGGTAGCTGTCTTGCATTTGTTTCCCCTCCATACACGTGTATGGAGGGATGAGCCTTTGTTTTGACTTAGCTTGTAAGCTTTGTTGCCTATAAGAGAAGGCTCTCTTCTCTTGGCTCAAGGGTTAGCAAAGTTGGAGATTTTAGAGAAAAAAATAGAGAAGAAGCTCTGGTTTTAGGTTAGAAGTTTTGTATCTATCATGTCTCTCTTCTTCTCCCTTATTTGTACACTAGGTGTTTGTGACTTACTATTGCTCATCAACACCTAGTGTTTCACCTTCCTTGGCAACTGAGGTTCCAAGAGGTTGTCTTGGAGGTTTTTGGTTGGATTTGAGCTCAAGGAAGCAACAACATCAACTCTTGTGAAGGTGGTCAACAAGGGTGAGAAACTCCCCATTTTTACCCCATTTTTGCACTCCATTTTTGCATAGCTTAGAACTATTTTTGTGCTTGGTGTTTAATACAAAAAAGTTCTATTTTTTAGTCCTCTTGATATTTTATTAAGGGTACTTTGTGCTTTGGGGAAGTTTGGTCCCTCTTAGGCCTTGAAAGGCCTCATTTTTGTGCTATTTTGTTGAGCTCCGGGATTTTGGTGTTTGGGTCTCTTCACCACTGAAATCTTGAGGGATTTCAGTGGTGAAGATGATGCCTTAAAGTCCTAAGAAGGAGGGGGTCACCCCCTCTCCTTGATGTCCTTGAAAAGGGCAAGTTTTGCCTCTTGAGGGAGCATTGTGCTTGAGTGTGTGTTGAGCATGCCATGACTGTTTTTCATGCTTAGGATATCATGATTTAACATTGCTATGTGTTGGTTTTGGTCCCTTATGTATGCTTAGCATAGTTGCCATGTAATGCCTTGTATTGCCTTAACATACCTTAGGTTGTTAGCCCTAATTTGAGCACGATTTAGGCTTAGACTTATGAATGTTTTGTGCTTATTTTGACATGTTTTAGCTCTGTCCATAGTTATTTGGGTTGATCTTGGCATGCCCTATATAGCCCCTTTGCATTTTAGTCTTGCTAGCCTTTGAGCATGCATATGTAGCATGTGTTGTTTACCTCATTTTGATGGTTTGAAACCATTTGGTATGTCATTTCAGTCGCTTTGGTGTGCTTGTATGCTTGCTGTAGACACCCCATTTTTGACCGACCTTAAGACTCAGACGTCACCGATTGAGCGCTCGGTGATGTTGCATACTGTGCTCGTTCAGAAGTCTCAGAGTCGCGGCCGTGCGCCCTGCCTCCGGACTTCCGAACTCTCTTCTGTGCCTTGTCTCGATTTGCGAACCAGACTCGGTTTTCTCTGTTTTCTTTCCTGAGGGAAGGGAGTGGTCCCGTAGACTATCTCCCAGTGGCCGTGAGCTACTTTTTGTGGCCGTAGGCCATTTTGCCCATTTCGGAGCCCGGTTCCCGGTTTTCGGAGCCGTTAGGCCGTGTGCCTCGGTTCGGGACCGCCCAACCATCTCCGATTTCTCCGGTTTTTGGCATGCATCTTATTTACTCCCATTTAAGGGACACTGGGGGCTCAGAAACCCACTTCGCAGCCGAACACCACTTCCGGTGCCCGGCAGCCCATTTTCGGGATCCCGAACCGCGCGGTTTTGGCCCCGAGCATTCATTTTGCATCGATGTCTGTTCATTTTTGGCAGACACCTCTATTTTATCGTTCTGAGGAACACTGGGGTCTCAGAAACCCACTTCGCAGCCGAACACCACTTTCGGCTTACCCATTTCGAGACCCCAAATCTGCGGTTTTGGTCCCGAGCATTCATTTCGCATCCGCTTTTCTCCGGTTTTGGCAGAGACCTCTATTTTAGCATTCCGAGGAACACTGGGTCTCTCCCACTTCTTGACGAACACCACTTAGGTGCCTTACATTTCATTTCGACCCGCGCGGTTTTGGTCCCCGAGCTTTCGTTTTGCATTAGTTTTTGTTCAATTTTGGCAGGTACCTCTGTTTCATCATTCCGAGGAACACTGCGGTCTCAGATGCCCACTTCGTGGCCGAACAAAATCTTTTGTTTTTGCCCTCAAAATATCTAGATATTTTGCCCTCAAAATATCTAGATATTTGGGGAAAGATATTTTCCATCTTTTTGGCTATAAAACCAGCAACTTCCAGCTGGGGGAAGGGTTAGAGAAACCCTTTGGGAGCTCCATACACACGGCTCCTCTCCCTCTCCATTTCCAAGCTTCAAACATCCAAGTTTGCTCCCATTTTCTTCATCATCTTCAAGCTCTATCATCACCACTCCATTTCCAGCAGCAAGGGAGGGATTCCAGAAGCTTGAAGTCATCAAAGTTGGTCCAAGAAGTAGTCAAAGTATTGGTCTTCAAGGGTAAGTTCACTTTCCCTCTTTTCTAGCTCATTCTTGCACCAATTTCTTAGCCCACTTGCTCACTTTTTGGAGCTCCGGCCCTAACTGAAAGGGGCCTTATTTTGAGCTATTCTACATGTTTGATTAAGGGCTCAACCCCATTTGAGAGACCCATTTGGTACTTGTTTCAATATCATCTTATATGTCAATATTTTGCATTGAATATTTGGCCTATGTGTGATCTGTGTTCGAGCCTGAAATAAACTGATTTTGGGCCTATTTTGAGCCCCTCTTCAACATTGAAGAAGGGCTCAACCATTTTTGGTGACTCTATCATGCATCTCCTTTGTAAATCCTCCAAATTACCGTAAACTTGCATGCTTTTTTTAGCTTATGTGCATTTATTTTTGGATCATGAAATAAACTGATTTTGAGCCTATTTTGTGTCCTCTACAACATTGTAGAAGGGACCAATCTTGTTTGGTGTCTCCATGAATGGCCTCTTTGTATCTCTCTTTGGTCATGTTTTGCATGCTTTGTTAGACTTACTTGGCTCCGGATTTCAGCCTTCATCAGGCTTAGAAAGAGCCTTATTTTTGTCTCCTTGTCTTGCTTTGTTAAGGGCCTTAAGCCATTTGGTGTTTGGTTTTGGTACTTCATGTTGTATCCATCAAATTTTCCGTAAATTTGCATGTTTGTTTAGGCCATTCTAGCTTCTGTTTCTGGCCTTCATCAGGCTTAGGAAGTATCTTGTTTTGGCCTATTCTTTGTATTTTATTCAGGGTCTTAGGCCATTTGATGTTTGCTTATGGTACCTTATGTTATAGCCCCTTTTTGGTCCATATTTTGCATGCTATGCTTAGCATATATACATACTGATTTAGAGGTTGTCATCTCTTGCATTTGTGCATATTTTTGTTCCATCTTCAATGTTGTAGAACTGATTTTTTGGGTTTGAGCATTGTAGATATCACTTGCTTTGTAAATCCTCTCTTTTTCCGTATTTTTGCAAGCTATTGTTGTCATATCTATGCTTACAATTTGGCCATGTTTTGTACTTGAAAAATGCTATTTTTGGGGCTGCCTTGCTACTGTTTTTGCTTTCATGTGCCAATTTTGCATGTTTAGCATAGCCGTAGGCAATTTCGGGCACTTAGAATTGCATTTCGGGATGATTTCATGCATTGATTGTCATTTCGTATCATTTCGGGGCTGTTTTCCCCGTTATTTAGTGGCTAAAATTTGGTTTGCATGCTTGCATATCATTTCCCATGTCATTTTATGCCTTAATGCATTGCCTCGGTTTGCGTGCCCGCGGGCACGCACTTCGAGGCGCTCCGTTTTCATTCATCGGCAGCTTATGTGAGTGTGGTTGAGGCCCTCTCATGTTGGCGTAAGCCCAATTTGCATTTTCATGCTTGTATGCCATTGCCTCGGTTTATGCGTGCTGCAGTGCACGATTTCGAGGCACTTCATTTTATCCGACGGCCTATGTGAGTGTGGTTGAGGCCTCTCATGTTGGCGTAAGCCCAATTTGCATTTTCATGCTTGTATGCCATTGTGCCGGTTTATGTGTCTGCAGCACGATTTCGAGGCACTTCAGCTTTTATCCGACGGCAGCCTATGTGAGTGTGGTTGAGGCCCTCTCATGTTGGCGTAAGCCCAATTTGCATTTTCATGCTTGTATACCATTGCCTCGGTTTATGCGTCTGCCAGCACGCATTTCGAGGCACTTCATTTTTATCCGACGGCCTCCTATGTGAGTGAGCCGAGGCTCTCCCATGTTGGTGTAAGCCCATCCCGATTCCGTGTGCCATTTCATTGCATTTCATCATTGCCTCGGTTTGCGTGCCTGTGGGCGCGCATTTCGAGGCACTTTAGTTTTATCCGATTTTCTCATCTTATCATCGTCTCGGTTTGCGTGCCCGTGTGCACGCATTTCGAGGCACTTCGGTCTTATCCGATTTGTCTTTCATCATTGTCTCGGTTTGCGTGCCCGTGGGCACGTATTTCGAAGCATCTCATTTTCATCTCATTTTCACAGCATTGTGCATACTAGGCTGTATCTTAGTTGCATTTCATGCATATCATGCATATTGCATCGTGTTCGGGATAGGCGTTAGCCCGGGCACGGGAAACGAGGTACGTTTCGTACTCCGAGTGACGGAACGGGTCTCAATTCCCAAGTCACCGACACTCCGGATTACCCATGATGGAGTTAGGTTTTATTGTAGCATTCATATACATTCATCCTATATTGAGTTGTGCGATCCGATTCCTCGACCATCATGCATCGAGATGCGTGATTGGTGGCACGAGGATCGAGGCATGCATATATTTGTGAAATACATTGCTATGCCCTTTTCCTGCTCTCTGTTACAGCAAAATCGAGGATCAACAACTTTTCGGAGTCCGGCGCGCCTTTCGAGAAATACTGCAAACAGAGGCTAATCAGGGCATCCCAGTGGATTTCCACCCGAGGCAGCCCAGTAGACACTATACATCGGTTAAGGCATCCTCGCTTGCATGCCGCTTTTACCGCTTTCCAAGTTTAATTTGTTAATCTGTATTATTCTTTCATTTTCGGACTGTATTATTATTTTATTCGGACCCTCTGCGCGAGGGCAATGTTGTAATAAGGGTGTGTGAGTGTGATGTATGTCTTCCAACCCCCATTTCTTTTTCCCTTTTATTTATCCGCTTACAATGGTTAGATATAGGGCATATTTCAATTAGCATACAGCATGACAGCATGTTTGCATCATTCATCTGCTTTGCATGCACTGCTCGTGCATCATACAACCGCATCTGTATTTCAATTCCAAGTTGAGTACTTGATAGTTGTTGCATCTCATATGCCATATTTAGAATAGCCGAGCCTGCTATAGTTGCATTTTGCATGTGTTGCATTAGGCATTTCAGTATATTTAGGATTCATGCATGATTTCTAATCGCTTGCTTTTGGCTTGGAGTACTCGGTAAGTGGTTATGCTTTAGCATCCTTGCATGCGTGTGAGTGTTGCCATGATAGCATGCTTGCCATGAGGCTATGTGCTTATGTGATATAACTGCCTTGAATGCCTGTGGATGAAGGTTGAGTTATCTGAATCGGGACAATGCATTGACTGTTTGTTTTAAGCCCACTAGATAGTGGCAACATCACTGTTTTCTAAGCCCACCTGAGGGTGGCAAATCCGCATTTTAGCCTACTTGCGAGTAGCACCATCAAACCATTTTCAAACAAACAAACATGAAATGTTTTTTTCCAATTCAGACGGCCCATTCTATACTTGTTTGCTGCGAGCATCACATAGTAACCTAGGCTAAATAACCAGAATAAGAACTCACAATGTTTTCAAAAACAGATATCATGGTTAGTAGAGGCTTGCTTTGACTCGAGAGGGGTGCCCACGATGTGACCTTCCCTAATCGTACCCAAGTTCCCGAGCCAACTTTGGTGATGACGGACACGTGGCCTTTTGGCACCGAGTTAGGGTTTCCTAAATTTCCCATTTTAAAAAATATTTAGGTGGCGACTCATATCCGCAAAGCAGTCCATGTTTGGCACTTCTTTCAAAAATCTGCTTTTTCTTCAAAACGATTTGCGGATTTGGACTCTTTGGTTCGAGATTTGGAACCGCAACAAAATCGAGTCCGAATCAGAAGAGGTCCTCATGGGCGTTGTTACAGCTTCGCGACTTCTGGGATTTAGAGAGCTTAACTCGAACTCATGATATCTGCTTTTGACTATGTTTGTGTGTTTCTTTGCATTGCATTTGCATTGGTGCGCCTAGGACACCGTGTTTGCCATCTGCTATTCTGGCGGTTTGCCGGAGGCTTGTCTTGTCAAGGCATGTCCATAAGGTCGACTGGACGCTCTCGCCAAGATGGGAACACAAACACGGTTTTGCGGGCACCCTTTGACCATTCGACCTAGTGCATATTCAGATCCATAGTGACCATTCCAAACTAGGACAAAGTTGCTTGCCCGATATAGGTTGTTTGAAACCGCAGCGTGTGTAGGGAAACCCTAGTTCGTGACAAAATAGGACAGGAAACCCTCCCCAACATAGGGGTGTTTTGGCTCTCACTTATCTGTTATGTGCTTGTTAGAGTGCGTCTCTACAGGGAATGCATGTATCAGTTTACAAGTTTGAGCATTAGGCCTGCGGGCACCAATTCAGTATTTTGGGTATCAGGCCTGCGGGCATCAGTATTTGGTGGAATCAGTTTTACCTGAGGGTATCAGATTACAGGCGGAATTTTGGACAGAATTCAGTAGAGGGCACACTCATTCAGCTATGCTCGTATCTGTTCAGGTGAAATCAGGCTGAGATGCTGTCTGTTTTCTCTTTTGCTAGGTAGTCTTGGGAACCATAGCTTCAGAAGGCTCCACTATCCCCCAGGTACATTGAACTAGTGCTGATAGACTTTGTGAGGTCAGAAATTTGATTCAAGGGAAACCAGTGTTCTTCCGCTGAGGCAAGGCAAAGAAAGGCCAGTTAGGGCTCACCGGTTCATCTGATCCGCCAGTCACCAGTCACATTACCTCGATCGGAGCACTAGCATTTACCTCTATCATGGCGCAGCCCTCGGCAAATTTGGAGGATTTGCTGATCCATTTCCAGCAATCAGTGGATTCGCTGCAACAAGACATGGTTAGGCAAGCCGAAACATTGCAGAATATGATATTCAAATTTAAGGACCTCCGTGACATCGGGGTTCAAATCAAGGAGGCCATCCGACAAGGGATCTTTGTGGAAGATAATGAGCCGTCAAAGAAGGATGTTGTTCACAGTTCCAATGCTACCACTGATGGTAGCACAGCTGTGGAATGCTCAGAAGTAGACCCTATCACCACTTCCCTCATTAGCCAAAGACCAACCATTTCAACACGGCACCAAGCCCGAAATTTCCATCCTCTGTACATGAGTCTTTCTCAAGCTTTGCAAATGTTACGGGAAAAAGGGCACCTAGAACTCCTAGAACCCCAACCCCTTTCAAGCCCTCTTCCATCCGAGATATGACCCAAATTAACCATCGTTACCATCAACAAAGACGGTCATGATATTTAACCGTTGCATCCGCCTCCGTCATAAGATTCAGATCTTATTGACGAAGAGATTATAGCTCCACCAAAGGGACCTCAGCCACCACAAACTGTCACCCCACATCTCAACCTCATCCATATATCGCCCACCTATGACCCCAAAGATATACATCACCCCGCCCATCTACCCAAGCCCGAGTTGTTTATCCCGAAAGCATGGACTTATGCATGATGGGTGCATCAACCCCACTCATCCCAAACTCAGTGAACCCATTACTTCTGAGCTAAAGAGAATGATCGAAGATCTTCAAAGAACTGTGACCGATCTGGCCTCCGGGACATTGGCTCCATCATCGACCACACCACATGTTGGGAATTTCATGTCAAAAGGCTCCTCAGTCTTGGGGCAAGCTGCATCCGAGGAAGGCCAATCCCTTGGCAAAGTGGAGGCGAGTGGAAAGAACAAGACAGGGGTGGACATGGATCTCCATGAGCATCTTCTGTTGGTTGTTGAGGCTTTGAAAGCCGAGGGACTGAACAAAGAGCAAGTGCTCACAGTCGTTGCAAAAACTGTAGATGGCACTTTTGCCACTCAAGTCGGGGGCAGTTTGAATCAAAGGCAAAACTGGGAGAAGGGTCGTTGTATCAGAAACAATCCTCCACTCGGAAGAGATCAGCAAACCAGGCCAGCACCTGCCAATCTCTCTGTTGGTGCGTCCAGCAAAAATCCACAAACCCAGAAATACCAACCCCGAGGTCGGAGGGTCTTCCATGCCCTCCACATGCCTTTGTCCAAAGCTTTCCAAATCCTTGTTGGACAAGGCCATCTCAAACCCCTTGAGCCTCGGCCTCTCCCAAACCCTCTTCCGGCTACACATGATGCTATCCAGTACTGCGAGTACCATCAGCAAACTGGCCACGCTACTGACATGTGCTTTCGTCTTCGCCACGAAATACAAGATCTGATCGACAACAGAGTCATCCCCGTACCGGGTCCTACAAAGTCTATCGGCACTTGATCAGTGAACTTGTGGGGGGATAATGTGATGTGAATGGGGGATGAACCACCAGCGGGCAGCGCTTGATTAACTCCAGACGTGGGAATGGCACGCACTGTTCTGAGCAATGTGCAAATACCAGTTTTTGCATTTTGACTTGGGTATTGGGTCAGCCTTGTCGTTTTGTTTTGAGTCTGTTTTTTTGTTTTAAGTCAGTCTTTTTGTTTTGGGTCTGTCTTGTTGTATCGAGTCAGTCCCGTTGTATAGGAGTCGGGTGATTTCGGGGGTGTTACCTCGAGCGTCACCATTTTGTTTTTTTGTTTGTCTTTTCGTTTTGTTTTGAGTATGTTTCTGCCAGGGAGCCAGTTGTGCCAACAGATTTTGAATGAAACAGCAGTGATTTCCACACTCTCGCATTTGCTTCTGCCGTGTGTTAGTTGCACCGGGTTTGAATGAAATGGCGCAGCATTCCACCGCTTTTGTGCCTTGAAGTCATTGTAATGACCTGAGTTTTTCAAGACTTTGTGGACACTGCAGTGAAAACAAAGAGGGAGGAATTCCTCGGGATTTGCAAAACTTTGATCAAATGAGAGAAAGAGAGGCGTGCTAAGCCTTTAATGAATGAAATCATGCTTGTTAGTGTGAGTACTGAGAAGGACCCTGGCTTTGATCCAGATTGATCCTACACTGTCTTCAGCGCGAGCGATTTGTCGTTTTCTTAAAAACTTTCAAAAAAATGTTTTGCACGGTCCTGCGAAGACATGTGTGGAATCGCTCTTGAGATTGTGCAGCTTAGGATCACTCTCAGCCTCGAGACTCAACCCCTTTGCTTCCGAACCTTGAGCTTGAATTCAGAAGGTTCAATGGTTGACCACGATGTAAGGCCTGTGTGGCCAGATTTGAAGCAGCCCTCGAACGAGAGGCACCAAAGTTAGATCAAGAAGGTCAGACCTCATCAGAAGAAGCTTGCAAAGCTAGATCAGAAGCACTCCTTGAACTAGGGCCAAAAAATATCCGATGTGCTCGAAGAGCCAAAGGTGGATCCTTCAGAATCAATACAATGACCACTCTCCGGGATACAAAGGGCTTCAATCTCAAAACCATTTGGCATGGACTTGTTACACTTTTACCCTTTGAGAGGCTCGCTGGGCCGAAAACTCGAAAGGGCGACTCAGGCAAAAGTTAGAGCGAGACAAAAATATATATATACAAAAAATGCAAAAAGAAAAGAAAATGCAAAAAAAAAAAAGAAAAAAAAAAGGAATGAAAAGAATAGGAAAAAAAAAGAAAAGAAAGAAGAACAAAGCTCGCAAGGTCGAAAACCTGCAATAGGCGCCTTGGCAAAAGTTAGAGCATAAAAGGAGAGGTTAAATACCCGAGTGTACCTTAACCCCGAACTACGTAAGGCTTGATTCCCATGTTTGGGATACGTAGGCAACTTCATCCTGAAGTCCAGCCGTAAAACGATTCAAATTCGATTGTGTCCATGCGATGGTTCTGGTCATCCTTGCCTTCTCTGTATCTGAGAGTTCGGTTGTCATCATCACTCTGAGGACTGATTATAATGTGCTGCGACGCCATCCAAACAAGGGGCAACTTTCCGTTGCCATTCAACGCGCCGCGGTGCCGTTCAAATAAGGGGCAACTTTCCGTTGCCATGCAACCCTCCTCAAGCAAGGGGCAGTTTTCCTCCAGATTCGAGGTTGTGCATCTCAAGAGTAGGTTCCGCACTTGTTGAGCATGGGCCGTCTGCAAAAATAGTTTTTGAGAATTTTTACTGAGGCTGACTAATTCTCTCGAAAATTGTTCCATCTTTTCCAAAAAACTGGACCTTTTCCCTGGACTCAAAAAAGGAAAATTTTCAGTGCTCATAGCCTGAACTGCATGATTTCAAATCAAAAATCGAACAAACATGTTAATCTAACTCTCATTTTGGTCAAAATTTTTTAGGAGAAAGCTCAAAAATAAAAAATGGTCAAAATGATGAACTAGGGGCACAATTGAGTCAGGTGTTCTGTCTTTTCCCCGTAGCCAATGCATTTGCCAGAAAGGGCACCATACTTGCCAAGAAGGGCGCTCTACCTGCCGGAAGAGGGCACAACGGAAGCTAACAGCAAAAGGGCAGAAGGCTCTCTCACCCTCCAAGCAGCGAGGTATCAAGCCAAGTGCGAAGCACGAACTGGAATGGGCCAAGACATTCCACTCCATCATCTGGACAGATCTGATCACGTCCAAACTCCCCAGCAAAGCATCATCAATCGATGTCAGCTACAGATTTGCTACACATCCTGTTGTAGCACAACCCCTCTGTGGGAGGACTTCACCAGCTGTGAGCGGAAGAAAGAAAATCTAGCAGAATGCTAGAGGCACGAGCCCACAACTTGCTGTTTATCCATCAACCACCCAGGGGAGGGATTGAAAAATGAGAGATTGAAGAATAGAGAGATGTGCGATGAGAGAAAAAGTGAGAAAAGGGCTTTTTCAGAAAAACAGAGCTTGAGGGCCGAGTGATGTGAGAATCACAAATAAGAAAGGATGGGAAACACTACCCGGTGAAACAGGCTCCCTGTGCACGTCTGAGTGTCGTGTCTTTTTGTTTTATCTCGATCCTTGTTTTGAGTCGTCTCGAGTGTTACTCGATGTGTCTAGGTTATGTGCCTTTTGTTTTCTTGTTGAGTCGTAGTGTGTCAGATTCAACAGAGGCTCAATACCCGATTGAGAACTTATGCTCACTCTCAATTTCAAAAAATCGTTTTGTGCTCGAAAAGTCGTGTCGTTCTCCACATTTGTGCAAAATAGAATTTGTTCTTTCATAAAACCGCAGGGTTCAACCCAGGTCATATGAGAACAGTGAAACCAGGACCTATCTGAAGCTATGAGTTTCGGGCTGCAAAGCAAAAGCAAAAGAGGAAAATGTCGAGCATCTGAGTTTGTTCCAACTTCAGTAAGTTCCGAGACTACACTCCGTGTGTACCTCTTCAGGTCTTGCCAATGTTCCGAAGTATGAGTGTGCCTCTACCTCAAGCTCAAGATCAAGTCTACTTCAAGCCAGAATGGCGATCAGACGTGCTCTCCTCGAGTACCGTTCCCTGCCAGAGGCATCCTGGCCGTGTTTGCGATGAGTTCCTAGGAGACCAACTGCGACGGTGGAAACTAGAGTTCAAATGGTCGTGGCCTAGAACGCAAAGGTTCGAGATTTCCGAGACTAGAGTCTGGTTTAAATACCCAGAGGAATGTCCTCGGCTTGAAATCTGTATGGCAGCCCCATAGATTGAGATAGCATGTGTATGCGCCGCCTCGATATCTTGAACCAACCTAGTCTCACACCGTTGGAGAATAGGGAAAGTTGTGAATATGATCAGAAAACAAGCAGCCGTAGCTCTTACATGCAGATGTTGTTACTTGTCAGTATTCCAAAGCCTTTATACTGTGAGTTCAAGGTAAAGTGTTCGAACAGCACGAGGGGAGATCCCCGTTGGAGAAGAGCGGTTCACCGCCACTCACCTCATGAGGTACTTTCTAAAAGCGCCGCTTTGTCCATTTATTGCTTTCCGTAAGCATCATGCATTGTATTGCATTGTACCTATCAAGTTTCTTTCTCATTTCACTTAGTGTATCGATCACACTTCTCTCATTTTAGTGTATCAATCACACTTCATTCATTTTTGTGTATCTATCACACACATTCTCATTTTCTATATCACATTTTGTGTATCCATCACGCACCTTTAGTATATCCATCATACTCGTCCACTTAGTGCATCTATCACATTTTGTGTTCACCTTTAGTATATCTATCATACTCTGCTCACTTTGTGTATCAATCACACCATGCTCATTACTCGCATTGTCATGCACACTTCACCTGCACTTGTTAGTGCATTACAAATCAATCGCTGTTTAGCGTGTCGCCTGCTTTTGTGCGGTTTATCAATCGCGCTATTTTGCGCACCTCAATCGCACTGTCTTGTGCATTTCAAATCATTCGTGCTATTTTGCGCATCGCACTGTTTTGTGCAGTTAATCAATCGCGCCATTTTGCGCACCTCAATCGCACTGTCTTGTGCATTTCAAATCAATCGCGCTGTTTTGCGCGACCGCTTTTGTGCGTTAATCAATCGCGCTATTTTATGACCTCAATCGTGACCGCCTTGTGCATTTCAAATCATTCGCGCTATTTTGCGCGACCGCCTTTATTTTGTGCGGTTTATCAATCGCGTTGTTTTATGATCGCCTTTATCTTGTGCATTTCAAATCGATCATTTGTTTTGCGTATCGCACTGTCTTGTGCATTTCAAATCGATCACGCTGCTTTTTGCGATCGCCTGCTTTTGTGCGATAATCAATCGCATTTGTTTTGACGTGTCGCCTTTGTCTTGTGCATTTCAAATCAATCGCGCTGTTTAGCGTATCGCACTATTTTGTGCACTGTATCATTCGACCGGACGAATCGCGCAGGTATCGTATCTTCTCCGTGTGAGACGCGACGAGAATTGAATAATTCTCCGCATTCCTAACTGCATGAAATATAGTTGTTGCTTTGCATTCTTGCTTATAACTGTTGCATCTATTTGCGAATACTTGCTTCATTACAGCCTGCTGCATTTGCACGAACATCGAGTTACATTTGGCATCCTGTTGCTTTGCATTCTTGCTTATAACTGTTGCATCTATTTGCGAATACTTGCTTCATTACAGCCTGCTGCATTTGCACGAACATCTGTTACATCTGGCTTCTTGCATACCATTTGCATTTTGCCCCCTGCCTGCGGGCATACATATCTCTATTTATCTTGTATGATTGTCTAAGTCTTCGGCCTTGTCAAAAATGGGTCGTCTCTAGGCTTTGACATTCACTCCCGTCATTCTTATGACTTCCGAGTTCTGTCAAAGAGGGCAAATCAGAGACACCCCATTTTTGACCGACCTTAAGACTTCGGACGTCACCGATTGAGCGCTTCGGTGATGTTGCATCTAGTCTGCTCGTGAAGTCTCGAGTCGCAGGCGCCCGCCTCCGGACTTCCGAACTCTCTTCTCAGGCCTTGTCTCGATTTGCGAACCGACTCGGTTTTCTGCTTTTCTTTCCGAGGGAAGGAGTGGTCCCAGAGACTATCTCCCAAAGGGCCGTGAGCTACTTTTTGTGGTCAGAGGCCATTTTGCCCATTTCGGAGTCTTGTTCCTGCTGAGCCGTTAGGCCGTGTGCCTCGGTTCGGGACCGCCCAACCATCTCCGATTTCTCCGGTTTTTGGCATGCATCTTATTTACTCCCATTTAAGGGACACTGGGGGCTCAGAAACCCACTTCGCAGCCGAACACCACTTCCGGTGCCCGGCAGCCCATTTTCGGGATCCCGAACCGCGCGGTTTTGGCCCCGAGCATTCATTTTGCATCGATGTCTGTTCATTTTTGGCAGACACCTCTATTTGGTCATTCCGAGGAACACTGGGGTCTCAGAAACCCACTTCGCAGCCGAACACCACTTCCGGTGCCCGGCAGCCCATTTTCGGGACCCCAAACTGCGCGGTTTTGGTCCCGAGCATTCATTTCGCATCCGTTTTCTCCGGTTTTTGGCAGAGACCTCTATTTTAGCATTCCGAGGAACATTGGGGTCTCAGAAACCCACTTCGCAGCCGAACACCACTTCCGGTGCCCGGCAGCCCATTTTCGGGACCCCGCGCGGTTTTGGTCCCCGAGCTTTCGTTTTGCATTAGTTTTTGTTCAATTTTGGCAGGTACCTCTGTTTCATCATTCCGAGGAACACTGCGGTCTCAGATGCCCACTTCGTGGCCGAACAAAATCTTTTGTTTTTGCCCTCAAAATATCTAGATATTTTGCCCTCAAAATATCTAGATATTTGGGGAAAGATATTTTCCATCTTTTTGGCTATAAAACCAGCAACTTCCAGCTGGGGGAAGGGTTAGAGAAACCCTTTGGGAGCTCCATACACACGGCTCCTCTCCCTCTCCATTTCCAAGCTTCAAACATCCAAGTTTGCTCCCATTTTCTTCATCATCTTCAAGCTCTATCATCACCACTCCATTTCCAGCAGCAAGGGAGGGATTCCAGAAGCTTGAAGTCATCAAAGTTGGTCCAAGAAGTAGTCAAAGTATTGGTCTTCAAGGGTAAGTTCACTTTCCCTCTTTTCTAGCTCATTCTTGCACCAATTTCTTAGCCCACTTGCTCACTGTTTTGAGCTCCGGCCCTAACTGAAAGGGGCCTTATTTTGAGCTATTCTACATGTTTGATTAAGGGCTCAACCCCATTTGAGAGCCCCATTTGGTACTTGTTTCAATATCATCTTATATGTCAATATTTTGCATTGAATATTTGGCCTATGTGTGATCTGTGTTCGAGCCTGAAATAAACTGATTTTGGGCCTATTTTGAGCCCCTCTTCAACATTGAAGAAGGGCTCAACCATGTTTGGTGACTCTATCATGCATCTCCTTTGTAAATCCTCCAAATTACCGTAAACTTGCATGCTTTTTTTAGCTTATGTACATTTATTTTTGGAGCATGATATAAACTGATTTTGAGCCTATTTTGTGTCCCTCTACAACATTGTAGAAGGGACCAATCTTGTTTGGTGTCTCCATGAATGGCCTCTCTTTGTATCTCTCTTTGGTCATGTTTTGCATGCTTTGTTAGACTTATTTGGCTCCGGATTTCAGCCTTCATCAGGCTTAGAAAGAGCCTTATTTTTGTCTCCTTGTCTTTCTTTGTTAAGGTCCTTAAGCCATTTGGTGTTTTGTTTTGGTACTTCATGTTGTATCCATCAAATTTTCCGTAAATTTGCATGTTTGTTTAGGCCATTCTAGCTTCTGTTTCTGGCCTTCATCAGGCTTAGGAAGTATCTTGTTTTGGCCTATTATTTTTATTTTATTAAGGGTCTTAGGCCATTTGATGTTTGCTTATGGTACCTTATGTTATAGCCCCTTTTTGGTCCATATTTTGCATGCTATGCTTAGCATATATACATACTGATTTAGAGGTTGTCATCTCTTGCATTTGTGCATATTTTTGTTCCATCTTCAATGTTGTAGAACTGATTTTTTGGGTTTGAGCATTGTAGATATCACTTGCTTTGTAAATCCTCTCTTTTTCCGTATTTTTGCAAGCTATTGTTGTCATATCTATGCTTACAATTTGGCCATGTTTTGTACTTGAAAAATGCTATTTTTGGGGCTGCCTTGCTACTGTTTTTGCTTTCATGTGCCAATTTTGCATGTTTAGCATAGCCGTAGGCCATTTCGGGCACTTAGAATTGCATTTCGGGATGATTTCATGCATTGATTGTCATATCCGATCATTTCGGGGCTGTTTTCCCTTTATTTAGTGGCAGAAATTTGGTTTGCATGCTTGCATATCATTTCCCATGTCATTTTATGCCTTAATGCATTGCCTCGGTTTGCGTGCCCGCGGGCACGCACTTCGAGGCGCCCCGTTTTCATTCATCGGCAGCTTATGTGAGGGTGGTTGGGGGCCTCTCATGTTGGGGGTAGCCCCATTTGCATTATCATGCTTGTATGCCATTGCCTCGGTTATGCGTCTGCAGTGCACGATTTCGAGGCACTTCATTTTTATCCGACGGCCTATGTGAGTGTGGTTGAGGCCCTCTCATGTTGGCGTAAGCCCAATTTGTATTTTCATGCTTGTATGCCATTGCCTCGGTTTATGCGTCTGCAGTGCACGATTTCGAGGCACTTCATTTTTATCCGACGGCAGCCTATGTGAGTGTGGTTGAGGCCTCTCATGTTGGCGTAAGCCCAATTTGCATTTTCATGCTTGTATGCCATTGCCTCGGTTATGCGTGCTGCAGTGCACGCATTTCGAGGCACTTCAGTTTTATCCGACGGCAGCCTATGTGAGTGTGGTTGAGGCCCTCTCATGTTGGCGTAAGCCCAATTTGCATTTTCATGCTTGTATACCATTGCCTCGGTTTGCGTGCCCGTGTGCACGCATTTCGAGGCACTTCATTTTTATCCGACGGCCTCCTATGTGAGTGAGCTGAGGCTCTCCCATGTTGGTGTAAGCCCATCCCGGCATTCCGTGTGCCATTTCATTGCATTTTATCATTGCCTCGGTTTGCGTGCGTGTGGGCGCGCGTTTCGAGGCACTTCGGTTGTATCCGATTTTCTCATCTTATCATCGTCTCGGTTTGCGTGCCCGTGTGCACGCATTTTGAGGCACTTCGGTCTTATCCGATTTGCGTTTCATCATTGTCTCGGTTTGCGTGCCCGTGGGCACGTATTTCGAGGCATCTCATTTTCATCTCATTTTCACAGCATTGTGCATACTAGGCTGTATCTTAGTTGCATTTCATGCATATCATGCATATTGCATCGTGTTCGGGATAGGCGTTAGCCCGGGCACGGGAAACGAGGTACGTTTCGTACTCCGAGTGACGGAACGGGTCTCAATTCCCAAGTCACCGACACTCCGGATTACCCATGATGGAGTTAGGTTTTATTGTAGCATTCATATACATTCATCCTATATTGAGTTGTGCGATCCGATTCCTCGACCATCATGCATCGAGATGCGTGATTGGTGGCACGAGGATCGAGGCATGCATATATTTGTGAAATACATTGCTATGCCCTTTTCCTGCTCTCTGTTATAGCAAAATCGAGGATCAACAACTTTTCGAGTCCGCGCCTTTCGAAATATCGCAAGCAGAGGCTAATCAGGCATCAAAGGATTTCCACGAGGCAGCCCAAGAGACACTATACATCGAAGCAAGGCATCCTGGCTTGCATGCCGTTTTACCGCTTTCCAAGTTTAATTTGTTAATCAGATTATTCTTTCATTTTCGGATCAGTATTATTATTTTATTCGGACCCTCTGTGAGGGCAATGCTGTAATAAGGGTGTGTGAGTGTGATGTATGTCTTCCAACCCCCATTTCTTTCTCCCTTTTATTTATCCGCTTACGATGGTTAGATATAGGGCATATATCAATTAGCATACAAGATGACAAAGATGTTTGCATCATTCATCTGCTTTGCATGCACCGGGCTCGGCGCATCATACAAACTGCATCTGTATTTCAATTCCAAGTTGAGTACTTGATAGTTGTTGCATCTCATATGCCATATTTAGAATAGCCGAGCCTGCTATAGTTGCATTTTGCATGTGTTGCATTAGGCATTTCAGTATATTTAGGATTCATGCATGATTTCTAATCAGTTTTCTGTTTTGGCTTGGAGTACTCGGTAAGTGGTTATGCTTTAGCATCCTTGCATGCGTGTGAGTGTTGCCATGATAGCATGCTTGCCATGAGGCTATGTGCTTATGTGATATAACTGCCTTGAATGCCTGTGGGTGAAGGTTGAGTTATCTGAATCGGGACAATGCATTGACTGTTTGTTTTAAGCCCACTAGATAGTGGCAACATCACTGTTTTCTAAGCCCACCTGAGGGTGGCAAATCCGCATTTTAGCCTACTTGCGAGTAGCACCATCAAACCATTTTCAAACAAACAAACATGAAATGTTTTGTTCCAATTCAGACGGCCCAGTCTATACTTGTTTGCTGCGAGCATCACATAGTAACCTAGGCTAAATAACCAGAATAAGAACTCACAATGTTTTCAAAAACAGATATCATGGTTAGTAGAGGCCGGTCTTTGACGGCGAGAGGGAATTCACGATGTGACCTTCCCTAATCGTACCCAAGTTCCCGAGCCAACTTTGGTGATGACGGACACGTGGCCTTTTGGCACCGAGTCAGGGTTTCCTAAATTTCCCATTTTAAAAAATATTTAGGTGGCGACTCTGTTATCTGGCAAAGCAGTCCATGTTTGGCACTTCTTTCAAAAAAATCTGTTTTTCTTCAAAACGATTTGCCGGATTTGGACTCTTTGGTTCGAGATTTGGAACCGCAACAAAATCGAGTCCGAACTGTAGCGAGGTCCCCCGCGGGCGTTGTTACACTTGCCTTAGTTGCCTCTTTAATGCTTTAAAAGCATGTATTGAATGGTCCATGTTTTGGTCATTGTGCATGCCTTTGGTTTCAAGCCTCTTAGATGTCATCTAAGTGGCCTTTTGGCTTTGTTTTAACATGCTAAAAACCTGTTTTTAGTTGTTTAATGCATGCCATAATTGTCTTGCATAGGTATAGTTCAGTGCCTCATTGACTTGCTTTAAGTCTTGGACCATTTGCATGCTTTGTTTGGCCTATCTTGAGTTGGTTTGGCACCACACTTAGACATGATTTTAGAGCTCATGTTGCATGCTAATCATCCATGTTATCTCCTTTCAAGTGTGCTTGAGAGTGGTTTGTTTAATGCTTAAGTTGTGTGCCTTAACATGTGTACATGTGCATGTGTGTTTAGCTCTCATACTTAGCATTTTGGCTACTGATTTTAGGCCTAGTTAGAGTTGCCTAGATCGTGTTTAAGTCCACCCCATTGTTTGGTTTACATGTTTGTCTTGTAGGTGTGTTTGCATATTAACATCCTTACATTACATTGTCCATGCTGCATGCTAGCCGACATGCTTAGGATTTCATTGCATTCACATACATGCTAGGCCTCTTGAGATAAACATGATAGAGGTTTGGCACCCTTGTTTGTTTATATGGTTTGCGTGCATTTGAAATTGAAAGTGCACATTTGGCTCCTTGGGCCATCATGCATGGGAATGCGTGATTGGTGGCCCGAGAACCGAGTCACATCCCCCCTTTGAGTCACAAATATGATAAGGGGCATGATTGGTGCACACATTGTTTGAATTGAGCTGCCATGCAAGTTTTTGCCCTCTACTCCTGTGAGTTGCAGGTTCTGCAGACATTCAGTGCCGGCCGGCAGTATTTAGTGCCGACCGGCAGCAAACTTATGGCCGGTGGATATATCTTGTGCCGGTGACCACATACTTCAGCCGGTGGTTTTTCCCCTCAGCCGATGATACCCCCCAGTGCCTTGAGAAGTGGTTCTGAGACTTTGGCAGTTTCCAGAGGAGCAAAGCAGGGAAAATAGAGGCAGGCTAGGCATGGCAGTGCAATTCCGAGCAGAATCCGAGTGTGCATGCATTGGGCCCTCGCCCCGAGGCAGTTTACTGTTTTTCTTAGATTAATTATTTTGTTAATTTAATTAATTTGTAATATTTAATTAGCTTGCATAGTTAATTAATCTGTATTATTCTTTTGGTCCCTCTGTGTGAGGGCATATTTGTAATAAGTGTGCATGGGTGTGTGCATGTCTTCCAACCCCCACTTCTTTCTTCCTTTTTACTTACCTGCTTTTAATGGTTAGTATTAGGGCACGTTTATTTTAGCATACCTTATGCTATGCATGCGTGCATCCATGCATTTGTTGACATGCACCGGGCTCGGTACATCATACAAACTGCATTGTATTTTCAATTCCAAATTGAATACGTGCATTGAATAAAGTGCATTTCACATGCCATCTTTAGGGTTAGCCGAGCCTACTCTAAATTGCATCCTTGCCTGTGTTGCATTAGCCACATAACATGAACTAGCAAACATGCATGTTTGCTAACCGGTTTATTGTTTTTGGCACGGAGTACGATGTAAGTATTTTACGCTTTAGCATACCACATGCGTGTGAATGTTGCCATGACAGTATGCTTACCATGCGGCTAAGTGCTTATATGCGATAAACTGTTTGAATGCCTGTGGGTGGAGGTTGGGTTGCTTGAGTTGGAAAACTCATTGAAATCCGTGTTTTAGCATACTCGCGAGTAGCAATTTCAAAACTATTTTCAAAACGAACGGATATGCAATGTTTATTTCCAAATTAGGCAATCTAGTCTATACTTGTTTGTTGTGCGCATAACATAGTAATTCTAGGCTAATAATTGGAATAAGAGCATGTAATGTTTTCAAAATCGGATATCACGGTTAGTAGAGGCCGGTCTTCGGACCGGATGAAAGGGGGTGCTCATAGCTGACCTTCCCCGATCGTACCCAAGCTCCCGAGCCAAGACCACTTTGGTGATGACGGACACGTGGCCTTCGGCACCGAGTCAGGGTTTCCTAAATTTCCCATTTTAAAAATATTTAGGTGGCGACTCTATAATCTGGCAAAGCAGTCTATGTTTGGCACTACTTTTTCAAAATCTGTTTTTCTTCAAAACGATTTGCCAGAGTTGGACTCTTTGGTTCAAATTTAGAACCGCAACAAACAAAAAGGGAGTCCGAACTGTAGCGAGGTCCCCCGCAGGCTTGTTACACCACCCAATTGTGGGCAAAATCTCTTCAAATGCCCTGCCTGCCCACACTAATAACAAGTGAGTGGCTACCGTCTCCCCTGACTTTGGCCCTGTGAACGAGTCGAAGACAACGCAGACCGTTGCCTCCTTTCTCTCTGTGGGCAAGCTGGGGACTTGTGGCCCAACAGACCACATTTGAAACAAGTAACATCTCCCTGACCACCCCTCATAAAACCTGAACTGGGTACTAGAAAAGTGGACCTCGACTAAGCTTCTTAGGACAACTAGGGGTTAGAACCCCTCTGTCTTTTACTGTCCCCATAACTGTCCTGACTCATCCTAGAGCCCTTCATTCTTTTCTCCTCCATCTACATAATGGTCTCAAGATAAGCCGCCGCCTCCACAATGCGCCCATAATCTCTAATCATAGATCCAACCACTCTGAACATGAGACCAATCCTTAATCTCTTCTCAAACTCTAAGCAACAGCGCTCCTCGGTCGCCACAAGCTCAGGTGCAAACCTAGACAAGCCAGTGAAGATGGCCTCAAACTCGGCCACAGGTGTGTTCAACTGCACCAACTTAGAGAATTGGTCTCTCAACTTCTCCCTAATTGTAGGAGGCAAAAACATGTCTTGGAAGGCGTTGACGAATGCCTCCCAAGTCACCCCAATGTGCCTACGTACACAGTTCCACTATTAACCCATATCTCCCTTCAGCTGGAAGGATGCTAGGGTCACTCTCAGTCCGTCGTCCTGGATGCCAAGAATTTTGAATGTCTTCACTATCTGCTCCAACCACTCATCTGCCTTTAGTGGTTTCTTGGGATCATCCAAAAACTCATCTGGATTCGACTAGAAAAACTCTCGCTTCAGAAACGATGGCCCTGCCTTAGCTACTTGGGCCTAGACTAGATTCTCGGCCCTGAGAATGTCCATGGATTCTCTCAATGCTTCGGCCATTTCACAGGCTAAAGCATTCATGGCCTGTTGACCAACTAGTTCGACCACGTTGGCCTAACCAACCCCTTCTTCCTGCGTCGGAATCTTATCCAGTAAAGGCACTTCGTGCCTCCTAGGCCTACCACGCCTACCACCACTATGTCCACATCTTAAAATCCTAATGAAGGTAATAAAAGAGATTAGCACATTTACAAATGTGTTGAAGCTAACTCATAACGTCCTAGTGTGGTGGACAATAGTAATTCACTCCACATAAATATGTAGTCACATAAACACATAAGAATTTCATTCCCAAATAATGACTGTCCCGCAGCTTTGCCAGAGTTCCAATTAGAAACAGCAGTGATCAAGTGCTCGTCTAATAGGACCTCTAGAAACCTGTCGACTCAACCAACATCCTAGAAACTCAATTCCATACCCACTTAATCACATAAACATCTTATCATGTAAGCACTTCATACATACTAAAGTTTCTATCAAGAGAGGCAAACCCCCTGCTATGGTAATAACCACTTCCCATATACCCAAGCATTCAAACCCGGTACACTCTGATACTAAGTTATAATGCCCTAAAATAAATACAACAAACCCATCTCATAAGCGAAAATATAATTGAATTAACATGGCTTCATTCATCAGAGTGGATATGCATGAGAGACAGATACAAGAAAAAATGAAGGTTAAACAAATAATCATTCGCCTTAATAGCTTACATCTTTCCAAGATAATTCTTGGTTACAAGAAAAGTGGACCTTCAGTCCAATACATTTAAAGCCCTTTGGAAGTACAAAAGTCAAGTACAAAACTAATAATATTTAGCCTTCAGCTCCACAGTCCTCCCAAGCTAAGTCCTTGAATGAGGCATATCACCAGCACCTGAAAATGGTTTTTCCTAAGATAAGGTGAGCCAAAGCCTAGTGGAAACAGTTTAATACAATATATGAATTTTAGCAAGCTTATAAATATAATGCACATGTTCACTGCTCAAAAATAAGATTGTTTACCACTCTTCTTCCTTCCAAAACCATACTATGCCAAGTACTATATTCCAATCCAATTTATATCAATTCGTTTCTCGTCATTTCATATTTCCTCAATTCATGAGTCACACCATTATTATCCAAACAACCCAACTGAGGCTACAACTTAGTGGTTTTCCTACCACTCAATCATTACATACAAACACTTCAATATTCCATTTTATGAAAATTACGTCTGCGGGATTTGTTACCCATATATACACAATGTTTTTGGGACTTTCACCCTAGATGCACAGGCCAACTTAATTTAATGGAGTCCATCTCATTTCTTCTCCCAAACATGGAGTGTTAGGTTTTTATTCTTGGCAATTTCGTTTGACAAAACTCTTTTCAGTTGTAATTTTGTGCAACTTTTATTTCAGTGAAGCTATGAGCTTTTAGATGTGAATCCAACCTGAATTGTGTCTATGCAGAGGAGTTTGTTGTTTTAATCCTATCATGTTTGCCACTTCTCCTCCCAAACATCATACATATATAATGTATTAAAATACAATCATATTCAATGACAACCAACAAGAGATTAGTTTCAATTTACTTAATCCTCATGCAGTTTCTACAACAATCATAGTTATCCTCCACCGATATTCCAAAGCAGATGTTTCTAAACAGATATACAATCTCAATGACAGATAAATTGTCAAAATCTCCATGGGTGAGAGGTAATACATATCCAACTCTGCCATTCACATAAACACTCATAAAATTTCATATTCCCATTACCAATTTCATTATTTTAGTAAAATAATTATTTGAATGATTTAGGGCAAAACCCATTTTCTTCCGAACCTCATCCTGACCACCATATCATCTATTTTAACACATCCCAAGTTCATATTCATTCCTTTGACCCTTTTCAAGGCATCCTTTTTGAAAACCCTTCTTTTGAATTTAAAGCCCAAATCCTAGGTTTGCTAAAATCACCTCCAAACCCAATGCTTCTTACACATCAAGAAATAATCAAGTTCAAAGCTATATGAGAGTGTAGAAAATCCCTACCTCAAAGAGAGAAGATGAGCCAAGCAAGGATAAAACTTCAAAGATGTTCAAACCCAACTCTATTCAGATCAAAATGGAGATCTTCAGATGTTCTACCTTTTTATCAAAGGGATTAGGGTAGAGAACCAACTAGATCTACGTGAAAATATAGAGAGAATGTGAGTTTTAGAGAGAGAGAGAGTCCCGATCTAGGGTTTTGGAGAGAAAATAGATAAAAAAAATGTGATGAAAAAGTAAGTTGCTGTGAATTGACATACGCATAGTCCGCTCTAGCGTAAGAGTTGACGCTCGAGCATCAGACACAATAAGTTACCCCACTCGAGCGCAAGAAATGACCGCTCGAGCACAGAATACACACACCCAGTAGTTTTGTAGAGGACAGACCATCGCTCGAGCGCAAGAAAGGCCGCTTGAGCTAAACCAACTCGAGCATAGAAAGAACCACTCGAGCATAGAATACATTCTCCTAGTTGTTTTGCAGACTTGCAAAAGTACTAAGAGTTTGCAAAGCCTACTCGAGCGTAGGAAGTGTCGCGCGAGCAGAAGAGCAAAAATCTGGGCAACTAGAGTTTGAAAACCAAGTAACCAACCTGTTCCAAACATGTTCCAACCAACTCAATTGCCAAACTTGAGCAAGAATAAACGAGAAATGATATAAACAACATTTAGAAACCATAAGCCTGAGTCCGGAACATTAAAAGGGTCGGGTCAAAACCGGAATCACTTTATTAGGTCTAGTGAATTTATTTTGGGAAACTTATGTGTAGGTCCTAACAAGTGGACTTATTGTTTAATATGTTCTTTGATAAAATGACTTTTTTCAACAAACACTAGTTTAAAAAGTCACTAATTGTTAATTTTCAGCAGCATTTTAAAAGTTTTGTTACAAAAAATGTCACTAATTATAAATTTTAGTGACAAGTTAAAAAAATTGTCACAAAAAAAGTCTTTAATTTTCAACTTTGAACGACAGTTTGAAAAATTCGTCACAGAAAAACATCACTAATTGTAAGTTTTAGTGACAATTTATAAAAACTGTGACAAAAAAGTCATTAATTGTTAATTTTTAGTGACATGTGAAAACAAAAATCGTCACAAAAAAATATTTTTAGCGACGATTTCTCGAGGACTTATTTTCAATAGGACTTTATACGAATTAAGTCCAACTATTAGGATCTATTGGTAGTTTACCCTTTGTGAAGTAATTTGGTGAGAACCTTTTTTATTAGTTTTGGAGGACATTTTATTTCTAATTTTATCCTTTTATATATCTGTTGACTTTTTTTTTTTATCTATTCAAATTTATAACTATCTATTCAAACTTATAACCATTTGTTCAAATTATTTTCTACTTGTTCAGATTTTTTTGCATATCTTATCAAATTTATATCTATCTGTTCAAAATTTATTATATGTTCAATTTTTATTTTATTTTTTTAGAATGAAGTTTTCATTTTGTATATGCTAGATCATGAATTAGTAACTACATCTAATTTCCAAAAAAAATCCCAGTTGTTTCGAACTTTTATTTTTGAATGGAATATTTACAGAATCTCTATGAATAAGATCAAACCTTATTCCATGGTATTTACATGAGGTTCCTCTTTCTTATTTTTAAGAGAGAGAGAGAGAGAGAGAGAGAGAGAGAGAGAGGGTGTGCGAAGAAAAAAGGATAGTGTGTCAGTAGAGAGGTTTAGGGAGGTTCTGGCGGAGCTTGATTGCAATCCTCAGGGTTGTGAATCGTTGGAGAGCTCAAAGCCATAGCGACGATGGAATCAAAGCCATAGTAGAGGTGACAAATGGCGGAGGAATCAAACTACTCATAGTCATCGCTATCGTCATTGTTGAATGGCAAAGTCACGACAGAAAAGCTTGGGCGAACGACAATAGACGATATCGAAGTTAGGTTTTCGAAAATGAAGAGAGAGAGAGAGAGAGAGAGAGAAAGAGAGAGAGAGGAGGGTTTCTATTCAAAAATAAAATAAAATAAAACAAGAGTGATTTTGTAACAACCCCGATTTGTGATTAGCCCATGATCATTGATTAAGACTGCTTAATACATAATCAAGATGACATTCTACGTTAATCGCATGTGTTATATGTTATTTGCATTTATATCTGTTCATGGCAGGGATATCTATTTGTATTTTCGATTTGGTATGGGAGTGGAGGCCTTATCGGCATCTGATCACGAAATTGACTTGGTTTATGTGTTAGATGGAACTTTTAGAACATTATGGTAGGTTTAATTAGAATTCGATTCGGAATCGAATATTTAGAATAAAATAATTATTATTACTTAGCTTAACCGAGACTTAATAAAGTTCTCTAATTAAGCGTAAATAAGGCCTATTTGACTTAAGACTTTCAACATTACATTTGCATTAATTTCCTTGACACAAATGTGGGGGGATGAGGGGAAGAGAGAGAGAGAGAGAGAGAGAGAGAGTGAGAGAGAGAGAGTGAAGAAGAATTGAATTCAAGCTTGAGGATTGTAGAAAATTAGAAGAAATTGGAGGTTTTGGCTTGGAAACTCAAACAATTAGCCATCCAGAGCACAATTGAGAAGCTAAGGTAAGAATTTAACCTTAGTCATGTACTTGAGTTAGCTAGTGTTAGAAGTCAAGTCAGTTAAGAGATGAATCACAAGAATTAAGCTAAGATTGAAGAATTAAAACTCAAGACATGCATCCATGCATATTTCATAGCATTATGAAGTTGATTTCAAGTAATTATCTCATGCATGTCATTATTTCACCTTGGTTTTGGAAATTCATTAAGTTTCATGCCATTTTATATTATTTGGCCATGTTTTAGAAGGTTGCAGTTCATGGCAATTCATGCATGTTATGTTTTGGAAGTTTCAAGTTGAATTATGAATAATTGGCTTACTTTTGGACCTTGATTTTGCAAAACGATCCTTAATTCTTGATGTTGTAATGCCCACATCCTTTAATCCTTTGGAGAGTGTGTTTAATATCCTTATTTTTATCTTGGGAGTCTTTGGAGTTGTTGTCTATTGGTTTTGGAGGAGTACAATCTGATTTAATCTTGTTGGGTCTGGTTGTTCGCATTTGTTCTTGTCAAAAGTTCCTTGGAAACTTAGAATTTTCGCCTTGGGGTCGACACTAGCCTTCCTAAGGGTCGACCCTTGCATGTTGTAATTTTTTTGGAGGTGTTGCTGGAAAATAAGGTCGACACCAGCCTTGGTGGTGTCGACACTTGCCTCTTGTTGCTATCCACAAGGGTCGACACCAGTCTGGGAAGGGTCGACCCTTGTATATTGAAAAATTTGTTTGTGTTGGTTGCTGGAAAATAGGGTCAACCCTTCCTGTCTAAGGGTCAACACCTTGCATGTTGCACATATTACTTTTCTTCTTGGAGGGTCGACACCTCTGCCCGAAGGGTCGACCCCTATGTGTAATTTTCAGCTTTTTGGGTTGGTTTGGGCCCTATTTTTGAGGGGTTTGGGCCTATTATTTTATTGACCTTAGGGCTACTTCTCTACTACTATAAATAGGCTCCAAACATATTCCATTTCACTTTTTCTCTTCTTTTCTCTCTCTCAAAACCATGAGTTCTCCTCTCTCTCTCTCTCTCTTTCTCTAAACTCAAGTTTTTGGCACTAAGATCTCTAGATCTACTCACCTAGAGTGATTGTTTCACCATAGTCCTTTGAGAAAAAGTGTAGATCTCATCAAAAGCTTTCTTTTGGTCCGATTGGTTCGTGGTTTCATCGCCATTGATTTTTGGGTCGTCATCTCTTGGCTTCAAGAGGTAGGAGTTTCTAGTTCTCTTTCAATACCCTCGTTTATGGATGGATTTGTGGTATTTTCTTTATATAAATGCAAAAGTTTATATTTTTATGTATATTGTGATTAATCATGAGATAGGGGGTTAGGGTTTGAAGAGTTAGGGTTTATTAGATGGGTTATGGTTTGGGTGTAAAAGTAATAGAATGGTTGGAATAAAATGTGTTTTTGTGAAAAGCTTTAACTTCTCTTAAAAACCCTAGTTTGGCTCATGAAAATGGCTAATGGTTTTGCTTCAATTGATAGTTGAATCATGAAATTGAGGTTTTTAATTACACATGTACAAGTTTAATTGAAATTTTAAAGAATTTGAGAAATGTATGTAAAAGTTGCGATTGAACTCATAATATTGATGTCTTAAATTATGTTATAATGTGAACCAAACTTGGGGGAAAGGAAATTACTAATGTTATGGATGGTATGAGCTTTGTGTTGAAATGGTTACGTTAAATCTTGTTATGTATTATGTGACTTGTATTGGGCTATGTTATGTTGAGTTGGTTGAGTTGTGTTGTGTGGAATTGAGTTGTGCTGAGTTGAGTTGGGTTATGTTGTGTTGAGTTGAGTTGTATTGGGTTGAGTTGAGTTGTGTTGGGTTGTATTGTGGATGGTACCCGCGCAGGGAGTTGAAAAAAGGTTTTTCGGTGCCCACGACCATCCGTATCATAGCCGGTAAACGTGGGGGATTTGTTTAAAAATTTAAAAATGGTTTTTCAGTACCCACAACCGTCTGTATAATAGCCGATAAATGTGGGGGGGGGGGTGGTTTGAATTCAAGGTGCCCAATTGCCCTGTCTAGGCCTATCGCTGGACAAATGTGGAAAAATATTTTTGGGTGTCCACACAGTCCTGCCGTATTGTGGCTGGTGTAAGTGGAAAAATGATTTTGGGTGTTCACACAGTCCTGCCGTATTATAGCCGGCAAAAGTGGAAAAATTGATGGTTTTCGAAAATGTTTTGGGTGCCCACGTCCTGCCGTATAATAGCCGCAAAATGTGGGGGATGGTTTTTTTTAAAAAAAAGTTGAAAATGGGTTTCGGAAAAAGATACGATTTTTGAGAAAATGATTTTTGAGAATTCACTTCCCGCCGTTTATTAGGCGGAAAAAGGTGGAATGTGCTATGAATTGGGTGCCCGCTATCCCGCCGTATCAAGCCGGCAAAAGGTGGAATGTGTGGTCAAGTGTGTTGAGTTCAGTGATGATACATGTGACTTGTAATGAACTTGTGAAATTACCATTTGATCTGTAAATTGGTATGGAATGAGAATGCATATAGAAATTATTTGAAAAGAATGGATAATGAAATGGTAATTGGGTAAGGGATCGGTGATAAAGAACTTACCGGGTTATTTGTATCTACAAGGAAAGATTAAGAGTTTTGCTTAATTGAATTACAAAGGGTTTATTGTCTGTGTGATGTGTTGAGTTATAGTTGATAATGCAAATGTGGATGTGATGTAATTGTTATTGGATTTCTACGTTAAAAAGTTATAGCAATAAATGATGGACAGACGAGAATGGAATGTATGAGGGTTGTTTTGGGTATTAAGGGAACATGAATTTGAGGTTATGGAGTTTGCATAAATGTAACTAGTAAAAGGGGAGAATGGGAATAAAAAGAGGAATGTTAAGATGGGAATTTAATAAGGAATATTTTGGAATGAGTTAATACATATAAAATAATGTGGTTCCTTAAACATGTTTGTTTCCAAAAAGGATTTTTGGTTTCTGATAAAAAGGATGGTTTTTTGATAGTTAAAGGTTTTCCTTAAATGTTCATATAAATTTTGAGAAAATGGTCCTTTACGTATGCTATTTTGAAATTGCAAAAAAAACTTTACTATATGTTATCACCCTACATGCATGATCATTTTTATCTATAGGATGGTTATTGTTTTAGAACTATGAGATTCCTACTGGGCAATTGTGCTCACCCCTTGTTGTTTCATTTTTTTTTTTTTTTTTTTTTTTGAGATTTCGAATTGATTGGTAGAAGGATTAGGAAGTTCATGTATCTCTTATGTGTAATTTCATTGTGTTGTGATGTTTGTAATCATTTATTTGTAACCCTGTAGCAGGAGCTTGGCATGTATTATCATTATTGTTGTACTCATCATGAGAGAGAACATGTACTATTATGTTTCTATTACTCAAGGGGAATAGGTATTTTTAATTAAAAAAAAAAATGAACCTAAATTTCAGGCACTTGGTAATGTTTTCGAGTAATTAAAAATTTGGGGCATGACAGATGTTTTACAAGTTTAGACATGTTTTTCTCAAGTTTTGGGGCCCAAATGATGTGTTTTGAAGCTTTACACTTGAGTTTTGCATCTTGAACATCAATATGGAAATTTCAAAATTTTGCATCATTGCTCGTGCGACAGAACTTGCGCTCGAACAACCACTCTTTGTTTTGCACTTTCACTTGAGCCACTCAAAGTTGGCTCGAGTGTAAAATTCATGCCCCCCGTACTTTTGCAGACATGAGCCTCCGCTTGAGCAAGAGATCCTACGCTCAAGCGACCGCGGCTGTTTTTGAACCTTGGCTCAAGCAACCAGAAGCTGTGCTCGAGCATAAAATGAGGGCTCTCAGAAGTTTTATAGAATTTTGCAAACCGCTTGAGCGACCAAAGTTCCGCTTGACCGAAGACCCTATTTTCAGAAATTTGACTAAGTGTTACAACGCATATTTGGCATCCTCATTACATCTTAGGCATTCCTAAGCCTTAATTAAGACATAATAATGAGGATAAGGATTAGAAATACACCAAAATAGAAAAGAAACAAGTTAAGTGTTTTCCGAATGTGTGTTTCAATGTATATCCATTGTGTGTTTGTGTAGGTCACGTGCCGTCGACTATCTGATCCGTCTGCTTTATCTATTCTGTTATTGGAGTCATCTGTGAGTAATAACTCTATAAAGTTATGTTTGACTTTAATTATTTTCTAATGATATGAAATGATCAGTTTATGGCCATCCCTTTATGGGTTATCGGATTTGTTAGCGCTAATGGATGTACAACGTATGATCTTATGGAATATGTGAACTCTAAACACAAATATGAATACGAATATGAATATGAGTATGAGTATGAACATGATTTCGTTTTTGATTTGAATTCTGAATTTTGAATTTGTTATTATTCACTGAACTCTAGCTCACCGTATTATTTATGTATGTAGGTGATTAGGCGCTTGATTAGGCCTAAGTTGCTGCCTAGATTCTTTTGTGTCAACCAGCTACTATGCCTCTAGAGGAGGTTCTCGTTTTGATGCGGTCATGTTCTGTTAACAAGTTTTAAGTTTTTGTTTTCTTCTATTTGACTGAACAAGTTTTTGTAAGTTGTATTTATCTGGGTTTTGGTGACATAAGACTAATCTAAATGTGACATCACTAATATATATATATATAAAGTTTTAAAATTTCTGTCTCATATATGTCTACATAGCTCTATGGACGTTATATTTTTGTTTTCTTCCCCTTTATTTTGTTTAATTCGTTCAAAGGCCTTTGGAAATTCCAAGATTACTGATCGGTTACGATACTAAACCTATAGGGGCGGGTTTGGGTCGTGACAGATTTGGTCTTTTTGATTTATGGACCAAGTGCCCGTTTTCAAATCAAATGGAGCAATCCGTATTTTAATCAAATCTCAGAAGGGGTATTTGTAATTTATCCATAAAATTATAATGTTCTATAAAAAATACTACAATGATTCATAACTTTTTTTTCTCAAAATGATCCATAATATCTCTCATCACAAAAAATTTATAACAATTGTATATCTTTCATAACATAGTCACAATTTGTTACATAATTACAATGGTTGGTAATTTTCACTTTATGAGGGCATACCGTAGATCAATAATAACGTTTACCATAAACTGATATAATACACACAATAAATATTTAGATCAATAAAATTTTACTATAAATTTACATAATACACAATAAATATTCATAACTTTCACCACAAACAAACAATCACAATGTGTGTGTGTGGTTTTTTTTTTAATTTTATTTTTATGATGTGCTTCTTTTAAGGTGCACACTCTGTATTTCTCCAAATAAAAATAAAAATAAATTACAAATACCCCTCCTAAAATTTATCAAAAATATATATTCTCTCCTCACGTTTTGAAGAATACAATGTTCCCTTATTAGAATTTTTCTTGCAATAGAGCTAAGAGGAATAAATTACTCAAATACTCTTTAATACCAAAAAATGAAATTATAATCATACTAACTACCAAATTTTCCTCTCTACACCACGACATTATTCTCCAATTGCCCTCAGTGACACACCAAATACATGTAGATACTAACGATAGTGGTGTTGATTGAGAGTGGGAGAAGGTGATGCAATGGTTGGGCAAAGTGCTCTTACTAGTTGAGAGATAATGGGAAATAAGGAAGGTGAGATAGGGAAAAGAAAAAATAAATAAAGTGTTTAACTCCATAAAGGTTAATATAGGTATTTTCATAAATATAAAAAATAAAAAATTATTACTTATGTCATACACTCTGTTAGTATGATTCAATGGTTGATTAACGTAGTAGGCCATTTGTTATGTGATGATTGGAAATCCCACGGGGTAGAATGTAACTTCTCAAGCGTAAGGAGAATCTCACTATAGCATATAAGAGTTTTAGTAACTAAATTTTTTTGGTCTCTAAAAGTGAAAATTTTATTATAAAAGATATTTAAGGACTAATTTATATCATCGTGATGATAGTCGCTATAAGGTCGTCCCGGAAAGTAAAAAATAACGCTTTTAGTGACAAAATTTTGAAAATGTCACTAATAAATACACTTTATGGACAAAATAATTTGGTCTCAAAATGGTTTATTTTCTGAGACAAAAAATTTGGTCCCCAAAAAATAATAATTCATCACTAATGTCCAATTTTCGTTACTAAAAATATTATAATGACACTTTCGCAACAAAATTATTTGGTCTCTAAAAAATAATTTTGTCCCAAAATTTTAGTTTCTAAAACTTTAATTTTTTATAGTGTCTGTATTTTTAATAAACGTTATCAGGGTCTATTATAATTTACACAAAAATAATAAGCATTTGCAATTGAATCCAAACTCAAGATAATTTTTATTCAGCTCAATAATATAAAGAAGGGTGAAAGTTTTTTTTTTTTTTTTTTGTGTGTTTTGGAAACACAAAAGTTGAAAACCAAAAACAAAAACATCGAAAATGGAACGATACCAAACCCTTCTTATTGCTTGTTTCAATTCCTATTAATCAATAAAATTCAACTTTTGTGTGCAATTAATATGTGAAATTCTTTTACCTAACAAGTTAACAAACACAAAACAAAATATCATTGGTTAACCTTTTGCATTTCAAGTAACAACAGAAGAGTTTTGAGTATTTTCAAGAAATTTGTACCATGAGACATTGTTTGATCCTTGTTAATATTAATTTCAGGTGCCCACAATTAGAAGATACAACATATTGAACTTTGACTTTTATGTGGCAAATACTTGTTAATATTAGTTTCAGATGCACACAATTAGAACATACGAAAAGCATAGAAAATACATTTCGTGCAAATAATTAGAAAATTAGAACACCTAAACAAACATAGAAAATATATGTGTGTCCATAATTAGAACTCAGAAACAAAAATAAATTGTGGTTGAAATTTATTTTTAATTTAGCTTATATCACATCTAAAACCGCTAGGAAAATTTTCAGTGATCCCTTGGGATGACGCGAATTCAAGACGCACTACAAGAAAAAACACAATCGGCGACTAAAGTTTTAGTCGCCAAAGCCCCTTTTTTAGTCGCCAAAGCTATTTTTTCCACTTTCCGCGACTAAAGAGTTTAGTCGCCACTCTGGTCGCCGTTAAATGGTCGCTCATTCCTTTGGCGACGAAACATTTGTCAGTCGGCAATACATATGTCTTCGGCGACCAAATAATTAGTCGCCAATACTCCATTCCATTTTGGAAATTATACTTGTAGCGACTAAATCATTAGTCGCCAAAACTAATTTTTTTTTTTTAATTTATCTTTCGGCGACCAACGCCATTAGTCGCCAATACTAATTTGTTCAAAAAAAAAATAATAGCCTCCGCTGCTTGTCCCAGGGTTCGAACCTGGGACATCCAAGACTTGCACGCCCCTTGACCTTCACCTTCAGCAACACTTGCTCCCCACTACGCCACACACAGATCACATGATTATTGATGCAACATTTATTATTTATATACTATATTCACTGGTATTAATATAAAATTATATATAAAAAAATAAATTCTTTTATTTAATATATTTCATGAAAAAATAAAATATTTACAAAAAAAATTTGGGTAACACTTTTGGCGACTAAATCTCAATTTTAGTCGCCAATTCTCCATTTTTTGGCTACTAATTCTCCATTCTGTCGCTAAAACAAATGAATCCGGCCTAAGCATAGCAGATTTCGCGACTAAACAGAACTTTAGTCGCCAAAACCTCAACTTTGGGCGACTAAAATGCATTTTAGTCGCCAAAACACCTATAATGGGCGACTAAACTGTTTTTTAGTCGCCAAAACCATCACCTTTGGCTACTAAATTGTTTTAGTCGGCAAAAACCATGACTTTTGGTGACGAAAATTCTGTTAGTCGCTGAAAACCATACAATACGCGACCAAAATGATTTTTAGTCGCCAATACATATTAGGCGACCAAATTGTTTTAGTCGCCAAAAGTCTTCATTTTGGCAACTAAAATGGATTTAGTTGCCATTTCTTCACCTTTCAACGACGAAATTCAAAACTTTAGTCGCCGATTGTGTTTTTTCTTGTAGTGACGTTAGATTTTATTTTTAAATCTTTACAACTCAGTCAATCCCTTGGGTTTATCACATAACATATTTTATATATGCTTTATGTGTTTTAATTCTATGCTTTTAGCATTTTTATTAGTTTAATTATCAATTATATCATTTGCCTCGTTTCCTAATTAAACATAATCAACTCTGAATTTTGTGGTATGTGCATTAACAAAATAAGTGTCGGTGTGTTATTCCTCTTCTTTGAAAGAGTACAAGTCCGAAAGAGACTTTAAATATTAATTTAAGTGTGATAGGTGTATTCAATTAATGTAGCTGTTTCATAAGCTTAATTTGACATTATTTTGTTGCTTTGCAAGAAGAGGTTGGAAAGAGAGAATGAGAGTGAATTTTGCATCCTTTTCTTGGTATACCAAACGACAAACTACAATATCCATATGGAATGTCTTCTGCTAATTTAGTTATTAATACATTTAACTAATTTTTATTGAATGAGTTAAATTAGATTATTAAATAGTCCCATAGTCAATAAACTAATTTTTTTTTTTTTTTTCCTTAACCAAACCATAGACTATTGGGCTACGTGACACCACCCATTGCCTTTCCAACCCCATCCACAACAAAACAAAATGTACTAAGGTGTTATTTGATAATGTTGTAGAGGGTGGACAGATGTGGTGGCTTACAATGGGATTGTTTGTAATTAACCATCGTAGTTGGATTGGTTGAAAGTAACAATCGGAATTAATGACAGGAATTTATAGAATGGCCGAAAGGTCACTGAAACGTGAGATTTCATTTGATGTGATCATCCGATAGTCGAAACTCACAAGAGTGTTACTAGTAGTTGGCTATGAATGATCGTTGGTATTGGTAGGTGGCCAATGGAAATAGTGTGTGATGGGGAGGGAGGAAAGATTGAAAATTTATTTTGAAAATAAATGCAAATTTTAAAAATTTTAAATTTTTTTCTATAAACCAAATAACAAACAAGGTTTTGTTCTCAATTTCTAAAAGAGGAAAACAAAAATAAAAAATTGAAACATTATCAAAGCTGGCCTAAGAAAATTGTTTAAAATTTAAATGTATGTTGTATATTTAATTGAGTTCCGATTTACCAAAGTTGAACATCTCAATTGTACAGGTGAAGTTGGCGTATTTTGATATTAATTTCTACCCCATGTCAACAATATCAACTATTCGTTTTATATGATAAGTTGAGAAGAACATGTAGTAGGCCGTAGGTTGGCGCATTGTGAGACTAATTTGTATCCAATGTCAATGATATGAACCGTTCATTTTATATGATAAGTTTAAAACAACATCCAGTAGGCCGTATAGATAAAAATGATATAATAGTATGACAATCAATTTTTGATCAATTTTATTTTTTGCATAGCTAATTTTCTTAATTAGTTGTATAAGATAAATGGTTTAGCAACTTTAGAAAATTGGAACTCCACTTAATTTGGTGTACTAGGGATCTTTATTTATTTTTTTATTTTTTTTGCCCAAGATTGTGGGACATTAGTTTGTTAGTAAAGTTAGTTATAATTAAAGGATCGTCGTTGCTCCATCAGGTTAAATTCCTGACCTTTCTCTCACCACACCCTAAGGTGTGACTACAAGACTATTCGGCCAAATCCAAAGTCTTGTGTACTATGTATGTACACATTCTAAATTGAGAAAATTATCAATTAATCTTATTTTATGTACAAAAAAAAAAAAACAAAACAAAACAAAACAAAACACAACAAAACAAAATAAAACAAAACAAAAAACAAAAAAACAAGCAAGTCCTATCAATTTTATTGTGGACAACTAAATTTTATATTTGATCACTTATTCACAAAAAGTAAAATTCTCCGTGATATATTTTATTCTAAGTGTCCCCTTCACAAATCAAAATAAGAATTTTATTTTTATTTTTTAAATTTATTTGAAAATATTTTAAAAATTTTAAAAACAAGCAAATTATATTAAACAAAAACATAGACATAAGACTTATCACTTTTGTTGCCTCATGCTTTAAGATATAGGGAAAATTTCAGTGCAGATATACTTTCAAAAACAATTATAGATAAATGATAAACTTTATACACATTAATAATTAAAATTATAAACCTTTTATAAATGTGTAATACTTTTTTAATAGTACAACTGAGAGGTAATTTCCCTTAAGAAATATATAAAATTTTCACTACATGTTGTTCTTCACAATTCTTTTAATGGAATATTAAGAAAATTAAGCATGTTTGATTAGTTAACAATTTATTACCAATTTATGACGTAATAGAAAATGAATTATCACTACAACATTTTCTTAGTTTAATGACATTTGAAAGTGTTACAAAACTATTCTTCTAATGACATTTTTTGGTCTTGTGGCATTTTGAACAAGTGCCACTTCTATCGGTGCCACGATAGATACGAGTGCCACGGTAGATACTTGCAAGTGTCACTGCACCATCATGGCTAAAAACTTTCAATGACATTTTAATGTCATGGTAGATATTATTTGTGGCATTATCAAGCGCCATTAAAAAAAGAGTTAGTGACACTTATAAGTGTCATTACACCATCAAGACTAAAACCTTTCAGTGACACTTTAATGTCATGGTAGGCACTATTCGTGACGCTATCAAGTGCCATTCGTAACGATAATTCGTTGTAGAACAATTTGATCCGCTCTTGCGGAGACTCGAACCGCCAACCTCCCGCACCATAAACCTTATACACCACACTCTTTCCACTACACCTCTATAGCACCACATGATTATATAGCAACATATATTATTTATATAGTACATACATCTATATTAATATGTATAAACATAATTATTTTATTGAACATAATTTATGTAAAATAAACTATTTACTACCAAAATAAAAAAAGACCACTTTTGGCGACTAAAAATATTTTTTAGTCGCCAATTCCATACTTTTGGCTACTAATTATTTTTTAGTTGTTAAAAAACTTAACTTTTGTCGACCAAAATCGGATTTGGTCGCCGAAGATGCACTTTCAACTACCAAAATTTTGGTCACCAAAAAATTTTATTCCCGCCTTAGGATTTTAGTTTTCCCGTGCTAAAAATGACCACTTTTGGCGACTAAACTTATTTTTGCCACTAAAAAGCTTTACTGTTGGCTACTAAATTTTTTTTAGTCGATAAAACCCATATAATCAGCGACCAAACTTATTTTTAGTCACCAATTGTAGACTTTTGGCTACTAAATTTTTTTAGTCGCCAAAAAGCTTTACTTTAGGCTACTAAAAATTTTTTAGTCACTAAAACTCATATAATCAGTGACCAAACTTAGTTTTAGTCGCCAATTGTAGACTTTTGGCTACTAAAACTGTTTAGTTGCCAAAAAACTTTACTTTTGGCAACTAATACTGTTTTGGTTGCTGAAAGCTATACTTTCAGCGATCAAATTTTTTTGGTCTGGAAATTTAGTCGCCGAATATGCTTTTTCCTGTAGTGTATATTGAGTTTAATTCATTTATTTTTAATCATTTACTGCATTTTAAAATTTAAAAAATATATATTGGCATTTTTTGTTTTTTCAAAAATGTTATTATAAGCTTGGAAAGTTTTTGGCTTAATGGCATTTCTCAAAATGCTATAAAATATTTGTTTATGACACTTTTCACCTAAATGCCATAAAAAGTAATTTGTACCTACCTAGTGTCCTGACATTTTTTAAAAAATGCCATTGCAACTAAAGTTTAGTGGCATCTGTTGGTAAATGCCACGAAAATAATTTTTTGTGTCATTATTTTATAAAATGCCATAAAATTGATGTGACATTTCTTTATTGAAATACCACTAGAGCCTTATATGTTTTGTGGTTCTGTGACATTTTTCTAAAACATTTAATGCCAATTTTTATTTTTATGGCATTTTCTAAAAACATGCTATTAGTGTAGTGCCACTAAAGTATGTTTTTGTTGTAGTTTTGTGACACTTGTTCATTGAAATGTCACTAGAGCCTTTTATGTTTGTTGTTTTGTGGCATTTTTCAAAAACGTGCCACTAAATATCATTTTTGTGGCATTTTCTAAAAATATGCCACTAGTGTAGTGCCACTAAAGTATGTTTTTGTTGTAGTTTTGTGACACTTGTTCATTGAAATGTCACTAGAGCCTTTTATGTTTGTCGTTTTGTGGCATTTTTTAAAAACATGCCACTAAATATCATTTTTTGTGGCATTTTCTAAAAATATGCCATTAGTGTAGTGCCACTAAAGTATGTTTTTGTTGTAGTGTATATTATGCCATTGTTCTTTTGATTAAATTGTTATTTATGATATTATTTGATATAATTTGTTAATTTTTGTAAATAAAAAAATATTTTTAAATAAATTAAAATTACTTATACAATTGTTATGAATAAGTTATGAAAACAGGATTTAATTGTTCACATTAAAATTTGATAGGACTTACTAGTAATCTTGAAAGGAAAAAAAACTCATTGATAATTCTCCTTTTTAAAATCTGAATATTTTTTTGAGGTACTTAGGAATTTTTTTATTTTTTTTTTAAACATATCATGTACTTAATCACTTAGAGCATCTTGAATAACCTAATATTTATGTGAGGCACTGCTAAAATAACAAAATTCAATAATAATAAAAAAATTAAATTAAGGCCTTGTTTGGGAAGACTAAATAAGTGTACTTTTTGTCTTTTTTGACTAAAAAAGTGAGGTTGAAAATATAGATGTTTGGGTTAACTTTTTAACTTTTTATGAAAAAATGTGTAATAAAAAATTGTAAAAATTAGTTTTTAGAGGAAAATTTGAATTGGGAGTTGTGCAGCCGTAATTGTTGACTTTTGGTGAATAGTGTTAACTTTTTAACTTTTTGAGTAACTTTTTAACTTTTTGGCTTATTTGGGACTTCCCAAACTTAGCCTAAATATATCTATATATATAGCAGTGTAGCGTGTGCTATCTTAAAATAGAAGTGGAAAAATATTGGGCCTAACCTAGTCAACCCAGACACGAAGAATGTCTAAATTCTAAATTCCCTACTTAACCCAATAGATATTAAAAAAAAAAAAAAAATGTTAAAGGGCTATTAAATTATTTTAAACATTTTTAATAATTATTTAAATTTCAAATATTAATAAAATTAATAATAAAATAAATATAATCTTTTAAGAAGTGGGTTAGTCTAAGCTATAAAAAGAAGTGTATATATATATATGTATTTTTCTTTATCGTTTTTTATTTTTATAATTTATTTTGTAATTAAATAATATAAAAATTAAAATTAATATTTTCGAAATGGGCAAGTTGAGATAAAACTCTTTATCCAATGTCTAGTCTGAAAATTAAATGAGTTTAAAAATTTTGTCCAATCCGACTTTATAGACTAAATATTTTTTTCAAACCATAAAAAAATTAGGCTGATTTGGTAAGTTGGGCAGACCATCGGCCAGTCAGGCTAACTGCAGATTGGATATACCATAGAACCAATGGCTACCCCTAACTACGATAGTATAATGATATTTTTCCTTGTCAAATTTAGGACATGAAATAACATAATGCTACTTTATAGACTTTAATGAGTTTGACTTTTTGGAAAGAAAATTATATCTATGTTATTATAATTGGAATTTAAAATACAGGCATGCAAAAACAAATGGAGAATCGATTTGATACGAATAAATTAATACAAAGTAACCGCAAGGATTAGAATAATATCTGTAAAAAAACACACTTACATTTTTTTTTTTAAATAATAAATTCAAGTATTATTAAAAACATAAATAAATAGTGGTTGATGGTTTGATGAATAGAAAAATAGTACATTGGTGTTGCAGCGCGTGTGCTACTTTAGCACGATAAATACTCACAATGGTAGGAGCAACTTTATGAATTGAGCAGTATTTTAAATTCAGATTTAATTATTTAAAAATTATTTACAATTATTATTTTATAGTTTAAATTCATTTTATATATAAATTTAATCTCAATCATATAATCTCTTTTGGAGTAAATTTGGAATAGTTATGATGGATTTATAGAAATAGTCTTATGAAATTATATGAAGTGTTTTTTTTTAATATGTTCAAAAAGCACCCAAAAAAAAGTAAAAAGCTCTACTTACCATAAAAAAATTGTTATGAAAATTTTAAAAAATATCGTTGAGATTAAATTAGTATATTGTGAGATTTATATACAAAATGATTCTCAACTATACATTGATATTTCTGAGTAAAAATTTAAAGTATGCAAAATAGTTTTGAGTTTTTTAATCTATAATTTTTGGTTATTAGTTAAATTTTAATATTTTAATCATTTTTTTTTTACTTGTTAAATTCACATAGTCTATATATATATATATATATATATTTCTTTTTAACAAAGACATCATTAGTATATTAGTATGGTTATATTACAATTGTAAGTGTTCGCTTCTACTCTATCTGCTCAAATCACTCATCTCCCCCTCACCATACTCTAGCATGTGGCTATTAGACTATTAGGCCAAATCCCAATGTCTAATTTAAATATACTTAAAATGTATAAAATTTGTGAAAAAAAATTTCTTCTAAAATTCAGTAAATACAATATATATATATATTTAGTACATATTTATATTTATTGAATTCTTTTTAAATTTCTTGATAAATATTTTAATTTTGAAGTTATTTATATTAGGTGCATCTAAAATATGAAAATAAAATAAAATAAAATAAAAAGTTTACAAAAAAAAAAATAAAAAAACTCAAAACCAAATAGAATAATACTACTCCACATACTCTTGGCCAAAGCAATTTTGCAACTATATGTGTCAATTTCCGACCACATTACCAAATTGGTACTCAGCTGGAGAACACTGGCAGAATAGATTGCCCGAACGACCTGTCACAGAAAAGAAGAGATTCCTGCGGTAGTTTGTCCACGCGGGAGCACTCTGACGATCTAGTCAGTTATCTCTCAAAGATAATCAAAGTGCTTAACTCACTATTCAGAATATAAATTGCGTATCTTAGACCCATTGGGAGTGCCTCTCTTTTATAGCCAACTCAATCCTAGCCCCAATAGAAGCCTAACTTCAATGGATTTCAGCTCAATGCTTATCTTGGACTCTCCAATAGATAAAGGTAAACTCCCTAAAAGCTTTATCCTTATCCAGGCTGAGGTCCTTCCTCATTCTAGGACTCTTGTCCCTTATCCCCTTATCCCAGACTCCGATATCTTCGGAGATAACCTCGGCCTAGCCGAGATCACCTCAGCGTTACGACCAGGACATGTGGCACCCCGGCTGACACATCGGCGTCACCTTGGCCACGTGTTGGTATTCAGAAAATACATCCCCACAACTGCCCCCTAGGCTCTATTACCTCGGTATCCTAAGGTGATGAAACCTATATCGTTATATCGTATAGCATGTCGGCTATCTTGCTGTATCATCCATTTACCGGGGTCATAATACGTCGGCTTTACATGAGAAGGTCCAGCCGAGGTCACTTGCTTCATTAAACCAAGAACTCCAAGAGTTTTACACGCATATGACCTGTCATGCAAAATAAATTAACCGTTTCTGCCACGCGTCTTCCCCTCACTGGATCATACTCGATACGCCCCTGTAAGTCAAATTTTTCTTGCGTGCGCCGCCTGACGCATACGTCGTTTTAGGCACATTAATTGCCTATTTGCCGCCGTTTTTATGTTTAGACAAAACTTCCCTTCCCTTCCTCTTTCTATCTTTTCACTTTACACATTGTTTCTAAAGCTTTTTCTCTTTCTAACTTTTCCCCAAAATCTGCCATTGTTCAAGCTTTCCTAGCTTTGCAACTTTGCTCCGTTCACCTCTTCCGGTGTGATTTTCACCGCTCTGTCACTTTTGCATTGGTCGTGACTTCGGCGATCCTTACGCCGGCCTCACTTTTTCTGGTAAGCCACTATTCTTCTTGGTTTCAGTTCTTGATTTACTTCGAACTTTGATATTTTTGCGAACTTGCTCATGTCTTCGATCATTTTAATCTGTACCTTAATTTTCACCATGTGTTTGAGTATGTTTGCTTCGTGATTCTATTTTTGCCCAATCCTTTCTTGAATATTCACACACTGCTCACAAATTTGTTCACTTTTGTCACTGTTCTTGGCTTTGTACCCTTGCACACACTCTGTCACAGTGTTCTTGGTGATTCACCACTATTTTTGATTCTGAATCATTGCTCTTGTTTGTGTTTTCTGTATTTTCTCCAGATTCTTGCCTTCAATCTCCGTTTGCTTAGACTTAGGTTTGAGATTTTGCCCTAGAACACACAAATTTTAGGGAAAATTGAAACGAATCCCCCTCTGATCTTCACAAATTCTTACCCCAGCATGAACTTTAGGTTTTGCCGAGGTCCCTCCAACCCTTCCAAAGACACTCTCTTCTGAAATCCAACTCCTCCAATTAAGCCGACGTCATGGGTATGTGGAAGCATAGGGTAGACACCCCGACCAAGTTAGAATACTTTCGGCGAAAGTTTTCCATCCTTGCCGACGTCCACCTGAGGTTGGCAGGGGAGGAGGATTCCATTATGCCCGATGTGAACCTCATGCCTTTCCCAGTAGTGGCCTTTACCGAGTGTGGACTTCGGTTTCCACTTGACACATTTTTCTGTGAGATACTCCATTACTATAAGTTGAACCCAATGCAGCTCGCCATCAATTCCTACCGAGTCATCAATGGTATAATAGCCTTAGCCAAACAAGAGAATGCTAGGGTTACCTTAGCCGACATCCAATACTACTACACTATGTGTTGCCTGAAATTGGAAAAAGGCCACATCTACTACCTCAAGCCGAGGTCCATTGAGTACAAGCTCATTGCCGACCTCCCAAACTCAAACAATGGTGTTGGAGACGATTACTTCATCGTTTTGGGCAACTGGGAGTTTCATCCAAACGATGACCTCCACCTTTATCCCCCAAGCCAAACTGTTTTCGGGGAAGGAGATGGTAAGGGCCAAGTGTCACTTTTTCCTGCTCTCTTTTTTGAAGTTTTCAATACTTTATTCTAACGTCTGTGCTCTTCTTTTTTGCAGTTCTTCCCCAGCCACCAAAGGGCTTTCGCAAGTCTTTTTTCCTTAGTAAGGACTTGAAGAAGCTTTTGGATTTGCCAGTCCATAAGCGGAGAGCCCCTCTGCTGCTCAATTTCATTCCTACTTACAAGTCGGTTCTTCCCAACGTTCCAAAGAAGAAGAAGAAGAAGAGTAAGTCTCCTCCGTTCGCCACTACTTCTTCCATCACTTCAACGACTCGGCCAAATCAAGGATCGACCTCTGATCCAGTAGAGCAGCCATCAACCTCGGCATCATATCTGATCCCACCATCTCAACGCCAACGCGGTTGTAGAACTGTAATTTTTGCCGAGATGGGTCGCAAGAAAGCAGTTGATGAAGACCTCTTGGCCGACATCCCATCCTCCGTCGACGCTCAACCAGCACCAACTTAGCCTCCAAAGCCAAAACAAAAAAGGCTGAAGAAGGCTCAGCCAAAGGCAACGGTGACTTAGGTTGATACTGAGGACACCTTGCCAATTTCCAAACTGGCTTCGAGCGAGAAAACCCCCTTCTGTCCCCGAGAAAAGGCCTACTGAGGTCGAACCCTCCCAATCAACTTGGTCAAAGAGGCCGAGGTCCGAATTTGCCACGACCTCGAGGCCCCTGAAAGCAGATGCCCCCTGGGCTCCCCAGATCACTATCGAGGACAAGCCGGTCAGAGTTGGCGACAGTGCGATTGATCTTGAAATCATTGTCGCCCTCTCAATAGCTTTGCTCCTTCCAAACGATCTTAACCGCAACGCCGAGATGAGTGAGTACGAAACTTCACTCTGATCCTCCAGCACTCTGTTCAAGTAACTCTTCCACACCTGGTACTTTTCTTTCTTTATTCCTTCATACTTGGATAATTTTCTAATAACTTCTGCTCTGTCCATTTTCCTTCAGGCGATCTAACACGCCCACTCCTTCTCAATGCAATCTTTTGAGACAATGAAGGAATTGACCAACAAGACTAGAGAGGTTGCTAGTCTGCAAAGGGCCGCTAAGAAAACTAAAGCCAAGATGTGGACTTTATCAGATTAGGAAACCATTAAGGCTAAAGATGAGGCCAAGGAAAAAACGGATGTTGCAGAGGCCATCGCCAAAGTCCTCGTAGCTAAAAAGAAAGAGGCTGAGGCCAAGATGGCTAAGGCCCAGAAAGAACTGGAAGATGCCTTGGCAAACAAAGAGGCCGAGATCAAGGCCGCTGATGAAAAGGCGTACGCTGAGGGGGTGGCCGATGTCACGGTGGACTACAAGCATCAGGTGAAACAGGCATGCAACAAGGGTTTCACCCTTGGTTAGATGGCTGCTCTAAAAAAGCTTGACGTGCCCGAGGACTCCCCACTCAGAAATGCTGACGTCCTTGTCTTGCCATGCCCCCTACTACAAGCCAATCTGAAGACGATTCTGAGTCTGAGGAGAAAGCTTTGGTGAGGAAGACCAAAGAGGCTACTGGAACCAAATCCCCTACTCCAAATGAGCATGTCCTGGACTTAACTCAGGATAAGGAGGGTGAAGAGGTCCCAAACGATGCTACTCCTGAGAAGGCAACCTCAGACACGCCTATTGTCGATAAGAGCCTCGACCAAACCCTCCAAGAAACAGATGCCGAGCTCACGGCTGAGAAGGGTGCCGAGATGTCGTCCCAGCAGTCTTCCAAACTCCAGACCCAACCAGCCAGAATCGCTAAAGGGTCTTAGTTTGATGTTTTTCTCCTTCTTTCTGTACATTGTGCTTTTTTCTTTCTTTGAAACAATGTAAGCTCTTTATGTGGCCGACATGCCATCTTTTGCATGTAAATACAACTTCTTCTTTGGAATACTTGTATGTTTGTCTTCCCTTTACTGCTCTTGTATGACTCTCATACTTAGAATATTTTGCATATCTTCAATGTACACCTTAACTGTGTAATCTTCTCGGGTGAAATACCTCGGTTTATACCCACCAACGATTTATATCGGCAAGTACATAAGTACTTAGTTTAATATAACCTTGGCCTTAACTTGTAAATTTTTTCACAAATTTCAACAAGTGTTCAGTTCAACTTCAACTTGTAAATTTTTCACAAATTTCAACAAGTGTTAAACATGTCATTAGTTTAACTCCAACTTATAAACTCAAGTTTCAACAAGTGTTTAAACATGCTTTCAATTTAACTTCAACTTGTAAATTTTTCACAAATTTCAACAAGTGTTAAACATGATCTTAGTTTAACTTCAACTTGGAAATTTCAAATTTCAACAAGTGTTAAACATAACCACGGTTTAACTTCAACTTGTAAATTTTTCTCAAATTTCAACAAGTGTTAAACATAATCTCGGTTTAACTTCAACTTGTAAATTTCAAATTTCAACAAGTATTAAACATCACCTCGGTTTAACTTCAACTTGTAAATTTTTCTCAAATTTTAACAAGTGTTAAACATAACCTCGGTTTAACTTCAACTTGTAAATTTTTCTCAAATTTCAACAAATGTTAAACATGATCTTAGTTTAACTTCAACTTGTAAATTTCAAACTTCAACAAGTGTTAAACATAACATCGGTTTAACTTCAACTTGTAAATTTTTTTCAAATTTCAACAAGTGTTAAACATAACCTTGGTTTAATGTCAACTTGTAAATTTCAAATTTGAACAAGTGTTAAACATAACCTCGGTTTAACTTCAACTTGTAAATTTTTCTCAAATTTTAACAAGTGTTAAACATATTTTTAGCTTTGTATATTCTACCTTTCCAGGAACCATTTTTCAACTCTCTACCCCCAAATGTAAACTTTAGTTTCACTTGGGTTCTCATTATGCATGTATTCCAAAAACATCATCAACTATCTTATCAGTCACAAGTGTGAAAAATCAAGCTAAAACTTTATTTATTACTTCGACTAATAACAAAGAACAAGAAAGTCTAATGGTAAAAAAAATTTCAGATTGCAAGTATTCTAAAGCCTTGGCAACTCTTTGCCCTCATTATCTTCAAGCTGATATGCCCCATTGCCCAACACCGAGATGATTCTATAGGGTCCCTCCCAATTCGGGCCAAGCTTGCCCTCTCTGGGATCCTTCTTGTTGCCGATGACCTTCCTCAAGATGAGGTCACTGACTTCAAACTCCCTTGGGTTGACCTTCTTATTATAAGCCACAGCAAGTCACTTTGGTAGGCCGCTAGTTGAATTGCAGCTCTCTCCCTTCTTTCTTCTAGCAGATCTAGATCTCAGGCTAATAGTACATCATTAGTCTCATTCTCTACTCCCTGAGTTCTGATTCCTGGGATGCCGACCTCCAGTAGAATTACTACTTTTGTGCCATAAGCCATGGCAAATGGGGATTCCCCCGTTGATCTTCTCGGCGTAGTCCGATATGCCCAGAGTACACTGGGCAACTCTTCCACCCACTTTCCCTTTGCTGCTTGCAGCCTCTTCTTTATTCCGTCTAAGATAACTTTATTGGACGCTTTTGCTTGTCCATTGCTTTAAGGAAAACTTCGGGTCAAAAAATAATTCTTGATTTTGAATTTTGCACAGAAGCTCTTAATTAGCTTACTATCAAATTGTGTTCCATTGTCTGCAACTATTGCTCTTGGGATCCCAAACCTGGTGATGATGTTCTTCCATATGAAGTTCTTCACATCCACGTCCTGGATCTTGGCAAGGGGTTCAGCTTCTATCCACTTGGTGAAGTAATCTGTTGCTACCAGCAGGTACTTCCTTTGCCCAGTTGCTTGGGGCAATTTTCCAACAAGATCCATGCTCCATTGGGCAAATGGCCAAGGACTGGATACTGGGTTCAGGTCTGCTGCTTGTTGGTGTATCAGAGGTGCAAACCTTTGGCACTTGTCACACTTCTTGACGTAGACTTCTGCAACTTTCTGCATGTAGGGCCACCAATACCCTTAGGTAATGGCCCTATGAGCAAGTGATCTGCCCCTAGCGTGGCTTCCATATACTCCTTCATGTATTTCGTATAAAAAATCTTCAACTTGTGAAGGATGTTGTAGACGTCCCCAAACGTCCCGGGAGGGAATCCCATTTTGTTCATTGGGCTTACTACAGTTCAGACTCAAATGTCACGGTTCTGAATCTAATCCCACAAAGTGAAATGCGAGATCGATAAATCACCAAAGAGTCCAAATCCAGCAAATCGTTTTGAAAAATAGATTTATTTAGAAAGAAGTGCCAATCATGGACTGTTTTGCCAGATACAGAGTCGCCACCTAAATATTTTGTTTTGGGAAATTTAGGAAACCCTGACTCGTTGCCTAAGGCCACGTGTCCGTCATCACCAAAGTTGCCTTAGCTCGGGAACTTGGGTACGATTGGGGAACGTCAGCTATGGGCACCCCCGCTCGCCCGATCAAAGATCAGCCTCTACTAACCATGATATCAGGTTTTGAAAACATTATGTGTTCTTATTCCGGTTATTGGCCTAGAATTACTATGTGATGCACACACCACACAAGTATAGACTAGATCGCCTAACTTGGAACAAAGCATCGCATATCCATTTGTTTGGAAATGGTTTCGAATTTTGCTACTCGCAAGTAGGCTAAAACACGGATTTCGATGAATCATTTCAATTCAAGCAATCCAACCTTCACCCACAGGCATTCAGGCAGTTATAACACATAAGCACATAGTCTCATGGCAAGCATGCTATCATGGCAACACTCACACTCACGTAAGATACCAAAGCATAAATACTTACCGAGTACTCCAAGCCAAAACAGAAACTAGTTAGGAATCATGCATGATCCTAGTTCATGTTAAAATGGCTAATGCATCGCAAGCAAAATGCAACTAGAATAGGCTCGGCTAATCCTAAGAATGGCATGTGAAATGCGACAACTTGATACACGTATTCAACTTGGAATTGAAATACGATGCAATTAGTATGATGCACCGAGCCCGGTGCATGCAATACAAATGAATGAATGCAAACATGCATACCATAAAGATGCTCATTGAAACGTGCCCTAGAACTAACCATCATAAACAGGTAAGTAAAATGGAGGAAGACGTGGGGTTAGAAGACATGCATCACACACACGCACGCTTATTACACAATTCGCCCTCTCGACGGAAGGACCGAAAGAATAATACAAATTAATTAACTAACAAGCTAATTAAATATTACAAAACCTTAATTAATTAACAAATTAATTAAGCTACTAAAGCAGTAAAGCTGCCTTGGGAAGAGGGACAAATGCATGTATGCTCGGCTTTGCTCGAAAATCCATCACCATGCTCATGCTGCCTATGTTTACACTGCTCTGCACCTCTGAAGACTGCACCAGTCTCAAGGTTGATTCTGAACTGCTCCCTGAACACTATGGGAGGTCACCGACCAAGAGGAAACACCACCGGCCATGGTAGACTGGTCATCGACCAAAAATGATGCCCTCGGCCAAACATTTTCTGACGATCGGCAATAAAGATGGTCGATCGACCATTTATTCCTACAGAAACCTGTTTTGCTGCAGCAGAGGACAGACAAGGCATGGCAATGCATTTTCAAAGCAATGTATGCACGACCACCCTCCTTATCATGTTTGAGACTCAAAGGAGTATGGTTCTCGACCCTTAGACCATCAATCACGCATTTCAATGCATGATGGTCCAAGAGGTCAAGTGTGCAATTTCATTGTCAAATGAAATGCACACAAACACACAATAGATCTTAATCCTCTATCATGATTGATCAAGAGGCAAGGAATGCGAATATGCAAGTTAAACATGCAAGCTAGAAATGCAAGTAAACTAATGCAATGTGAGTATGTGAACAAGCATGCAATCATGCAAGCATGTGACAACATATCAAACACATGACAAAATGCAAGCTAACAAGCATGCTAAATGCAACTTAAGCATACAAGAATATGCAATGGGCCAAGTATGCAACAACACACAAGGCAAGCATGCAACAACATGCAAAGGATGGGCTTACACCAAGATGGACAGCTCTCTAATAGGTCCAAAACAGTGGCCATTATGGTGCAACAAAAGCATGGAATTGATATGCGAACATGCATGCACAAAGGCCTACCATCTAAGGCATAAAAGAAGCAACTTTTAAACACATTTAAAAGAGATTATTATGGACAAATGGCAAGCATACTAAGCTCTAAAATCACATGAAAGATGATGCCAAATCAACTAATCAAGACAAACATAGCATGTTAATGGGCTTAAAGCTCAAAGCTAGCCGAAGGACTTACACCATGGCCATGTCAACCAAGCCCCAAAGAGCCAAAATGACCAAAACAGTCCCAAAGGACACCAAAACAAGGCTAGAACATGCATTGGATGGGAGGCAAAACATGCTACAAAGGCAAGTACAAAACAAGATGCATGCAAGGCCTAGAAGGGCAAATGCACTATGCCTCTTGCGACCAAACATGGCATGCTTTAGGAAAATAAAATCAGAGTTGTAACATACCAAAACAAACCCAAAAACCCAATGAGAAGGTCTCCCAAAGACCAAATCATGGAGGCACATGCAATGGTCTATTCTTAAGGTATGAAACACAAACTACCCCAAGCATAGGATGGATGGTAAATGTAAGTGTGTGGCCATGGAACATGGACTGAAATGGCATGAGAAGTGATTCCAAATCACTGAAATAAACCAAGGGAAGCATGCTAATGACACACACACCCGAAGCTAACAAGCTAGAATGCAAAGAGGCTATATAAAGCATGGCAAGCATGACCAAATCGACACCCAACAGAGCTTAAACATGTTAAAACATGACCAAAAACTTCACAAAGCTAAGCCAAAACATGCAAGCATGGTGGTCCAAATGCATTATGCATTTTTAGGCAAAATAGAGGAATGCAAGGCAAGTGTATGGTGCATGCAAGGCATGTCTAAACCAACTTGAAACAGAGGTCTAACATGGCAAAACAAGGCCTAATACCTACTGAAATGAAGCTAAAACAAGCTAGGCATGCAAGCCACAACACAAGCCATTTGTGCAAACATCAAAGATAACATGGAGAGGGGATGACCCTCTCCTATTTGAGACCTCAAAACCACCTCTTCACCACTGAAAATCCTCTGGATCATGCAAAGCTCAAAGTAAGGGCCAAAATGGATGGCCTAAAACAAGGCCTAACAAGGCCTTGGAGTGGGGAAACAACCCCAAACCTCAAAGCAACCTTAAACAAAGTTCTAAAGAACAAAAAATCAGAACTTTTTATCACTTATAGTCAAAGCTTAAAAATATATGCAAGGTAGGCAAAAAGCTTGTGCAAAAATGAGGAAACTAAAGCTTGAACACTCACCCTTGTAGACCTTCTTCAAGAACAATGGTCCAGCAGGTTTTTTGAGTTCAAAGCAACCCAAGAACACCAAAATAAACCTCCAAGGACCTCAGCTCCAAGAGGATGGTGTAATGCCAGGTGTTTTGTGTGCAAAAGTGTGAACAAAACAACCTGATACACACAAAATGGGATCACATAGGGGAATATAGATACAAGGTTGTATCTCACTCTCTAACCCTAATTCTCTGAACCTATGGAACCCTTGAGGAGGGAGGAGAAGCTCCCTCTTTATAGAATTCCAAAATTGCAAAGCTTCTAAGAGAAGCTAAACAAGAGGCAAATCCCTCCATACACGTATATGGAGGGGGGTATTGTGGATGCCAACTGTTACAGCTGGCATAAAATATCTGCCAAAAGTAGATGGAAGGGGGTCGACCCGCCAAAATGGCCAATTGACCAACAAAGGTTGCCGACCGACCACAAAATGTGCCGACCGGCCATAACTTTTGGCCGATGGCAAAGAAACAAGGCCGGTGGCATCATGCCATGGCCGGTGAGGTGTGGGGATGGTCAACAAGCACCATTCCCTACCTCAGGAGCAAAAACACAAGTGTTTGGTGCATAACCAAACACAAAAGCAAACAAGTCGAGAGGTCTTGAGGCAAGGCATGCGACCGAAACCTCCGAGAACTCAAGACGAACACAAACATGGATAATCATCGAGTGTTCAAACGGTGATGCCCAAGTCTTGAGGATGGTCAAAAATGGGGTGTCTACAGATGTACACACCTTAAAAGGGGTCTAGTGAAGGATCTTCTGTAGAGATGTCCTTCTGCTTCCAGACTGAATCTTGCCGACTTCAATATGATCTTGTGTGCCTCCTTGTGATCATCAGGTAGTTTTCCTTCTTTCAGGAATGCTATTATTGCATCCATCCAGCTTGGTCCCACACACATTGCTTCACGCTCTATGGTCAGTGGTTCGATGCTCGGGCCCAATAAGTAGTCAACCATTATTGTCCTTGTCTTTCCAGGTTGTATTGCACTAGCCAGGTTGGCCAGGGCATCAACGTAGCTGTTATCATCTCGACTAATTTGCTGTAGTCGGCAATTCTAAAATAGGGCCACCAATCTGCCGACCTCCTTTACATATGCCGACATCCTTTCGTCTCGGGCTGCGAACTCACTTGTTGTCTGGTTGACTATAAGCTGAGAGTCACAGAATACTATCACCTCATCTGCTTCTACTGCTACTGCTAGTTTCAGTCCTGCAATCAGTGCTTCATACACTGCTTCATTGTTTGAGGCCTTGAACCCCAAACAAATGGACTATTCTAATATCTATCTATCTGGAGATACCAGTACTATTCATGCCCCTGCTCCTTGTCGGTTTGAACTCCCATCAACAAACAGTCAAAAGGAGTCATCGATGTAAATATTGCAGGGCCTGAGTTTTTCCTCCTTTCTTTGTTCTGTTGCCCTCAGCTGGGCTTCTCTTTGCTCGCTTGGACATTATTCACCTTGGTTCAACGGATCCTAATGTTCGATGGCTCCTGGAGTGAACTCGGCCACAAAGTCGGCCAAGACTTGGCCTTTGATTGTTGTTCTGGGTCTGTATTCTAGGTCATACTGGCCTAAGGCCACTGCCCACCTGGCTATCCTTCCTATTAGATCTCCCTGCTGTAACAGGGATTTCAAAGGATGTTCAGTTAGTACCACAATTTTGTGGGCTTGAAAGTAATGGTTCAGCTTCTTTGAAGCCATTACTAAAGCCAGAGCCAACTTCTCTAGGGGTAGATACCTAGCTTCTGCATCAGCCAGGATTTTGCTTACATAGTAAACAGCCCTTTGTTCCCCTTTTTCTTCTCGGATTACCACTGCACTTACCGCATGTTCTGAGACTGCCAAGTACAGGAACAGCTCTTCCCTAGGTTCTGGATTTGAAAGAATTGGAGCTGTGGTCAAATACCTCTTCAAGTCAGCCAAGGTGGCTTCACATTCCTCGGTCCATAAGAAGTTTGTGGCTTTCTTCACTAAGCTGAAAAAAGGTTTGCACTTGTCTGAGCTTCTGCTTATAAACCTATTCAAGGCTGCAGCCCTTCCAGTCAGTATCTGCACCTGTTTTGCCGACGCCGGGCTCTTCAACTTTAGGATGGCCTTGATCTGATCTGGGCTGGCCTCAATGCCCTTTATGGTCACCAGATATCCCAAGAACTTACCAGATCCAACTCTAAATGCACACTTTGATACATTTAGTCGGAGCCGATATTTTTTAAGGATATCAAAGACTGCTTTTAGGTCGGCCAGATGACCTTTAGGTTCCTTGGTCTTCATGACCATTTCATCGATGTAAACTTCCATTGTTCGCCCAATCAGGTGTCTGAACATCTTGGTTACCAATCTCTGGTAAGTTGCTCCTGCGTTTTTCAACCCAAAAGGCATCACTCTGTAGCAATACAGCCCTTTTGGGGTGATAAACGTAGTCTTCTCCTCATCTGGGGGTACATGGCTATCTGATGGTACCCCTTGTAGGCATCCAAGAAGCTCATCTTTCCATGCCTTGAAGTGGCATCCACCAGTTGGTCAATCTTGGGTAAAGGAAAACTATCTTTGGAACAGGCCTTGTTCAGGCTGGTAAAGTCTACACAGACCCTCCATCTACCATTCTTTTTCTTCACCACCACTGTGTCCGATAGCCATGTCGGGTAATTTACCTCTCGAATGGCTCTGGCCTCCAGAAGTCTGTCTACTTCTTCTTCCACTGCTTCAACGTGCATCAATGTCGATCTTCTTGCTCGTTGGATTACAGGTTTGGCCGACCTGTCTTCGTTCAGTTTATGGCAAGTGACTTTAGGGTCAATGCCAGGCATTTCGTAAGGCGTCTAAGCAAACACCTCAATGTTTGTTCTCAAGAAAGCCTCCAACTCTTTTTCCTCTTCTTCGGCTAAGCCCAAGCCGAGAAGGAAGAAGCGTTCTTCATCTCCTTACTGGACGAGGATTTTCTTCAGTGCTTTTTTACTCTTCTCGGCTGGTTCCTTGCTGACGTCCTTTAGGACCTCAATGTCCTCGTCTTCGATCTCTGCCCTCTCTGGTTCTCGTATACTGCAGGTGGATTTCATTGCTGCCATAGAGCAGTTCTTTGCCTGCAGCTGATCTCCTCTGACCTCCTCTATCCCACGCTCTGTTGGGAACCGCAATAGTTGATGCAATATTGAGAGAACAGCCCCCATTGCATGCAACCATGGCCTTCCCAGGATAGCATTGTAAGTGAGAGGTGTGTCGATTATGGTGAACTCTGTCTTTATCTTCTTGGTGCCAGCCTGCACCTCCAAGCTTGTTGCTCCCAGTGGCCATGTCGGTGTTCCATTGAACCCGACCATTGGGCCACTGGATTACTCCATATCGTCTGGGTGGAGGCCAAGCTCCTTGTAACACCTGACATACATGATGTCACAAGAACTACCTTGGTCAATTAGGATGCACTTCACTTGGCACTCCCCAACCTGGAGGGATACTACCAAGGCATCGTTGTACGGATGTTGGACCATCTCCAGGTCGGCTTCAGTAAAGGACACCACTGGTCCTGGACACTCCTCGGCCTGAGGTCTTTTCTGCCGAACCTGGTACACATGCTGCAAGTGCTTTACCTTCTGGGTCTCCTTCCGAATTTTGTTTTCGTTGACCTTTGAGTGAATTACATTAATTACCCGAGGTCTGCCTGCCTACAGTTGCTGTGCTGGGGGAGGTGGAGCTGCTGGTGCCTGAGGAAGTCTTGCTTACTCTTCCCTTGTCCTGACCTCATCTACAAGGTCCCTCAAATGGCCCTGCCTTACCAGGTCTTCTAGGTGTGACTTCAGGGCTCTGCAACCCTGAGTTAGATGCCCATTTTCATTATGGTAAGCACAATGCTTGCCAAGGCTTCTTCCCATAAACTCTCCTAGTACCCTTGCTGGTGCTCTGGAATAAAGTTGGGTTCAAATTTTATCCAAGACTTTCTGAATTGGGATTCGGAATATAGTTGTGACTGCCTGTGCAGCCCTCAGTCCTACCTCTTGCTTGTTGGATCTGTTATTACCTCGGCCTCGCTTCGGCGAGCCGTTAGCTTTCTCCTGCTTTGTCGCCTTAGTCCCTGGCATGTCTTCCTCGGCTTTGGCGTATTTCTCAATTCTGGCCATGAGCTCCTCCATGCTTTTTGGCAATGTCTTTGCCAATGACTTTCGTAGTGCACAATCATCTTTTAGGCCGTTCTTGAAAGACACGACCGCCACCTCTTGGTTGCACTCGGGTATTCGGTTGAACACCTCATAATACCTTTTTGCGTAGGCCCTAAGGCCCTCATCCTCACTGATCCTCAGGGCCATCAGGGCGTCTACCCTTAATGGCTGTAGTTTGTTTGTCACGAACCTGACCACGAACATCTCGGCCAGGCCTTCCCAAGTCTTCACACTTCCTTTCGGCAATTTATGAAACCAGTCTGATGCAATTTCCCCGAAGGATGAGGGGAACACTTTGCAAAGCAATGGCTCGTTTCCAGTATACAATGCCATCGAGTTCAGGTATAGACGTGAAAGTTAGGATCCGACTTACCATCGTATATCTGGAACCTCAGCATACTGAATCTTTTTGGGGCCTCAAATTTGTCTAACTCCACCGAGAATGGTGTTCTCGGCTTAACAGGGGAAGTTACCTCGGCATTTTGTTGCTTCTTCTTAAGGTAATCTCTCCAGTCTTCCTTGGTCCGCCCAGGAGCTCGGCTATCTCCTGATTTCAGTCTTTTAGGTGCACTACTCCCAGCTTCGTTGTGAGCCCATTTTGACCTTTCTCCATCGGCCGCATTGAAACACAACTCCTACCTTTGAACATGCCGATGTTCTCTGGGATCTGCTTCCTTGGTGTGGTGTGTCCTTCGAGATTCTTTCCTTCTCGACTCTCCTCGCCTGACCTCCCTTGAAGGCTAATGAGAGTGTTTTTCGCTCCTGGTGTGCTGTAGGGCTACAAGGATTGTTTTCTGCCCTCCCTTCCGGGCATTGGCCGCTAGAATCGACGTGTCCTGCAGCTGGAATGGTGGCTGCATGATGTTGTTTTACATCATGAAATTGACGATCGATTGCAGGTTTGTCAATTTATTCGCCATCACCTTTATCTCTTCGTCCCTCCTTAGGCATCTTTCTTTCCATACCTGGAGGTTATCCTCGTTATAGTACTCGTTTTGGTCTGATTTCTTCGGTACGTCGTCCTCCTGGCCGACATCCTTTCCTTCGTGATTCTTATCACAAGTCTCTTCGTTGTAGTTGTCTCCTTCGATGTCAAGGCCAATAGGTCTTCTACTCCCCGTAGGAGTGTTGTCCCCTGTTTTCTCTTTCTGTCCGTCGTTGGCCATCTATTCTTCTTTCTTTCCCACAAGCGGTGCCAAATTTTGGGTGTCAATTTCCGACCACACTGCCAAACTGGTACTCAGCTGGAGAACACTGGCAGAATAGATTACCCGAACGACCTGTCACAGAAAAGAAGAGATTCTGGTGGTGGTTCGTCCACCCGGGGGCACTCCGACGATCTAGTCAGTTATCTCTCAAAGATAATCAAAGTGCTTAACTCACTATTCAGAATATAAATTGCATACCTTAGACCCATTAGGGGTGCCTCTCTCTTATAGCCAACTCAATCCTAGCCCCAATAAAAGTCTAGCTTCAATGGACTTCAGCTCAATGCTTATCTTGGACTCTCTAATAGATAAAGGTAAACTTCCTCAGAGCTTTATCCTTATCCAGGCTGAGGTCCTTCCTCATTCTAGGACTCTTGTCCCTTATCCGCTTATCCCGGACTCCGATATCTTCGGAGATAACCTCGGCCTAGCCGAGATCACCTCGGCGTCACGACCAGGACATGTGGCACTCCGGCTGACACGTCAGCGTCACATTGGCCATGTGTTGGTATTCAAAAAATATATCCCCCCAGCAACCTTAAGAATTTTCAGTTTGAGGCAAACACATCTAACATTCGAAGACAAGTCAGTGCAAGAAGTGTCAAGTCCTCTATGCAACCTTCCCTAGTTAGATTTCATTATTAGAATTTTCTCTCTCTAATCTTGTAGGTTTTTCTTCTTATTACAATAGAATTGCATCGTTTACCCACAAACCGATGCATATGTATCACCATATTGGTGGTTGTTCAATGTTCAGAGAGGCTCAAACTGGTTTTTTATTATAAACTAGTTCAAATTCCAAAATCAACATCAAAGCATTGAATATGGCCTATGAGTGGCTTTGTTCCAAATAACTTAGAATTTAAAGGGTCATTGTTTGAGAATTTTAATAAAAATCAAAGGGTAAATTACACAAACCTCCTTTAAAATTTAGAAAAAATGCAATTAGTACACACTTTTGATATAATTATACTAATTTTCCTTTTAACGAAACTAATATCAGTGGTAGATAAACTCTAAAATAAACAAATGTATATACCTTTTAGTAGGAAAGAAATGATAACATCATTTTTTCATTCATATAACTAACGACTGACTGATGAAAATGACTTAAATGTTACGCAAATTAAAATCTTAAAAGATGTCAGTTTAATTATGTCAAAACTGTGAGACTATCTGTGTTGGTTTTTTTTTTTTTTTTTGTAATCGGCAATCTCGTTAGACAAAAATACCATTCAATTGTAATTGCTTTCATTTTATTTGTTTTGTGAGATTATGAGAGTTTAGATATGAATCCAACCTGTGTTGTGCCTGAGTAAAGAAGTTTGTGTTGACGTTCCGTATCTTGACTTAAGTAGTCCTTGTTTGCCTCTCTGTTGACTAAGTATAGGGATCGAGTAGTCTTTCATGCACTCGAGTGGTGAAATAGTTCTTTAGTATCTCAGCCTGTGTTCTAAACTTCTGGGAAATATATTTTACCACTCGAACAGTAGATGTTTTGCTCGAGCAGTTGGCCTATATATGAGTACCGCATTTAGTCAGACTGCTCGAGCAGTATTTCTTGCGCTCAAGTGGTATTCGCCGCTCTGTTTGTTATAAAGTGTGTCGTTTACTCGTTTTAGGATTTAACCCGTCTAGATTCTCAAAGAGGAGTAAAACAACAAAATGTTCTATATTGGAATGTGTTTATAGAAGAGTTTCCTTGATGTATAGAAGGTGATCGATTAATCAATGAACTGCATATTGACAAAATTCAAGAGTTATTTTTGTTCTTTCATCCACAAAAACAAAAAGGTGTTCATCGCTAGATTCTGGGGAAATTGGACCTGAAAATTTGGTGGATCCAGAGTGGCTCATCATCATGGATTCGATATCAAAGTTATGGATTCAACGTTTGGCAAAGTAATTCTGAGGTGAAAACCGTAGTGGAAGCGGCACACCGGGTTTGATTCAATTCAGGGATTTGCTAAGTAATTAAGGGTTCTCATGTGTAATTCTTTTTTGTCTTCTTAGTGGATTGTTTTGTGGTTTTAGCCCGTGATGTTTTATCACAATTGGAGCAATCCAATTGTAATTTTTTTTTGACGTTAAATCGTTATGTCGATTTGTTGTTGATTGTTTAATTGAAATTGCTATTCATCATTTAAAATTAAATCACAATCACAAATCAATATGTCAAGAGTTTTTAGATTTGCTAAATTGTATTTTTTCCAAATCTCAAGAGAGGTGAGCATAATTTTTCCAAATAAAATGTTCTTTACTCCTTTAATTATGTGACTATTACAACTTTCCTGAGTTTCTAATATTTTAGTTATAAAATTATTTTATTTTCACTATATTTAATTATGCTGAAAAACAATATACTAACTTTAAACACTGTAATGTGTAAAAGAGATGATTAATTAATAATTAGATGTGTAATAGAGACCCAATTTTGCCAAATTTAATTATTTAAATGCTACCATTATATGTATTAATCTTGTAAAGCTTTTTATTAGTAAGTGCTCGGTATTGTTATGTGATTTTTTTTTTTAATAAACTATATATTCATATATATATATATATAAATTTTGAAATCTTGAAACTAATGTATTAATATGTGTACTAATGGTGGGCATCAACAGTGATGGGATGGTGGTGGTAACATTGGTAATATTTCTCTTAGCTGTATATTATTATACTTATCTATTGGTATTGTAGATATATCTCTATCTCTATCTCTATCTCCTTCTATACTTATCTTTATCACCTTGTATCTCTATTTCAATCTCATAGTATCTCTATCTTCTTATGTACCGATCTAGGTTTCTTTTCAACCTATATATACAGGCTTTTACTATTGTATTATTCATTCAATTCAATATATCAGAATTACTCTCATAACATGGTATTAGAGCCTAGGGTCCTTCCCTAGTCTCTTCTTCTTCTTCATTTTTTTTTTTTTTTTTTGTCTGACAACTTCGATTTTGTCTTACATTGGTTTCTATTGGGTTCTGCGTTTCTTGTCTATCACTGTTTCCACATTTGGACTATACCAAGCCCTTCACCCTTTCAAGATGAAATCAAAGACACCAAAATCACCACCATCCGACGCCTCACGTACCCTCACGCGCCTCCCAAAGATAGGCCACGTGATGTCATGCTTCTTATGCGCCCCATGTGCCTTCTGCTCTCCTACCTTGAGCTATCTTGCGCTGCGGCCTCACCTGTTAACGTGAGCCACGTGTTTTGATGTCATCGCTGACGTTAACCCTACTTTCATGTGCGCCGCTGCCCCTGCCCCAGTCCCTAATTGCTACCATATGCCACATGCATCTTTACTAACGTGCACCGCGCCCTACAAGAAAAAAGGTCTATTGTGACAAAAATGCGTGACGAAAAAATATTTCGTCTCCAAATATGCATGTTTTAGTGATAAAATAAGATTTCGTCTCCAATTGTACTATTTTTAGAGACGAAAACCAAATTTCATCACCAAATGCTTAAAATCAAATAAAACAATAGGTGACGAAAATTTTATTCGTCTCTAAATTTTATTTTTCGTCACAAAACAATTTCCTGTCCTTGGGAAATTTTGGCGGAAGATTTGGTGCCATTTTGGAGGCGAAACTTTTCGTCACCATTGTAAAAAAATTTAGAGAGGAAAACCAAATTTCGTCACCAAATGCTTAAAATCAATAAAAAATAAAATTGAACCATAGATATCTCTCTCTGTCACTCCCTCACCCATATATCTCCGTCACACCGTCCGTTCATCTTTATCGCATCGGTCAACCCGTACGTCACCGGCCGGCGCTGTCTACAAGAGGTCTCTCTCTCTCTCTCGCTCCCTATTTTCACCTCACTCTCTCTCCCCTGCCCTGTTCTCGCTTTTCTAAGCTCCCTCTTCTCTCTTCTCACTTTTACAACCTCCGGCCCCCATCTTCTCTATCTCGCTATCTCCATTCTCGTCTCTCACTTTCGTAACTCATTTTTCCACAATTTGAACACTAATTTGTTGGATGCTTCGCTGCCTGCGTCCTCCTCACTTGGTTTTTCTCTAACCGTAACTTGGTTGTTGTCTCTCTCTCTCTCTCTGGTGGTCCCCAATTTCCAACCTTAACTTTTTTCCATAAATACAACAAAAGTAACCTATGGTGACGAAAAGTAGTGAAGAAAATAAATTTCGTCTCTAAATAAGAACAATTCGTGACGAATTATAAAATTTTGTCACATATAATAAAAAAATAAAAGTAATAAGTGACGAAATTTATTTTCGTCAATAAATACTTCTTTTTAGGTAAGGAAAAATTATGTTTCGTCATCAAAGGTTTTCCCACTAATTTTTTTTGGGGTAAACTACCAATAGGTCCTACTTTTGGGACTTATTACCCATTAGGTCCTATTGATAAATTTATTAAGTAATAAAGATAAATTTATCAGTCTTTTATTTTTATAAATAAATTTATAGTGATAAATTTATCAGTCTCTTTGTTTTTATGAATAAATTTGTAGTGATAAATTTATCAGTCTCTTATTTTTATAGTGTTAAATTTATTAGTTAGGACCTGTAGGTAAATAAGTCTAGTTAATAGGACTGATTGGTAAGTGCCCCTTTTTTTTGGTGGCGCCAAAATTTTAAAACTTTTGGTGAGAAAAAAATTTGTCACTAATTATAAAATTATTAGTGAGGAATATATTTTCGTCACCATTAATTTTACATTTTTTAAAAAAAAAAACTTGATTTTAAATATTTTAAGATTATTTGGTGAGAAATATATTTTCGTTACTAATAATTTTTAATATTTTGAGACCTTTTAGTGAGGAAATTATTTTGTCACTAATTTTGGGGGGAAAATTTTGACAAATTGGGTTGTAATGAAAAAAAATAGACAACTAATTTTTTCCTCCTTTTTTTTGGTGTGTGTGTTTATCAGTTTTCCTTTTATATCTCTCTCTCACTACAATAAATTGCAAATTTGGTAACTAAAAATTTTCATAAAATACCTAGATTTATTTTTTGGTGGGAATACTTTCACATTAATACCCAATTATGATTTATTTTTATTTTTATTTCATATTTTTCTATGTCTTTACATGCACCCAAAATTAAAGCGCCAAAATTTTTTTGATTTAGCGCCTAAATTGAATAATATCAAAATTTCAGTCCAAAATAACTTTTCATCTCCTTGATTAGAACTTTGTGCCCTAATCTATCTATAGTTCCTTCACAAAGCTGTAATAGAGAACCATCGTGAGTTCATACTCCACCGTGAGGACGGTTCATCCACCACCGTGAGTTCATCCTCCATTGTGAGGACGGTTCGTCCTCCACACCGTGAGTTCATCCTACACCGACATCAAGCTACAGCACCACCGTGAGTTCCAAGTCAGTTTGTTGTCTCTCTTTCTCTTTCTCTACCCCTCTCTCTCTGTTCAAGTCTCTGGGTTTCTCATTCTCTACCCTCACTCTGTCTTCGAACATGTTTGCATAAATGGAATTGATTGTTAAGTTGAGATTAAAGTCATTCCATTCGTTACTTCTAACATCTCCAAAACTTCTCTACTTTAAAGGGTTCTATGAACAACTTGAATGATTTTAATTTGGGAAAAAAATATAGAAAATAGAATGACTAACATGTTATGTATTCTAATTATGATATTCATATTCTACCCAATATAATCATTGAAGTGAATGAATTGTTGGTGATTCTACACACAGTAAAGTCTCATGCTTCTGATTATGGGTCTACTAGGTGTTTGATAAAATGCGACAATGGCTAATTTTTTCTTCATTGTTTTGTTTATTTTTTTATTTTATTTTTGTCGAGCAGCAGGATTGGATAATTATAAAATCCGATTCATCTTTTTTTTTTTCCCTCCCTCTAATCACAAAGTTATTGTAATGATATTGACTGATAAATGACAATGATGTCCTTGTTTTGCATTTCACATCCTTGGTTCTTGTAATGAATGATAAATGATAATGATGTCCCTGCTAGACATGGTCTAAATTCATGCCAGAATTGCTAATTTGCTAAGTACTAGAAATTCCCTTTCTTTTGTTAGATCTCTTGTATTTTAATGCATTATCTTGCATCTCCCACATGCAGTTAACTCCTCCCTTAAGAAAATTTAAGCAACATTGTAGGTAATTCTGTAATGAGTTTTGTAAATTTCTTGCTAAAGGTAAGACCTTGATCACCTACCCTGCATTTTGTTGCTGCTTATGTCTATATTTGTCCTGCTTATCTACTGCTACTGCATTATTTGTTACTTGCATCATGATAGTAAAATAGAAGAGGATGTTATTGTTATATGATGTTGATTAGAATACTGAATTTGATATTATACTTGTAATCTGTTTAGTTTGGAACTTTGGATGACTTTTTTTGAAGTACATCTCAGGAAGTTCTGAGAAGGGAAGTTAATACAGGAACATCACCTCTTTTAAGAAGAGGATCTCTTGTCTTGATTTTTTTTCCATGGAAACCTTCACTACTCTACAATATGATTTAAAATTTTTGCATAAAATATTAACTCAAGGGATTGAAACTTCCTTGTTACGAAATATTTGGAGTTAAAATATATGCATTACAATTCGAAAAATTGGGGTGGCGGTAGTAGCTGTTGCTGTGGCAGTAATGAGAGCTACATGGTATGCTTATGGTGGGAATGCTGAATTTATGTTTGGCTAATTATATATGAGGATTTATAAACTTCCCTCCTAGGGAATTTTGGACTGAAGAGTTGACACCTTGAAATCCTCCTTTCAATTGACTGAGGATCTAGAAATCCATTTCCTTGGGATCCTGGATATCCATTTCCCTGCCAATGCAAACAAAAGATTAGAAACAAGTGATTTCCAAATCCATTTTCACTCCAAATATTTTGCCTCTATCTTCCTCATCCATATGCTAAAGTAATGATTTTTGGTAGTTGCTTTCAGTGTGCTGGTTTATTTTACATTTTCTATAGGTGGTTTTCTTTTTATTGGTTTCTTCATTTGGTTGTTCTCTAATTACCTACAAAGTCTTCGTTTTAGTAGGATTCATTTACCTTTTAACTAATATCACTCCTTTGCCTTTTTACTTTAGTGATCTTTATTCATGCTTACTAATAGCATGACAAGTGATCTATGAGTTGACAGAAGAAAAGATTGCATTAATTGGAATTTTTTGATGAAGTTAAGGACAAGCGGTTCCTTAAGTAACAGTTTATGGTAGTTGTACTATTTTCTTAATCAGAATGCTATGTTTATATACAAATTGGAATCTAGCCTCATAAAAGTGCTATTCTTGGTTAATGTCAAAGATGGAACCAACAAATTGTTTTTTTTTTTCCTTTTGGACTATAAATCTAACAACTTTTCCTAACATATATAACTATTACATTCATCTTTTTTCTGTTCGCATTTCTTTCTTTACTTAAATGTTGCATTTGGGTACCATATTTAACTGCATTTTACTCGTGGTAAATCAAAGTCTATTGTAATCTTATAAATCTAATTTGGATGTTAGACTGTCAAAGGTTTAAGTGGCAATACACATCATAGATTTTGAGCTCATACAAATTGAACTATAAAATTTTCACGATGTTGCTTTCCAAAAATACGTGGTTCACATGATGAGTAATGTTTTTGAGCACTTTTGTCATGTGCCAAGTTTATATTTTGTACCTTTTGGATTATGGTTTGGCGACAAGTTCGCTAGAAACATTTGATCTATTTTGGTATGACAAGCTTACATAAAGTACCTTTCAATTAAGGTGTTTTGGATATTTTGGGATTATGTTTTTCTTCTTTTATTTAATGGTGAATAATTATATTTTCTATATTTTCCAATTAAAGTTGAATTATGTTATATAGTTGTAGAAAATGGTCAAAGGAAAAAGACAATGGCTGAAACCAGGTGATTTGAGAACTAAGAAGCTAACAGAATATGAGAAACAAAGAAATAAGCGAATCAAGAAGAACTACAAGGTAATGAACAATCTTGGAGTGAAGAATATTACAAATTCTTTGATGAGTGTGGTTCAGCCCAAATGTGCAAATACAAAGGAAAAGGGAATTAGGGTTGAGGTAGATGATGATGATGATGAGTATAATCCGTCAGAGAGTGAGAACGATAGTGATAATGAGTCATTGGGTTCCTTTTATCGTAAGGTATTATATACATTATTTTATATTTGTGTGTGAACATATCTTTTACTATTTAAATATCTTCTTCATATATCTTAAACATCATATCTTTTTTAAAATATATTTCAACTGTGTTAAATATCTTATTTACTATTCGATTATGTTATTTCAGGAACAAGAGATGCCACCGGGGTTACGTTTACAACCTCTTTCGAGGCCATTAACTCCCACCCCAGAAGAAGGGATGGATACCCCAGGTCAAGAGATTGGTACCCAACCCTTACGACCTCATAATGTGCAACCTGTGCATGAGGTGACTGCATCTAGTAGTGTTAGTAAGTTTTCAAAGTTGTTTATATTCAATTTAAGGTCTAACTTGCATTTGTTTACTTATTAACTCAATTAATATTATGTCCTTACAGCATCACATGACAGACATGGTCGTGGTCCAACACATGGCATACAAACCCAACGCATTGTCGAGAAAGATGGAAAGATGTTGGTTCCTGTACCTGAACAGTTCCGTGCGCCAGTAGGAGATCAAGCCTCTAAGTTGGTCTCCAACATTGGCATAGAGGTTCGAACGCAATTACCAGACTTGAGCATTTGTAGGTGGAAGAAGGTCCACGATGCTGATAAGAAACCAATGATCCAACGCTTTGAGGTAATTATTGTCAAGTAAAAGAGGCATGACACATGAAAATTGAAATTGAAACTGAAATTACATGGTAATTATTGCATAGAAATTGAAACTGAAATATAGAAGGTAATTATTGCCTTCTATATTTTTTGAAACTGAAATTGAGGTGATAGATGGAAAGGATTAGAGAAAAATGGTGTAGCATAGGGGTTTATTTCAGTTTGTTGCTTAGTTATGCTCAAGTTTTTGCTTCTTATGTGAAAGAACTACTCTCTTTGTTAGGGTGATTACAAGAACTTGTTGCTAAACAAGATATTACATGCTAGCATATCAAAGACTTCTAGTTTTGGAAAGAATTTAACGATTAGTAAGAATGCAACTATAACTATGTATTCAGTTTGCATCCTTACGTAGTGAAACACAATAGAAAATCTAAAAATTTTACTAGTGATGCATATATTAGTAAACACTAATATAACTAGTGATGCCAACAAATAAATAGGGAAGTATTCTTGTTAGTACTAATCAAATCATGGAAACAATAGCTATGAATAGATGGAGGTCATTATATTGGCTTCAGGAAGGTGACAGACAGTAGAGGGTATTTGATTTAATTAGAATAGATGGAGGAAGGAGGCAGAGATCCTTGGTTAGCTAAATCAAGGGTGCCTGAATTGTCCAATTCAGAAACAAATGAATTAGCTAAAACAAGGGCAGTAACTCTAGCATGTTTGATGGGCCACTTTTCACTTGATGAGTTGTGTGATATAGTAGGCAACCTCATTTTCTGTCAACTGATAAGACTGTTGCATTTTACCAAGATTGATATTATTTTTTTAAATAAGAAAATTGCTCTCTGGGATCAAAATGTATTTTGTTTGGTGTTCTACACATTGCTCTTTTCCGCTCCTTTTCTCAGTTGGTGGTTGCATCTTTTGGGCTTGATGTGAACACACCAATCCTTACTCTCTTTGTTTCATCAAATCTTTTTGAAAAATTCCAAACATATTCTAAAAATTTGTTTGCAATACTTGTTTTTTTTTTAAATTTCATCAAATTTGAATAAAAATGCGACTCTTGGAAATTTGGTGAAGGATTTGGTTCATCCTTGATTTGGTGAAAATGATTTGATACAAGTTTGATGAAATGATTTGAATTTGACGAAAGAATTGATAAAGGATTGGAGATGCTCTTGGTACTCTGTTATTACTTTGCCCACATGCATTAGAATGTTAGACCAGTTTTTTTATGTTTGTTTTGGATTGTGTGATGTATTTGACCCTTATGAACTGCCCATTCCTTCTTGTTCAAAAGAGAAAATAATGTATGTCTTTGTATTCGCCCTGACGTTGTGTGAGCCTTTTAAATGAGGAATAGTTAAGGTCCTTTGCAGCTCTGCCTTTCTAAAGGTGAAACTAATCCTTTTAGTCTGTGTTGTGGGATTGATACTTGTAGAATTGCTTTTGGGGTATTTCCTTATCTGTGATTACAAATACCCACCTTTTTTTTTTTGTTCAATAGGTGTAAAAGTAGTCGTGTTATTAATTGTTTGTCTAATAACAATTATGGACAACATCAATAATATTTAGCAGTTCAAAGTAAAAAGTTCAGGTGTTTATTGTTTACTTGGGGGAATCATACTTACTAGAGTTAACTTGCTAATTAATCATTCTTAAGTTTTATCATCTTGTGGTTTCCACAACAAAGAAGGATAGTGATGGACATATTCTGTTTACAAAGCTAGATCGTATTTTGGTCAATGAGGCTCGGCTTAGCATCTTGACCGAGTCACAGACATTTTTTGCTCCTCGGTATTTCGTGATCACAAATCCGAATTTTATGGTTACGCAAGCAAAACATGATCGTATGCCTTTCAATTTTTTAATTCTTAGTCCTATGTACCAACTTGTCTCAAAGCTCAAATCTCTTAAAGCAGTTCTTAAATCTTTTAAAAGACTCACTATAGTAATACCTCGCTAGAGTTGTTTGAAGCAAAGTTCAATTAGAAAAGCTCCAAATTGATGTTCAATCTAATCCTCGATCATGTTGTCGCTATTGCTTCAAAAGACCCTTTTTGCATATGTTGATCTTCTTCTTGCTGAGGAATATTTTTATAAACAAAAGGCCCAGGGATAATGGTATAACATTTGGGCATTAGAATGCATCCTAATTTCATAAGAAGCTGAAAATTGACAGAGCTAAGCACAAGATCCTCTCTCTATAGATGACTGTGATGGTAATAGGCATGAAAAGTATGATGAATATTACTTCTCATTTCAAAAATATGCTGGTTCTTCTGTTGATTATCCTAGGGATGGGGAAGCCAAAGTTGCTGAGCTTATTCAACCTTGTTTATCTGAATCTCATCTCCCTTTGCTTATTTCTTCTGTTTGGAGGTTGAAATTAAATTTGTTGTTTTTAGGCCTTGTGATAACTAAGCCCCTAGTCCTTATGGGTATTCTGCTTACTTTTTGTAAGTGCTCTTGGCATATTAAAAGTTCTCAGTTGGTGGTTGCATCAAATAGTTCAAGTAGCCATGAAGGCATGAATTGGAAACTGACAATTCATCAACATCAATAATCAATGGAAGTCTATTATTGTAATTTAAATTCATGCCTTCATAGCTATTAGAGTGAAGTTTTGTTCTAGCCTTTGATAAAAAGGTGTTGCATCTAAATTTTACTATTTTGTATTTTGATGTTTCTTTTTTTCATTTAATTTACAAATGTTTAATGTTTTTGGTATCAAGACACCTTCAGCTTTTGCATGTCATTCATGTTTTCTAATTTAATGTGTGGCTTCTTATTGAATTCTAATTTTCTGCTTCTAAAACCATTTTTTTTAGGTATGGCTCTTTCTAGTTAGTAATAGTATCCTATAGTTTATGTAAATGATCTTAGTTGAATTGAAACCATGTTGAACAAATGGTTCCTCAACTCTTTTATTGACTACCATGTTTACTTATTATATATACCATAAAACAGTCAACTGATGCAGGCCACCCGAACGTCACGGCGCTGCGCGTGAAGGCGCGAAATCCATTTTGTTCATTAGCTACTATAGTTTGGACTCAAATGTCACGGTTCTGAATCTAATCCCACAAAGTGTAATGTGAGACCGATAAATCACCAAAGAGCCCAAATCCGACAAATCGTTTTGGAAAACTTATTTTTGTTAAAGAAGTGCCAAACATGGACTGCTTTCCCAGATACAAAGTCGCCACCTAAATATTTTATTTTGGGGCAAATTTGGGAAACCCTGACTTGTGCCTAAGGCCATGTGTCCGTCATCACCAAAGTTGCCTCGGCTCGGGAACTTGGGTACGAAAGGGGAAGGTCATGCAATGAGCACCTTCGCTCGCCCGATCAAAGGGTCGGCCTTTACTAACATGATATCTTGTTTTTGAATACACCTATGTTCTTATTTCGGTTATTAACTAGCTTTACTATGTGATGCTCACAACACACAAGTATAGACTAGATCGCCTAAATTGGAACAAAACATCTCATGTTTGTTTGTTTGAAAATGGTTTGAAGGTGCTACCAGCAAGTAGGCTAAGACGTGGATTTGCCACCCTCAAGTGGGCTTAAGAAAACATGATTTTGCCACCCTCAAGTGGGCTTAAAACTCGCTTTTTGATGAATTGTTCCAATTCAAGTAATCCAACCTTCACCCACAGGCATTCAGGCAGTTAAACACTTAAGCAGTTAGCCTCATGGCAAGCATGCTGTCATGTTAACACTCACACTCATGCAAGATGCTAAAGCATAAACACTTACAGTGTACTCCAAGCCAAAACAGAGAACTAGTTAAAAATCATGCATGATCCTAGTTCATGTTAAGATGGCTAATGCAACACATGCAAAATGCAACTAGAAATAGGCTCGGCTATTCTGAGATGGCATATGACATGTGACAATTAGCATGTATTCAAATTGGTATTGAAATACAATGTAGTTAGTATGATGCGCTGAGCCCAGTGCATACAAGACAGATGAATGAATGCAAACATGCAAGCATAAGGATGCTAATTGAAACATACCCTAAAACTAACCATCGTAAGCGGTTAGGTAAAAGGGAGAAAGACGTGGGGTTCGAAGACATTCACACACTCACGCACACTTATTACAAAATTTGCCATCTCGACAAAGGGTCCGAATAAATAATACAAATCAACTAAGTAATTAATTACCCTAGCTAATTAATTACTGCAAAACTCTTAACTAATTAAGCAAATTAATTAAGTTACAAAACAGACTAAGTGTGAAACTAAAGAGGCTGCCATAGCTCCGCCTCGGAATGATTGAATGATGCGTGCTCGATCACCTCGTTCGAAAACCCGTTGCCATGCCTCATGTTGCCTCTGTTTGCACTGTTTTACACCTCTGGAAACTGCCCAAATCACCAACTCACTTCTAATTCACCCCATGGGCATGCTGAAAGGTCATCAACCAAGAGATATGGCCATCAGCCAGAGAACAATGGCCATCGACCAATTTTTATGCTATCAGCCAACAATTGTTAGCCGATCTGCACTCCAGATAGCCGATCGGCCATCTCTTCCTGCAAATTGCTCCTTTTGCTGTAGCAGAGGACAAACAAGGGCATGGCAACACATTTGCAAGAAAATATTGTGCACCTACACCCCTTATCATGTTTGAGACTCAAAGGAGTGTGGTGTTCGACCCTCGAACCATTAATCACGCATTTCGGTGCATGATGGCCAAAGAGGCCGAATTGCACAAATCAATATAGAATGAATGCACAAAAACACATGAATGCCTCACACTCTATCATGTTGGATCAAGAGTGTCGGCGACCGAGGATTGAGGCACGTTTCGTCACTTCAAGTACGAAACGTCCCTCGGTCCTCGTGTTTGGTTTGACACCCCAAACCAAACACTATGCAATGTATGCAACAATGGAAAAGCTATGCAATGGAACATAAGCATGCCAAATGCAATATGACTCAAACATGCACACAAGGCTAAGGCGACAAGCATGCCAAATGCAATGCAACCTAAACAAGCAAACATACAATGTAATAGGCATGCAACAACAATCCCAACAACAAGTGTGCAACAACATGTGATGCGATAAGCATGCAACAACACACAAACCACATGATCCATGGACTTATGCTGAAAATGGATAGGCCTCAGCCATACCAAAAACAATGGCCGAAATGCTAAGAAATGATGGAATAAAAGGCAAAACAAGCATGCATGCCAATTGGCCTAAGGACTAAAGCATGAAGATGCAACTCTTAAGCACACTTAAAGAGTGACAAGCATGGATATGTGATAGCACCATGAGCTCTGAAATCATGTTAGGAATGATGCCGAATCAACCAAATAATGCAAGTATAACATGCAAGAGAGCCTAAAGCTTAAGGCTAGCAAAGGGGTTTACACCATGGCCATGCAAAGCAAGCCCCAAAGGGCCAAGGGCAATCAAAACAGTCCCAAGGAAGGTCAAGATGAGGCCCAAAACAAGCTTGAACTTAGCCAACACAAGCTAGAACAAGGGTCCAAAGGGCACAAGGCATGCAAAGCTAACAAGAGGTATTACACTACACCGATTACAACCAAACATGACATGTCTTAACCATTGAAAAATAGAGTTGTGGCATGCCAAAATAAGCCCAAAAACCCACTGAGATGGCATCCTAAAGACCTAAGCATGGAGGCATGCACAATGATGCACTCTTGAGGCATAAAACACCCAACCTTCAAAGCATGGAAAAGGTGACAAATGCAAGTATATGGCTACACCACATGGACTGAAAATCACATATGAAATGATACCAAATCATGAAAATGGTCTAAGCAATGCATGCTAATGACTTAGACACTCAAAGCTAACAAGCTAGATTGAACCAAGGCTACACAAAACAATGCATGCATGACCAAGACAATACAAATCAGAGCTTAAGCATGGTAAAAACAAGCCTAAAAGCTTCATGGAGTTGAGCCAAGACATGCAAGAATGATAGTCCAAATGCATGATGCATGTTAAGGCAAATGAGAGGATTACACTACAAGTGCATGATGCAAGTAAGAGGCTATCAAACCAACTAAAAATAGAGGTAAAGCATGGAAAAATAACATCAAATACTTGCTGAAATGGAGCCAAAACATGCTAAGCAAACATGCTACTATAAGAGCCATTAATACTAGCAAATAAGACACAAGGAGAGGGGGGTGTCCCTCTCCTATTCAAGACTCCAAAACCACTTCTCCACCACTGAAAATCCTCTGGATTTCAGTGGTGACAAGGTCAAAACAAGATGTTTCCAAAGCTCAAAAGGAAAGGCACAAAACAAAGCCAAACAAGGCCTAAGAGGAGATAAACAACCCCCAACCAAAAAGTGACCTTAAACAATCATCTCAAGCACACAAAATCAGCACTTTTTACAGTTTGGAGTTAAGCTTAAAACAATATGCAAGTAGGTCTAAAAGCTTAAGCCAAAATTGGGAATTAAAAGGTGGTTTACTCACCCTTGAAGAACACCTTCAAGAACACCACTCCAGCACCTTTCTCCGATCAAAATCAGTCCAAGAACTCCACAACCAACTCCCTAGGACCTCAGCAACCAAAGGATGGTGTATTGCTAGGTGTTTGTATGCAATAATGTGAAGATATTACACTTTTTGGCACAAACAAAGGCTAAACAAGAGAGAGAGGGAGATATAGAGAGATATATAACTTCTATGTGCAATTTTCAGAACCTCTGGAAAGGGAGGGGAGGCTCCCTTCTTATAGAATTTCAATTCTCAAGCTTGTTGAACAAGCTTGAGTCTTGAAACAAATCCCTCCATACACGTGTATGGAGGATAAGAATTGTGCATACCAGCTGTCACAGCTGGCACAAAATATCTACAAAAAGCAAATGGAAAGGTCTCAGCTCAAAAATATCGTCGATCGACCAAAAAGAGTACCGATCAACCAAAAGGAGTGCCGACCAGCCACCACTTTTGGCCGATGGAAAGGAAACAAGGCCGATGGCATCATGCCTTAGCCAATGGGTTGAGGGGATGGCCAACAAGCCACCCTCTCCCCTCAAAAGCAAAAACACAAGTCCTTGGTCCACAACCAAGGACAAAACAAACAAGTCGAGATATCCTAAGGCAAGGCACGCAGCCGAGACCTTCAGGAACTCAAAACGAACATGAGCATGGATGATCATTGAGTGTTCAAACGATGACGTCCAAGTCTTGAGGACGGTCAAAAATGGGGTGTCTACAAATGCCATTAAATCAAAAATAGCACAAAAAGAGTATTTGAAACTATACTAGTACTGGAAAAAACAAGTATTGCTTGAATGTTGTAGTGTCCTCTATGCTATTGAAAGTTCAACAGCGTTGCAAAGTTTAGGGTTAGCTAATATGTTCTCTAGGCTTTCAACTTGCAAGTTGTTACTAGGATGATTTTTTCTTTCATAACCAGAATATTTATATACTTGTGGGTTTCTTAGCAAACATAGGATTGGTTTTGTTAACAGAGGTGCTTGGAAATTTAATTACTAAGTTGGTTGTTCTTAGCAATGAAAGAGCAATTTCACATTTATAGGAAAATAAAATAAAATGAACATCTAAATATAGAATTTCTAGTCAGTGTGAAATTAGATTTGAGAGCTTCCACGAAATTCTAATATCACTAGTGAACCAACAAAATAAAATGTATAACCACAGTTGGTTGCTGCTGCGTCTAATTGTGTATGTGAACAAAATTTAGGTTATTTAACTTATAAAAAGAATGATTTGATTTTGTAGTATCAGTTTGATCTACAAGGCAATCTGAGTGATGTAGCAAGGACTTTAAACACACAATTTGGTCGGCGATTGAGTAGCTTCACCTATAGGTTGCACAAACAATACAAGCAACTTAAGGATGCAAGAGGAGAGGAGTATGTGAGAAGCCACCCACCTACAAGTGTTACTCTTAATCAATGGACATCTCTAATTGACAAGAAGTGGAATAGTAAAGAATTCATGGTATAATGTTTTATGTTAATTGTCAAAAATTAATTTTGTTCTTACTAATGTTAAGTTTTGTTGTTTTTATTGGTGTTTCAATCGTGTAGGGACAATCACTAACTAATGTGAATAATATGATGCAAATGAAAACAAAACATAGATGTGGATCAAAATCAATCCCGGTTAGGGTGCACAGCTCGGTGTGTTCTGCTATTTTATTTTATCAGATTAGTAGGCTTTGTTATTTAAATATTTGAAATAATATTCAAAAACAAATGAATCAGATAATTGCAAATGTAGAAGTTCCTAATTTGGCAGAGTTTTATAAGCCATCCACTATAATTCGAACACACATGAATGGATTTCGTCGGAGAGCCAAGCTAATTATGTATGTACAAGGCAATGCATATTAATTTTGATAAAATTATTTATTTTCTTTGTAGGGTAGAATAACAAATAATTGTTCGATTTATTTTAAATTAACAGGACAACATGATACAGACGCAGTTTAACACCTCGCAGACCGGTGATCCCTTTAAGCCCAGAGGAGTTGTCAGTTAAGGTGCTTAAGCCAAGGTCAGGTTATGTGAAAGGACTTGGCTTGAGGCCTTCTTCTTCTATGAAGACTATTGTTGCATCTGCTGAAAATAGTGACTATGTTCAATGCCTTGAGATGCAAATAGCACAGCAAAATGAACATTTTGCAAGGTTTCAAAAGTCAGAGAAGAAACAAAGCAAGAAGATACAAAGTATCATAGAGTGTTTGACGCAGAAAGGTATCACGGGAAATTTTGAGAGTGGGAAAAGTTCAGATTCTGATGGACAAGCTTCTTGGTTAGTATATTATGTTTATATGTTAATTTAGCAGAACATTTCTTCTTCAACTAGGGTAGAATAAAAAAACTATTTTTTACATTTAGGCACAAGGTCCTGGGAAAATAGTGAAGTATGCATCTAAAGGCCCGAAAAACATCACAAACACCTTGAGATTATCAGAAATTATCATGAACACTTTGGAAGGAATCAACATAAGTTGTGAAAACTTACAGAACAATCATAGGACTCTCAGTTGGAAAACATTTAGGCTTGAAAATAGGCTGTTAGGGAGTAAAATCTTGAAATAGTCATTAAAAGGCCAAGAAATATCATGAACACCTTGGGAGGAACTAATGTAACTTGTAAAAATTTATGGAACAAGCATGGTAAAATTTGGTTTAAAATTTACTTTGAAATTTTTATTTTTTCTCTTCTAGGTTGCATATTAACATATTTAGTGAATGGTTACCTTAACCTTTTGTTGTTGGTTTTTTTTTCTATTTTTTCTTTTTTAAATGGCAGATTGGAGATGAACGAATTTGGTAACCTGCATAGCAAGAGTTTTTTGTTGATATTACCTGACACATCCATCACAGTGTAGTTGTACTTTTTGTTGATATTACCAAACATGTATTTTGACTATGTTGTTGTGGGTTATGATTATATTGTGATGGATTTTATCTTTTTGTTGATATTATATTGAATAGATTAAAATGAACCGGTTTTTGTAATGATTTGTAATGGATATTATATTCAGCAGGTTATTAAAATGCACAAGTTATTTTGATTGTGTTGTAGTTTTTGATTTTACTAAAATAGATGTTATAGTTTGGATGTTATATATTAATTTCTTGATACTATGAGACATGTATTTTGCTTGAGTTGTTTTATGATAATGAACAGTTTAATTTTATATTGATTTTTATTAGATATTTTATTTAATAGATTATTAAAATGTACAGGCATTGTTTATTGAAAAAAAATATGTAAATTGCAAATATAACCCTCTCCTCAATTTTTAAAATTTATTTATTATTGATGACGAAAAAAATTGACACTAAAACTTTCTAATCCCAACAAATAATTTCGTCACACATATTCACTATTTCATCACTAAATTAAAATATTTGTTGACAAAAAGTTTTCGTCGCTGAAGGGTCTTTTTTTTCCATCTTTTGGTGACGATATTTTCGTTACTAAAAATTTTATCACTATTTTTAATGACGAAATATTTTGTCACCCAAAACAAATATAATAAAATTTTATTTAATTCTAGTGACGAAACGGACGATACAGATGACAAAATATTTAACATTTAGTGACGAAATATTTCGTCACCAAATACCAATAATAGTTGACAAAATAAATTTTCGTCATCAGGTACTTCTAGTCACGACGAATTGATGACGAACGTGGTGACGAAATTATTTCGTCACGGATCAATTTGGTGACGAAAATTTTACTATTGGAAATGAAGTGATTTTGTCATTAAAGTATCATTTTGTTGTAGTGTTGCCTTTTGTGACGTCAGCCATTATTGTAAAGCCAGCCCTAGTTGACCAGCTTAGTCCACCAAATTTGACCAGCTGATTCCTTGCCTTTCTGGTCATTTTTTGGCTCGTTTAGACCATACCCTGACTATTTTCGGCCTCCTGAATCTACTTGCGTGTTCTGTTTTGGCCAAATCCGTCTCTATAAGGTCTCTTTTTCTCTTTTTTTGCCTTCTTTAAGCATCACGAATCGTTCTGACAACATCTATTCAATCTCTATTACACTTGATGGGTCCGGCTATGTTCTCTGGGCCTAAGCTCTCTCTGGATTCATCAAAGGGAAACGACTGTGGCGTATTATCACCGGTACTCTTTCTAAACCCATCCAGGCAGAAACAGAGACTGTATCTACTTTCGATGACTGTCTTGATGAATGAGAAGGCAAGAACTACCAGATTATCACATGGTTCTGGGCTACTTCTGTTCCTTCCATCAACCTTCAGTCTGGATGCTTTTAGGATGATGATTCCATTACCTCTCCTACTAAAGCAATTTGGGATTTCTTGAAGGAACGTTGTCAGGCTATTGGACTTGCTCACCAATAGCAACTGTTTTAGACTCTTCATCACATGCGCCAGGTACCCGGTCAGTCTATCAATGATTTCTTATCCCAGATGTCGTCTGCTTGGGACCAGCTAGCTCTTTCTAAACCTCCATAGGCACATTCCGAAGACACACAGCTGTTTATTACTTATCAGAATCATCAGCGACTCTTATAGTTTCTTGTGGCTCTTCATAGCACTTTGAGCCTGTGCGTGCTTCTTTGCTCCATTGATTGCCCTCGCCCACTTTAGAGCAAGCCATTACTGAGCAACTATCAGAGGAGACTCGTTTTGGGATTCTCAATTCTCCAACCATGGATTCTGTTCTTGCTACGCCATCATCTCAGAGTTCTTCATCTTCTCAACTATCTAGTATATGCAGCTATTGTCACAACCACGGCTTGCCAGCCAATCATTCTCTTGTTCAGTGCCAGGTTCACGAATGCTTAACGTGTCACAAGACTACTCTAGGTCATCTCCAAAGCAATTGTCCTCAAGCTCCTTCCACTGCTTCATCTAAGACCAAGTCTTCTCGTTTTAGGTATCAATCCAATTCTGGCCAAGGTTCTCACTCTTCTGTTGTTGCCTCTGAGGGTTCTTCTACTCACCACTCTACTGATTCCACTACTCCTTCCTTCTCTATGGATGATGTTGAGTCTATCATTAACCAGGTGCTCGCCAAATCTGGTACTCCCCTTTCTACTGCTCTTTCAGTGACCTCAGGTAACTCTTCATGGTATTTTGATTCCGCATGCTATAATCATATGACTTCTGACTCCACTATGTTTTCTTCTTTATCATCATCATATTATGTTCCCACTATACACACTGCTGATGGTTCTCATATGTTTATTAGTCACATTGGCCTAATCTCTACTTCTACTATGTCTCTTTCTGATACTTATCACATTCCTGTTCTTCAATTGAACTTTATCTCTGTTGGTCAGTTATGTGAACTTGGTCTAACCATTACATTTTCTGCTAATGGTGTTTGGTGCAGGACCTTTAGCAGAGACAGACCCTTGGGATAGGCCGTAAACATGGACGTCTATTCGAGCTTCTACATCTCCGCATTCCACACAAATCATCTACTGCTATTTCCATTGCTTCCTCTGCTGCATCTACTATGTCATCTACTAAGTCTTCTTCTCATCTTTGGCATTGTTGCTTTGGACATGTCTCTTTTAGTCGTTTGAAACCTTTGGTTTCTAGTGGTTGGTTAGGTCGTGTCCATCTTGAAGATGTCGATTGTTTATTTTGTCAAATTGCTAAACGACCTGCTTTACCTTTTAATCAAAGTACTTCTATTTCTAATGCTCCTTTTGATCTTGTACATTCTGATATTTGTTGATGATTTTTCTCGCTATATTTGGCTTTTTCTTCTCAAAAATTGCTCTGAACTTAAGTAGATTTATTATGATTTCTCTGCCATGGTCCGTACTCAGTTTTCTCATATTATTAAGATTTTTCGTTGTGATAATACTAAGGAGTACTTAGATTATGATTTTCTTTCTTTTCTTCGAGCTCATGGTACACTATTTCATCGATCTTATGCTGGCACATCCCAGCAAAATAGCCGAGTCGAACGGAAGCTCCATCATATTCTAGACACTACCAGGGCTCTTCTCATCTCTTCTTCTTGTCCTGAAAAATTTTGGAGGGAAGCTTCCCTCACTGCCATTCACACGATAAATTGTGTCCCTACACCTGTCATCGCTAACACTTCTCCTTATGAGCGCTTGTATGGTTCTCCTCCTGACTATACCACTCTTAAAGTTTTTGGTTCTGCTTGTTTTGTTCTACTCCAGCCTCATGAACACACTAAACTAGAACCTCGTTGTCGTCTTTGTTGTTTTTTGGGATATGGTACAAAACATAAAGGGTATCATTGTTGGGATCCTATCTCAAAGCGCCTTCGTATTTCCCATCATGTGGTCTTCTGGGAACACAAAATGTTCCCCAATCTTTCCAAGTTTCAACTACCACAGTCCACACACTCACCAACCTTTATCGATATTTCTATAGACTTGTTTTCTAATGAATTTGATACAGATTCTGGCTCCATGCTTCCATAGTTGCCTACGTCTATTGTCCATTCTGAGGATCCTATGTCTGATGATGGTCCTACGCCTTCTCCAGCTCCTGTGGAGGCTTCTCCATCTCCACCTCTCATTGAGGTTCCTCCTCCACCAGAGCGTCACTCTACATGGGTAAAGCAACCTTCTGCTCTTCTTCATGATTATATTGTTGATTCCACTACCTTTTCCTCTCATAAACCTACTTGCTATCGAGAAGCTTGTTCTAACCCTCTTTGGCAACAAGCTATGACTGATGAACTACAGGCTTTTGATAAAACTCATACCTGGTGTAGCACTCAACTTTCTTCACTCGCCCTCCTTTCGGAGAGGCACGAATTGGTCACTATAGTTCGGACTCCTATCACTATTCTAAATCTAATCTCACAAAGTGCAATGTGAGATTGATAAACACCAAAGAATCCAATCCAGCAAATCATTTTGGAAAGTCAGATTTTAAATCAAATATTGCCAAAACTTGACTGCTTTGCCAGATTATAGAGTCGCCACCTAAATATTTTATTTTGGAAAATTTAGGAAACCCTAACTCGTGCCAAAGGCCACGTGTTCATCATCACCAAAGTTGCCTCAGCTCGAGAACTTGGGTACGAGAAGGGAAGGTCCTGAAATGAGCACCCCCGCTCGCATGATCAAAGATTGGCCTCTACTAAGTATGATATGTTATTTTATAAACATATGTGTTCTTATTCTGATTATTAGCTAGCTTTACTATGTGATGCGCACAACATACAAGTATAGACTAAAATCGCAAGAATTGGAACAAAACAATTCATATTTGTTTTTCGAAAATGGTTTGAAAATGCCACCCTCAAGTGGGCTAAAGCGTGGATTTTGCCACCCTCAAATGGGCTTAAAACATGATTTGCCACTTCGCGAAGTGGGCTTAAAACTCGCATTTATCGAATTGTTCCAATTTAAGCAATGAAGCCTTCATCCACAAGCATTTATGCAGCTTAATCACTTAAGCAAATAGCCTCATGGCAAGCATGCGATCATGGCAACACTCACACTCATGCAAGTACGCTAAAGCATAAAACTTACAGTGTACTCCGAGCCAAAACAAAAACTAGTTAGAAATCATGCATGATCCTAACTATGTAATTAAATAGGCTCGGCTATCTAAGATGGCATATGAATGCAACAATTTGATACATGTATTCAACTAAGTATTGAAATACGATGCAGTTTGAATGATACGCCGAGCTTTGGTGTATGCAAGACAAATGAATGATGCAAACATGCAACCATAAGGTATGCTAATCGAAACATGCCCTAATCTAACCATCAAAAGCGGATAAATAAAAGGGAGAAAGACTTGGGGTTGGAAGACATACACACACGCACGCACACTTAATGCAACATTACACCGTCTCGAAGGAGGGTCCGAATGAACCAGCTAAGCTAATCTAAGCTAAGCTAAGCAAACTAATCTAATTAAACTAATTAGACTAATTATTACAAACCAAAACGAATAACTAGTAAACTACTTACTAATTATTACAACACTTAACTAATGAACGAATTAATCAATTAAATTACGAAACTATGCTAACTAACAAGTAAAGCATTAAACAATACTGCCTTAGCTCTGTTTGAAGAAGTTGAATATGCATGCATTCGGTTTTTCGCCCCAAAAAGCCCACCGGTTTGCTCTTGAGAGACTCTGTTTGTAGGGTGTCTCCAAGAACTTTTTGCATCACCTTACCAAATCACTGCTGGGGAGTGCACCAGTGGCCTGCCGGCCATGAGGGCTTACTGCCGACCACCTGCCGGCCAAAGAGAGGCACTGCCGGCCAAGGATAAAGCCTTGCGGGCCACTGATGAGGCACTGCCGACCACTGGTGTTCTGAATCACCATTCTGCAACAGAGCTCAAACAGAGGAAAATGGAGGGTCCCCAAAGGTATGTTTGTACTGCACCCTCTCCTTATCATCTCAAAACATCAAAGTAAGGGGGCTATTGGGTCCAAAGCCACTAACCAAGCATTTTTTATGCATGATGGCCAAGAATCCAACTTGTACACATTCAATAAACGCACAAAACAAAGACTCAAGTCCGCTACCTTATCATAGATGATCAAAGGTAACGGAGACCAAGAAACATGACACGTTTCATCACTATGAGTATGAAACGTCTCGCATTTCTTGTGTTTGGATTAACGTCCGATCCAAACAAATGCAATGCAACACAAATGCTTATCTTGCACAAGTTTTACTTTGCTCAATTCTTGTTTACACATTTTACATTACCGAGCCATTCATTAACCGGTTAAGTCCAAGTGATTGTCCTCTAATGAAAGAGGGGTCAACCAGAGAATGGTCTAAGACATGAGAGAGATCATTTCTTTGACTAATAGAAACCCTCAACAGAGAGTTAAAGCCATTAAGCACAAGCTCTATCTCATGCTTAAACACAACCTAAGGTTAACCAACCCTCAAAATGAATAGAAAAATGAAGAAATGAGGGAGGTTATAGAATTTTAGTGCTGAAGTGGCATGAGACACAAGACTATAACATGCAAACAACTCATGTACAACATGTTGATAGACTTAAGCATTAAAGCTCGTAAAGAGCACAACACTAGAGGCATGCAATATCAAGCACAAAGGACCAAACCAGCTCTGGATAGAGCATAAACATGCCAAAACAGTGGCTAAAATGAGCAAGAAAAACATGCTCATGTATTGGCTCAAAAACAAGGCTCAATGCACAACTCTCAAAAGCAATGAAAGAGTGATATATGTGAGAGTGTGACAAAGATATATGAACTGAAATTGCATGCTAAATGATGCTACAAGATGCAAGCATCTCATGCAAAGCATGCTTAAAGCCTTAAAACATAAAGCTAGTTAAGACATTTGCACTATAGCTATGCAAAACATGAGCCACATGACCAACACCACTCAAAACAAAGTTAAAGCATGACAAAACAAAGCCTAAAACATGCTGAGATGAAGCTAAGTTAAGCCATAAAATCATGCTACTTTGCAAAGCTAACTAGGCATGGAATAGAGAGACAAGGAGGGGAGGCCACCCTCTCCTATTTTGAACCTCAAAACACACTTTTTGCCACTGAAATTTCTCTGGAATTCAGTGGTTTAAAGGCCAAAAAAGGTGGACTTTAAAAGCTTTCAAAAGTAGCACAAATGGCCTCACAAGCCAAAGAGCAAAATAGGAGACAATCCCCTTTAACTCAGCAAGGCTTAAACCACCATTTTAAAATCTTAAAATCAGAGTTTTTTAGGGGTTAAAACCATCTTCAAAGTAGCATACAAAGATGGCCAAACAATGAATTAAAACAAGTCTTAAAAGAGTTAAGTTCTTACCCTTGAAGCACAGCAACAAAACAATAAGGATTTTGACCTAAAACCACTCTAAGAAGCTCAAACAAGGCCTCCAAGAACCTCAGCTCCAAGGTGAAAGTGTTTCGCTAAGGGTGCTAGTGCAAATTTGTAGAGAAAACTCACTTTCAAGCACAAAATATAGAGATAGAGAATTCTAGAGAGAGAGAGAGAGAGAAATTTTTGTCTTCCAAAATGTTCAACCCCTCACATGCAAGAAGATGACCTCTATATATAGAAGATACAACGGCCTCTTGTAAAGATCCAACCATCCACGTGCAAGTAGATGGGCCATTCTATGCAAATAGCTATAAAAAATATCTACAAAATATCTACTGATGCATTGGTGGCCAGATGGCCGGCAGTGGCTCATTGATGGCCGGCAGGCCTCATCAATGGCTGGCAGGCCAAGATGCATGGCCGGCAGAGCCCAATCATGGCCGACAGTGCACCACAAACAACAAGTACTGGAAGGACCAAAACATGGTCCAAAAATGAAAAAGAATGGATGCAAGGTTTGGAAAGCCCAAACCTGTGGCGTTTCGCCGCGGATTTCGAGTGCTCAACGAGCAATCACACTTGTCACCGGATGTACCTGAAAGAGCATCCAAGTCTTGAGGACAGTCAAAAATGGTGTGTCTACACCTGGGATGTGGTTGATCTTCCTCCTGGAAAGAGTACTGTCAGTTGCAAATATTCTGATGGTTCCATTGAGTGTTACAAAGCTCGCCTTGTAGCCCAGGGATTTACTCAAGAATATGGTATTGATTATAAGGAAACATTTGCTTCTGTTGCTTGTCTTACTTTAGTTCGCAGCTTACTTGCAATTACTGCTGCTCGCCACTGAAGTCTTTTTCAGATAGATGTCAAGAATGCATTTCTTAATGGTGACCTCAGTGAGGAAGTTTATATACAACCTCCTCCTGGTTCTTCTGTTCCATCAAACAAAGTTTGCAAACTTCGCCGTGCTTTGTATGGTTTGAAACAAGCTTTGCGTGCCTAATTTGCTAAGTTCAGCTCCACCATTCGTGACTTCGATTTTTCCTCCAATCCCCATGATTCTGCCTTGTTTATACGTAAGACGGAGCATGGTACTATTCTCCTTCTTCTCTACGTAGATGATATGATTATCACTAAAGATGACACTATGGGCCTTTCTAGTCTCAAACAGTTTCTCAATCGCCAGTTTGAGATGAAAGATTTGGGTTTGCTTAGCCACTTCCTTGGCTTGGAAATTTCCCAAGATTCCTCTGGTTATTTTCTTACCCATGCCAAGTATACTTCTGATCTCTTGGCTCGTGTTGGCTCATGGGTAAGAATGCCACTGCTCCGGTTGATCCTTAGACTTGTCTTACACCCCTTGACAGTTCCCTATTGACTGATGCCACTTTATATCGTCAACTAGTTGGCAGTCTTGTCTATCTCACGGTTACTCATCCGGATATTGCTTATGTTGTTCATATTGTCAGTCAGTTCATGGCTGCTCCTCATTCTCCGCACTATGGTGCTCTCGTTCGTAGTTTGTGCTATCTCAAAGGAACTCTGTTTCATGGTCTTCACTACTCCCCTCACTCTTCTCTACAACTGCATGCATTTTCTAGTGCCGATTGGACCGGGGATCCTACTGACCGTCGTTCCACTACTGGGTTCTGTTTTTTTCTTAGGCAACTATCTCATTTCCTGGTGTAGCAAGAAGCAAACTCTTGTTGCTCGTTCTAGTACCGAGACAGAGTATCGTGCTCTTGCTAACACTACTTAAGAGTTTGTGTGGCTTCATTGGCTTTTTTCTGACATGGGAGTTTGTCATTCTACTTTCACCACTACTTATTGTAACAATCAGAGTGCTATTCAGATTGCACATAATGATGTCTTCCATGATCACATCAAGCATATTGAGATTGATTGCCATTTCATACGCCAGCATGTTACTAGTGGCCTTATCCGTCTTCACTTTGTTACCTCTGTTGATTAGACTGCCGACCATTTCACCAAAGCTCATTTTCTAGGCCGCTTCTCTGATCTCCTCTACAAGCTCAAGTTGATGTCTGTCTTACCACCTTAAGCTTGAGGGGGGTGTTTGCTGTATATTATTATACTTATCTATTTGTATTGTAGATATATCTCTATCTCTATCTCCTTCTATACTTATCTCTATCTCCTTGTATCTCTATCTCAATCCCACTGTATCTCTATCTATTTATGTACCTATCTAGGTTTCTTTTCAGCTTATATATACAGGCTTCTGCTATTGTATTATTCATTCAATTCAATATATCATAATTACTCTCATAACAATTTCAATTTAAACGTATTTTCTACCTTATAAAAGTAAAAGATATTTTCTACTCAAATTAATTTATTTTTCATCGTATCTTTTCTAAAAAATTATTGAAAAATGTGTGAAACTAAAATATTTCCAGTCAAAGCAAATAAAGTGTAAATATCAAATATTACAAAATTTCTTCTACAAATACTAGAGCCATTGGCTAGTGAAAGCAATGAGATTGCTCAGAAATGCTGAAGGCCAATTCATCTACAACATAGTTGTATGTTGAGATTGTTTAGTAGTGTACTTCAAACCAATTTTATCAATTTAAGGGTAAATTACACTGTTAGTCTCTATATTTTGACTCATGTCAATTTTATCCCTGTAATTTCAATTGGATCAATTTGGACCCCATATATATATATATATATATATTTTATTTTGTCTCAAATTAGTCCAATAATTCTAATTGTTAGCATTTTTAATGGTAAATGTGTACATGAGTGGCATGTATCAAACTTTTAGGAGCAAAATTGTTAACTTGATCGATTTAATATTTTTTTTTATTTTTGGGTGGCCAAATTTAATGACTTAACCTTAACCAATTCAATAAATTTTTTTGTCAAAAACTCCACCGATATTATCAATTTGACTAAGTTGACGCAAAATCAAAAATTAAAGGTCAAAATTGAATCAATTGAAACTATAGGAACCAAAATAACACAAACAATAAAACATAGGGATTACAAGTTTAATTTGCCCTTAATTTAATGACCAGCTTTGATTCGTGACTCATTTATGTATCATTCTAGTGGAAGTCAATACTTAATAAGAAAGAACATGAGTACTTGGATTGAACTTTCAAATTATTACATCCAATACGCACCTTCATATGAGGAAGAACACGTCTCCTTAATTTTCACGATCAGACGTTTCTTACTATATATTATTCTCATAATTTTATATGTGATTTGAAATTCTAATATGTCCACTAACTGTTACAAAGTTGTTTCAATTAATCATTATTATTTTATAGATTAAAATCACATTATTACATAATTTTTGCCAGAGTCATGGTGATTGGGTTGATCTGGTATAGTCTAGACCCCAACTTACAACGGACTAATTTCCTTGCCAACTTCATTTGTGGAATGACAAAAAAACAAATCATAAGAGGCATATCAACATCAACATGCTTGTTAGCAGACATAGAAGTTTTTTTCTTTTTTTTTCTTTTTTTTTTTTTTTTTTTTATCAGTAAAAATAAACTTTATTGAATAAGAACCAAGGAGAAAACCTTACATCTTACATCAATAAAGATAAAAACTAGGATGGCACAAGAAAGCCACCCAAACATGTGCTAACACAAGCCAAGAGCTAGTTGATAAGAGTTCAACCAGAAAAAGGAATAACCAAGACAAAGAATCACAGAAGCACACATCATCAAAACAACACAACAGCAACATCAGAGCAGCACAGAGCAACTCTACAGCAGCAGACAGTAAAATGATTGAAAAGCCACCCCTGAGAATGGAACGTCACCAAGGAAGCAATATGCAACTAATGGCCACACAAATGATCACCCCAACACACCCCAGCATACCAACACAGCAGCAGCAGCAACACAGCACATCAACACCAACAGCCACCAGCAGAGCAACACACCAGCAGCAGACACAACAAAACCACTATACCTGAATCAAAAGATATACAACAGCAGCCACAATTCAAAGCCCCTTGATGGATTCCAAATTATACAGCAGATCATTGATTGAACAATCCACTCTTTTTTAGTGTGATACTTCACCAAAAAGGCAATGTGTAACTTGATGGACTCCCAAACTTCACACCAGTTAGCCCTTGAACCAGCAAATCTAATCTCATTCCTAGCCTTCCACACAAACCACATAACCACAGATGGCAAGGCATCCCACATACTCTGGAGCATTTTCTTAAATTTAAAGCCACTCTATCAATCCAAAAGCTGAGTTACATTTTCAGGCACAACCCATACCAAACTCTATCATTTTACCAAGTCAGACCAGATACACCAAGCAAAATGACAATGAAGTAGAACATGACTCACATCTTCAGCACAAGAATTACAAAAGCAGCATAGAAAGGGACCACTAGGATCAAGAGCTCCAATATTATGAAGAAACATAGAAGTTTTAAGTTTACCTCTCCATGCCAACCAACAGATGAATTGCATATTAGGTGGAGAGATGTCCTTCCAAAGCAAACTAGGCACCAGAACACTTGATCTGTCAATACAGGAAACCCTTTTATAAGCTAATTTCACTGAGTAAACCGCTGAGGCACCAAAAGTCCACACCAATTTATCGTCAACACCAGATCTTCACACTAGGCCAGAATTAAGCAATTGAATAAGATTAGAGAGATCTACGGATACCCCGGAATAGACTCTTCTTCTGAAGTTAAACACCCACTCATTAGGAGAAGACGTTTTACTCAAAATATCAAAGATAGAGGCCTCTTTATGCTGTGAGAGCATAAACAGTCTAGGGAAAGCCAACTTTCAACAACCAGCACTAGTCCATGAGTCATTACGAAAAGAGCATCTCTTCCCATCTCCTAAATCAATTCTAATATGAGAGTGTAGAAAATCAAAGATAGGCTTAGATACAACTACTGACAGTATGTCAATCTATACTCTAGAACCACTGATATGGGAATCAGTTGAAGGCAACCAAGATTTTTGGATCATACTTATATTTATTATAGATAATTTCTTTCCAAAAAGCATTCTCCACACACCCAACTTCCACCACCACTTAGCTAGAAGGCACAGATTCACAGCTCTAATCCTTCTAATACCAAGACCACCATCTCTCAATTCTTTAGTAACTTCAGACCACTTAACCATATGAACCTGATTCTTAAGATCATAACCCCCCCATAAAAAGGAAGCCTGAATTTTATCAAGTTTTTTAGCAACTCCTTAAGGTATCTTGAACAAAGATAAATAATAGACGGAAAGATTGCTCAACACAAATTTTATCAAAGATAATCTTCCATCAAAAGACAGATGCCCTCTCTTCTAGCTGGTAAGCTTAACTTTAAACTTCCTAACAATAGGAGCCCATGTTGATTTGAGTCTAGGACTAACACCCAGAGGGAGGCCCAAAAAAGAAATAGGAAGCTCACCTTTGGAGCAATTGAGAATATCAGCATACTGGTCCAGACTGACCTCTTCTACACGAACTCCAATAACCATACTTTTGCTGTAGTTAATCTTGAGGCCAAACACAACTACAAAACATCTTAACAACCTCTTAATGCAAAGAATTTCCTCTTGATTGGCCTCATAGAATAAGATGGTGTCATTCGCAAATTGAAGGTGTGAAACCTTAATTAATTCATCCCAATAATAGCCCCATTAAAGAGCCCCAACTCTCTAGCCCTCAAGATCAAAATATTAAGGCCTTCCACATCCAGATTAAATAGAAAAGGGGAGAGAGGATCCCCTTGTCTTAAACCCCGTTCAGCAATAAACTCATTTGTAGGGCTGCCATTGACTAAGATAGAAATTCTAGCATTAGTAACACAACTTTGAATCCAACTCCTCAATTTGTGGCCAAATTCAAAACTCTCAATCGTATTAAGCAAGAAGCTCCAATTTACATAATCATAAGCTTTTTCAAAGTTAATTTTAATAATCACACCTTTCTTCTTTTTACTCTGCCACCAATCCAACACCTCATTTGCTACAAACACCCCATCAAGGATGAATCTCCCTCCTAAAAAAGCTGACTGGGTAGGGCTAATAATATAAGGAATAGCTAACTTCGGCCTATTAGAAAGCACTTTGGCTAGAATCTTGTACATGGAGCCAATAAGACTAATAGGTCTATAATCATTGAGGCTACTTGGATTATCACTCTTAGGAATAAGAGCAATAAAAGAAGAAATAAGACCGGAGGCCAGCTTCCCATTAGCAAAAAACTCTTCGAAAAATAACTTGATATCCCCTTTCATAAAATTCCAACACTTCCTAATAGCCAGAAGATTAAAACCATCTGGCCCAGGGGCCTTATTCCCATCACAAGCCTTCAAAGCATTCCACACCTCAGCCTCTGTGAACTCCTTCTCAAGATCAGAAGCTTGGGAACCAGCTAAGGTCTGAAAGACACCCCCTATTCTAGGCCTGACCTTCCAAGATTCTGAAAAAGCACTCTTGAAGTGATTCTAGACCTCTATTTTTACTGCTGCTGGTTCATCAACCACCACCCCATTAGCTACCACTAAGTTAATGAGGTTAATATTCTGTCTGCACTTAACCATCAAATGGAAAAACCTTGTGTTCTTATCACCTCTAAGAGCCCAATCTTGTCTGGATTTTTGGAGCCAAAACCACTCAACCCTCTTACTTAATTTCCAAATTAACTCCTTCAACTCAGCTCTTCTAGACCTCTCGACAACCAATAACTCTCCAGACTCGGCTAGCAAGTCCAGCTGATGGAACTCCTCCTCAACAAGTCTTCACTGGGATGAAAGGTTACCAAACACAGTTACATTCCACTCCTTAAGATGCTTCTTTAAACGACCCAATTTTTTGAATAACTTATAACCAGCCCACCTTTCAAACCCTCCTTCGTTAAACCTTTTCACCATATAGGCAGAAAGTCATAATGGAGAACCCAATAGTTCATAAACCGAAAGGATTTAGGACCTCATGCCCTATTATTCTCCTTCAAAATAATAGAACAATGATCAGATACAGTCCTAGGTAAGCCCCAAAATTTAAAATTGAAAATAGCAAGCCACTCAGAATAAAAAATGAACCTATCAATGCGACTCCAAATTCCATTTTCCCTGGAATTGCTCCACGTGAATTTTCTCCCTAACATTGGCAGCTCCACCCCCCTTAAGATTATCAATGAACTCAATAAAATCGTGCATACCCACACTTCTCCTGGAGCAACCTACTCTTTCACTAATACACCTAATCTCATTGAAATCAACCCTAATGCACCAGCGCTTAGGAAACAACGGTTTGATCCTAACAATCAAATCCCATAATTCTCTTCTCTTGACAACTTCATTAGAAGCATAAAGATTGACTAGCACACCATCAAAATCAGATTTGACTTTACCAGCTACGATAATAAAATTCCTAGAACAACAACTATCCTGAAGCAAAAAGACTTGAGGATTCCAAACACACAAATGACCACCAACAGAGCCAATCGCACCTACTTCCAAAAAGTCAAAGCTATCAAAAGGCCAAATGGATCTCACCATATTAGAATTGATGACTTCTCTCTTTGTTTCTTCAAAAAACACCATGTCTACCTTCTCATCTTTAATAACTTTCCTAATTTTTCTCCTTTTGACCTCCCTGCCCAAACCTCTAATATTCCAGGACAAAATATGCATAATTGATGATAAAAAAAACTCCAGCAAACCGCAAGCACTCAGAAGACTCACCTCCCTTGCTAATTCCTCCTTTGCTGGATCCTTACCAAATCTTTCCTCTCCAATTCAGCAATTTTGCTAAGCACAACATCTTCCTAAGCATCAATGTCAATACCCAAAGCTTTACCCAACTGCACAGTTGCTTGAGCTTCATTAAGAATAATTCTCCCGCTGCTAGAACCCGACTTTGAAGACGATGCCAATGAAAAAGTCGCAATCGCAACTTTAAATTCAAACAGTTTTGCATATAAATACTCGTAGAAGTATATATATAGTCCATTCCACAATACATTGCTACACCAAAACTAAACTATCACAAACATGGCTTCCATACATTCTACTATTTGCTTTCTGTCTCTCTTTCTCGCCCTCCATTTCTTCTTTTCATCCCTTGCAAAAATCTCTAGCTCACCAGATGCCATTTGCAATTCCATTCCTTACCCTTTCTTCTGCCAATCCATGTTACCAAACAACCAACCTTCCATTATACACAACTACACCCGATTTTCCATTCGCTATTCCCTAAAAACAACCAGTCATTTCCTTTCATTGGTCAATAGCTACCTCACACTCCCAAATGGGCTCTCTCAACCCACCATTCGTGCTCTCAAAGATTGCCAGTCCCTCCTTGACTCAAACATAGATTTATTGTAGACCACTATTCAATCCATCGATTCTAATGATACCCTTCAAAGTTCACAAGCCGATGATACACATACCTTGCTTAGTGCCATTACAACCAACCATCAAACATGTTCGGATGGGCTTTAAGCCACAACTCCACCTTCTAGCATTCAAAACAACTTTTTAAGTCCTTTCGACTATGGAAACAAGCTGTACAGCGTATCTCTTGCCCTGTTCAGGTACGGTTACGTTCCTAAAACAAGAAAATGCAGGTGGCTAGCAGAAAGAGAGTCAATGTTTTCCAAAAATGGTCATTTGGGTCTAGAAATGTTGAGCCAACATCAGAAGGTTTATGAGTCGGTGAGTGGAAGAAAGTTATTGCAAACGAGTGGGGGCGGTCAAGTGAAGGTGAACAATATGGTGATTGTGAACAAGGATGGAAGTGGGAATTTCACGACCATTAGTGATGCGGTAGCTGCGGCCCCAAACAACACTGTTGCTAACATGGGATACTTCATGATTTATGTAGTTAGAGGAGTATATGAAGAGTACATTTTGATTGCAAAGAGCAAACAGTACTTGATGGTAGTTGGAGATGGCATTAACAAGACTATAATCACGGGGAACCATAGCGTGGCTGATGGGTGGACTACATTTAGTTCTGCGACAGTTGGTAAGCTTAGACATTTATCATTTAGATTTCACTCAAAGAAAATGGATATTTTAGACATTTTATATATAATAATTAAAATTAAAATTAAAAATTAAGTTTATTTAAAAAAAATATTTGGGAAACTCTAATTTCTTAAATTAGTTTTGCATTATGTTTTTAATTTTTTTGCTTAGTTATAGATGTAAATTTATGGGAAATTTTTTATAAAGTCAGTCATATTATTTTATAATATAATGGACAAACAATATTTTCATAGTAGTTAAGGTTCCTCAGCATTTCTACAGAAAAAAATTCGATTTAGAGAAATTTTGCCCGACTCAGAAAAATTTTAATTTTTACAGAGAAATTTCTCTAAGTCGGAACCGAAATTTCTTTGAGTCGGGTTAAATTTCTCTAAATCGGAGAAAGTTTCTCTGAGTTGAATTTTCTTTGTGAAAATATTGAAGGACCTTAGCTAAAAAAAAAAAAAAAAAAAAAAAAACTTGGACCTCTCTTACTATACAAAGTTTGAGCGGGATGTTTTACTAATTTTTCCTAAATTTATTTACTTATTTACAAAGATTGCCAAAAATAGAACAAGAATACATAAAGGGTATCTTTTGCTTGTTAAGATTAACCGTGTTAAGGTTGCATTTTAATTTAAAATCATATAACGGTATATGGCTATTTTTAAAGGACAATGGGGTAAATTGCTATCAAGCAATACCATAAGGATGTAAAATGAATTTTATCTAATAAAAAATGCAAGGATTATTTTGTTAGCAGGATCAAATCTTGAGTTTTTTTTTTTTTTTTTTGTCCCATAATTATATGTATATAATATATAATTTAATAGACAATAGAAGTCTATTTTTTAAACTCTTAGGCCAATCGGCCCAAATTTAAATCCTTTTAGACTAAAAGGACATTATTTGTCAAAAAAGACACATATTTGTTCAAAACGTACATATCTATCTATCTGTTTAAATGTCTTACTATTTGTACACGTGTAACCTATCAGTGCAACATCTATTCCAATTTATCTCTATATGTACGCATGGCACATATCTGTTCAATATCCTCTCTCTATTTACTTCACTGCTACCAGCTATCGTCGTAGTGAAAGACTTTCTAGAAACTTTTCAACTAGTGTCATTCTCACATAATAATAATAATCATCATCATCTAAAACTTGGACTAAATGACATATGGCCTCATAGGAATAGAATTTTCACCAGCTAATCCTAATTTAATTTTCTTAAATGTAAAAATGTTAAAATAATAAAATATTACAATTAACATTTAATATTACTTATTTATTTTACATTTTACATCTTTTTGTTCTCTTCATTTATAAATAATTATATGTAGGGAAAAATTTATTGGGAAATTATAAATAAATAAAAAAAAAACAAATGTAATAACTCCTAGGTTTTTAAAGTTTTTCAATTTAAACCTTAATTTTTTTGAGTTGCTTTCAATCTAAATTATTTGTCTATTTTCGATAAGTGAAATCAATGGAAAAATATATTTTAGCTATTAAATTCAATATAGGTGTACATAATGTATTGAAAATATCATTTTTCGGTGAGTATAATGACTAGAATGTTATTTTTCAACAGTTTTTCTTAACAAAAATAAGCATATAGTTTAGATTAAAAATAAATAAAAAGATTAAGGTTTCAATTAATAAAATTTAAAATTCGGAGTTTATTTTCTTACGAGAGTCAAACCCTAGGATTTATTAATTTTTTTATTTTTTATTTTTTTCAAATCTGTTTTACTTCCTTGTGATTTAAAGTTTAGTGTACTTCACTAACTATGGGTCAAATATAGTATAAAAAAAAAACCCCTATATCGACACAAGAACTTCTTTTCCCAATCCCTATATTTCTCTATTCAAAACATTTATCATCGTTAGATTAGGCCTCAAGATTCATATATAATAATTTTCAGTATTTCAAGACAATAAGAGATTTCAAAATAGATAAAATTTGGCCTACTTGTTTCCTGATTAAGAATCCAAGACCTACAATTAATGATCTACCATTACACTTGTTCAGGTTTATTGTAAATCAAATCTATTCAATTACATTAAAACAATTCAAAATTATCTAATCTTACATTCTCAATGGATACTTCAATTGCAGCTGTAGTTGGACCAAGATTTGTAGCAATAAACATAACCATTCGAAACATAGTAGGAGCCATAAAGCAGCAACCAGTGGCACTTTGAAACAATGCCGATTTGTCCACCTTCTATAAGTGCAGCTTTGAAGGCTACCAAGACAACCTTGTACACCCATTCACTTAGGCAATTCTATAGGGAATGTGATAGCTACGGCACGGTGGACTTCATATTTGGAAATGTTGCTGTTGTTTTCCAAAATAGCAATGTTTATCCTCGACTTCCCATACTAGGCCAATTTAACACAATCACCGCACAAGGAAGGGCAGATATAAACCAGAATACCGGTACTTCAATACAAAATTGTACCATTACAGCTCCCCCTGACTTGGCAGCGAACAATGGCACGACACAAACGTACTTGGGCAGGCCGTGGAAACCATACTCGAGAACTGTTTATATGCAATCCTTCTTGGATTACTTGATTAATCCAGCTGGTTGGGCTGCGTGGTCTAGGACTTTTGCACTAGACACGTTGTATTATGCGGAATACAATAATAGAGGACTGGGATCGAGTTCTGCCAATAGAGTTACTTGGCCTGGTTACCATGTGATAAATGCGACATATGCGGTTAACTTCACTGTCTCCAACAATAGAGTTACTTGGCCTGGTTACCATGTGATAAATGCGACATATGCGGTTAACTTCACTGTCTCCAACTTCATATAGGGAAATAGCTGGTTGCCTACAACTGGAGTCCCTTACATTGGTGGTTTAATGTGAACATAACAACTTTAAATGTCTTCTTTCTGTTAATTTGTATTTAAAATTTGATGTTGTATGCCTGTATTTTTTTTAAAATTTAAATGAAATTGTCTCTATTATTCAATATTTGGACTGAAAATTCCAAAAGTATTGTTCGGGTTGACACACGCAAGAATCACACCTACAATCCCAAATGAAAAAGAAAAAAAAAAATGGAACCATTGTGTCGCTTTCCAACTATAAGGGTATTTTAGGAGAATAAAAAATATGAGAATAAAAGTAATTTGATACATTGGACGATTTGTAAAATAACCTCAAAAGTGGACTTTAAGAAGAAGTAGCTTGATTTTTCGTGCTCCTCGGCGAGGTTTAGGCTCCTTGGATACGATAGCTCTACAGTTCGGACTCCCGTGGTTCTAAATCTGGTTTTACAGATGCAATGTGAAACGAATAAGCAAAAAAGTGTCCAAATTCGGCAAATCATTTTTAGAAAATTGATTTTGAATCAAAGATGCCAAAAATGGACTACATCAGTAGATTTTAGAGTTGTCACCTAAATATTTTTGAGAAATTTAGGAAACCCGTTACTCGTGCCAAAAGCCATTAGTCCGTTATCACCAAAGTGTCTCGGCTCGGGAACTTAGGTATGAGATGGAAAGGCCATGAATTGAGCACCCCACTCACCCGATCAAATATCGGCCTCTATTAATCATGATGTGATTTTTATGTACAGTATATGCTCTTGTTCTGAATATTATGCTATCTTTACTATGTGATGGACACAAGTATAGACTAATTCGCCTATTTTGGAACACTTCGATTTCATGTTTGTTTGAATAGTGTTTCGAATATGTAACACTTAAAAAAGTGATCTCATATGTATATTTAATCAGATCATCCCAACTTAAGCGAAAAGCCTCTATCCACCGGCATTCAAACATGTATATTAGCTAAGCATTTAGCCTTATGGTAAACATACTTGACATGGCAACACTAACACATACAACATGCTAAAACAAGAAATGCTCACCTAGCACTCGAAGGCAACCCAAAGAAAACTAAAATAGAAAAATGCATGATCCTAAATAATACAACATGACTAATGTGGTGCATGCAACATATAATTAATAGGCTCGGCTACTAGTATGGCATGTGAGGCATGCGACAAAGCACGTAATCGAATAAGGAATTGCAATTGACATTGATTAATATGATAAGTCGAACCCTTAGGCATGCAAACATGGTTATGTACACATGGAAAATGCTAAGAAAAACATGATGCTATACAACCATGATAAGCAAATAAATAAAAGGGAGAAAGAAATGGGTGTTGAAAGACATACACACATTATTACACATTTAACCTTGCGCAGGAGGGTTTGAATGAACGTCCTAATTAAACTAACTATTACATCACCAGATAAATTAATTAACTACATTAACTAATTATTACAAATTAGAATTAAACCAACTAATTAGTTACAACACACTAATTAATCTAAGAGCAATTAAGCTAATACAGGAGTTGAATAACCATGCACGCAACTGTAGACACCCCATTTTTGACCGTCCCCAAGACTTGGACGTCACCGCTTGGACACTCGGTGATTATCCATGTTTGTGTTCGTTTGGAGTTCCCGGAGTTCTCGGCCAGCGCGCCTTGCCTCAGGACCTCCGAACTCGACCGTTTTGTGTTTGGTTTTGCACCAAACACTTGTGTTTTGCCCTAGAGGGGCAGGGAATGCCTTGTGAGGCATCCCTACACACCACCGGCTGTGGCTAGAGGCCACCGGCTGGCTGGAGTTCCCACCGGCACTATTTTGTGCCGGTCGGCACTCTTTTGTGCCGGTCGGCACTGTTTTGGGCGAAATGACCATTTTGCCCTGCCGACCACTGTGCACTTGCTTTGTGAGATATTTTCTCACAGCTGTGTGCCATTGGCTTCCCCTCCATACACGTGTATGGAGGGATGAACCCTTGTTTGCTTAGCTTGTAAGTCTTACAAGTTCTATAAGAGAGGAGCTTCTTCTCTTGGTAAGGGTTAGATTTTTTTTTAAGGGTTAGACATTGTTAGAGAGTTGGAGCTCCGGTTTTCCTAGGGTTAGAATAGATATACACTCTATCTCTCTCTTTCCCTTTGTGTTCTAGGTGCACAAGTTCACACTTTTGCACATAAACACCTACTCTTACACTTTTTCTTGGTGTGCTCAAAGATCAGAGCTTATTCTTGAAGTTTTTGACTGGTTTGGAGCTCAAGGGACCAAGCACAACAACCTTTGTGAAGGTAGTCAACAAGGGTAAGAACTTCACTTTATTTACCCCATTCTTGCAACATGTTTTTACTTAGTTTAAAACAGTTTTTGAGCTTAGTGTTTGGCACATAAAAGTTCTGATTTTTGACCCTCTTTATTGTGTATTAAGAGTGTTTGGAGGTTTGGGGAAGTTTGACCCCCTCTAGGTCTTGAAAAGGCCCTTTTGTGCTATTTTGTGGAGATCCGGACTCACACGCTTGTTTTTCACCACTGAAATCTTGAGGGATTTCAGTGGTGGAGATGGTGCCTTAAAGTCCTAGGAAGGAGAGGGCCATCCCCTCTCCTTGTTGTCCTTGAAAAGGGCATGTTTTGCCTCTTGAGAGAGCACCATGTTTGTTTGTTTCTTAAGCATGTCTTAGTTGCATTTTATGTTCATTATGCCCTAACATGACATTGCTATAGGTTGGTTTTGGTCTCCTATGCATGCTTAGCATAGTTGCCTTGTAATGCCTCTTTATGCCTTAACATGTCTAGGTGGTATGCCTTAGCTTTTAACATGTTTTAGGCTTAGATTTGTGAAGCTTGTAGGCTTACTTTGTCATGCTTTAGCTCTGCCCATAACTATTTTGGCCAATCTTAGCATGTATTTTGTAGCCCCTTTGTATTTGGCTTGTTGGCCTCAAGAGTATGAATGTGTAGTGTACCATGCTTGCTTCATTTTTGATGGTTGGAACCATCTAGCATGCCATTTCAGTCCTTCATACATGCTTATTTGATTGCCTTGCATGCCTCTTTAATGCTTCAAGAGTGTGTGTTAAGTGCTCCATGTTTTGGCTTCAATGTATGCCTTTGGTTTAATGACTCTTAGATGCCATCTAAGTAGCTCTTTGGCCTTGCTTTAACATGCTAAGAACCTGTTTTGGTTATTAAGTGCATGCCATATGTGTTTGTGCTAAGTGTGGTTTAATGCCCTATTGACTTGCTTTAAGCCTAGGTCACTTGCATGCTTTGTTTGGCATGCTTCATTGCATGATTTGGCATCATGTTTGACATGAATTTGAGAGCTTTTAATGCATGCTACTAGTCCATGTTTGGCTTCTTTAAGCATGCTTGAATGTTGTCTTGTTTGTGCCTTAGGTTTGGATCATTACATGTGTATGTGTGTGTGTGTTTTGGTCTCATTCCCTAGGCACTTTGGCCACTGATTTTAGGCCTTTTAGAGTCGCCTAATTCATGTCTAAGCCCATTATTCCATTGGATTGCATGCTTGTACTATATGCTTGTTTGTATGCTTGCATAAATGCATCATATTGTCCATCTTGCATCCTAGATAACATGCTTAGGATTGCACCACATTGATATGCATACCAGGCCTCTTGAAGTGAAGTATGATGGAGGATTGACACCTTTATTTGCTTGTTTGCATTGCATGCATTTGACATTGAAGTTGCATTCTTGGTCCTTTGGGCCATCACGCATAGAAATGCGCGATCGGTGGTCCGAGGATCGAGGCACATGCCCTCTTGAGTCCATAGCATGATGTGGGATGTGTTTGGTGCATACATGCTTTGAATTGCCATGCCATACACTGCTTGTCCTCTCGTCATTGTCAAATTGCGTGTTCTGCGGCAATTTTTGGCCCAAGATCGTTAAGTGCCGACCAAGCAAGAATTCCTGGCCGATAGCATGATTTGCGGCCGGTGGTCATTTCCCTTGGCCGGTGGCCATTCCCCTGAGCCGATGGTGTTCCACAGCACTCAGAGAAGCAATCCTGGGACTTGTGCAAATTTTCAGAGGAGTATGGCAGTGTAAACAGAGGCAACAGTGCTATGGCGACTGGGTTCCGAGCGAATCCCGGGCCCGCACCGTATTCGGCCCTCATCCCGAGGCGTTTAATGCTTAATTAGATTAATTATTTAATTTAATTAATTTAGTTGATTTGTAATATTTAATTAGCTAGTTTAGTTAATTATTTATTCGGCCTGTATTATTATTTTGGTCCCTCCGAGCGAGGGCAAAAATGTAATAAGTGTGCGTGAGTGGGTGTATGTCTTCCAACCCCCATTTCTTTCTAACCCTTTTATTTACCTGCTTATGGTAGATTAGGGCACGTCTACATTAGCATATCTTATGCAATGCATGCGTGCATTCACGCATTTTGTTTACATGCACCGCTCGGACATCATACAAATCGCATCGCAATTTTCAATTCCAAAATTGAATACGTGCTATTCAAGACTTCACATGCCATGTTTAGGGTTAGCCGAGCCCACTCTAGATTGCATTTACGCGTGCGCATTAGCCATTTAACATGAACTAGGTCATGCATGTTTGCTAACCAGTTTCTTGTTTTGGCACGGAGTACGATGTAAGTATTTTACGCTTTAGCATACCACATGCGTATGAATGTTGCCATGACAGTATGCTTACCATGCGGCTAAATGCTTATGTGTTATTACTGTTTGAATGCATGTGGGTGAAGGTTGGATTGCCTGAGTTGGCACAACTCATTGAAATCCGTATTTCAACCTACTTGCGAGTAGCAAAATCTAACACGTTTTTCGAGACAAAACGGATATGCAATGTTTATTTCCAAGTTAGGCAATCTAGTCTATTGTAGCACGTCCCGCGGGGGGACCTCGCGCTACAATTCGGACTCCCTTTTGTGTCACGGTTCTAAATCTGAACCAAAGAGTCCAACCCTGGCAAATTGTTTTGAGAAAAACTGATTTTTTGAAAAGAAGTGCCAAACATGGATCGCTTTGCAGACATGAGTCGCCACCTAAATATTTTTAATTGGGAAATTTAGGAAACCCCGACTTCGCGTCAAGGCCACATGTCCGCTATCACCAAAGTGGACTTGGCTCAGAGCTTGGGTACGATCGGGAAGGTCACTATGAGCACTTCTCGCCCGTCCAAGACCGCCTCTACTAACCGTGATATCCGCTTTTGAAAACATTACATGCTCTTATTCCAATTATTAGCCTAGAATTACTATGTTATGCAAGAAGAAACAAGTATAGACTAGATCGCCTAATTTGGAAATAAGCATTGCATATCCGCTTTGTTTGGAAAACAATTTGAAATTGCTACTCGAGTAGGCTAAAACACGGATTTCAATGAGTATTCCCAAATCAAGTAATCCAACCTCCACCCACAGCATTCAAGCGCTTTATCATATAAGCACTTAGCCTCATGGTAGTCATGCTATTATGTCAACACTCACACATGTGATATGCTAAAGCATAAAAGCTCACCTAGTACTCCGTACAAAAACAAGAAACTAATTAGCAAAACAATGCATGACCTAGTTCATGTTAAATGGCTAATGCAACACAGCAAGAATGCAAGTAGACAAAGTTCGGCTATCTTAAGCATGGCATATGAAATGCTATCACATAGCACGATTCAATTTTGGAATTTGAAAATTGCGATGCGCTTTGTATGATGTACCGAGCCCTTGCATGTAAACAAATGCATGAATGCACTCATGCATTGCATAGGGTATGCTAATTTAAATGCCCTAATCTACCACGAAAGCGGCAAATAAAAGGGAAGAAAGAAATGGGGGTTGGAAGACATACACACACCCACACACCCTTATTACAATTTACCTCGCCGAGGGTCCGAATAAATAAATAATACGCATCAAGAATAAATGAATAAATAAATTATTACAAATTTCTAAGCATCAAATTAAAGCATCTAAATGAAATGAAATGGGGCCTCGGGATGTGCGAATGATGCATGCTCGTCATGACTTCGTCTGAAAACCCGTGTCATGGCATTGCCGCTTCGCTTTTATCGCCTCTCCAAAATTCCCAAAGCTCAAATACCTCCCAAGTGGTCTGAGATACTCCACCGGTCGGAGAGATTACCTACCGTTTCTCATTGATCACCGTCGCTTATGTTTATCGGCACAAATAAAGTGCCGATCGGCACATTGAATCGCCGCCGGCAGAAGTTCCTCAAGCAGAAAGTGATGACAAAGAAGAAGAATGCAAAGAATGCATAGGCATGGTTTTTAGGCAAATGTGAGCATGTCCAACACCTCCTATCATGTTTAGGGACTCAAGGGTGTGGCTCTTGGTTCTAGGGCTATCAATTGTGCATTTGATGCATGATAGCCTAAGGAACCAAGATTGCTCATTTTAATGTAAATATGCATGCAACACAACAATGAATACTAAGTCCCTATCATGTGGAAATCAAGGGCCTTAGGACCAAGGATTGAGGTGAGTTACACCACTTGAAATGTGAACTCCCCTCAATCCTGGGCTTGGCTGGACACCCCCAAACCAAGCTATGGGATGCAAGTATGCAAGCAAGGCTCAAATGCAATGCACCCTATCAGGTTAAGCATGCAAAGAGCTAAAGTAGGGAGGATACAAATGGCATGCAAGATGGGCCAATTAACATGGAACTAACAAGCATGCATTCAAGGCTACATTAACCAAGCAAGCAACAATCATGAAATAAGCATGCAACAATGGACTTAAGCCATAGAGGGCAGCCTCAAACTCCCAAAAACAAAGGGCAAACAAGCCTCACAACATGATCGAAATGCCACACAAGCATGCTATTCAATGGGTCCAAGTCTAGGACACCAAAGAGAGTAATTTGACGTCATTCATACAACCACTCATGGCATGCATTCAACAAACAAAAGAAGATTATAAGCATGTGGAATGACACTCAAATCCCCATGGCACCCCCAAAATGCACCAAACATGGAAGCATGCACAATGTCTATTTTAAAGCATTCAAGGGCATATCTTTAAAACATGAACTAAGCCACATATGCTAACATGCAAACATGACTAATGGACTGAAATGAGGTCTAATATGATGCCAAATCACTAGATCAAAACAAGTCAATCATGCTAGAACTTCATGGAAGCAAAGTTTACAAGCCTAAAATGCAAAACATGCACATCAAGCATACCAAGGGTGTCCAAAACAAGGGCTCACTGCCCTATTACATGGCAAATAGATGCTAATATCCTCATGAAACCAAGCTAAAATATGCAAGAATCAAGGCTCAAAGCATGACACTACTTATAAGCATGAAAGAGCATTCTAAAGCCAACATGGAAAGTATGCAAGAGGCCATGGAATCAACTAAAAACAGAGGTCACACATGACCTAAAATACACAATAAAGCTCTGAAATGAAAGCTAAGGAAAACATGGATGCATGTTATGCTATGAGCCAAAACAAAGGCCAACCAAAGGACCAAAGGGAGAGGGTGTCTCCTTAGAAGAGACTCGAATATCATCCTCACCATCGAAAACCCACTGGTTTTCAGTGGTGAGAATATCAAAGAACACCAAAACAAGAAGGCCTAAGAAAAAGGCACCAAAAATGGCAAAACAAAGCTTAAAGTAATGAGGCTTAACTCAAACCATAAAATGACCTTAAAGAAGGTTCAAGAACAAGTAAAAACAAGACTTCTTTATGTTAAACACAAACTCAAAAACTCAAAGCAAAGAGGGTAAAAAGTAGTTGCAAGAATGGGGAAACTAAAGTGAAAAGCTCACCCTTGAAGATCCAATGAAGAACAGATGGTCCAGCCTCCTCAAGTGATCAAAACCAGTCCAAAATCACTCAAAACAAACCTCCAAGTCTCCCAATCTCGAGCTAGGTGTAATAGTGTGTGTAATGGTGCAAAAGTGAGACAAAACACACTATTTAGGCCCTAGAACACACACACAAGAGGAGAGAGAGAGGAGATATAGATATATATGTATGTATGAGCTCGGTTTTGTCACAAAAAGTCCTAACCCTAAAACCAAGAGGAGAGGCTTCTGTTTATAGGCAAAGAATGCTTAGCCATTAAGCAAACCAAAGCTTCATCCCTCCATACACGTGTATGGAGGGGAGCAAAACTTTACAGCTGCAATAAAAATATCTCGAGTTCGGAGGTCCCGAGGCAGGCGCCAAGCAAATGAGAACTCCGAACTCCAAATGAACACAAACATGGATAATCACCGAGTGTTCCAATGGTGACGTCCAAGTCTTGAGGACGGTCAAAAATGGGGTGTCTACAGCTGTTGCCTCTTGACAGAACTCGGAAGTCATAAAAATGACGGGAGTGAATGTCAAAGCCCGGAGACGACCCATTTTTGACAAGGCCGAAGACTTGGACAAACATGCAAGATAAACAAAGATATGCGCTCGAAGGCAGGGGCAAAATGCAACTGAAAATGCAAGAAGCCGAACATAACTTATGATCATGCAAAGAGAGTTGTAATGAAGCACACATGCAACAGTTATAAGCTAGCTTACGCCAATCTACACTACAATGCAGAAAGGATGTAAGAGAATCATGCAATTCTCAAGATGTCTCACGCGGAGGATACAATACTGCGTCTCGGCTGCACCGCCTCAAATGAACTGCAGACATACAATATCGGCTCAGAAGAAAGCGAACTTAACAAGTACAATATTGTTAGCAGTATGCTTGTTGCACGATTGGAGGTGTGCGGCAGATGCGACGTGTATAGGCAGTTGTAATTGAACACATGTGAGTAAAGCAGAGCACGCGTACAATGCAATGTGTATAGAGAAAATTGAACACATATCAGTAAAGCATAGCACGCATACAATGCAATGTGTATAGTAGGGACTTGAACACATATAAGTAAAGCAAAGCACGCATACAATGCAATGTGTATAGAAAATTGAACACATATCAGTAAAGCATAGCACGCATACAATGCAATGTGTATAGGAAGTAATTGAACACATATAAGTAAAGCAAAGCACGCATACAATGCAATGTGTATAGGAAGTGATTGAACACATATAAGTAAAGCAAAGCACGCATACAATGCAATGTGTATAGGAAGTAATTGAACACATATAAGTAAAGCAAAGCACGCATACAATGCAATGTGTATAGGAAGTAATTGAACACATATAAGTAAAGCAAAGCACACATACAATGCAATGTGTATAGGAAGTGACTTGAAATTGAACATAGTAAAAACATGATGTTGAAATGCGACGTACTGCAACACAGCATAATTGAAACAATTTCTTTTGAAATTCACAAGATATAAAAGGATACGAGAAGGGACATCCTTCGCATGTTCTGAGCATTGCTCACCAAAAGTCATGGCTTGAAATCAACTCAAGATCCATCAACATTCCGTAGTGCATTTTTCCGACTGTTTTAAGTGATGAAGATACCAAACCTCGTAATCAACCCGACAAGGGCATGAAAGGTACTGACCGCAAGGAGGAGGTTTTCGTATCCAATCCGCATTCTCGCTACCCTCACGACTTTTGCTTTACATTCCTTTTACTAGGAGTTTAAGACATTGCACCGCCTCAGTGTGTTTTATTTCTCAAAATCGTGTATTTTTGCAAAACATATGATGGAGATGAAACAACTATTTGTTCAAAAGGTATTGCATTTGCATGTTCTATGCATCGCATCGCAAGGTTTCACACCACAATGTGACTGAAACTGAAACTTGTGTTTATGAAAACAAAGCATCGTGATCGTAATAATCAGGTAGTAAACCAACTACAACTCGATAAGCAAATCAAAGACTCGACAGACTAGCCAAATGCAAGCACAACGTGCTAGACACATCAAAGACTTAGAGTGAGTGACATACAACTCGATAAGCAAATATACAACAACTCGATAAACAAATACGCGCGACTCGGCGGGAATCAATCACCGGAGAGTGCTGGGAGTGGTGTAATTCCCCAAGATTCAGCATGGAAAGCTTAGAAAACACATGGGGAAGACCATCGGCTGGACAGAAAGTCCATCGGCCTTGAGGAACTTTCATCGGCACAATACTTGGTCGGTCGGCACAAAACTATGGCCGGTCGGCACTATTTACTGCCGATCGGCTGTAGACTGCCTGCACCCACAGAATGTTGACATGTGTCCTCCACTCAACCTTATCCTCTACAAAAGATCTTAGCCTCGTGGTCTTCTTCATTTCCACATCGATTGACTCCAAATGGAAGAATTTCTTGCCCAAAATCTCGCAACTTGATTAACAACTTGGATGGCTCTAAAAGTCAACTTCCTGCTTTTGGCATAAACGCACTATTCACTTTGCGCCGCACCGCTGCATTTTCCGCTCCTCCATGCCGCTGCAAGGTTCTCGAACCCAGAACACATGTCTTTAGCTTTAGAGGGCAAGAGGTGTGTCCCACTTTCAAGATTTCCAAGCTCTAATGGAATCAAGCAATGAGGAAATCCTCGCCCAATTTCGCTTTTGGCCATGCTCAAGCCTTAGGACAAATGTGTGGGCTCTCAATACCCGATGCTCGTTCTCCGATTTGTGACGGACACTAGATGTTCCGAGTTTGGTTTGTCGCTTTTTCCGAGACCGGTGATCGTGGCGACCATCATCGCAAGGCTTTCAAGGCACGCCTCGCCTATGCATGCTATCTCATTTTCGCTCATCTCGTTCGGAGGATCCAAAGGTCCTGCTGATTGAAGTTGCCAAAGGCTTGAAGGAGGGCAAAGCCGCATTGCCATGGTCCTGGCCGAGACACCGCTGGCTTAGACGCCTTTATAGCCGAGAGACGATCGATTAGCAGGAGTCCATTATTACCGCAGTAAGGTTTCCCACCCTATCTCACTTTTTATGTTTGCTCACATCACTGCCCTCGTGCTCGCTTTTTTCTCTCACAAAACCCCTTTCTTACTTTTTTCTCTCATCGCATTTCTCTCTATTCTTTATTCTCTCATTTTTTATCCCTCCCTGTGTGTGGTTAATGGATAAATTGAAGGTTGTGGACTCTTGCTCAAAGATATTCAAATACAAGGTTATTTCTTCGTGCAACGCCTAGTTGACGCTCTTGATGAAGGTTGGTGGTTTGAGTGGATGTGCGCTTTGTCCGCAGATCGCATTGCTTGGCGGTGCCCTTGGCTCAATCTCCCAATGATGAGTTATAGTATGACCCGTCAACCCGGATCCAATTGATTGGCTTGACTCATCGTGTTTCTACTTCCCATTCCATATCCTCGCGCCAGCTTTGGTCATGATCGACTTGTCACGGAAGGATAGAGTACCCTGCATTCCTAACCCGAGGCTCACAATGTCGTATGCCACAAAGATGGAGGACGAGAGAACTCCTGGCCCGCGCTCCCACTTTCGGGCTTGCACTTTGTCCGATGAGTGCTTGGATTGGCTTAATGAAGAGGCACAGGAGGGGCCCACTTTGGCATCAGAGGCTTCGACCAGCTCTGGGAGGGGGCGCAGGGACATTTGACTTGACCATGCCCCGGGTTTATTGCTTTATTAGTACTTTTCAAGTTTTCTTTATGAATGTAATAAAAAGCAACTTCGATTGTATGCAAGAGCAAGAGAACTCTATTTGAAATCAATGAAATTGAAGGTTGTGGTACTGAAAATTTTCCGCTTTTGGTCCGTAAATGGTCTTAGTTGTAAAAAGATTTATTTGAACAAAGTCATCTTTTATCAAAACTTTTCAAAACCATTTTCGATATGGATCAGAACTGGACACGCCTGAAATTTGTCACTGAGATGCACAACCCCAGATTCTTGCAATTGGAAAATTGCCCCTAGTTTGAATAGTACCGCGACACTGCATGGCAACGGAAAGTTGCCCCTAGTCTGAATAGCACTGCACCGGAGATTGCGATGAATGCTGATGGACAAAGATGACCAAGACAATCAAATAGACAAAGCTGATCGGGGAAAATGTTTATGGCTGAACTTCAGGATGAAGTCGCCACGATCCCAAGGATGGGAATCAAGCCTACGAGTTCAGCTTGGGTTCACTCGAGTATTTTCACTCTCCTTTGCGCCTAACTTTTGCCAAGGCCGCCTTTATGGTTTTCAACCTTATGAGCTCGGCTTTTATATTTTCTAATTTTTTCGCTCAATTTTGCCTAGGTCGCCTTCCGGTTTTCGCCCAGCGAGCCTCTCAGGTGATATTTCTTCACTTATCCATGTTGATCGGTTGGGAGAACTCTAGGCCATCTAGGTCCATCGTAACCACACTCCACCGACCATATAGACTTGATGATATAGGGACCCGCCCAATTAGGTCTCGAACTTGCCCCTTGGGTCGTGGATAGGGGCTCGGTTGTCCTTGAGCACCAAATCTCCTTCCTTCAAATTCTCGACTTAACCTTCTTGTTGAAAGCTCTGCGATTCTGCTACCGATAACCTTGGACATGGTATGTTGCTTTCAAATTTCTTTCATCAAAGAGCATAAGTTCCTCGAACCTACTTCACGCTAATCTGCCTCAAATTTATCCGACACTCACCAAAGACTGCAACGACGGAACCTCAATCTCAATCGGTAGAACGGCTTCCATCCCATAGACCAAATAATAAGGAGTTGCTCCATGAAGTTCTAATTGAAGTCCCAGAGCCCCACAGAGCTTAACGGCAACTTGTCCGCCACCCGATAGGTTTCTACCATCTTCGCAAGATGTGTTTGATGTTCTTGTTGGCGGCCTCAATCGCCTGCTGGTCTCATGTCGATACGTGGATGACTTATGAAAAGCCACCTTATACTTCTCCAAAGAAATCAATCACCTCTTTCTTGAAATGAGAACCGTTGTCCAAATGATCTCATTCGACTCCATAACGGCAGATAATGTTGTTTTGATAAACTTCGCGACATGCGAAGCTTTCAACATCGATAGGATCGGGCCTCACCCACTTTGTAAAGTAATCTATTGCTACTAAGATATACTCATGCCCATTTGACTTCTTCGGTAATGCCCGATCACATCGGTGCCCCAAACTGAGAATGGCCATGGTGGTGTCATGGTGTATAACTTTGATGGCGGCTTGGTCATATGGTTTGCATGAATCGCATTTGTGGCATCGCCAACAAAACCAATACAATCTTCCTCCATGGTAGACCAAGAGTAGCCTTGTCTGAGGATCTTTCGACCCACCATCACCCCGTTCATATGTGCCCCACATTCTCCTCCATGGATGGCCTCCATCAGGCGCTTCGATTCTTCAGCTTCCACACACAGCTTGTGCATTCCCAGATGACCTCTCTTGTACAATTTACCCCCGCAGATGATAAACTGAACAGCGATTCTTCTGATTGCCCTTTTGTCTTTGGCATTTGCCCCTAGTGGATATGCCTCCTTTTCCAGGAAATTCCATATGTCATGATACCAAGGGTTGTTATCCTGCACTTCTTCTATGGCGAGATTGACCATATGTCAGCGCAAACTTTTGATCAATGATTACCGGACGATCCGGATTCCCGACGGATGTCTATCATGGAAGATAGAGTTGCTAGCTTAATCATGAACTCGTTGTTCTCTTACTAGGTGAGTGAAACTTAGCTTTTCAAACCGAGGAATTAACAAATCCAAGGTCCGTGGTATATTATCATCTTTTCCTCCTTCACTTTCCAATCTCCTTTCGCCGAGACACAACCAAGTTCGAATCTCCAATAACATCCAAACGCTCTTGCCCCTAGTTCTAGGGCGCTTCTAACCCGCAATACATGCCTCATACTCGCCTCATTGTTCGAGACTTTGAACCGAGTTTGAATGCTAAGGATACGGAGTCGCCAGCGCGCTATCAAGAACACTCCTATCCCATAGCCATATTGATTTGACGCCCGCCAAAGTACATTGTCCGTGTTTCATCTTCGACGTAGAATAGCTTCATCTCGAATAGGTACTCAACCGCTTCATCCCTTCAACCGGTGGTCGGCAAGGAACTCGCCACCGCCTCCCTTTACCGACTTGCGGTCACATATTTGAGGTCAAATTTCGAGAGCAACAAAGAACTAACGAGCTAGCCTACCCGTAAGTGCCGGTTTCTAAAAGATATTTGATGGGATCAAGTCGTGAAACCAACATTACAGAGTGAGCTAACAGTAGTGCCGCAGCCTTCCTAGTAGCCCATACCAAGGCCGACATGCCTTCTCCAAATGGAGTGTAGCGGTCTCAGAATCCAAAGATCTTCTTGCTCGATAGTAGATGGCCCTTTCCACTTTATCTTCCGATTCTGCGCGAGCATACAACCCATCGTAGTCTCAACATCGACAGATACAATATCAACGGCTTCCGCTTTGGTGGTGACAACACGGGCGGATTCTCAGAGATACTTTAACTGCTCAAATGCGCTTGGCATCGTCATTCCCATTGAACTTCGCCTTTCTTCAAGAGACCAAAAGTGGTTCACAAGTCAAGGTTAATTTAGAGATAAACCGCCTTATGAATTGCACTTTACCCGTAAAGCCTCGCACCTCCTTTTCACCATTGGTGGTGGCATTTCTAAGATGGCCTTGATTTTGAAGGGTCGACTTCGATGCCCCTTTGTGTAATCGAATCCCAAAGATTTTTCCCCACAGAACACCAAACGACATTTCGAGGATTCAACCGCACTTAAATTCTCGATCCTTTGGAAAAACTTTTGCAAGGCGTGTAGTGGCCCTCTTTCTTTTGGACTTGACAATCATATCGCCCACATACACCTCGACCTCTTTATGGATCATGTCATGTAATATTGTAGTTGCAATTGCTGATATGTAGCCCCAAGGTTTCTTAGCCCAAATGGCATCACTCAGAGTAATATGTACCCCACGGGTGGTAAAAGCGCTTTCTCCGATCTTCTAAAAGCCATTACTATCCGATTATAGCCCGAGAAGCCATCCATGAATGAGAGCAAAGCATGCCCCGCGGAAATCTACCAACTCGCCGATATGTGGCAAGGGAAAGTCATCCTTCTGACCGCTCGCTCAAATCCTCAAGTCCACACATACCCGGATTCTACCATCCTTCTTCTAAGATCGGTACAATGTTGGCTACCAAGTCAGTATTCAGATACCAGAGAAGCTCAGCCAATTTGCTTGGTGACCTCTTCCTTGATCTTAATGGCCTAATCGGGCGGATCCTCCCGAAGTTTCGCTTGATGTGTCCGCCTCGGTCAAGAGGGATCCGGTCAGATAATCTCAGATCGATTCCTGCATGTCTTCGTGAGGACCACGCGAAAACATCTTTGAAATCTTTTAATAAAGCGATTACTAAGCGCCAAGGTTCGAAGACAACGTGGACCCGATCCGACCACCATGGTCCTTCTCAAGACTAACGCTCACAGAGTGATTTCATCCATTAAGGGTTTAACAAACCTCTCTTGCTCTTGTTCAATTAGTCGCTGCAAAACCGAGGAATTTCGCCCTCGCTGCTTTTATCAAAATTTTGAAAGTCCCGATGGCAATAAACCAAAGGCACATAAAAGTACTTGAAACCACAAGCATTCTCATTCTCATTAGATACTTCCAAACCGTCCGATTCTTCTCATATAACAGACTCAAAAGAGAAAGAAAAGACGACCCGACAGATTGTGGCATCCGGTTATCACTCCTGTGAATACGGACTCAGACTCAGACGAAGCTGAACTCGATTCCGACCCACAAGACTCTGGAATCAGATTCCGGCCACTACCCGACCCGTGTCGCTTGATAAAAATCCTCCTCAGATCGCCAGATGAGGGAGGGTGCGATGGATGCATCCAAAATAGTCACCGGTTGGCCCACGTACCGCTTTCATCTCTAATCATGGACACCGAGGAGTCATCCCCAAGCACAACCGTTGATCAAAGGATCTGAAGTAGACAGCCAAGCTACCCCATTTCAAACTCAGGTCCGCAGACTCCAATTCCTTGCTATGTTCAAATTTCAACTGCCGGGTCTGCTCGCTTCTTCAAAGAACATCATCCCCAGATAATCGCAAGTCGAAGAAAATTTCAAATCCCTAAGATGCTTTTTTCTTCATTCACCATGGCTCGAAAACCACGTATCGGGAAATCTTCCTCCCGGATGAAACGTCTGCTCAAGGTACCCTGATGGGCCGGTGCATCAATTCAAAGGTTTCCATCTGCTTTTGCTTTGGCTCTTCCGCCATCTCTTTTCCTCTTCTTACCCAATCTTCCTTGGTGGGCATGTAACCCAAGCCAAGGTGTGAGGGTTATGTGGCACTTCGCCAACGCTATGATGCCCTTACGGCCGCTTCTTCCCTAGTCCCATCCCGGATGTATTGGAGTTTATTCATGAGGTACACCGCTGGGCGCTAACATATATCCCTTCATTAACGGCCATGATATTCTCAGACAACCCGAGCCTCAGCCAAGGTAAAGCCCGATATGAACATCGCCTTCCGTGCCATGCTCTATTTCCGCATCAGCGTGGATACTCCGTGGTGGATGAATTGATGAATTTCAAAACGATGGCTACTCCTTCCCGAGGGGTATTTCACCATTTGATGCAAAGTAGATGATATCGCTTTCACCGATGCAGCCACGCCTAACAACAAATTGAAAGTTGCAGATTTCCAAGACATGAAAATCTATCTCGCCGTCCCGCCCAACTTTGGTCCGATTTTAACGCTCCCATCACCTCTCGCTTGTATTGTCATATGCCCCGATGACTGGATCGTTGGTATAAAGTCCGCGACTTTCAAACCAATCGCAGAAGTCGCCCTTGCCGCAAACGCTGATGGCGCACTCAGATCAACAAGGACTACCAGATCCATTTATCCTCGCACTCCACGAGATGTAGAGTGGCTTGTTGTGATTCGTGCCCTCAGCGTAATTCCTTATCAAGAACGCCAACATCGGGCAGCCTCCCGAAAGACTAGCCCTACTAGTCGCTTCCGTGTTGTTTCTATTGAAAGCTTTGTTTTATCCATGGTCGATAAAATGCCTCCCCTGCACTCGAGAAGCCATGAGCAATTCCCCAAATAGAGATATCCGCTTGTATCTTTTTCAAACCGCTTGAGTACGGCTTCCTCTTCGAAATGCTTCTTCGCTTCTCTCGCCCTTCCCCGAGGCCTCTGGTTGATCCAAGTGTGGAGGTTTGAAATACCGCCCACTTCGCGGTCATGTGGTCAATTTCTCCAAGGTACCAGTGTTATCGTTGGTTATTCCCCGCCTTCGCCTCAGATGGGCAAGACAAAGATCCTCATCTTCCCACCACATTCCATCAAGAATCGACAAACATCCGTTTGCCTCGCATGGCTGTTTCGTACTCACGGCACTTTCCATTCTCATATTTGTAGCATTATCCGCTTCAGGCACACAATGTTTCAGCCCCCACATGGGCCTTTTGCCTTCCCGGCTCTCTCAGATTCCTCAAACCTTTCGCTCGACCGTGCTAATACATCCGCCGCTCAACAATTCCTCGTGGTCAAGATGCTCCAATCCCGAGCGAATTCTTCGTGCCGCCTCCCAATATACTGCTTTTTCAACCTCTCCGTTATCGATGTTCTTGCTCGCCGGGCTCCTTCGTCAAATTCTTCTATCACATCCGATGATCGCCCAACCACCCAATGGCCTTCGCTGCTTCTATAATCGAACCAGCTTGATCACCGGGTCCTCGGGTCTTGGTTATAGTAAAACCGAGATTGGCAAAGTCCTCTCCCACTACCGTTACACTATCCATTTCGTCCTGCACTATCTCCTTGATTACACATAGTTCTCCTCCGCCGAAGCTTTACCATTGGCGATCCTCGCCCACCGTAGAATGTAGTCACTCTGACTATACGCCTTTCAAGACAATTTCCAAATCTCGCAGATTTTGGCTCAACAACTCGTTTGCTTTGGGTCCCCTCGTTTTCTCGTTCTGGCAATCATCACGACCGGCTTGGGTTGGATCATGGAGATGTCCATCATGCACAAGTCAAGGCACTCAGGAGGAACACCTCCGTTTAGGCAAGTGGGTGGGTGTGATATAAACACTAGGGTCATAAGACACGGCCCCAAAGATGGATGAAATTAAGTCTTTTAGGTGGTGGAGCTTGGTTATGTGCAGGAGGGATTTGTAGTAACATTGGGCTTTCGAGGTAAAATCACCCCGCTATCGATGAGATCTTGAATTTCATGGCGAACCGATAGCACCGGTCGGTGTCGTGGACTGCGGTGCAGAAATGCACAATATTTGGCCTGCCAGGGTAGGAGGGAGTTTTTTCCGTAGGGTCGCGCCTAGGGGGCCTCAGTGCCCTTTTCTGATCAATACCCCTATAGCTTTAGATAGGGGCATATAGAGTGGAGCGAAAGTTCCGAGTTTTTGGGTGGGTATTTGGTTGTTTAGGGTTGCTTCCTGACGCACCGGAGAATGGGCGGTCAGCCAGATTTCTTTGTGGGGAGTTAGTGGTAACCATGCTTACTCGGAGGCTCTCAGAGTTGATGTGCCACTCGGCCCGCATTGTTGTTTCGTTGAATGTCCGCCGGGTTGCTCCGGCCTTGGTCAAACAGACCGCTTCATCGCATCCTCAATCTGCATCCCCATATCATGCAGATCCGCGAAGGTAGGAAGGAACTACAATCATCTTTTTCATTAACTCCTACCGAGATTGCGCACAATCATCCGGATTTGATCTTCGCTCAGGCCTTAAGGTCATCATCGATGCCTTCGCCTCCATCCGTTACGAACTCGAAAACCCTCCTTAGGCTCTTGTTTAGTTGTCTCGAGATCACGTAGTGATCTCAATCAGGTGTTGTATGAATATCGCGCGATGAAGGCCTCACCATTTCGGCCCCAACTTGTCTTAACGCCATCATCTAGCTTGGACTACCATGCGGATGCCACACCTGACAGGGTCCGACCAAACAGAGACAACTTCTGGAGCCTACTGAGGCCCATTGGCCTTAGAACGTCCGAGAACAAATTTTAATGTACCATGGGGTCCCTGCACTCCATCAAATCGATCAATATGAGGCATTTTGAATTGCTGGCAAAGATCACAAAGATCAAGATAACCATCTTCAATATTGGGGATAGTCTTGACCCCTTGAGATCTCTTGAATAACTTTTCAAGCTTGCTTAATTTGAGTGCGGTGGATCACCGAACTCAAAGGAGAGTCCCAGAGATTGGTGGGTGTTTTTGATAGCCGAGGTTGAATTTGAGGTAGGGTTGGAGGTGGGTGGTCCTGCGGCGCTCAGACGTCAACATTGGCCGCTCCCCGACGTTAGGAACTCCCCGTGGGAGGAACTTGGTGCGGGCAGATGTTCTGCTTGTCGTTTCTAGCTCGCAATTGTCTTCGCCGTTTTCTTACAACTGTGGGCTCGTTGTTCGGGCGGTTCCGCTCGACGGACAAATCCTTGCCGCATTGCTTTCATGCTTTTGAAGGTGGCGCACCATCTCCTCCAAACCGCCATACTATCCTCGCTCGTTGATTATCGTATAAATTCTCTCGCTGGTAACACAAAACCTCGATCTCATCGAGCACGTGGGGTGGACAAAGCCCTCGATCGATCACAGTACCGATGTCCTCGCTTCATCGACTTCCGCTTAGTAACCGGGGTAGCGAGTAGTACATCGTTGTCCGCCTATCGATCCTCGATCGAAGGAGTCGACGGCCTCGACCTGTGGTGCTTGGGGAATATCTATCGGATCGGTAGCAATTGTGCTCAACTACCTAATAGAAAAGATAAATAAAGCGATAAATAAATAGACAATCGGACAAAGATAACGGCGCAAGAAAGTAAATAAACACACAACACACGGTCGGGTATTTAAAATAAGCGTTGAATGTCAATACACTGCTTTCAACCACCGACATCGATCACGAACCATTGCCCCTAGGCTCAATCTGATATCCACGCATAACCGATTCCCAAAACGCTGACATCGATGCCCTCGGCCCGACATTTAAACCGATCTCAGATGTTCCTCGCAGAGTTACACTCTAAAGCACATAGCAAGTAAATGAGAACCAAAACACCCCTATGTTGGGGTAGGGTTTCGCCCTATTTTGTCAAGAGCTAGGGGTTTACTACGCACGCAGCGGTTTCAAACAACCTAACATTGGGTAGGCAACCTGACCTAGTTTGGACTGGTCACTACGGATTCCGACTATGCAACTAGGTCGAATGGTCCAAAGGGTGCCCTGCAAAACCGGGTTTGTGTTCTATATCGGCAGAGCCCGCAACCGTCACCTTATGGTCATGCCTTGACAAGACAAGCCTCCCAAGAAACCGCCAGAATAGCAGATGGCCAACACGGTGTCCTAGGCGCACTAATGCACATGCAATGCAAAGAAACACATAAGTGTAGTCAAAACAGATATCACGAAGTTCGAGTCAAGCTTTCTAAAATCCCCAAAGAAGTCGCCAGAAATCAGAGACGCCCCGCTGGGGACCTCGCTACAATTCGACTCTTTGTGTCACGGTTCTAAATCAACCAAAGAGTCCAAATCCGCAAATCGTTTTGAGAAAACAGATTTTTGAAAAGAAGTGCCAAACATGGATCGCTTTGCCAGACATGTAGTCGCCACCTAAATATTTTTTAATTGGGAAATTTAGGAAACCCCGACTCGGTGTCAAGGCCACATGTCCGCTATCACCAAAGTGGACTTGGCTCGGGAGCTTGGGTACGATCGGAAGGTCACTATGAGCACTCTCGCCCGGTCCAAGACCGGCCTCTACTAACCGTGATATCCGCTTTTGAAAACATTACATGCTCTTATTCCAATTATTAGCCTAGAATTACTATGTTATGCGCCAAAGAAACAAGTATAGACTAGATCGCCTAATTTGGAAATAAGCATTGCATATCCGCCTTTGTTTGGAAAACACTTTGAAATTGCTACTCGAGTAGGCTAAAACACGGATTTCAATGAGTATTCCCAAATCAAGTAATCCAACCTCCACCCACAGTATTCAAGCAGCTTTATCATATAAGCACTTAGCCTCATGGTAGTCATGCTATTATGTCAACACTCACACACATGTGATATGCTAAAGCATAAAAGCTCACCTAGTACTGTACAAAACAAGAAACTAATTAGCAAAACAATGCATGACCTAGTTCATGTTAAATGGCTAATGCAACACAGCAAGAATGCAAGCTAGACAGTTCGCTATCTTAAGCATGGCATATGAAATGCTATCACATAGCACGATTCAATTTTGGAATTTGAAAATTGCGATGCGCTTTGTATGATGTACCGAGCCCGTGCATGTAAACAAATGCATGGATGCACTCATGCATTGCATAGGGTATGCTAATTTAAAATGCCCTAATCTACCATCAAAGCGGCAAATAAAAGGGAAGAAAGAAATGGGGTTGGAAGACATACACACACCCACACACCCTTATTACAATTTACCTCGCCGAGGGACCTAATAAATAAATAATACGCATCAAGAATAAATGAATAAATAAATTATTACAAATTTCTAAGTACTCAAATTAAAGCATCTAAATGACATGAAATGGAGCCTCGATGTGCGAATGATGCATGCTCGTCGCGACTTGCCCGAAACCCGTGTCATGGCATTGCCGCTTCGCTTTTACCCGCCTCTCCAAAATTCCCAAAGCTCAAATACCTCCCAAGTGGTCTCGAGATACTCCACCGGGGAGAGATTACCTACCGTTTCATTGATCACCGTCGCTTATGTTTATCAAGGCAAATAAAGTGCCGATCGGCACATTGAACCGCCGGGCAGAAAGTTCCTGCAGCAGATGATGACAAAGAAGAAGAATGACAAAGAATGCATAGGCATGGTTTTAGGCAAATGTGAGCATGTCCAACACCTCCTATCATGTTTAGGGACTCAAGGGTGTGGTTTGGTTCTAGGGCTATCAATTGTGCATATGATGCATGATACCCTAAGGAACCAAGATTGCTCATTTTAATGTAAATATGCATGCAACACTACAAATGAATACTAAGTCCCTATCATGTGGCAATCAAGGGCCTTAGGACCAAGGATTGAGGTAAGTTACACCACTTGAAATGTGAACTCCCCTCAATCCTAGGCTTGGCTTGACAACCCCAAACCAAGCTATGAGATGCAAGTATGCAAGCAAGGCTCAAATGCAATGCAACCTATCACATTAAGCATGCAAAGAGCTAAAGTATGTAGGATACAAATGGCATGCAAGATGGGCCAATTAACATGGAACTAACAAGCATGCATTCAAGGCTACATTAACCAAGCAAGCAACAATCATGAAATAAGCATGCAACAATGGACTTAAGCCATAGAGGGCAGCCCTCAAACTCCCAAAAAAAAGGGCAAAAAAAGCCTCACAACATGTTCAAAGTGCCACACAAGCATCCTATTCAATGGGCCCAAGTCTAGGACACCAAAGAGAGTAATTTGACGTCATTCATACAACCACTCATGGCATGCATTCAACAAACAAAAAAGATTTTAAGCATGTGGAATGACACTCAAATCCCCATGGCACCCCCAAAATGCACCAAACATGGAAGCATGCACAATGTTTATTTTAAAGCATTCAAGGGCATATCTTTAAAACATGAACTAAGCCACATATGCCAACATGCAAACATGACTAATGGACTGAAATGAGGTCTAATATGATGCCAAATCACTAGATCAAAACAAGTCAATCATGCTAGAACTTCATGGGAGCAAAGTTTACAAGCCTAAAATGCAAAACATGCACATCAAGCATACCAAGGGTGTCCAAAACAAGGCTCACAGCCCTATTACATGGCAAATAGATGCTAATATCCTCATGAAACCAAGCTAAAATATGCAAGAATCAAGGCTCAAAGCATGACACTACTTATAAGCATGAAAGAGCATTCTAAAGCCAACATGGAAAGTATGCAAGAGGCCATGGAATCAACTAAAAAACAGAGGTCACACATGACCTAAAATACACAATAAAGCTCAAATGAAAGCTAAGGAAAACATGGATGCATGTTATGCTATGAGCCAAAACAAAGGCCAACCAAAGGACCAAAGGGAGAGGGGTGTCTCTCCTTAGAAGAGACTCGAATATCATCCTCACCATCGAAAACCCACTGTTTTCAAGTGGTGAGAATATCAAAGAACACCAAAACAAGAAGGCCTAAGAAAAAGGCACCAAAAATGGCAAAACAAAGCTTAAAGTAATGAGGCTTAACTCAAACCATAAAATGACCTTAAAGAAGGTTCAAGAACAAGTAAAAACAAGACTTTTTTATGTTAAACACAAACTCAAAAACTCAAAGCAAAGAGGGTAAAAAGTAGTTGCAAGAATGGGGAAACTAAAGTGAAAAGCTCACCCTTGAAGATCCAATGAAGAACAGATGGTCCAGCCCTCCTCAAGTGATCAAAACCAGTCCAAAATCACTCAAAACAAACCTCCAAGTCTCCCAATCTCGTAGCTAGGTGTAATAGTGTGTGTAATGGTGCAAAAGTGAGACAAAACACACTATTTAGGCCCTAGAACACACACACAAGAGGAGAGAGAGGGAGATATAGATATATATGTATGTATGAGCTCTGGTTTTTGTCTCAAAAAGTTCTAACCCTAAAACCAAGAGGAGAGGCCTCTTTATAGGCAAAGAATGCTTAGCCATTAAGCAAACCAAAGCCATCCCTCCATACACGTATGGAGGGGAGCAAAACTTTACAAATGCAATAAAAATATCCGATAAAGCAAGTGCACAAGATCTGCCGCAAAGAGTGCCATTTTAAAAAAACAAGGCCGGGTCGGCACAAAGAGGCCGGTCGGCACAATAAAGTGCCGATAGAAGTTTCACCAGAGTAGCCTCTAGTTCCAAATGGCAGGCGTAGGATGCCTCACAAGGCATTCCCTTCCTTTTCATGGGAAAACACAAGTGTTTGGTGCAAAACCAAACACAACTGGTCGAGTTCGGAGGTCCTGAGGCAGGGCACGCGCAGCCGAGAACTCCGGGAACTCCAAATGAACACAAACATGGATAATCACCGAGTGTTCCAATGGTGACGTCCAAGTCTTGAGGACGGTCAAAAATGGGGTGTCTACATCTATACTTTTGTGTTGTGCGCATCACATAGTAATTCTAGGTTAATAACCGGAATAAGAACGCATAAAGTTTTCAAAAACGGATATCACGGTTAGTAGAGGCCGGTTCGACCGCGAAAGGGGGTGCTCATAGTCGACCTTCCCGATCGCATCTAAGCTCCGAGCCAAGACCACTTTGGTGATGACGACATGTGGCCTTCGCACCGAGTCGTGGTTTCCTAAATTTCCCAATAAAAATATTTAGGTAGCGACTCAGAATCCGCAAAGCACCATGTTTGGCACTACTTTTCAAAATCTGCTTTTCTTCAAACGACGGTTTGGATTTGGACTCTTTGGTTCAGATGAACCGTGACACAAATCGAGTCCGAATCAGAGTGAAGCCCCACGGCGCTGCTTTACGCTTCGCGACTCATTGGGAGTTTAGAGAGCTTGACTCGAACTCGTGATATCCTGCTTTGATTTCATTTATGTGTCTCTTTGCATTGCATGTGCATTGGTGCGCCTAGGACACCGTGTTGGTCATCTCGCTATTCCCGAGCGGTTTGTCGGAGGCTTGTCTTGTCAAGGCATATCCATAAGGTTGACCGGTTATGCTCGCCAAGATGGGAACACAAACCCCGCTTACCGGCACCCTTTTGGACCATTCGACCTAGTGCATATCGAACTGTAGTGACCATTCCAAACTAGGACAAAGTTGCTCACCCGATATTAGGTTGTTTGAAACCGGCCAAGGCGTAGTGAAACCCTGGCTCCTAACAAAATAGGACAGGGAAACTCTACCCCAACATAGGGGTGTATTGGCTCTCATTTACTTGCTATGTGCTTTTAGAGTGTATCTCTATAGGGAAATGCATATACCAGCTTATAGTCCGCATCAGCCCGAGGGCACCAAAGATTGTTGTTGTGGATCACTATATCTCATGTATCGGACTCAGATTTGGGGATGTTGATTTTTGGGACCAAGAGTTCAAGAGTAGAGTGCGCTTGTTCGACTACACCCGTGTTTGATCTGCTTTAAATAAATATCGCTTGTTTTCCGTTTCAGTTTAGAGGTTCGGAGAGTTAAGTCAGAACAGCTAGTATCTTCTCCTCGCTAAGGCAGGACCGAACATGATGCAGAACTCAGAAGAGATTGTGGTCATGATGGCCGCGCCGAGTCAAGGAACCACCCCGCAAGATGAAGCTATCGTTGATATGCCGTGATCCGCCTAGGTCGCCTGGCCGCACACCCACCGACCCTCGCTTCTATCAGCTCGCGAGCCCACTACATTCGAAGTTAATGGGGATGATAGGTGATCTCCAGAGGTCCGTGGCGGATCTCGCCATTTAATGTCAACTCGCCACCGTTGCACCGTGAGGCCGGAAATTTCAACCCCAGAGCCCCCGACATCGGGCGGATTGTGATCGAGCTCAATCACGGAGATGACCTCCACCCACAACAAAGGATGTACCAAGACCAACCCAAACCTCTCACTCAGCCGAGGCCAGAGGCAAAGACAAAGTGAAGGTGGATGCCGATCCCATGGAACAACCGGCCAGGCCCTGTGCTTTGAAAGCCGGGGAATAAGCAAACAACAGTATCCGCGACACAACCAAAATTGTGGATGATGTTTTCCCTACTCCTACCGAGGGCGCTCCAGCCAACAGAGAATCGATAGGCCCCACACACTAAAAAGGTTCTTCCCGCTCCCAATCTCGCACCAGAAAGATCGAATCCAGTCCGCTACCGCCGATCCGTTCGCTAGTGCGTCTAGCAAGCATACACTGAGGCCCAAATACCGCCTGAGGGCGCAGGCCTTCCATCCTCTTTACATGCCTTTGTCTAGGCACTCCTAATCTTGACCAAAAAGGGGCACCTTACACCCCTCGATCCTAAGCCACTCCCCAAGCCCCTTCCAGCAGGCCATGATGCCACTCAAGATCAGGCGCATTCATCAACAACCGCCATGCTACGGATAACTGCTTCCGCCTCCGTCACGAGGTACAGGATTTGATTGATAACAAGATTATCCTCCCGCCCACCTCAGCCAAATCAATCACTACAGAGTTCCTAGAGTACGAGGACACAGATTCCGAGGACACCGATACTGCGAGTATGTAATTGGGATTCAACTACCTGCGGGCAATATCTGGTACATTTTTGGATATGGCGCTTACGCAGATTTTGAGCACCGCCGATGTTAGTTTTGTGAAACCCGACTTGGGTGTCGAGTCATTTTTGATTTGTCTTGAGTCTGCCTCATTGTTTTGAGTCACCTTTTGTTTAAGGGTCTGCCTAATTGTAATGAGTCAGCCTCTTTGTATAAGAATACTAGGTGGCTTCGAGGTTGTTGCCTCAAGCACCGCCTTGTTTTGTAATTACTTTTTTGCTTTCTTTGGGTCTACATTGGAGCCAATTTACATCCGGAAATTGAACGAAACAAAATGGCTACCGTGGTTTTCATATTTATTGATCATGTTGGGCTAGTTGTGCCAGAGAATTGAATGGGGTGACAAAGGCATTCCACCGCGCTTTTTATGCCTTAAAAATCATTGCAATGACCTGAGTTTTTCAAAACTTTTTGAACACTGCGGTGAAAACGAAGGGGAAGGAATTCCTTGGGATTTGCAAAAATTTGATCGATTGAGAGAAAGAGAGGCATGCTAAGCCCTTAATGATTCAAATCATGCTGGTCAGCGTGAGTACTGAGAAAGACCCTGGTTTAATCCAGACTGGTTCCGCACTATCTTCGGCACGAGCAATTCGTCGCCTCTTTAAAAACTTTCAAAAACAAAATGTTTTATGCAATTCTCAAGACCTGTGGAATCGCTCTTGAGATTGCGCAACTTAGATCGCCTCAAATTTCGTGACTCGAATTCTTCATTTTCCAAATCTTGGACCGATCCGTAATTTAGTTATTAATGCAAGGCCCGCTGCCGACTCAAGCAAATTTCGATCAAGAGGCACCAAATCCGAGCAAAAGATTAGACTTCACAAAAGAAGTTTGCTAAGCAACCATGATGGAATCTCCGCAGAGCACCGCAACCGCTTTTCTCCTAAAAGGAGGCGCTAATCCCAAAACCATTTGGCATGGATTTGTTATACTTTTACCCTTTGAGAGGCTCACTGGTCGAAACCCTAAGGGCTACCTGTGCAAAAGTTAGAGCAAACAAAAAATACATACAAAAAATACAGAAAAAAAAGAAAAAGAAAAAGAAGCTCGCAAGGTCGAAAACCCGCATCGAGCACCTTGGCAAAAGTTAGAGCCTAAAAGAAAAGAAAAAAAGAGAAAAAAATGAAAAAGAATTAAAAAGAAAAAGAAAAAGAAGCTCGTAAGGTCGAAAACCCGCATTGGGCACCTTGGCAAAAGTTTGAGCCTAAAAATAGTGAAGGTTAAAATACCCGAGTGTACCTTACCCGGAACTACGTAAGGCTTGATTCCCATGTTTGGGATACGTAGGCAACTTCATCCTGAAGTCCAGCCCTTAACGCTTTCATAGCGTCTCAGTCCATGTAATGGTTTTGATCACCTGTGCCTTCTCCCGAATCTGATATCTCGATTGCAACGACTAGAGTTACGTGGTCAACTTCCTCCTGAAACCCAGCCACCAACGCTTTCAAGGTGACTGTGTCCATATATTGTTTGTGGCCGTCTTCATCCTCTCCGTGCCCGAGAGCCTGGTCGAGATCAATCGTTGACGAGCATGCTGCGGCATTGTCCAAACAAGGGGCAACTTTCCGTTGCCTCGCATTGCCATAAAGATTGCCCTGAGTTGCCGCTTAAACTAGGGGCAACTTTCCGCTGCTATGCGCCTCTTCGCTAAGGGGCAATTTTCCCAAATTGCCTCCGATCCGAGGTTGCGATCTCGAGGGTAGGTTCTATGCTTGTCGAGCATTGACCGCTTATAAAATAGTTTTTGAAAATTTTTACTAAGGTTGACTATTTTCTCGAAAACAATTCCATTTTCCAAAATTGGGCCATGTTTGGACCCAAAAGAAAAACTTTCGCTTGCAACCCGACTTGCATGATTTTGAAATCAAAATTGCCCAAGCACGCTTAATCATGCTCATTTTGATCAAAACTGTTTTAGGAAGAAAACAAAGAATGGTCAGAGTAATGAACTAGGGGCACAGTCGAGTCAGGTGTTCTGTCTCTCCCTTGTCATCAATACACACGCCAGAAAGACACTTTATTTACCAGAAGGAATAGCCGCGAGCTAGCTGTATCGGGCACGAATCCCCCGCTTCCTGTCCATCTATCAACCGCCCAGGGGAGGGATATAAAATGAGAGATTAAAGAATAGAGAGGTGTGAGTTGAGAGAAAAGTGAGAAAAGGGTTTTTAGAGAAAAAAAAAAAACCGAGCCTGAAGGGCCGAGCGACGTGAGAATCACACAAATCAGAAAGGGTGGGAAACTTGCCCAGAAGAATTGGCTCCTCAAGGTCTTTTGTTTTCAAACACGCCTCGTGTCGTGGTCTTTTGGCTTGTTAGTCCCAACTCGCTTTTGAGTCTTTTCCGAGTATGTCTCGCTGTGTTTAGGTCGTGAGCCTTTACTTTCAAGACTTGAGTTCTCCGACGGTGTCCGGTTGTAGGCTCGATACCTGTGTTAAAGAGCCTCTTTACCTCAAAATCGCCTATGCTCGTAATGCCATGCCATTCTCCACATCCATGCGAGATAAGAGAAGAAATGGAAAATTTGGGACATCCGAGTGTGTTTCAATTTCGCCAGCCTACCGCCGTGATCCGCTTGTCGATTGGGCTTTGTTCAAAGTTTGTCAGTGTAGAATAAAATATCGAAGTTGTGAGTCAGGTGCGTAATGATCCCCAGCAGAATGCGGGCCATTTGCCAAGTTTGAGCAAAGGATTTGTCGTGGTTGCTTGTCGTTAGTTGGTTGGTTATCCAAGTATCACAAAGGCAAATGCTTCATTTTCGCACAACAAATCAAATTTCATTTACATTGAGGTGTAATATGATGCAATGCAAAGGCAAAGTAGGAGATATGTAAACATAACACTTTTCAGATAAAAAGTTTGTTTTATATAATCTCTTTCAAAGTACAAACTTTTGAAGAAAGCAAAAACCTGCCTGCGGCAGTACATAGTACTCTATCTATCAAAAAGAGAAAAGTACAAGAAAAGAAATAAAGAAAAGAAGCAGCAAAAATCATCATCATCAGCAGTAGGCCTCATGCCTAAGGGTCAGTCCTCGCCCTCTTCCGGGGCAGAAGCACAAAAGCATCGTCGGAGCCGTCACTGTCAGAGCCCGAGCCCGAGCTATCCCCGGCCTCCTCCGCAAATGACTCAGTCCCCGCCTCCGACTCACCGTCTCCTGGAACTGGAGCTCGTGAGCTGCTCCCCACGTGACCACGTCCCCCTCTAGTACGAGGGAAGATCCTGCCATCCCGAGTAGAGAGGGGAGGCCCAGCTGGAGCAGCGCCACCCACTGGAGGGATCGGGAAAGGAGGCTGAAAATATAAAGAGCAAACGACGTAAAGCCGTGAACAGCTTTATCAAGATAGAATGCAAGCAGTATGAGTACAGTGTGAATGCCGTGAGCAATTTATCGCGTAAGATGCGCAGTATGAGTACAGATGTGAATGCCGTGAGCAGCTTTATCGCAAGATGCAGCGAGTACAAAGCAGGCGAAAGCCGTGAGCAATTTATCGATTTTTGTGCAAGATAGCAGACAGCGAAACAGAGTATGAGTTGAGACTGTGGTCAGCAGAACATACCGGCAAGTCAGAGATGGCCAAAGCATCGAGAGTCCGCCGCAAAGATCCCCATCAAGGAGGCATTCAAATCCACAGACCGACGGGTATACTGAGGAAGCTCGCAAAAGTATTAAATACATCAAGATTCTGGGATATCCGAATGAACTGAAATGAAATAACAATGCAAGATGCGTAAATAAAGAAATACATACCGGAGGTAAGTCAGAATACCGCCAACTCGTGACCATGGAGGAGGAGCAAACGGATCCGTAGGCCTCCCACTGGCCCCTCAGAAGTCAACATGGTAGGCGCAGAGCAGCCCGCCCTCGCCCCTCAGACTCTCCGCCATGAGCTCGAGCCCTCTCAGGATGGCCCCGCCTCCCGCCTCGCCGCCTGCCGCTGGCGCCGCAGTTCACTGGATCACCGAGCCCCGCCAGAGGTCGTGATCAAGAAGGTCCGGACGTACTCAGAGTAGTCGCCTCGCCTCAGAGGCATCTACATCTACGGCCCAAGGGTGTAGTCCTCCATCCGCCGCACAGAAAACCTCCTGTCCCTCATGTGCTCGGAGGATGGATCTAACTATCCGCCCGCAATCCTGTGGTCCGACGCAAGAAGCGCCACCTGTACCAGTTCGACAGCATCGGACCTCCAGAGAATCCCAGAGCGCGAGGTCTCGATGGCACCGCATACCGATCTCAGATCACCGCGGTAGTGGAGCCCACTACCGCCAGTGACCAAATGAAATACGCTTGATTGTCTATCGATATAGAAATGTACGCATGAAAGCTAAGCTTAAAACGGATCGAAGTAAAACATACCCCGTAGGGGTGATGGTGTCAAGAAACGGCGAAGAAGTCGAAGTGTCCCGGTCTCGGACACATCGCCTGTCAGAAGGGCGAGAAAAGGGGACGACCAGAGGGGTCTCCGCCTCCCAAGACTGCTCTAGCTCGAAAGTAGGCGACACCCACAACCGCAAAACAGACGCCAAGATGATTATCGAAAAGCGTATCACGTAACAAAGCGTAAATAACAGAGCCGCAGGTTGTGTATTGTGTTGTGCAGAGTGAACAGCAGCAAGATAAAGCGTATATGTGTGCTGTGTACAAGGTACAAGAATTGTAAAGCAGACTACAGTGTGCAAAGTGCATGTACGTAAAGTACAGAGCAGAAATGAAAAGCAGAGAAGAAGACATACCTCCCAGGCTCGCCAGTAGCCTCCTAGCAGCTGTCCACTACCACGAGAGACTGAGCTCATATAACCGTAAAGGGTGGCCAAAGCCGCCTCCCACCATATACCGCACAATCCTCTCGACATCCACCAAGGCGCTAAGAGGGGCACTGTGGTTCGCCTGCGGCAAACAGGTGGTCCCCAAAGAAAACATGAGAAAGCCGCTGCAAGATTCTCGCCGCCTCTCGGTCATCGAGTCAAGGCCCACCAAAGATGGTCCGTGACTAAATCGCACTCGAACCAGAGTAGCGGACGAACCCCGATTTAACAAGTGGCGGCGCCGCCGAAAGCAATGAACTCGAGCGCAATCCACTCGCCCATATTCAGATCGGGGATCGGATCACTTCACCCCGATGCCGGTGAGCATCGAGAAGTCATAAGGGGTCATCGCCATGTCCCTGCCGCCGATAATGAAAAGAATCGGTGGTGTCCCACCACCTCTCGCCAGAGCGCAAGAAGAGGTCTGCAGCGTAAAGCCCGAAAGTCCTCGCAGAAGGTACCGGCCGCCCGATCCACGACGATGCGCTTAACGGCGTCAGTACCAGCATCACTCACGAAGCGGTAACATTCCCATACCCGCGAGAGTATGGGAGTCTCCTCAGAGTCAAGAAATTGCAAAGCCATATGAAGATATGCAATGGTACAACCGTATGCGGCAGATTTTTAAAATTTAAATAAAAACCGGTGCCGGTGCTTACAAAGAACTACAATGCGGCGCGCCGGTGTGTTTTTTCGCTTGAACGGTACAAATTGTAAGCATCGTGCACGGTATACGCTTTCGATGCAAGCAAATGTCGTTTCAAGATATCATGTGGACTACGGCCCGTGATGTGTCAAGATGTTTTGTGAGAAATAGCATACAGTATGGTGCACGTGCGATTTTTCAGATTCAAGCAGATAACGGTCATCGTGGTGTCCGCAGTGAGTTACAACATGTAATACGGCAGGTTCGAAAGTGGTTCGATTCAAGGTAAATCTAGCATGTGTGCAGTTTTCAGATTCAAATAGGCACCCGTGTCGGCGAATTGGCAATACAAAGGTGTGCCGTGGTTTGGGTGAGTCAAAGTTAGTGCAAAGGTGCGGCATGTGCGCCGGTCCTAAACAGTGTCGCTTATGAGTTTGTCTACAATCAACTACAAGTACAAGACATCGTAATCCAAGCTTAATGGGTTCAAGCTTAGCTACGGATGATGAAATCCTACATTGCGTAAAATAAAAGACCGTATCGTTACCTCGGCGACGCCAGAAGACAAGTGAGAGGTCGGCTCGCGCAGCAGAAGCTCCGGATCCAAAGCCCTATCGAAGCCGCGGAAGTGGCGGAGTACAGCGGGTGGTAGCACGGGGATGGTCGCGATAGATCGCCGGACCGAATGGGCGCCCGCTCAAAGGGAGGAGCCCGACCCCGGGGTCCATCCCATGGTCCGGGGGAGTCCCGACATGTGGAACATCATCGGCCATAGCAGTGGAGATGAGAAAATAGCCGAAAAGGGAAAATGGGCCTAATATTTAAAAGTCAACCGACAAAGTCAACCCCGAGAGGGTCGGAAATGGCCTAAGGGTCGGAATGTGAAAAGGCACGAGAATGAAGAGAAAATCGAGGGAACAAGTCCCGAGGAGGCGAAAATGGTGAAAATGCACCAAACAAAGTTTTGTTCGGTCGAAAATGTCCGAACGCTGTAAACTTCGCGACCTGACGATTTAAAATGGCGCGAAAACTCGAGGAAGTGAGCGAAAATCGAAGGGAAAACACTCTAGAGAGAGAGAGGGTTGGATTTCGGCGGCAAGGAAATAAGAAAATAGGGTTTGGGAACCCTATTTTATAAAACCCGAGGCAAAATGGCAAAACTGCCCCCGATCAGCCATTTTTGGCCGGTCGGCACTATTTTGTGCCGGTCGGCACATTTTTGTGCCGATAGATGATTTCATGTAGCCGGTGGTAGCCGGTGACCACCCCACCCAGCCGGTGGTGTTCCCAAGGCCCTGTTTAGGCAAGTTGAGGAGTTTTGGGTTTTCATAGCTCAAGAAAGTGCAAGAAAGTGCATCCCCGATGCTCAACCGGCCTCCGTTTTGACTTCGACCGCCTCAGGCGTGACGCCAAATTCGCGAAGATTGTATCCTTTGTATCCTTTTTGTCTTTTATAAGATTCAAAAGTTGCCCTGCAGCGCCACGCCGCATCCATCACATTGTCCGGGCGATCGATCGCGCCATCTTGCACGCCCCTTGCAACTTGCACCATTTTGCATTGTCGTGTGGCATGCGGTCATACTCCTTCATCTTGCATCTCATTTGAGTCACGGAGGTGTACTACCTCACGCATTTTGTTTTGCATTTCATTCTCCATCCAATGAGTTACGCGTGCCTCATGTGCATTTCATTTTGCCAACGGTCCGGGGACCGAACACGCACGGTCCGGGCGACTAAAACACGCACGTCCAGAGACCTTAAACTTGGGAGGTGTAAGACCTTCGTGCATTAAGGTGCACCTTGTTACATTCATTACACATATCATTGCATCTCGAGGCACGTACGCCTCGTTTTGCACTTCATTTTCCATCAAATGAGGTACGTGTGCCTCATTTCGCATTTCATTGCATCTCGAGGCATATACGCCTCGTTTTGCACTCCATTTCCCATCAAATGAGGTACGTGTGCCTCATTTCGCATATCATTGCATCTCGAGGCACGTACGCCTCGTTTTGCACTTCAATTTCCACAAATGAGGTACGGTGCCTCATTTCGTGATTTCGAGGTGCGCTGCGCCTCATTTTGCATTTCATTTTTCACCAATGAGGTATGCGCTACCATCATGGTTCATTTCATTCTCATTTGCATTGTTCTCGACGCCTTGTGGCACGCGGTCACATTCGCATGGTTGTTCCATACCGTCCGGCGACCAAAACACGCACGGCCTAGGAGACCTTAAATCCTCTGGAGGTGCAGACCTTCTGCACTAAGTTGCCCTCATTGCATTTGGCATGATTTCATCGCTACCGCTTACGCACCCTCATTGCACTTCATTTTCCATCCTTTGAGGCACGGTACCTCATTGCACTCCATTTTCCATCTTTTGAGACACGATGTCTCATTCGCCTCATTTACGTACTGCAGGCGTGTCTCATTTGCATCATATGCACTTTAAGTGTTGTGTAACAGCTTGCCCCTGTGTCCGGCGAGACCTAAACACGCAATGGTCTAGGAGACCTTAAATCCTGGAGGTGCAAACCTTCTGCATTAAGGTGCACCTCATTGCATTTTGCATGCATTCCATAGCGTTGTTTTATGATTTTCTTCGTTGCCCGTCCGGGCGACCAAAACACGCACGGCCTAGGAGACCTTAAATCCTCAAGATGCAATTCTTCGGTGTTTGTCGTGCTCGAACGACTTCCGGTGGTCTGGTAAAGCCACCCGTCTGTGTTTGCAGTGAGTTCCTAGGAGACCAATGGGGACGGTGAAAACTAGAGTTTAAACAGCTTATGCCTAGAACGCAAAGGTTCGGAATTTCCGAGACTAAAGTCCGTTTAAATACCTGTGGGTATACCGCTTGAAATCAGATGGAAGCCCCATAGGTTGAGGCGTGTTTACGCCTCACCTCGATACTGAACCAACCTAGTATGTCGCCCCGTTGGGAGAATAGGGAAAACTGCAATCATAACCATTGCATCAACATGCATCCCACGTATCATTTGTAAATATTGCATATGTCATGCATTTTAAAACCAAAACAAAACGAACCATGCATATGTCATGCATTCCATTGTAAGTATAGTGCATATGTCATGCGTGTTCTGTAAATATCCATTTCTATTGCATTATAGTTGCATGCATTCATTGATCATCTTCCAGCTATGGCTTGCACCTTTCCTTGTTGAGCTTGGTCTGGTATGTGCCCACACTTTTCGTGTTGAAACACGCTTGTCGAGCTTTTGTGTCCGAGCCTTGAGGGTAGCGGCACCGCTTCGTTAAATACGGCTTGTATGCGCACATGCCTTCCTAGGCAAAATACGGTTTGGCCCAAGCTGCCATATCCATTGTATCCATGTCCATTGCATTGTAGCTATGCGGCATCCATTGCATCTCTTCCACTATGGCTTGCACCTTTCCTTGTTGAGCTTGGTCCGTATGTGCCCACACTTTTCGTGTTGAAATACGCTTGTCGAGCTTTTGTGTCCGAGCCTTGAGGGTAGCGGCACCACTTCGTGTTAGATACGGCTTGTATGCGCATATGCCTTTCCTAGGCAAAATACGGTTTGGCCCGCGTGCCATATCCATTTGTATCCATTTCCATTACATCGTAGTGTAGTCATTATGTCCGCATTAGGATCATTATTCTCACCCCAAATGGTCGCTTTCCACTTATGTCATTCCACCCAATACTTGTTCTTGTGTCCGTATGGCACTCATAGATCGACATCGCTCTATGGGAGACGGACTTGTCACTTCCATCAATCTATTTGACATTTGTGTGGTTTCAACTGCTTCGTTTGAATCACGATTCAATTGCCTCGCATGTAGTTCGCATTAGTTTTAATTGCACTACATTTTCATTTGCATTATTCATACATAGTTTTGTATATATTGCATATCATTCATCATTCGCATTGCATATGTCATGCATGTTGCTAATCATATTGTACCTGTTAAGTTTGTTTCTTTTCAGGCACGATAGTGTATGTACGGCTCATTTACCGCTGGTGAAACCGGACGAGTCGCACAGGTATTGTATTCCTCCGAGTGAGACGCTCGAGAATTCCATAATTCTCTTACATCCTTTCTGCATTATAGTGTAGATCGCTGCATGTTAGCTTATAACTGCTGCATGTGTGTTTATTACAATTCTTTTGCATGATCATAAGTTATGCTCGCTTCTTGCATTTTCGCCAGTATTTTGCCCCTCGCCACGGGCGATATCTTATCCTTGGCACGTGTGCCTCCGCATGAACTACGCCGGTTTGATTCCTTAAGGGATACGAGGCGCTTTGAAGTTCAACCATTTATGCTTAGATGTTTGTCCAAGTCTTCGCCTTGTCAAAATAGGTCGTTTCGGCTTTGACATTCACTCCGCCATTGTTATGACTTTCGAAGTTCTCACAAAGAGGGGCAATCAGAGACACCCCATTTTTGACCGCCCCCAAGACTTGGACGCCACCGCTTGGACACTCGGTGATTATCTATGTTTGTGTTCGCTTGAGTTCCTGAGTTCTCGCCAGCCGCTTTGCCTCGTGGCCTCCGAACTGACTGCTTTGTGTTTGGTTTTGCACCAAACACTTGTGTTTTGCCCTAGAGGGGCGTGGAATGCCTTGTGAGGCATCCCCACACACCACCGGCCGGGCTAGAGGCCACCGGCTGGCCGGAGTTCCCACCTGCACTATTTTGTGCCGGTCGGCACTTTTGTGCCGGCACTGCTTTTGGGCGAAATGACCATTTTGCCCTGCTGACCACTGCACTTGCTTTGTGAGATATTTTCTCACAACAGTGCATTATTTCCCTCCATACACGGTATGGAGGGATGAACCCTTGTTTGCTTAGCTTGTAAGTCTTAAGTTCTATAAGAGAGGAGCCTCTTGGTAAGGGTTAGATTTTTTTTTAAGTGTTAGACATTGTTAGAGAGTTGGAGCTCTGTTTTCCTAGGGTTAGAATAGATATACACTCTATCTCTCTTTCCCTTTGTGTTCTAGGTGCACAAGTTCACACTTTTGCACATAAACACCTACTCTTACACTTTTTCTTGGTGTGCTCAAAGATCAGAGCTTATTCTTGAAGTTTTTGACTGGTTTGGAGCTCAAGGGACCAAGCACAACAACCTTTGTGAAGGTAGTCAACAAGGGTAAGAACTTCACTTTATTTACCCCCATTCTTGCAACTTGTTTTTACTTAGTTTAAAACAGTTTTTGAGCTTAGTGTTTGGCACATAAAAGTTCTGATTTTTGACCCTCTTTATTGTGTATTAAGAGTGTTTGGAGGTTTGGGGAAGTTTGACCCCCTCTAGGTCTTGAAAAGGCCCTTTTTTGTGCTATTTTGTGGAGATCCTGGACTGCCACGCTTGTTTTTCACCACTAAAATCTTGAGGGATTTCATGGTGGAGATGGTGCCTTAAAGTCCTAGGAAGGAGAGGGCCATCCCCTCTCCTTGTTGTCCTTGAAAAGGGCATGTTTTGCCTCTTGAGAGAGCACCATGTTTGTTTGTTTCTTGAGCATGTCTTAGTTGCATTTTATGTTCATTATGCCCTAACATGACATTGCTATAGGTTGGTTTTGGTCTCCTATGCATGCTTAGCATAGTTGCCTTGTAATGCCTCTTTATGCCTTAACATGTCTAGGTGGTATGCCTTAGCTTTTAACATGTTTTAGGCTTAGATTTGTGAAGCTTGTAGGCTTACTTTGTCATGCTTTTAGCTCTGCCCATAACTATTTTGGCCAATCTTAGCATGTATTTTGTAGCCCCTTTGTATTTGGCTTGTTGGCCTCAAGAGTATGAATGTGTAGTGTACCATGCTTGTTTCATTTTTGATGGTTGAACCATCTAGCATGCCATTTCAGTCCTTCATACATGCTTATTTGATTGCCTTGCATGCCTCTTTTAATGCTTCAAGAGTGTGTGTTAAGTGCTCCATGTTTTGGCTTCAATGTATGCCTTTGGTTTAATGACTCTTAGATGCCATCTAAGTAGCTCTTGGCCTTGCTTTTAACATGCTAAGAACCTGTTTTGGTTATTAAGTGCATGCCATATGTGTTTGTGCTAAGTGTGGTTTAATGCCCTATTGACTTGCCTTAAGCCTAGGTCACTTGTATGCTTTGTTTGGCATGCTTCATTGCATGATTTGGCATCATGTTTGACATGAATTTGAGAGCTTTTAATGCATGCTACTAGTCCATGTTTGGCTTCTTTAAGCATGCTTGAATGTTGTCTTGTTTGTGCCTTAGGTTTGGATCATTACATGTGTATGTGTGTGTGTTTTGGTCTCATTCCCTAGGCACTTTGGCCACTGATTTTAGGCCTTTTAGAGTCGCCTAATTCATGTCTAAGTCCATTATTCCATTGGATTGCATGCTTGTACTATATGCTTGTTTGTATGCTTGCATAAATGCATCATATTGTCCATCTTGCATCCTAGATAACATGCTTAGGATTGCACCACATTGATATGCATACCAGGCCTCTTGAAGTGAAGTATGATGGAGGATTGACACCTTTATTTGCTTGTTTGCATTGCATGCATTTGACATTGAAGTTGCATTCTTGGTCCTTTGGGCCATCACGCATAGAAATGCGCGATCGGTGGTCCGAGGATCGAGGCACATGCCCTCTTGAGTCCATAGCATGATGTGGGATGTGTTTGGTGCATACATGCTTTGAATTGCCATGCCATACACTGCTTGTCCTCTGCTGCTGTCAAATTGCGTGTTCGCAGAATTTTTGGCCGACTCGCAGTGGCGCCGACCGCAAAGAATTCGGCCGATAGCATGATTTGGCGTCGGTGGTCATTTCCTTGGTGGTGGCCATTCCCGAGCCGATGGTGTTCCACAAAGACTCGAGAAGCAGTCCTGGGACTTGTGCAAATTTTCAGAGGAGTATGGCAGTGTAAACAGAGGCAACAGTGTTATGGCGACTGGGTTCCGAGCGAATCCGGCCCAAGATCAGATTCGCCCTCATCCCGAGGCGCTTAATGCTTAATTAGATTAATTATTTAATTTAATTAATTTAGTTGATTTGTAATATTTAATTAGCTAGTTTAGTTAATTATTTATTCGGTCTCAGATATTATTTTGGTCCTCCGAGCGAGGGCAAAATGTAATAAGTGCGTGAGTGGGTGTATGTCTTCCAACCCCCATTTCTTTCTAACCCTTTTATTTACCCGCTTATGGTAGATTAGGCACGCCTACATTAGCATATCTTATGCAATGCATGCGTGCATTCACGCATTTGTTTACATGCACCGGCTCGACATCATACAAACCGCATCGCAATTTTCAATTCCAAAATTGAATACGTATATTCGCAAGACTTCACATGCCATGTTTAGGTTAGCCGAGCCCACTCTAGATTGCATTTCGTGCGTCATTAGCCATTTAACATGAACTAGGTCATGCATGTTTGCTAACCAGCTTTTGTTTTGGCACGAGTACGATGTAAGTTTTACGCTTTAGCATACCACATGCGGTGAATGTTGCCATGACAAGATGCTTACCATGCGCTAAATGCTTATGTGTTATAAACTGCTTGAATGCCTCGGGTGAAGGTTGATTGCCCGAGTTGGCACAACTCATTGAAATCCGATTTTAACCTACTTGCGAGTAGCAAAAATCTAACACGCTTTTCGAGACAAAACGGATATGCAATGTTTATTTCAAGTTAGGCAATCTAGTCTATACTTTTGTGTTGTGCGATCACATAGTAATTTAGGTTAATAACCGGAATAAGAACGCATAAAGTTTTCAAAAACGGATATCACTTAGTAGAGGCCGGTTCGATCGGGCGAAAGGGGTGCTCATAGTCGACCTTCCCGATCGCATCTAAGCTCCCGAGCCAAGACCACTTTGGTGATGATTTAACATGTGGCCTTCGACCGAGTCGTGGTTTCAAATTTCCAATAAAAATATTTAGGTGGCGACTCAGACCGCAAAGCACCATGTTTGGCACTACTTTTCAAAACTGCTTTTTCAAAACGATTTGCGGATTTGGACTCTTTGGTTCAGATGAACCGTGACACAAATCGAGTCCGAATCAGAGTGAAGCCCCACGGCGCGGCTCACAAGAACCGAGAATATTCGCCGAAACTCCTCTCGCTCAAGGTTCAATTATTTTGTTTGCAGTTAGAAAATTAATCTATTTTCACCCTAGCCTTTGCTCTGTTCTACCATGAAAATGGCATTGTTTGGTCAAAATGAGGTGGCCAGCAGGCCAACCAATGAAAGTGGCCGGCCAGATGGATAGGTGGGAGGGCAGCCACTGTTTTGGGGATCGCCTCACGCAATGTAAAGGAAACAAAGGTAACAAATAGAGTGGTTTCAAGAGATGTTTGTCCTCTCTGCCTCTACTTATCATGAAATAGATCAAGGGAGGGGTAGACTCAATTCGCAAGCCATCAATTGACGTAAACTCATTACGTGATGATCTAAGAATCAATAGGACAATGTCTCAATAAATGACAAGTAAAGACCAACAAAACCTCCTCTTTATCATGGAGTTACCTCAAGGGAAGTGGTTGACATTGATTCTTGAGCCATTATCATCACTAAGAGTATGTAATGCTCCAAGTCTCAATGGGTTCAATTAACATCATATTGAACGCGACTTGATTTTATTATCTTTCACCACTTTTAGTTCCAATTTTATTGCCTTTTTAATTACCTTTCTATTCTTTAATCATTTTAGTCCGAAATTGAGAATTATGTCCACTAATGAAGAGAAACGTCAAACAAGAAATTGTTTTTGGCATGAGAAGGATGAAACGCCTTGGTAATGAACCTCCGAAGGGATTAAACCATTAAGCATGGAAGGGTCTTTTTCTCATGTTTAAACAACTATTGTTTAAAACAACTCTCAAACAAAGAAAACCAAGAAATAAGGGAGGTTGCAGCAATTATTATTTCAAGTGTGAGAAAATGTATCAAATTTATGAAATAAAAGCTATCAACTCAAATAGGTTAGGGTCTAAGACCTAAACCACCAAACCTATGAGGCCTTACAACACTATAAGCATGATATTCAAAGAATAACTAAATAAACACATCAAAACAATCCGAAAAATAGCCAAAACAATGCAGGAATTAGTATGAAAAGCTAGAAAAGTAAGCTAAAATAAGAAACAAATAAAGCTAGTAGCAATCCTAAGGAGGTGGCCAACCCTCCATTTTGGGACTTCAAAACCACATTATTAGCCTTTGAAAACTTTGAAAAATAGTGGTAAAAAGTTGGAAAATATGTGAGAAACACAAGGGCAAAAGCTTGGAGAACAAGGTTCAAAGAAAGGTGGTTAACCCCTCCACCTTTAATAGCTTCAAGTTTCATCCCATAAAAAAAAGATAGGGAAGAAATAGTGTAAGGATGGCACAAGTTATACCTCTTGAAGATGATTAAATCTTTGCTTCAGAAACCCACAAGTAAGCACCCTCAAGAGCTGAAATTTTAGCTCAAGAATCTCAGCAAGGAGCCTCAAATATTTGGTTTTTGAAGTGTTTGGGTAGGGGATGTGTTTTGAGAGAGAGAGAGAGAGAGAGAGAGAGAGAGAGAGAGAGAGAGAGAGAGAGAGAGAGAGAGAGAGAGAGAGATTTTCCAAAATTTGAGCTTTGGTATTTTTTCTAACCCAAAGCATAAGGTATGGTCGAGTGTATATAGAAAAACAGGTGCCTCAGTCAAAAATATCTGCATTCTAGGCATCACTATTCGAACTCTAGTTTCCACCGTCTCAGATGATCTCCTAAGAACTCACTACAAACACAATCAGGTGGTTATACAAGACCGCCTGAAGTCTTTCGGGCATGACAAACACCACAGGAATTGCACCTTTAGAGGATTTAAAGTCTCCTAGACCCAATGAGTGCATAAGACAGTACAGGATGAATGAATGCACAAAATAGTTAAATGCAAGGTGTTCAACACAGTGCGATACAGGGTGAATACACAAAACAGTGTAATGCAAGGTGCACAAAATAGTGCGATGTAAGGTGAATGCACAAAACAAAGGCGATGCAAAGTGCACAAAATAGTGCGATATAAGGTGAATGCACAAACAAGTACGACATAAGGTGAATGCACAAAACAATGTGATGCAAGGTGCACAAAATAGTGCGACATAAGATAAATGCACAAAATAATGTGATGAAAGGTGCACAAAACAAAGGCGATACAAGGTAAATGCACAAAATAGTGCGGTGCAAGGTGTACAAAATAGTGTGATGCGGTAGAATGCACAAAACAAGGATGCAAGGTGCACAAAACAGTGCGACACAAGGGAACGATGTATGGTATACAAAGGGAACTGAGCAATACATAAAATAGTGCATCATGTACCTAATGAAATGAGTGCAAGCAACTTGCCACAATTTATTGGAATCTAAGTGAAAAACATTACGGAAAGTAACTTGACAAAACTTTGTTTGTACAAATACAGAACAAAGTCAAGAGCAAGAGTAACCAATCAAGCAGTTTAAATCAACCAGAGTGTATAAGCATGCATGCATAAAGCACATGTATTAATCAAAGGAAAGATGGCAATCCCAAGAAAGTTTTGAAAAGGTTAGAGACAACTTTCGAAAGCTGAATCATATCAGAATCATCATGGGAGTAAACTACCATAATCAAGGGAAAAGTGCCTGACAAATGGCTCGAGCGGATTGAGAGAAAGGTTGGGTCTATGCTCCTTGTTCAATTGATGGCGCGATCGACATTAATCAAAATTGCCCCTAGTATCCAACATTGGCCACCAGCTGGGTTCTATGCTCCTTGTTCGACAGACTACTCGATTAGATGTACTAAAATTGCCGCTAGTGTCCAACATCGCCACGGTTGGGTTCATGCCCCTTGTTTGATGGATGGCCCGATTAGATGTACTGAAAATTACCCCTAGTGTCTAGTCATTGGCCACCTCTTTTAACATTATGCAGGCACATGTGATGGGGATCATCAGATTCTAGAACAGTTGCCAACCAATCAGACTCATGCTTCTCTTCTGTCCCAGCATGTTGAGAACTTACTCCAGTCCCCTCTAAAGCAGTGACGGATTCCTCATATACACTTTGCAACGATCATGACTGCACAATGCCTTCCTTGTATGAGCACTCTCAGTTTGTTTATGAATTCCACACATGGACTTGTTTTTGAGTTTGAAGCGAACATTCATGTATGGAATTTTGACCACGCCTTGAACATTTAGCAACAGACATGCCAGGGTAACTCGATGAAGAGCACTTTTGAGCGACAGACATGCTATGGTGACTCGATGAATAGCACAGACTGAAACAGACACCAAGCATGACACAACAGAACTCATAACTGACCCAAAAGCCAAAAAAAAAAAAAAAAAAACTCAAGATAACTGATCATTCATAGTACCCCTAGTATTACCTACGTTCCCCTTAGAACTCAATTTCACAAAACTTGAGTTTCAATTTCCTTTTTTGTTCAAGATGAAAATTCTACTGATAAGTTCAAGTACTGAGAATTGCTACACTTGTTGATTCAAGCTAATTATTTCTTACCCAAAGTAAGTATGATATACGCAGTAGTCGGTATAGCTCATGGATTGATGCGAAGTTAACGACGTGAATTGGGCAAGACAATTAGATCGAGATGGATGAGATAGATATGGTTGAGACCGAAGTTCAGGATGAAGTTGCCTACGTATCCCAAGAATGGGAATCAGGACAACGTAGTTCGTGGCTGAGATTCACTCGGGTGTTGACACTCTCCTTTTGTGCTTTAACTTTTGCCAAAGTTGCCCCTTTAGGGTTTTCAACCTTGCTAGCTCTATTTGTTTGATTTCTCATTTTTCATGCTCTAACTTTTGCCTAGGTCACCCTTTCGGGTTTTTGGCCTAGCGAGCCTCTCAAGGATAGCTTTACAACATTTCTGGTGAATTTGATCGATAGTCATTCTTGCCCTAATACTAGAACTGGCTTCGCCTTGATTTTAGCTTGGTTCTCCATTCCCTTATGCATGTTTTCTTCTTTTCTTTTACTTAATATTCAGAGTTGGTTCTTCTTGCAATGTGGTACCTCCTCGCATTGGCTTCCCTGAATTCAGACAAAAGTTCTTTTCCTCATGGTTGATTGGATTTCATTCCAATGAATACCCTTAGCATGATGGCTTACTTTTTTCTTTTTTCTTTTTTCCTTTTCTTTTCTTTTTTCCCTTTTACTTTTGGTTTTTTCCTTCTTTTTTTTTTCTCTTGTTCTTTTTGGTTTCTTTTATCCATTTCTTTTTTGAAGTAATGAAAACATCGTGAGAGAAATTCTATGATTATGAGGTTTGAAAGTCGCTTTGGACTTGCAAGTCTGAACTTGCCTTTGTGCTAGCCAAAATGATTGCCTAACAAAGGAAGAGAATCGCCAGGACAATGTAGAATACCACGCACAATTTTGAACCTATCTTCACAAGTTTGCAAAAGAAACGACTTCAAACTTTTTGAAATCATGAAGGACTTTGATAAGACAGAATTCACTCAAACCATTTAGGGGATCCTTCTCAACAGTCGAGCTTATTAACAGAATCTCAGTCAAAAAAACAAATTCAAAGCTTTTTCTATTTTTTAAAAGGTCACACACGCATTACAGTAGGTACAACAAAATGATCAAAAATCTGACTCCCACTTTTTTATTTAGAAAAACGAAGACCTGAGGGTACATGAGAGCAACTCAAAGGAAGAGACTCAACAGACTCAATGACGCAAGAAAAGACAAGGAAAATAAAACTCACAACTCAACTATTTACAAGAAAACAACTCCAAACAAAATCAGTACCGTTGAGTTGGAAGGGTTTTCACTATCCGAGTCCATCTGCAAAATTCAAAAAAAAACTTCAAGTAGCCTACAAGAGGGTCCAAACTTGCCTTCAATTTAGCAATACAAACATCCACACCCATTAAGATTGATTCCAGACTTTCAAACTGAGTCCCACAGATTGAGGCTCACAATTACCTCGGTTGTCCCCACACATCTCCTTGACCGAAATAATTTCTTTTTCATACCATGCCCCTAGTTTAAAAGGTCCTTTTTCACATGCTTTTGATAATTTCCCTAGCTGAGACTAATGTTCATTATTCCAACCATCATTGCTGGCATCAATTATGGGAGCCCACGCTTATTTCAACGTCATAAAGCTCAAGATTGAGTAAGTTTTCCATCTCTCCAAAGAATTTGTTCCTTTTTCTTTTCTTTCTTAGAATTTTTAAGAAGATAGAGATTGGAAGATTTAAGAATGAATATAATGGGTTAGGGCTCATTGGTGGGTATGATGTGCTGGCTAGGGTTAAGGTTGGTTGTTGGCAAGCCATGGATGAGATTTATGTTATAGGGTAGCAATCTATTGCAATCACGGAGGGGTTTATTGACAGCTTTTGGGATTTAGTAGGGTGATGACCTTATTGTCAATCAAGTCTTGAATATCATGGCAAAGGCGAAAGCAACAGTCAGTATAGTGACCATACTGCTAATGAAATGTCCAATATTAGGTAGGGTCATGTCTAGGTGAGAAAGGATTAGGGAGAGGTTGAGGATTGAGTGGTTTGAGATACCCTTTCTCCATCAATACTTTTAATGCACAGGTTGGGCTCATATAGAGATGGGTGAAAGCTCGTTTCAGGAAAGAGGAATCATTAGTGTTAGAAATATTGGCAAATGGGTTGGTGGGTGTTGGCCAGGTATTCATGGGCTTGGGACTGGAATTAGGATGGGTGTTTCTGGTAAAGCATCCATTTTTGTTGTTTGCCCCCTAATTCAAAATGCTCTTAACCTAAGCAATAAAAGTATCATCTACAGTCTTTTCAATAACTGCGAGCACTTGTTGCTTGTTCAACCCTTTGACCTTCAAAGTGTTAATAGCCCATCGAAGATGTGCATAGGGATCAATACTTGTCCTGGCCTTGTTCTTGCCAGTTGTTTTAGCTTGGCCAAGGGATTGGGTGGCTATATTGAAGTGAGGCCCGTTTGTTGTTAATATGTCATTACCCAGACTTGAGATAGCTTCGGGTTAGCCCTTTCCCACTACAACTTGCCCCAAGATTGGGGAGCTTTTTGACGTGAACCTTTTGGCATATGATGTGGTCGATGATGGAGCCAAGACCCTGTGGTATTTGACCCAACTTGGTCTTGATGAATAAGTTGGGTTAGATTCTTTGGTGTAGATTGACTAAAATTGGGCTATTGTTAAGTTTTGGGGTTTGAGATGATTAGATTCAAGTGCATCCATCATGCACAAGTATGTGCTTCTGGAATAAACGTCTTAGGCTTGGATAAATGGGCCAGGGTGATATATATACTGGGGTCGAAGGTAATAGGCAGTGTATAGATGAGATTAAGGTAAGAAGGAGGTACTTGGTCACGGATAAGAAGTGGGTTGGTGGTAACATTGAGTTCTTGAGGTGGAGCTTATCGCCTTGTTGTCGATGAGATTTTGAACCTCATAACGAAAGTAGAGTAACGATCAAGACTATGACCGCACCGCCGATGGTACGCATGATTTGGTGGAGTTATGTTTAATAAGGAGTGGATTAGGTTAGGGATAAAGGGGTTTGAGATACCTCTTTCCGTCAGTACTTTTAGTATGGTAGATAGGCTCAACTGGAGGAGGTGAAAGTTCTGCCTTGAGCTCGGTCACGGTTGTTTGTGGGTTAGATTTGGCAAAGGGTCGTTAGCTTTACGATTGGTGGTGATGGTATTGATTTCAATGGGTTTGGGAATAGTGTTACTACTAGCATTGTTACTCTTGGAAAACACACTTCTTGTTGGTTCATTTGTTCTAGGAATAATCCCTTTGTTAAATGCGCTCTCAATCTGAACCCCTAATTCATGCAAATTTTTGAAAATGAACAGTGGAGCAACTATTAACTTTTGTAACATATCAGCTTAATGTTCGCACCACTATCCACACTTGGTCCCTCTCGTAAGGTCGATCCGTCATTTGTGTTGCCTTTTGTTTCTTCCTTGCAACAAATTCCACGAAGATTCTATAGGATTTTGGTGGGTTGCTTGAGCTCATGGGTGGTCATTTCAATTTGGTTATTGTAAGAATATTGATTGACAAACACGTTAGCCAAATCTTCCTCGTTTCTACTTCACTTTATCCTCTAATTTATGCATCAAGTGGTCGCTATACCGACAGGTTCTTCTTCCATACAGAGAGTTTTTAAGGCTTAGTCAGACTCATCAGCCAGTCGTCCAAGAAAAGCCGAGATGTACCATAGGATCATCGCATCTAACGAAACAAATAATGTGTGGCATTTAAATCGTTTAAGAGCCTTACTAGCCTCCGTACCTATCCTCAATGTCGAGAATGGAGTTAATTCCTTGTGCCTTTCTGAATTGCTTCTCAAGGTTAGCAATTTTTAACAAGGTTAAGTCGAGATCCTTAATATCAAGGGGAAAAAAGCCCCTCATTAGGCTACACCAGGAGTTTGAAAACTTGAGCTTGAGCCAACCTTTCTCAAGGATCTGGACCCTACAAATCTTCAGCTGGCGGAGGTGGGTCAAAGTTCAGCTGGGGCCCGGGACTAGATGTGTGGTAAATGCCCTAGATGGGCATTGCATTTCAGCAATAGTCTCATCTTGCATGGCAATTTCCTAGTTTAGGGTCGTTATCATGGCCACAACTTCTTCTGGACTCTGAGCCGTCACGGGTCTGCTGAGTTGGCAATCGGGGAAATGGATGTGCATAAGCTAAGAGCTGACTAACAAGAATTTCGACTTGATTATACTTGATGTATCTGAACTGGATTGGTCTAGACAGGTTTGACTGGATTGGGCCTTTTTAGAATGGGTTTGTTCGCATTAGATGGATCTTTTTTGAGCTAGCTTTTAGGGATTAGATGGACTAGACCTTCGTGTAGAGACCCCATTTTTGACCGACCTTAAGACTTAGACGTCACTGATTGAGCGCTCAGTGATGTTGCATATTGTGATCGTTTAGAAGACTCAGAGTCTCGGCTATGAGCCTTGCCTTCGGACTTCCGAACCCTTTTTGTACTTGGCCTCGATTTGCGAACCAGGCTCGGTTCTCTCTGTTTCTTTTCCCAGAGGGAGGGAGAGGTCTAGTAGATCATCTCTCGGTGGTCGCGGGCTACATTTCATGGTCGTAGGCCATTTTGGCCATTTCTCGAGCTCGGTTCCCTGCTTTTGAGCCGAAAGTGCCTCTCAAAACCGCCAACCACCTCCGCTTGCTCGTTTTTGGCATGCATCTTATTTCTCCCTTTAAGGGACACTGTGGTCCGAGAGACCAACTTCGTGGTCGAACACCACTCCTGCCCAACAATAGTTTTGGGGCCTCAGATCAAGGCTGCCCCCCGAACCTTCATTCTCATCGGTTTTCATTCATTTTTGGCAGGACCTCTGCTTTCATCACCAGAAGGTCATAGAAGGGTGGAGGCCAAGAATTGTTCCAAAGAACCAGTTATATTCCATCATCGCCCTCCGACGCCCGTTTTTCTCACTTCAAAGCCAATGTTGACCACCCTAGGGCCACTTTCCTCAACCCTAACCCCCATATTTGTGATGTACACATCTGGGAGGCCACCAATATTTGGTGGCCGGCCAGTAATTTCCTTTGAACCTTTTGAACCCCTTTGAAAAGTGGGTTGTTCTCTCTCCTGGTTCACAGTTGCCAATTTTTTACCACAGGGTTGTGTTGAGAACACATGGGAGGCCACCAATCTGTGGTGGCCGGCCACTAATTTGACTTGGCCCTTTTGACCCTTGGCCGGCCGGCCACCTACAACCTCAATACCTGGCCGGCCAGCATTCTTACACCTGGCACATCACAGAAATGCACTTTGTTTCCCCCCAGATTCTATATCCGGGGGGGCAACTTTTAGAGGGAAACTTGGAGTGATTTCCCTCCCTTTTTTCCCCCTCTTTCTCCCCCTCTTTGGCCTATATAACCAGCACCCCAGGTCTAGTTTTGGGGTTGGAAAAATTTGCTTTAAGCTTGCATTACACCCCTCCCTCTTCCTCTCTTCCAAACACTCAAATTTTCTAAGTCTCACACCTCTTTTTCACACCATCACCTAGCACCACACTACCATCTCCATTCCAGCAGCTAAGAGGGTTTTCTCAGAGGCTAGGAGGCAGCTTTTCTTGGTCCAAGAGGTAGCAAAGGATTGGTCTACAAGGGTGAGCACCATTTCTCCCTTTTTTGAGCTTATTTTGTACCATTTCTTAGCCCTTCTTGCTTGTACATTTGAGCTCCGTCCATAACTGAAAGTATTGTTTTTTTAGCTCTATTTCATGTTTCATGAAGGGCCTCTCACTGTTTGAGGCCCCCATTTTGCACTTGCTTCATCATCCCTCTTGTATGCCTATTTCTTGTGTAGCATTTTAGGCTTATGTGTAATCTCTTTTGAAGCATGTTGTAAACTATAAATAGGCTTATTTTGAGCCCTTCTTCAACATTGTATAGGGGCTCATCACTGTTTGAGTTCTTCATATGCTACTTGCTTTGATATCCATATTTTAGCCCCATTTTTGCATAGTTTATTAGCCTATTGAGCTTCTATTTTTAGACCTTGGTCCAAACTGAAAATGGCCTTTTTTGACCCCCTCTACATGTTTCATTAAGGGTCAATTTCTGTTTGGAGCATCATTTGTATACTTTGTGTTGTAGCCTCTCTTTTAAGCCATATCTTGCATTGCATTTTGAACATAGTTGTACACTGTTTTGGGCTCGGCCATAAACTGTAAAAAGTCATATTTTTGTCCCCTCTTCAACATTTTTGAAGGGCCCTTACCTGGTTGGGACCATCATATATCAGTTGCTTCTTTATTTCCATTTTGGCCCTTATTTTGCATAACATTTTGAGCATACTTGTATCTGTTTTTGGGGTTAGTCATAAACTATAAAACATCATATTTTTGGCCCCTCTTCAATATTTTAGAAGGCCCCTTCTCTGTTCGGGGCCAGCATCTGTGAGTTACTTCAATATCTTGCTTTCGGGGCCATTTTTTAAATGCTAGCTTAGCCCCATTTTTTATCACTGTTTGGCCTTGATTAAAACTGTAAACATGCTTTTTTTGGAGCTGCCTTGCTTCTTTATTTACACTTCATGTTCAAATATTGCATGCATTGCATAGCTATAGGCCATTTCATGTGCCAAAATTCATGTTTCGGGACTCGTTCCATGCATCGGGTACCATTTTACCATGTTTTGGGGCTGTTTTACATCTCATTTTGCCTCTGAAATTTGCATGATAGTATGCCATATTCCATGTTTTGCTATGTCTTGTTAGAGTGGCATTCTGTGCCGTAGGTTCGGTCCTCGGTTTGCGTGCACGCGTGCACGCATCTCGAGTTGTCTCATTTTCATCTAATGGCCTCTTGTGTGAGTGTGGCTGAGGTCCACTCATGTTAGTCTAAGTCCATTATGCATTGCGTATGCCATTTCATTCCATAGCATTGTGTATGCTAGGTTGTATATTAGAGCATTGTGTATGCCATGTTGCATCGTGCAATCGTATGCCATTTCATAGCATTGTGTATGCTAGGATGTATATTAGAGCATTGTGTATGCTATGTTGTATCATGCACCGTATGCCATTTCATAACATTGTGCATGTTAGGTTGTATCTTAGTTGCATTCATGCATGTCATGCATATTGCATTGTGTTCGAATAGGAGTTAGCCGAGCACGAAACGAGGTACGCTCAGACTGAGTGACGGAATGTGTCTCAATTCCCTAGTCACCGACACTGCGGATCATCCATGATGGAGTTAGGTTTTGTTGTGTTTTCATGTGCATTCATTCCATATTGAATTGTGCAAATCGACTCCTCGGCCATCATGCATCGAGATGCGTGACTGGTGGCACGAGGATCGAGGCATGTATACATTTGTGAAAATACATTGATATGCCCCTTTCCTGCTCTCTGTTGCAGGAAAATCAAGAATCAGCAGTCTTCCGAGGCTTTGCGCGCTTTCCAAGAATAATTGCAAAACAGAGGCTAATTGGGGCATCCCAGTGGATTTCCGCACAAGGAAGCCTAAACATAAATCATTCATCAGAATCAAGGCAGTCCCTGGCTTGCATGCCAGTTTATTATTTTCTTAGTTAATTTGTAAATTAATTAGGAATTTGTACATATTTGGACTGTATTATTTGGACTGTACTATTCTTTTATTCGGATCAGATATTTTTGGACCCTCGGCGAGGGCATAATTGTAATAAGTGTGGGTGAGTGTGATGTATGTCTTCCAACCCCACGCCTTTCTTCTCTTTTATTTACCTGCTTATGATGGTTAGATTAGGGCATGTTTCAATTAACATACAGTATGATAGCATGTTTGCATTCATTCATCTGCTTTTGCATGCACCTGCCTCGGGCATCATACTAATCGTGATCTTTATTTCAATTCTAAGTTGAATACATGTTAGCTGTAGCATTCCATATGCCATGTTTAGAATAGCCGAGCCTGCTATAGTTGCATTTTTGCATGTGTTGCATTAGGCATTTCTGTATAATTAGGATCATGCATGGATTTCTAATTAGCTTCTGTTTTGGCTTAGAGTACTCGGTGAGTTTTATGCTTTAGCATCCTTGCATGCGTGTGAGTGACTGCCATGAATAGCATGCTTACCATGAGGCTATGTGCTTATGTGATATAACTCAGTCTATACTTGTATGCTGTGCACATCACATAGTAAATCTAGGCTAATAACCAAAATAAGAACGCACAATGTTTTCAAAAATAGATATCATGGTTAGTAGAGGCCGGTCTTTGACCGGCGAAGCGGGTGCTCACGGCGACCTTCCCTAATCAGATCCAAGTTCCCGAGCCGAGGCAACTTTGGTGATGACTTTTACACGCGGCCTTTGGCACCGAGTCGTGGTTTCTAAATTTTCCAAAATAAAATATTTAGGTGGCAACTCAGATTCCGCAAAGCAGTCCATGTTTGGCACTTCTTTCAAAAATCTGCTTTTCAAAACAATTTGCGGATTTGGACTCTTTGGTTCAAGATTAAGAACCGTGACAACAATCGAGTCCGAAGTCAGAAAGGTCTCGCGGCTGCCTACACTTCACTGAGTGGTTTTTTGTTTTTTTTTTTTTTAGGGGGGGGATTACATGGACTGTGATAGGTCAGGGCTTTCGTGATCAGATTCGGTTGGGCCTTTGCTGTGTTCAGTTCTGCTCCTTCTTTGGCTTAGATAAACCTAGCATTAAAAACAAATGTCCCATCAAATTGAGGTATCGTATACTGGTCAAACCAAAGCAAGAAGATTTTTTGGCCCTGGTTCTGGACTATTGAAAATTCATCCATATCAAACACAAACACCTGGATTTTGACCCAAATTCTGATTCTGACATGACCCACAAGTTTAAAAAGATTTACTTCAAGAGTAAGACTCTCCTAGGATTGCATCACACATTCCAAAGATTTCACATTTTGCACAAAAGCATTCAAAACACCCCTATGAGAGGTTAGGGTTTTCCTGTCCTAGTTTTTAGAGTGATCTAGGCTTTACTACTTCAAACAAGTAGTTTCAGAAAATCCTGGATAAGGGTGAGTGTCATGTCCTATGTTGGAACAAATACAATGGCTTTACTATATGCGCCTAGGCCGATTGTTCAAAAGGGTACATCCGCAAGACTACCCAATATACGCCCCACACCTAACACCAAGAAGTGAAAGAAGGATCAAGTGGTACATCGGTAGTCCATATCCAAGGGTTGTGTTTCCAACATGGCGAAGCCCACTACCAGCCAGCCTTTTGGCAAGCTTTTTAGGCAAGCCTACGGCAAGCCATCGAAGAATAGCAGATGGAAAACACAATGACTTAAAGTAACAATGCAAATACAATGCAATGAACATATAAATGTAGATAAAATGTCACATCATGAAGTTAAAGTCAAGTTCTTTAATCCCCCAATAGAATTGCCGGAAGTTGTATCTTGCTTTTCGTGCTCCTCGGAAGGGTTTAGTCTCCTTCGATACGATAGCCTTACAATTCAGACTCCCGCAATTCTGAATCTAGTTTCACAGGTGCAATGTGAAATGAATAAACACAAAAGAGTCCAAATTCAGCAAATCATTTTTAGAAAATCGATTTTGAATCAAAGATGCTAAAAATGAACTGCATTGCCAGATTTCAAAGTCGCTACCTAAATATTTTTGAAAAATTTAGGAAACCCGTGACTCGTGCCAAAGGCCATTAATTTGTCATCACCAAAGTGTCTCGGCTCGGGAACTTACATATGAGAGGGAAATGTCATGAATTGAGCACCCCACTCACCCCATCAAAGATCGGCATGTACTAATCATGATATGATTTTTATGTACAGTATATGCACTTGTTTCGAATATTATGCAATCTTTACCATGTGATGTACACAAGTGTAGACCGACGGCCCATTTTGGAACACTTCGATTTCATGTTTGTTTGAAAAGTGTTTTGAATATGTAGCACTTGAAAAAGTGATCTCATATGTACATTTAATCAGATCATCCCAAATTTGCTTAAAAGCGCCCATCCACCAAAGATTCAAATAGGTATATCACTAAGGATTTAGCCTCATGGTAAACATACTTGACATGGCAACAAGAATACACAACATGCTAAAACAAGAAATGCTCACCTAATACCCAAGGCAACCCAAAGAAAACCGAGATAGAAAAATATGTGATCCTAAATAATACAACATGACTAATGCAATAAGATACAACATGTAATTAATAGCCTCGACTACCAAGATAGCATGTGAATCAATACATGGCATGCATAAAGCATGTAATTGAATAAGGAATTGAAATTGACATTGATTAATATGATAAGCCAACCCTTAGGTAGGCAAACATGGCTATGAACACATGGAAAATGCTAAGAAAAACATGATGTTATACAACCACGATAAACTAATAAGTAAAAGGAGAAAGAAATGGGGTTGAAGATATACACACATTATTACACATTTGCCTCGCATGGAGGATCCGAATGAACGTCCTAATTAAACTAACTATTACATCACCAAATAAATGAATTAACTACATTAACTAATTATTACAAATTAGAATTAAACTAGCTAATTAGTTACAATACACTAATTATTCTAAGAGCAATTAAGCTAATACGAGAGTCGAAGAACCACGCACGCAATCGAGAACATCCGCCCAGAAACTCCTCTATTCTGTTGCCTGAATTGTTCTGTTCGTAGTTAGAAAATTAATCTGTTTTCACCCCAGCCTCTACTCTATTTTTCCATGAAAATGGCATTTCTTGGTCAAAATGAGATGGCCGGCTGGCCAAGGAAATTGGTCGGTTGGATGGACAGGTGGTCAGCCAGCCACTGTTTTGGAGATCTGTCCTACTATAATAGAAATGAAACAGAGCACAAATGGAGTGTTTTTTTAGAGGATGTTTGTCCTCTCTATCTGCCCTTATCATGAAATAGATCAAGGGAGGGGTAGACTCGATTCAGTAACCATCAATTGACGCAAAATCGTTATGTGATGATCTAAGAATCGATGGGACAATGTCTCAATAAATGACAAGTAAAGACCAACAAAACCTCCTCCTTATCATGGAGTTACCTCAAGGGAAGTGGTTGACATTGATTCTTGAGCCATTATCATCACTAAGAGTATGTAATGCTCCAAGTCTCAATGGGTTCAATTAACGTCCTATTGAACTCGACTTGATTTTATTATCTTTCACCACTTTTAGATCCAATTTTATTGCCTTTTTAATTACCTTTCTATTCTTTAATCATTTTCGTCCGAAATTGAGAATTATGTCCACTAATGAAGAGAAACGTCAAACAAGAAATTGTTTTTGGCATGAGAAGAATGTAACGCCTTGGTAATGAACCTCTGAAGAGATTAAACCATTAAGCATGGAAGGGTCTTTTTCTCATGTTTAAACAACTATTGTTTGAAACAACTCTTAAACAAAGAAAACCAAGAAAGGAGGGAGGTTGCAGCAATTATTATTATAAGTGTGAGAAAATGTATCAAATTTATGAAATAAAAGCTATCAACTCAAATAGGTTGGTGTCTAAGGCCTAAACCACCAAACCTATGAGGACTTACAACGCTATAAGCATGATATTCAAAGCATAACTAAATAAACACATCAAAACAGTCCCAAAATAGCAAAAACAATGCTAGAATTAGTATGAAAAGCTAGAAAAAGTAAGCTAAAATAAGAAATTAATAAAGCTACTAAGCAATCCTAAGGAGGGGTGGCTAACCCCTCCATTTTTGGGACTTCAAAACCACATTTTTAGCCTCAAAAACTCAAAAATAGTGGTTAAACGTTGGAAAATAGGTGGAAACACAAAGACAAAAGCTTGGTGAACAAGGTTTCAAAAAGTGGTTAACCTTTTCACCTTTAATAGCTTCAAGTCACAAGTTGCACTGTAAAAATAGTGTAAAAAAGTATGAAATCAAGAAGAAAAGAGAGAAAATGTAATAACCCAACCCTCGCATGTGTTCCCGATATATTTTCAAATTCCTCATTATGCGATTTATATGCTTATTATGAAATGTCACGGAATTAAGTTTAAGTAAGTGAGCCTTATGACTATGGATTCATATCTATTGGATAAGGTGACACGTGGGTTCGTTTTTGACATTTTTATTGGTATGTTTGCAACCTCCTCATTTTATTTTGGGGTGCTGCTTGTGGTGGTAACATGGTGGTAAAGTAAGATTGACCAAAAGCTTTAATTAATAATTGCCTATGATCAGCCGACACTCTTTTGCCTTTTTCTTTTTCCACACTTTGAATTTAGATGTGAGGTTAGAACCATTAGAAATCTTATCTCCGGGGCTTCAATTTGACCACAAGAATGACCTAAAACGGAGTCCGGATGAGAGAGTTATATCCATTTGAAGTTTTCACATCTGTGCTGGAAACAGGTCCGCATGTGCGGGGATAGCGGTGCACGTGCGGGACTGTGCGGGACAGCAGCTCAAAAACGTGATTTTTGGACCATTTCTTACATTTTCTTTTCCTCTCTTCTTCTCCCCTCCTCCATGTCCGAAACCCTAGCCCCCAAAACCTTGATTTTCCACTTTTATCAACAATCCACCATGGTTCTTGCATCAAGGATGGAGAACAAGAGAAAATCAACAATTTCTACCAATTGGATTTCGAAATTTTGGAGGAATCTCATCAAGCTTGCTTGATTCTTGAGGTATGGAATTTTGGGAGTTAAATTGATGGGTTTAAATGGTGAATTATGAACCTAGGTGTTTAATCAATGGAAAAATTGGAATAAAAAAGTAATGGGTTAATAAGTTTGAATTTGTCTTGAAATTTCAATATTTTCTTGAAACCCTAGGTTGATTAATGATTATAACCAATGATTTGGCCCAAATTGAAAGTGGAATAATGAAATTGAGATATTGAATTAGATATGTACAAGTTTAATTGGAATTTGAAAATGTTTGAAAATTATGTTTAAAATTTGCGAATGAACTTTGTTATGAATGTTGTAATTCATGCTTTAATGTAAAGGAAAAATTGGGAAAATAATTTATTAAGGATATGGATGACATGAACTCGGTTGTGGAATGTTGAAATGGGATTCAAGGATTTAGTTTGAATTATGTTGAATTGCAAAGTGATGTGTAATTGGTATAAAGAGAATTAAACAAGTTAAGAACGGAATACTTATATGTGACCCGATTTCTATGTGTATTATGAATTGTGTAGGGTCAACTACAGAGCGACCAAGCATCTCAACACCGTGAGTAGTAGTACTAGAGTCGCACATTCAATGATCGTAATGATTCTTATTGTTAACATTCTATTTCTTGCAAGTATGTTGATTGGAAAATCTAAAGGCATTATTGCGCAATACATTTTATTTATTGTTGACAAAGAATAATAACATTATGTGCAAGATATCTATAGTGATTCATCACGAACCAAGGGAACGTATAAGCACTATGGAAACGTGGTATTCACATATCTCTGAAATCATTCAATTTGTAAATGTGCTTATCTCTCATTAATAATTATCAGGAACGTTCGGTTAAACTTAAGTTAACTATGTTAACTCATGTGAATGATGTGACGGCTACCAGTAGTACTCTGCTAAGTACAAGTCAAATATGGTAACATATATGAACGAGCAAACAAAGATGTATGCTTCTATGAGCTATTAATAGATCAAGTGAACTACGCTTATTTCTTAACAAATAATTAGATAAGACCACGGATTGTTTATAATGCTAATACCGCTAAGTATTATGATAAACAACGGATTGACTTACTTGATGGCTCAACCCAAAGACGTAATTAAATATCGACGACCTTGTCATGTAACCCACATTATGATGTAACCTATTCGTTTGCTAAGGTAATCAGAATGACATGATATAACAAGAAATGTTCTATGTTCTAATATGTTACGCTTTGAAGTAAAGAACAATCCATATAGGTAAAGTGTTCATGACATCCGTGAGTAATACTATTCCTTACTCAGGTAATAATACCGTATTTTCAAGTATGTTACAAGTATACGATGTTACAAGTTCAAGTATATACAAGTTTACGATGTTATAAGTTTACATCTGCTATAAGTTTACGATGTTATAAGTTTAAGTCTCATATAAGTTCACGTATGTTATAAGTTCAAGGACATTACAAGTTCTCAGTACCGAGGAACAAGAATGCTTTATATTGACTTGTTAGCACCATTGAAGTGCCAGGTATAATTAAGTTTGAATTTTGATTTTTGTTTATGAATTAAGCATAATGCATATGTATGAATTTGTTTCCGTTTATGATATGACATGATATGTATGGTTGGTCTCAGAAAACTCGCAATTCATCGTATGGAACTAAGTGCTACATTGTGAGCCACCTCTAGAGTCCATGTGAGCCACCTCTGAGTCCATACATATATGAATAAGGCTTATAGCTAATCTGGGCCTATGGCCATTCTATATGATCTATGAGGCTAGAGGCCATTCTCAGATTTTTGGTATGGAACAAAGTGTCAGAAACTAAGTGTCAGCAATGCGAGTCACCTCTAGAACTCAGACGAGCCACCTCTTGAGTCCATACATATGTGCAAGTTATGAGGCCTATGGCCATTTCGGATAAGTTATTATAATATGAAACAAAGTGCTATACGGAACTAAATGCTACGATGTGAGTCACCTCTAGAGTCCGTGTGAGACACCTCTTGAATTCATACACATATGTTCAAGGGCTTTATGCCATATGTTCAAGAGCTTCATGCCATATATACAAGGGCTATATGCCAACATGTTTAAAAGTTTAATGCTAATATGTTCAAGGGCTATCGCCACTTTGTTCAAGGGCTTAAAGCCATTATGTTCCAAGATATTATGTTTCAAGTCAATATGTTTCAAGACTGGGCCTTAGGCCGTTCAAGAATTAATACAGAATCAATTAACATTATGCCTCATTATTTATGTATGCATTGATATGTATTATAATTCAAGTTGAGCATTGAATCGTTTATGTACTATTATTCACTGAGCTTCGCTCATTTTATATTATATCTGTTCTGTAGGTAATCACTTTGGGAGTCCGCCTTAACCCTTGAAGCTCACCCTTCAGTTGTCAACCTCAGTATGCCCAGGCTCCCAAACCAAGTCTATGCATTTATGTCAAGTTTTGTTAAGATTTTGGCTTGTACTTTAATTATTTACCTAAGGTTAAAATGTATGTATATGACCCCCTTCTTTACCAATGTTTGTTTATGCAATATGTATGTGTATGGATATGTCTAAAAATAAATGGCTCTCACGAATGTGATCCTGGCATGTTAGGTTTAACTCAATGGATGCTTTTCTGTGTTATTTTATTATATTAAATGCTTCCGTTCAAGCCCTATATGATATGTATATCAGGTTAAGTGTCCATTTCTGTATGGGTCATGCCTGAACTTCTAGGGGCGAGTTTGGGGTGTGACAGAAAAAGTAGTGTAAGCATGGCACAAGTTATACCTCTTGAAGATGAGTAACTCTTGATTCACAAACCCACAAGTAGTGACCTCAAGAGCTAAAATTTTAGCTCAAGAATCTCAGTGAGGAGCCTCAAATATTTGGTTTTTGAAGTATTTGGGTAAGGTATGTGTGTTGCAAGAGAGAGAGAGAGAGAGAGAGAGAGAGAGAGAGAGAGAGAATTTGAGCTTTGGTATTTTTTCTAACCTAAAAACATGAGGTATGGTCGAGTATATATAGAAAAACAGGTGCCTCAATCAGAAATATTTGTATTGAGCCAACTGGTGTAGTGCATGCATATAGAGGGATAGTTGGCAACAAATATCTATTCTACCGGAGGACCTTTCGCCACTACTGCCACTGCCACCAAGGACCACCGGCCTCTGGTGGTCGTGCTTGGAAAACAAGTTTTCATTCAAAGGTAGTGCAAGATTCTAAGCTCTGAAACTCGAGAACCGAGGCTTCTTACTGAGAAAATTGAGCGTATGTACAGCATAGTATTTCATCATCTGGTGATCAACTTGAGTTGCCCAAGTCTTAAGGGCGGTCTAAAATAGGATGTCTACACAAGGCTTCACCTTAACCTAACAAAAGGCCCAATCCTAGCCGGAATGAATGTAGGCCTTAATCATTGCAACTTATTTAGCTGCGAGGTGTATAATGATGATGTGTTGGATTCTAGTATATGTTCCTAAGAATCAACTAACTTAACTGCCAACATTACTAAAAATAATATCACGCCTTTCAACTTTTGAATTTCTGTTTTCATTATTCCTCAATTCATGCAATTTGTTTGGGACAACAAGAAAAATATCCAAAGAATACAAGAACAAAAAATCTTTTTTTTTTAATCTCTAATATCCATTACCATTCAAACATCAAATTTTGATTATTGTAGAAGAAATCAAGAAAGAGGGATCGAGGTTAGTTGTTTTTCTTCTTATAATCTCATCCATGGGAAGAAAAATTCTCGTGGGCGAGAATCCATCGCTCCATCCGATCATATCATTATCGCTATTCATTGCAGGCATGGTTTCCATATTCGCTCCAGTTATTCTTTATGTATAACGTGAAAAAAATCACCTCATCTATCATTTTCTCAAAGAAAATCAATAAAAAATCCCGATAGTCAATAACTAAATGAGGTGATAATGGCAAAGACACCATAAATGATAGTAGAACCACCATCTACAACAACAGTAGAATTAGAAGGTGCGAAAGATGTGGCACAACCACACAATGAAGAACCACAGTTGCCACTACCACCAGGTATGGCCTATTTGAGAGGGACAATTTCTTATCATAATAGGACAGACTCATCGGCAGCACAAGGAAATGTGTCATTAAATATAAGCATGAGGGCCCAAGGAAGTGGGGGGATGTCATCAAGAGAACTGTCCTGAAGGGTGGACCAAACTGACAAAAGACAAGACAAGAATTTAATGCACGAAGATTTGATTTTGAAGAAGATGATTATTCTAGGAGAAAAGTGCAAAGTTCCAGACGAGAATGACATGATTCTTTATGATGAAAAAGGAAATAGGATCTCAACATATCACCTCAAGACCCCTAATTCCTTAGCACTATCCCGACAAACATCTTCTATCAATCCGTAGCAATTCCAAGCTCAAGGGCGCAAAAGTAAGGGGGAAATCATTAGAAAAATGCAAATCTAATGGGATTTTCCTCAAGAAATCATTTGAATCATCTGGGATATTGTTGGAAGAGAAAACAAAATAGTCTCTCTTTTTTCCCCAATGGATACAAACTTTCATTTGATTATGTAGCATTTGACCAACTTATGTGGAGTAATTGGCACTTGGTTCTTACAAATACCAATTTACGTAAGAGCATCATCTCACAAAAATCATGATATGTAATCATCAAATAAAGTTTCTATTTGGAAAAATGCATCATATTAAACCGCACTCAAACTTGAAGGGTGCATTTGGGATCGATATTCTTTTTTATTTTTAAATGCATCATATTAAGTCGCACTCAAACTTGAAGGGTGCATTTGGGATCAAATATTCTTTCTATTTTTTAATTTTTAATGTTGATGCAAAAATACGACTAGGGTTTTATTTCTTTTCTATGAATTGTTTTTGTGGAAATTACAAAGACAAAGGATAAAAAACAATTACAAAACATGTGGGTGCAAGTGATTCTATGATTGGGTGCAATAAAATCAATGGGATGCAATTGTGACTTGCACCTCCATATTTGTGTAAAACAAAAATTCTATCTATAGACGCCCCTTAACGCCCCCGACTATCCGGGGAAGGGAGTGCGAATCCCCTGCTCGTTCGATATTGGGACATTACAGTTCAAGGACTCAAATGTCACTTCTTAATCTTGAACCAAAAGTCCAACCGCAAATCGCTTTGAGAAAACAGATCTTTTGAAAGAAGTGCCAAATATGGATCAAGCCACATACAGAGTCGCCACCTAAATATTTTATTTTGGGAAATTTAGGAAACCCTAACTCAAAGGCAAAGGCCACGTATCCGCTATCACCAAAGTTGCCTCGCTCGAACTTGGGTACGATTGGGAAGGTCACTTTAGAGCATTCTCACGCGGCCTAAAGACCGACCTTACTAATCATGATATCTGCTTTTGAAAACACAGCGTTTATTCGGTATTAGCCTAGGTTACTATGTGATGCGAAGAAAGAAACAAGTATAGACCGAGATCGAGCCGATCGAATCGGAGCGATCGACTGGAACAAAACACTTCATGTTTGTTTTTGAAAATGATTTGATGGTGCTACCCGCAGTAGGCTACGACGTGATTTGCCACCCTGTGGGCTTAGAAAACATGATTTTGCCACTATCTAGTGGGCTTAAAACAAACATTTGATGAATTGTCCCACCTAAGTAACCCAACCTCCACCCACAGTATTCAAGGCGCTTATATCACATAAGCACATAGCCTCATGGTAAGTATGCTATTCATGGCCACTCACACGCATGCAAGGATGCTAAAACATAAAACTCACCGAGTACCTAAGCCAAAACAAGAGCTCATTAGAAATCATGCATGATCCTAAATACATGTACGTAAATGCCTAATGTAACACATGCAAATATGCAACTATAAAGAGTCGCGCAGTTATTCTAAACATGGCATATGGAATGCTACAACTAACACGTATTCAATTTGGAATTGAAATACAAATGCAGCTAGTATAGGCGAGCCCTGCGCCGAGTCGGTCCGGCAAAACAGATGAATGATGCAAACATGTCAGCATAACAGATGCTAATTGAAATATGCCCTATATCTAACTATCGTAAGCAGGTAAATAAAAGGGAAGAAAGACGTAGGGTTGGAAGACATACATCACACTCACCCACACTTATTACAATTATGCCCTCACACAGAGGGTCCGAATAAATAATACAGTCCGAAATAAAAGAATAATACAGTCCAAAATAAAAGAATAATACAGTCTGAATAAATATACAGATTCCTAATTAATTAACAGATTAACTAAGAAAATCGAAACCGCATGCAAGCTGGGGTCAGCCTCGATCAGAAATCGCATGCAAGCCGTGTGTCATTAATTTCGATGAATGATATATGCTGGCCGCTTTGCGCGAAATCCATTGGGATGCCCCAATTAGCCTCTCGCTCTATGCGTGCACGGTGTGCAAAAGTTTCCTCAAATGCGGCTGCATCCTAAACTGATTCTTCATTTTGCTATAACAGAGCAGAAAGGGCATAGCAATGTATTTCACAAATATATGCATGTCTCGATCCTCGTACACCAATCACGATCTCAATGCATGATGGCCGAGGAGTCGGATTGCACAACTCAATATATGATGAATGCAGATGAATGTTACAACAAAACCTAACTCCATCATGGGTAATCCGAGTGTCGGTGATTTGGGAATTGAGACCCGTTCGACCTGAGTACGGAACGCAGCCTTCGCAAGCTCGTGCCCGTGCTCATTACCGTGAGCACGAACGCACTGCTTCTCGTGTTCCCAAGCAACTCCTATTCCGAACACAATGCAATATGCATGACATGCATGAAATGTAACTAATATGCAATCCTAACATACACAATGTCATGGAATGGCATACACGCTAAACGAGATAACACACAACTAAGCATACACAATGCTACTGATGAAATGACATACACAATGCAGTAATGGGCCTACACCAACATGAGAGAGCCTCAACCACACTCACAAAGGAGGCCATCGGATAATAAAGAAGTAAAGCAAACTCGAACAGATGAGGTAAAAACGCACCACGTAAACCGAGGCAATGACATAAAGGCATGAAACGGCCGAAATGTGATATACAATGAGACTAAATGAGATATTTAAATGCGTGTCACCGGCATGAAAAAAATCGAGAAAATGGCATACGAGATGCTAGAAGACTTAAATGAGATATGCGATGCAATATGGGCTTACACCAACATGAGAGTGCCTCAGCCACACTCACATAAGAGGCCGAGAGATGAAAATGAGATGTGTCGTTTTAAAATGCACGGGCACGCACGCAATCGAAATCGCAATGGCATACACGATGCAATGAGACTAAAATGGCATACGTAATGCAAAATGGACTTACACTAACATGAGTGAGCCTCGCCACACTCGCATAAGAAGCCTTGCTTGGATAAGTGAAGTAAATTAAGCCTTTTGGCGCAACAGTACGGGCACGCAAAACCGAGGCAATGGCATACTAATGCAATGATGCTAAAATGACATAAACAATACAATATGGGCTTACACTAACATGAGAGAGCCTCACCACACTCACATAAGAGGCCGATGGATTAGGTACGAGATGTCTCTTAACGCGTAATACCCTGCACGCAAAACCGAGAAAAATGATCCTAAGGCATAAAATGGCATACGCAATGCAATTGGACTTACACTAACATGAGAGGACCTCACCCACACTCACATAAGAGGCCGATGGATGAAATGAAGTGCCTGAGGCACACGCCAAATGTTGAGGCACACGGGCACGCAAACCAGGCGATGGCTCTAAGGCATGAAATGGCATGGAAATGATATGCAAACATGCAAATGAATTTTGAGACTGAAATGTGGGGCAAAACAGCCTGGAAGTGAGCCAAGTGGAGAAGTAAGTACACCGATGCATGAAATGGCCCAAAACATGAATTTAGGCACTGAAATGGCCTATAGCTATACCAAACATGCACAATATAGACATGGAATGAAAATACAGTAGCAAGGCAGCCCCAAGACAAGAATTTTCAGTCATAAAAGGGCTAAACAGCAAGCACACATAGGATTAAGCAAGAATGCAAAATGGCTCCCCAAGAGGCGATGAAATAAGGATATATGCAATGCCCAAAATGGAAAAATACCCTTCTACAACACTGAATAGGGACTAAAAATATGCACATTTACAGTAGATGACATCCCCAAATCAGTATGAAAATATGCTAAAAATGCCATGCAAGATTGAGGCCACAAGAGGATATAACATGAAGTAGGCCAAACATTCATCCAACGAGAAAATACCCTTAATGAAATATGTCAGAGGGTCAAAATATGACTCATTCCAGTTCTGATGATGTTTACGTCAAAAACAGAGGCTAGATAAGCCTAAAAAGAGCATGTAAAAATGAGGGCCAAAGAGGGGTAGAATGGTAATGATTACATGGAGACCCCAAAAAGATTGATCCCTTCTACAATGTTGTATAGGACACAAAATAAGCTTACTCACAGTTCATAACAAACTCCAAAACAATTTACATATAGGCCAAACAAATCATGCAAATTTATGGTAAATAAGAGAGATTATGAAGTAAGTGAAGATAGAGGATCCAATATGATTGAGCCCTTCTTCAATGTTGAAGAGGGGCTCAAAATATGCCCACTTACAGTTTACATTATGCTCGAAAACAGATCACTCATAGGCTAGAAATTTCATGCAAAAAAATGGCATATAAGATGATATTGAAGCAAGTGTTAAATGGAGGGCTCAAACAGGTTGAGCCCTTAAACAAACATGAAGATAAGCTCAAAAGAGTGACCCTTTCAGTTAGGGTCGGAGCCTCAAACAGTGATAAAATAGGCTTAAGAAATGAAGCAAGAAAATGCTACAAAAGAGGGGAAATGGAGACTTACACCTTGTAGACCTTTTCTTTTCTACCTCTTGGCTTGAGGAACGCTGTTTCTAAGCCTCCGAGAACCTCTACTTGCTTCTGGAAATGGAGTGGTGATGGGGATGCTTGATAGTGATGAAGAAATGGCACCAAACTTGGAAGAAAAATGACTTTGGAGCTTGGAAATGGAGAGAAATGGGAGGTGGAAGGTATAGCTCTCTTCAAATGTGTCTAACAAATGTCTAACCTGAGCCAGCCAAGCCTCCTCCTTTATAGAGAGAGGCATGAAAAAATCTAAGGGACCTTTCTAATCCTCCATACACGCGGTATGGAGGATGGTCCAATTGGCACCGGGCCATACACACGAAATATACAATTTAGGAGAGGAAAATGGCCAGCGCCTTATTAGGGCAAAAAGGTTATTTCACAAAAGGGTGGCGGCTAGCTAGCCTATTTTTCTGGCCGCCAACATTTCTTAAGGAGTCAGTTGGAAGAAAAGCCGTGGGTGGGTGCTAGGAAGTCCAAATGTGGCCATTCCAAAGTGTCCAAATTGAAGCCCATTATATTTCCAATGGCGCAAACCTTGCATCAAAATTCCTCCTGTGAAAAAAAGCGGCTCGTGAAGCCGCCAAGTAAATTTTGGTTCAACCGAGTGATGCCTTACTTCAATCAACCATATCTCCTCCGTCCTAATTGAATTTAGGAGATTCTGAGTGAAAAATGAAGCCCCGAGTAAGTTTCCAACAATGGTGGCCTTATACTTTAATTACTCTTGTGCAAAGAGTTACTACCATTTCAGCGTGAAGCCGCGAGATTTTTTCTCCTTCCCGACCATGTCAACCATTTTTGACCAAACAAAAAGTTGGTTGTCAAAACAATTGCTGGCCTCCCACCCTCCTACAAGCTTCCTAACCATGAAAATAAGGCCTCCACCAAAAATGAACCCAAACCGACATTTAAATGAAGGCCTGGGGTTTAAACGCTGCAGCCGTGACCCCGAAAATTCTAATCATGTTCGGGGTCGAACGCTGCTAGCCAGACCCGAAAAATCGATCGTTGGGGTACAAGAGTGGTGTTCAACCACGGCGTGGGTATCTAAGACCCTGCTGTCCTTGAAAGGAGTAAATAAGATTCATGCCAAAACCGAGGAATCAGAGATGGTTCAATAGGGCAAAATGGCCTACGGCATGAAATGTAGCCCACGGCCACCTACGCTAACGAGAGATAGTCTACGGACCTCCTCCTCAGAAAGAAAAAACAGAAAATCGAGTCCGGAAACCCGAGGCAAGGCATTGAAGAGGGTCTCAAGTCCGGAGCAGGCAGGCGCACTACCCGAGACTTAACTTCAACGAGCATAATATGCAACATCACCACCGAAAGTGCTCAATCGGTGACGCCCGAGTCTTAAGGTCGGTCAAAATGGGGTGTCTACACTATCCCACTAGAATGTAATTCTCTTTTGTTTTGAAAGTAGGTTTTATTTTATTCTAGTTTTATGTTTGTGGTGAAAAATGACAATTTTGAAATTAATATGTTTTCTTTATAACCCTCCTAACTTCATTACTACTAATTTATGCAACAAAATTTGAATTTTCTCTCTTTAAAAGATGGTTTTAGCTACACTATAGTTGGAAAGAGGAATTTAACCTATTTCTCAAGCTAACTTTGTCAGAAGTCATGAACCATTCTACCAATACATAGATGGATCTAGGCCTACACCTATGTAGATTATTGGTAAACAATTCAAGAGTATAGTTGGTAACTATCTTTCTTTTTCTTTTCTTTTTTCTTTTCTTTTCTTTTCTCTCAAATCATTATCCTTAACCAAAAAAAAATTTGCAAACATGAAATCATAGAACTTTAACACATCTTTCTTTGCTTTGTTTTTCTTCAATTTATGTGTATTTTGAGGAATTGATCTTTTTCTTTTCTTTTCTTTTCTTTTCTTTTTTAAATTTGACCAAAAATGTAAATATATTATATTAAAGACCTCTTCATTTTAGAATTGAGTTAAAATATTTTTCAATTTTTTTTTTTTTTTATATATTTCAAACCTTAGGCCCCACTTTAAAAACTTTATGCTAATTTTTTACTTCCAATTTTGAAGTCCAAATTAGAAAGCAAATTCGAATTTGAATTTCAAGTATCCCATTTTATAGTTTACGTTCACTAAATTTCAACCTTGTGGACAAAGGGAGAGTAATTTTATATTGCTACAAGAATAGAGAAAATTGTTAAAATGTTCAAGTTAAGGAGGATATATGACATTAGGTCCAGTGAATTTATTTGGGAGATTTATGTGTAGGTCCTAACAAGTGGATTTATTGTCTAAGAAGTCTTATGATAAATGACTTTTTTCATCAAACAATATTTTAAAAAGTCACTAACTGTTAATTTTCAGCAACAGTTTAAAAATTTTGTTACAAAAAACGTCACTAATTATAAGTTTTGACGACAGTTTAAAAAAATCATCACAAAAAAAAGTCTCTAATTTTCAAGTTTGAACGATAGTTTGAAAAATTCATCACAGAAAAACGTCACTAATTGTAAGTTTTAGCAACAAGTTATACAAACTGTGACAAAAAAGTCATTAATTGTCAATTTTTAGCGACATGAAAAAAATCGTCACAAGAAATTATTTTTAGGGATGTTTTCTTGGACTTATTTTTAATAAGACTTTATGCGAATTAAGTCCAACTATTAGGACCTTTTGGTAGTTTACCCTTTGTAAAATAATTTGGTGAGAAACCTTTGTTAGTTTTGGGAGGACATTTTGTTTCTAATTTTATCCCTTTATATATCTATTGACTTTTTTTTTTTATCTGCTCAAATTTATAATTATCTATTCAAAATTATTTCTATTTTGTTCATTTTTTTTTTTGGATATTTGTTTAAATTTATATCTATCTATTCAAAATTTATTATCTGCTCAATTTTTATTTTGTTTTTTAGGATGAAGTTTTTATTCAGACATGCCAAATCATGAATTAGTAATTGTATCCAATTTCCAAAAAACCCAATTGTTTCAATTTTCTATTTTTGGAATGAAATATTTATAGAATTCCATGAATAAGATCAAATCTATTCCATGGTATTTACATGAGGTTTCTTTTTCTTATTATTAAGCAATATGGTGGTGGATATGGAGCGAAAGAGGGAGGAGGGTGTGCGAAGGAGGATGGATGGTGTGTCGGTAGATAGGTTTATGGAGGGTCTAGAGGGCTCGATCACAAGCATCAGGGTCGTGAATCGTTGGAGAACTCAAAGCCATAGCGACAATGGAATCAAAGCCCTAGCAGAGGTGGCAGATGACGGAGGAATCAAACTGCTCGTAGCCGCCACCATTGTCGTTGTTGAACAACGAAGTCAAGGCGAACAACAATAGACGCTATTGAAGTTAGGTTTTCGATCGCGAAAAGAGAGAGAGAGAGAGAGAGAGAGAGAGAGAGAGAGGGGTTTCTATTATAAAAAAAGAAGAGTCATTTTTTCTTTTGGATTTACGGACGAAGTGCCCGTTTTCAAATCAAATGGAGCAATTCGTATTTTAATCAAATTTCAAGAGGTGTATTTGTAATTTACCCATAAAATTATAATGTTCTATAACAAATACTACAATGATTCATAACTTTTTTTTTCTCAAAATGATCCATAATATTTCTCATCACAAAAAATTTGTAACAATTGTACATCTTTCATAACATAGTCACAATTTGTTACATAATTACAATGGTTGGTAATTTTCACTTTATGAGGGGATACCATAGATCAATAATAGCGTTTACCATAAACTGACATAATACACAAGAGAAACATTTAGATCAATAATTAATTTTACTATAAAGCAACATATAATACACAATAATAATCACAATGAGTGTGTGTGTGTGTGTGGTTTTTATTTTTATGATGTGCTTCTTTTTAAGGTGCACACTCTATATTTCTCCAAATAAAAATAAAAATAAATAAATTACAAAGACATCTCCTAGAATTTATTGAAAATATGTATTCGCCTCACATTTTGAAGAATACAAATGTTCTTTAGTATTTTTCTTGCAATAGACCTAATAGGAATAAATTACTCAAATAGTCTCTAATACCAAAAAATTAAATTATAATCATATTAACTACCAAATTTTCCTCTCTATTATCATTTACAATATTCTCCAATTCTCTTCAATGACACACAAAATACATGTAGATACTAATGATAGTGGTGTTGATTGAGAGTGGAGAATATGATGCAATGGTTAGGCAAAGTACTCACCCTAGTTGAGAGATAATTGGAAATAAGGAAGGTGAGGTAGGAAAAGAAAAAATAAATAAAGTGTTTTACTTTATAAAGGTTAATATAGGTATTTTATAAATATAAAAATAAAAAAAATTATTACATATGTCATACACTCGTTAGTATGACTTAATGGTTGATTGACGAGTAGGCTATTTGTTACGTGATGATTGGAAATCCCAATGGGTAGAATATAACTTCTCAAACGTAAGGAGAATCAGATTTTTAATAAACGTTATCGGTTTATTATAATTTACGCAAAATTAATAAGCATTTGCAATTAAATCTAGACTCAAGAAATTTTTATTCAAATAATGATATAAAGAAGGGTGAAAGTTTTTTGTGTGTTTCGAAACATAAAATTGAAAACAAAAACAACAAAACATCGAAAATGAAACCATACCAAACCCTCATTATTGCTTGTTTCAATTCCTATTAATCAATAAAATTCAACTTTTGTGTGCAATTAATATTTGTAATTCTTTTACCTAACAAGTTAACAAACATAAAACAAAATATCATTAGTTGACCTTTTGCATTTCAAGTAACAACAGAAGAGTTTTGAGTATTATCAAGAAATTCATACCATGAGACATTGTTTGATCCTTCCTATTGATTTTGTCAGCATCCAACAAAGTTTGTCATAGGTTTCTGAGTTTGTTTGTAGTAAATGCTAAAATAGGAGTGGACAAATATCAGGCCTAACCTAGCCAGCCCAAGCCCAATCCTAGAAGAATGTCTAAATCTTAAATCCGCCTACTTAACCAAATAGATATGATTTTTTTTTTTCATGTTAAAGGGGTATTAAATTATTTTAAACATTTTTAACAATTATTTAAATTTAAAATATTAATAAAATTGATTATAAAATAAATATAATCTTTTAAGAAGTGGTTTAATCTAAGCTATAAAAAGAAGTGTATATATATGTATTTTCCTTTATCGTTTATTATTTTTCTAATTTATTTTGTAACTAAATAATATAAAAATTAAAATTAATATTTTCGAAATGGGCGGGTTGAGCTAAAACTCTTTATCCAATGTCCAGTCGGAAAATTAAATGAGTTCAAAAGTTCAGTCCAACTCGACATTATATATTAAATATTTCTTTCAAACCTAAAAAATTGGGCTGATTAGGCAAGTTAGGCAGACCATCAGCCAATCAGGCTGACTATGGATTGATAAACCATAGGCCGATGGTCACCCTCAACTACGATAGCATAATGATATTCTTCCTTGTCAAATTTAGGACATGAAATAACATAATGCTACTTTGTACATCATCTTTAATGAGTTTGGCTTTTTAAAAATGAAAATTACATATATGTTATTATAATTAGAATTTAAAAACACAGGCATGCAAAAATAAATGGAGAGTTGATTTGATACAAATAAATTAATATAAATTAATCGTAAATATAAGAATAATATCTGTAAAAAAAAGTTATAATTTCTTTTTCAAAAAATAACAACTTCAGTATTATTAAAAAAATAAATAAATAGTGGTCGATGGTTTGATGAATAGAAAAATAGTACACTGTAATCTTGTTGCAGTGCGTGTGCAACTTTAGCACGATAAATACTCACAATGATAGGAGCAATTGTATAAATTGAGCAATATTTTAAATTCAGATTTAATTATTTAAAAATTATTTTTAATTATAGCGATTCCGGTTTTGACCTGACATTTGTGGTAGTCCGGACTTGCATCTATGGTTTCTGTATGTTGTTCATTGTCTTTCCTCTTTATTCCTCCTTAAATTTAGTTATTTGGATGTGTTGAGCATGTTTGGAACAGGTTGGTTACTTGGTTTTCAAACCTTGTGTTGCCTAGAATTTTGGTCATCTGCCGAGCGTTTACACTTTTTGCTAGAGTGGAATTTGCAAACTCTCAGTACTTTGCACAACTACAAAAGTACTAGAGGGATGTTTTCCACACTCGAGCAACGTTTTCTACGCTTGAGCGGGTTAGTGCTCGAGCGACCTTTCTTGCGCTCAAGCGGTTTGTCTGTTGTCTGCAAAAGTACTAAAAGTGTTTATTCTGCGCTCGAGCGGGACTTCTTGCACTCGAGCGGAACAACTTATTGTGTCTGACGCTCGAACGTCAACTCCTTCGCTTGAGCGAACTGTGTGTATATCAAATCTTGAAATTAACTTTTTACATCACTTTTTAAGATCTTTTCTTCCAAAACTCCTAAAGTGAGACCCTCTCTCTCTAAAATACTCTCTCTCTCTACATTTACACCTAGATGTAGTGATCTCTTCACTTGTGTCCCTTTATTAAAAAGAGAGTATGTCTCAAGAGCTTCATTTGGATCCGGTTGGAATTTGCTTTCGACGTCATTGGATTTTTGTGCTTGCTCTATTGGTTTTCTAAACTTGAGGTAGGGACTCTCTACACCTTAATATAGGTTTTAACTTGATTATGGGTTGTTATATGAAAATGGTGAGATTTGGTGGTATTTGGAGCAAACCTAGGTTTTGGGTTCAAGTTTGAAAGAGGGGTTTCTATGTGAGTGTTATATAAATAACTATGGGGTTTAGATACAAGGTTATTTTGTATCAAAATAGATGATTTTGGCCCTTGGGTTAATATTGGGAAAATGGAGAGTTTGCCCTAAAATGTCTTGAATAATTATTTTGTAGAAATTATGAAATTGGTGTGAAAAATGTGAAATTGGGAGGTTGTGTACATGAAAGGTGTTGTTGAATTTGCTTAATCACTCACCTATGTAAAATTTAGAATTTATCTGCTATAAAGACTATATATCTGTTAAATTGATATATATATATTTGTTTAGTTAGATATTTGTTTAGACTTTTTTTGTTTTTCATATTTTCAGGAGATTGCCGAGAGGAAAGAAAGAAAAAGAGGTTCCAAGTTAGTTTTTCATGGGTTTAATCTAGTGTAAGTCATTTTTGACCCCTAGTGCTTTGGATCAAAACGTAGAGGACTTTAAAAGACGTCAAGTATTCAACAAATTTAATTTCTGCTGCCAAAAATTTGAAAGCTTCTTGGTTTGAGGTAGGATTTTCCTACACTTCTTTATGCACTTTTACTTGATTATATGGAGCTTAGAGTTGTATATAATTTAATTAGAATTTTGAAAAATTTGTGATTTATTTACTTAAAGAGAAATTTTGAGAAAAATAAAGAGTTGATGCCCAAATTGCGAAAGTGTAAACTTGGAATATATTTGTAAGGTTATGAAAGAGCTATCTTTTAAATTTGAACAAAAATGGACTTCGACTCGATCAAGATTGGAATTTTTACTAGTTTGCAATAAAAGAGCATTTTTAAAGAAAATAAAGAAATTATGTTTAACTTTTGGGGCTTTTGATCAAAATAAGATTTCATAGTTGAATAATGCTTGGAGAATGAGTTTGGAAAGAAAATGATGTTTTCGGGCATTAACGGTATTATTTTGCTTAATGTATCTCATGGAATAAAACCAACACTTAGAAATGGACCTTGAGAGGTTATCGTACATGATTGTGATATGAAAACTAGTATAGTTGTTCATATTTGATGAGATGTGGAATAGATTGCATTTATCGTAATTTTTGAAATTTAATTGTTTAAATATCTATTTAGAAATATCTGCTTTGAGCTATCGATGAAAGATAGCCATGATTGTTGTAGAAATGCATGAGACTTAGGTAAATTGAACCACATTCCTCATTTATTGTATTGGACATTGCATTACATTCATTTTATTAGAAATGTATCTGCTTTTGAGAAATGTTTGGAAATGTATCTGCTTGTAAAAGATGCATACTTAGTAAATCTGGTAGGGGTGTAAAATCGCATTCGCTAGGTATCGAGCCTTCATTTCATCGTAAAACAACAGTGGTAGTGCATTAGGGCCTACTTGCAGAAACTTACCTAGAGATTTACAAAGCCTATATTCATGTAATATATATGGTTTAAAATAGAAATGGTCTTATATCTGTTGTTGCATCTCAGTATTGCATCCTTTATAAAAAGAGAGGTAAACTGTTTTATCATGAGCATAGCATGAGCATATTCCTCTTTAGTCTTGTCATGGTCCATGTGTTGTGTAGTATATCTCTATTGAGTTGTGGCTCACTGTAGACACCCCATTTTTGACCGACCTTAAGACTCAGACGTCACCAATTGAGCGTTCGGTGATGTTACGTATTGTGCTTGTTCAGAAGTCTTAGAGTCGCGGCCGTGAGCCCTGCCTCCAGATTTCCGAACTCTCTTCTATGTCTTGCCTTTGCCATAACCGAACTCTTTCTCTGCTTTTTCCTAGGGAGGGGGAGAGGTCCCAGAGACCATCTCTCGGGGCAGGCTACATTTTGTGGTCAGAAGGCTATTTTGCCCATTTCAGAGTCTTGCTTTTGAGCTGTCAGCCGTGCCTTGGCTGGGGACCGCCTAACTATCTCCGATTGCTCCAGCTTGGCATGCATCTTATTTACTCCCTTTGAGGGACACCGAGGTTCGAGAGACCCACTGTGGTCCAATGCCACTTTCTGCTTAATAGGGCCCCAAGCTGCTGCTCGCCCCTAACATTCGCTTTGCATCGGCTGCTCATTTTGGCAGTACTCTTTTATCACCAGAAGGCCATAGAAGGGTGGGAGGCCAGCAATTTTTTCAAGAACCGTGAGATTCTCCGGCGCCCTCCCGACGCCTGCTTTCTCACTTCCAAGCCAATGTTGACCACCTTAGGGTCACTTTCTTCAATCCTACCCCCCTTATTTGTGTTGTAGACACCTGGGAGGACACAAATATTATATGGCGGCCATTAATTCCACTTGAACCTTTTGAACCCCTTGAAAATGGCTTGTTCTCTCTCTGCTTCACATGCGCTTTTGAACCATTGTGGTTGTGTTGAGGGCACCGAAAGGACACCAATATCCGTGGCCGACTGTAAAATCTTTTTGACTATTTTGACCCTTGGCCGGGCCATGGGGTGGCCGGCCGCCACCAGAACTCAGAGCATTGGCCGGCCATGATCCATGCAAAGGTACATTACAGCCTATGTATTGTTTTTCCTCCAAACTTGTATCCGGAGGAACCTTTGGAGGAAACTTGATGCAATTTCCCTCCACTTTTTCCCTCCTTTTCTCCCCCTCTCTTGACCATATAACCAGCCTCCCAGGTCTAGTTTTAGGGTTGACAAAAATTTCTTGAAGCCTTGTATACACATCTCCCTCCATCTCTCTCTTTGGAGCTCAAGCATCCAAGTCCTACACCTCATTTCTTCATCACCACCAAGCACCACCACCACTACTCCATTTCCAGCAGCTTGGAGAGCTTTCCTACAGCTAGGAGGCATCACTTCTCAAGCCAAGAAGCATCCAAGGGGTAGTCTTCGCCGTAGTGTCAATTCCTCTTTGAGCTCAATTTTGCAACATTTTTCTACCCATTTTGCTTGCTTTTTGAGCTCGACCAAAACTGAAAAGGTTATTTTTTGAGCTATATTCCATAAGTTTCATTAAGGGCTCAACACTGCTTGAGCCCCCATGTTGCACTTGCTTCAAGACTCTTGAATGCCATTTTCTTGCATGATATTTTAGCTTGTGTGTGATCTGTTTTGGGGCCTGATGTAAACTATAATATATGCCTATTTTGAGCCCCTATTCAACATTTAAGAAGGGCTCAACACTGTTTGGGACCTCCATGTATCACTTGCCATTGCACCCTCTTTGGTCCCTATTTTTGCATGTTTTGTTAGCTTATCTTGGTTCTGTTTTTCGGCCATGATTAGAGCTGAAAGTGGCCATATTTTGACCTCCTTGTCATGTTTCATTAAGGGTCTTTGGCTGTTTGATGAATATTTTGTGTACTTCATGTTATAGCCTTCTTGTGGCCTTAATCTTGCATTGCATTTGAGCATGTTTTTATACTGATTTGGGCTTGATCATCTACTGTAAAATGCCATATCTTGGGGACCCTATTCAACATTGTTTAAGGTCCCTCACTTTTTGAGATCCCCATATATCGCCACTTTTTTACCCCTTCAAGGCCCATTTCTTGCATGAATTGTTTGCTATACTTGTATCTGCTTTGGGGCTTGTCACCACTGAAAAACATCATATTTTTGTCCCTCTTCAACATTGTAGAAGGATCCTTCGTTCTTGAGATCATCACTATGACTTGTTTCATCACCCTCTTGCGCCCATTTTTGCATGCTAATTTAGCCCCATGTGTACCCAATTGCTTGGCCACGCTCGAATGTAAAATGCTTGTCTTGGGGCTTCCTTGCTTCTTCTTTTACACTTCATGTCCTAATTATGCATGCTTTGTATAGTCAGAAGCCATTTCATGTACCTAGTTTTGCATTTCGGGAGTGATTCCATGCATCGGGTGTTATTTCGCCTTGTTTCGGGACTGTTTTGCCCCTCATTTTGTCACTGATTTTTGCATGTTTGCATATCATATTCCATATCTTTGCCATGTCTCATTAGAGTGGCATTTCGGTGCCTGAGGGTCCGTCCTCGGTTTGCGTATACGCGGGCACGCATTTCGAGTTGTCTTGTTTTCATCTGATGGCCTCCTATGTGAGTGTGGCTGAGGCTCTCTCATGTTGGTGTAAGCCCATTATTGCATTGCGTATGCCATTTCATCCATAGCATTGTGCATGCTCGGTTGTGTATTACCTCGTGTAGCGTGTATGCCATTCCATAACATTATGTATGTTAGATCAGATCTCGCTTGCATTTCATGCATGTCATGCGCATCGTGTTCGGATAGGAGTTAGCCCTGCACGAAACGAGGTACGCCTGCGACCCGAAAGTGACGGAACGTGTCTCAATTCCCAAGTCACCGACATTCGGATTATCCATAACGGAGTTAGGTTTTGCTGTAGTGTTCATATGCATTCATTCTATATTGAGTTGTGCATCGGCTCCTGCCATCATGCATCGGATGCGTGATTGGTGGCACGAGGATCGAGGCATGCATACATTTGTGAAAATACATTGCTATGCCCTTTCCGCTCTCTTGCAGAAAAATCAAGAATCAAGAACTTTTGGAGCTTGGCACGATTTCAACAATAGGTGCAAACAGAGGCTAATTGGGGCATCGCCATGGATTTTTCGCACAAAGGCAACCCAACATACATCATTCATCATCCGAGCGAATCAAGGCGCCTAGCTTGCATGCTTTTACAATTTTCTTAGTTAATTTGTTAATTAATTAGAATTTGTACATTATTTGGATTGTATCATTTGGATCAGATATTCTTTCATTTGGGATCAGATATTTATTCGACCCTCTGCGAAGCATAATTGTAATAAGTGTGCGTGAGTGTGATGTATGTCTTCCAACCCCACGCCTTTCTTCCCTTTATTTACCTTATGATGGTTAGATTAGGGCATATCTCAATTAGCATACAAAGATGACAAAGATGTTTGCATCATTAATCTGCTTTTGCACGCACCGAAGCTCTACGCATCATACAAACCGCATTTGTATTTCAATTCCAAACCAATACGTGTTAGTTGTAGTATTCCATATGCCATGTTTAGAATAGCCGAGCTTGCTATAGTTGCATCTTTGCATGTGTTGCATTAGGCATTTCTATATATTTAAGATCATGCATGATTTCTAATGAGCTTCTGTTTTGGCTTTGAGTACTCGGTGAGTTTTATGCTTTAGCATCCTTGCATGCGTGTGAGTGACTGCCATGAATAACATGCTTACCATGAGGCTACGTGCTTATGTGATATAACTGTTGTGAATGCCTGTGGGTGGAGGTTGAGTTGCTTAAAGTGGAACAAATCATTGACTGTTTGTTTTAAGCCCACTAAATAGTGGCAAAATCATGTTTTTCTAAGCCCACCTGAGGGTGGCAAATTCACGTCTTAGCCTACCTACGAGTAGCACCATCAAACCATTTTCAAACAAACAAACATGAAATGTTTAGCTCCAATTCAAAGCGACTCATTTATACTTGTTTCCGCGAGCATCACATAGTAATCTAGGCTAATAACCGGAATAAGAACGCACAATGTTTTCAAAATCGATATCATGGTTAGTAGAGGCTTGCCTTTGACCGGCGAAGCGAGGGTGCTCACAAAGTGACCTTTCCTCAATCGTATCTAAGTTCCTTTGAGCCGAGGCAACTTTGGTGATGACGACACGGGCCTTTTGGCACCGAGTCGTGGTTTCCTAAATTTCCCATTAAAAACATTTAGGTGGCGACTCAGATTCCGCAAAGCGCCCATGTTTGGCACCTCTTTCAAAAATCTGTTTTCTCAAAATGATTTGCCGGATTTGGACTCTTTGGTTCAAGATAAGAACCGTGACATTTGAGTCCTTGAGCTGTAGTGACCCCAATATGAACGGAACGGGACTTAACCCTCCCGGATGCGTTCAGGGACGTCTACACTCACCCTATAAGGGAAACCATTTCAGGTATAGGTGCTATGCTTCCGCCAAGGCACTGACTTGGGAGGACTCAGAGCTGAGGCTCCATGTTTTGTTTTATGGTTATTTATTGAATGTAAGCGTATGACTGTATTTGTGTTGAGTTGAAACTCCATTTTGTGTAACCAAGAATATTCTTGGATAAATTTGTAAGCCTGTAGGGCACTTATTATCTGTTTGGCTTCCATTTCATAATTGTTGTAAAATGCATGCTTGGGATTGGAACTAGGGCATTGAGTTGTGAACAGCATGTATTTGGCATTTGGGATTAAATGGAAATGGATGTAAGAAATAGTTAGCTATGTATATGTGTTGTCTATCAGGTGGGTTTGTTGCATAAATAGATATACCCTGCCTAATTTTTCGAAGCGTTACAACTTGGTATCAGAGTATACCGGGTTCGAATACTTTGGGTACATGGGGTGTGGTTAGTGTCACAATGGGTTTATCTCGCTTGATAGAGTTATCTGTGTGATGAAGTGCTATGTGATAACATGTTTTTGTGATTATATGGGTATGGGGTTTGATTTCTGAGATGTTGATTGGGTCTGTGAGTTCTTGGAAGTCCAGTCAGAAGAACACTTGATCACTGCTATTTTTAATTGTAACTCTAGCAACGTCATGGAACAATCATTATCTAGAAAGAAAATCTGTTTGTGGTTATGTGACTATATGCTTAGGTGGAATGAATTAACTGTTGTCCATTGCCCTAGGACATGAATGAGTTAGCTTTGGCATAATTGTGATTGTGCTAATTTCGAGTGTTACCTTTATTAGGATGTCAAGACGTGGATAGGGCTGTAGTAAGCGTGGTAGGTCCAGGAGGCACGATATGCCAATACCGGATGAGATTCCAACGCAGGAGGAGGGGACAGGGTAGGCAAATGTGGCTGAGCCAGTTGGTCAATAAGCCATGGGTGCTTTGGTACGAGAGATAGCAGGCAGAACATACCGAGGGTCGAGAACCCAGCATTGTGCCCCAACCGCCTCTAGTTGCGCAGACAGACCACTCTTACTAAAAATGGAGTTCTTCTGGACCAATCCAGATATTTTTGTGGGAGATCCTAAAGTGCCACATAAGGCTGATGAGTCGCTAAAGCAGACGGTTAAGACATTCGAGATGCTGGACATTGAGGATGACGCTCTGAGAGTGACCTTGGCATCCTTTCAGCTAAAGGGAGAAGCGGGTCAATGGTGGAAATACGTGTGAGGCCGTATTGGGGTGACCTGGGAGGCCTTTGTCAATGCCTTTCAAGAGAAGTATCTGCCTATTACTGCCAGAGAGAAGTTGAGAAAATAGTTCAACAACCTCAAACAGCAGTTTAGCACACCGGTGGCGGAGTTTGAGGCCATTTTTGCTAGTTTGTCTAGATTTGCTCCTGAGCTTGGGGCGATAAAGGAGCGCCATTGTATCGAGTTTGAGACTCGACTGAGAGATGAACTTATCTACTGTTTCAGCAGGTCTATGATGAGGGAGTATAGCCGTCTTGTTGAGGCAGCGGCACATATGGAAACCCAGTTAGGAGTTGGAGAGAGGGAGATGGGGGGTTTTAGGCAAAGAGGCCAGGAGATGTAGGGTGAGGCCCGAGACAGCAAGAGGCAGAGGGGTTTTACACCATAGCATTCTCATGGGGCACAGTCTAGGTCCACTTTTCCAATACCAAATTCAGGGGCAGAGAGAGGTGGCCAGGAAGGATTTTTTTTCTTTCAAGTGTGGCTAGTTAGGTCACAAGTCCTTTTCTTGCCCATAAAAGGGGGGAGGACAGCAGTCTACTCCGTCTTCAATCCATCCACCGAGCCAGAGTCAGGGGAGGGAGCAGGCTTTTACTTGTTTTCAATATGGACAAGTAGAACACATGAAAAGGTACTATCCATAGTTGGGTAGCACACCTGGTGCATCTAGATCGAGGCAGACTTAGAGTCACCAACTAGCACAGTCGGCACAGGCCTCGAGGGCCACTCCAAGAGCCTTTTCGGCTTAGTCTATACATTCGGCTTACGCTCCGAGAAGGGAGCAGGTAGATCAGAGACCTACTGGGCGTGTGTATACTATTACCACGCCAGAGTTAGTACCAAAGATCTTCGGTTGTGAGAGGTACCTTCTTGTTCTCGCAATTCTATTGCTAATGTATTGATTGACACAGTGCATCACATTCTTTATCTCATCTGATTTGCATCAAAGATTGGGGTTAGAGTTGGCTCTGCTAGCATTGCCACTCACGAGAGTCACCGGTTGGGGATGAGATTGTGTTAGAATAGGGATGTCAGGTTGTGATATAAAGGTTGTTGGTCGTCGACTTCCATTTTCTTTTTGCTTTGCTTGATATGTTGAGTTTTGATGTAATATTGTATGGATTGGTTATCTACATATCGGGCTATTATGCGCTACCGCCGAGGGTTACCGCTTGTACCTCGAGTGGTGATCGCTTATTTCTTGGGAGATCCGGCTGATCTGCTTTGTTTGTCGTTTGTGACCCACGGGTCGGTGAATAAGTGTTCTCTAACCTCTTTCTTGTTGCATTCTTTAAAGTAAGAGTGATATAGTTCGGGTTGAGTTGCCGAGGTAGTCCGTGAGTACCCGGATATCTTTCTTGAGGATCTTTCTGTTTACCACCTCACCAAGAGATTGAGTTCTCTATTGGCTAAGTGCCAAGCACGATCGATTTCCATGGCTTCAGATAGTTTTGCACCGCTAAATTGAGCGATTTGAAGATTCACTCAGAGTTGCTAGACAAAGGTTTTATCCGCCCTAGTACTTCGCCTTTGGGGAGCACTAGCCTCTTTTTCCAAAAGAATAATGGTACATTACGCTTTGTATTGATTATCAAAAATCAACCGGTGAGTGTTAAGAACAAGTACACATTGCCCTGTGATAGACATGAGATCTAGTTATCACCAATTGAGGGTGAGGAGGGGACATCCAAGACGGCATTCAGACGCGATGGCCACTATGAGTTCCTAGTTATGCCTTTGGGTTGATTAATGCACCAACCTTGTTTATGGACCTAATGAATCGGGTTTTTCATGAGTATCTTGATCGCTTTTGTGGTTGTCTCTATTGACAACATTTTGATTTATTCATCATCCGAGGAGGAGCACGAGGAACACTTATAGGTTGTGTTGGAGTTGCTACGAGTCCATCGCTTATATGCTGTTCTAAATGTGAGTTTTGACCTAAAGAGTGAAGTTCTTAGGCCATGTGGTATCTAGGAAGGGTGATCGTGGATTTCTCCAAGATTGAGGTAGTATAAGATTGGTGGCAACGCAAGAACGCCTTTAAGATCGGTTTCTTGGTGTTGGCCGTATTATCGTCGCTTTATGAAATACTTTTCTAGTCCGACGAGGACGTAAATCAAATTTGTGTGGAGTGAGACTTGTGAGAAGTCATTTCAAGAGTTGAAAATTAGACTCACTCATGTAGACACCCCATTTTTGACCGCCCTCAAGACTTGGACGCTATTGTTTGAACACCGGTGATTGTGCTCACTGTTCGCTTTTGAATCCCTAAAGGTCTCGGCTCAGCGCCTTGCCTCAAAGCCTCTAATCTTGTCTGTTTTGTGCTTGGTTGTGGACCAAGAGCTTGTTTCTTTGCTTCTGGAGGAGAGGGAGACCTGTTGACCATCCTCCTAGCTCGACCATGACTTAGGCTCGCTGCCACAGTGGGGTCGGGCTATGTTTATGGCCGATTACACCTGATGGCTATCGGCCACTAATGGTAGCCGACAACCATTGTTTCTCCTTTTTCAGATATTTGTTTGCTAGTTGTGCCAGCTGTTGATCACTGATGCTCATCTCCATACACGTGTGTGGAAGGATGAAGGCAAGCCTTTGGCTTGTTTTTCTATATAATGGGGGGGTGTCTCCCCCATTTGAGGGGTTACAAAAATTTGTGAGCAAATTTCATCTCTCTCTCTCTCTCTCTAGAATCCTCTCTCTCTTCTTATTTTGCCCTTGAAAGTGAGAATTCTCTGCACATTTGCACTAAGACCCTTAGCCAAACATCTTCACGTTGGAGCTCAGGTTCTTGGAGGCCTTATTTGAGCTTCTAAGGTTGGTTTGAGCTTAGAATTGTTGTTGTTTTAGTGATGTGCTTCAAAAGTATAAGCCTTTACCTTGTAAGCTTTGCTTAGTTGTTTGCTTTGCTATCTTTTTGCACTATTTTTGGCCTGGTTTTCAACTACAAAAAAACTCTGAATTTTAGGCCTTAACATGTTGGTTTGAGTCTATTTTGTGTTCGGGGGTTCTCTCTCCCTTTTATTCCTTAGCTTGTGAGCTTCTTGCATATTCTTTTAACATACTAAAGTCAACCTTTTTTAGCCTTTTAACCACTGAATTCCAGGAGAATTTCAGTGGTAAAAAGTATGTTTTGAGGACCAAAATAGGAGGGGGTGGCCTCCCCTTCTTGTGTCTTGTTTGCAAGTATAGATAGCCTAACATATAAGCATGTTTTTCAACCCTTTTGTGACTTGACTTCAACATGTTTTAGGCTCTGATTTGGCCTACTTTAACTCTGTTTTGAGCTGTATTGGTCATATGAGCTTTGTCTTGCATGGTTGTAGTGTAATTGCCTTCACTAGCTTTGTGTTTTAAAGCCTCTAACATGCCTTGCTTGAGATGATTGCATGATATAGCATCATTTAACATGTGATTTCAGTGTGTGTAGCTCTATCACACTCTCACTTTTATCACTCCTTCATTGCTTTTGAGAGTTGTGTCTTAGGCCTTGTTTGTAGCCTAACATGTGAGCATGTTTTTCGTGCCTTTTGTGCTTTACTCTCAACATGTTTTGGCTTGTTTTAGCTCTGTCAGAAATGGTTTGGTCATTAAGCTTGATATTGCATACCTCTAGTGTAATGCTTTTGGCTTTTGAGCATATCTTGTATGTGTTGCTTGCATGATTTAGTGTCTTTGGCATGCCATTTCAACACTAGAAAGTCTACAACCTCCCTCATTTCTTCATTTTTCTTTGTTTTGAGGGTTGGTTAACCTTATGATTGTGTTTGCTTGAGACAGAGCTTGTGCTCAATGGCTTTAACCCTCTTTTGAGGGTTCCTCCTAGCCAAAGGCATGATCTCTCTCATGTCTTAAATCATCCTTTGTTGACCCCTCTCATTAGAGGACAACCACATTGGACAAATTGACTAAAGAATGGCTTGGTAAGGTTAAAATGTGTAAAAAATGAATCAAGTAAAATATGACCAAGATAAGCATATTGTATTTGCATTGCATGTGTTTAATCGGACGTTATATTGAACACAGTGGATTGGTCCATTTCATACTCAAAGTGATGAAATGAGCCAATCTCCTTTGTCTCCATCACCCTTGATCATGCATGATAGGGTGGTGGTTCTTCGAGTCTTATTTGTGCATTCATTGACTTGTACAAGCTTGACTCTTTGGCCATTATGCATTGAAAATGCTTGGTTGATGGCTTGAGAGCCGTGAATTACACTCTTTGAGCTTGAGAAATGATAAGGAGAGTAATAGTACATATATTGTGTGACAATACATTGCTTTGCCTTTGTTTGCTCTCTGTTCCAGCAAAAGGGAGAATTCTAGGGAAAAGGTGGTCAACCGACTACCAGTGGTGGTTGACAGCCACAAAAAGTGGCCGATCAGCCAGTAGTAGTGACCGATCGGCCAGTAGTAGTGGCCGATAGCCACCTATGGTAGCCGACCGACCATCAGTGGAAAAGTTGTTCAAAATGTTCCTGTGTTGGGGCAGAAGCAGTTTGAAAATTGGTGCGATGTTCAGAGATCAATGCAAAGTGCAAACAGAGGCATCTAAAGGCAAGGCGATGGATTTTTAGAAGGAAGCCAACCGAGCATGCATGTCTCCCTCGCCCGCAAGGCCATTTTATTGCTTTATTAGCTATTTGTAGTTAATTAATACATGTGTTGTAATTAATTAGTTTAATCTATTTTGTAATATTTTAATTAGCTTAGCATAGCTAGTTATTCAATTGTGTTGTAATTTATTAGCTAAGTTAGCTAATTAGTTGTTTTGTAATAATTAGCTTAGCTTAGTGTAGCTTAGCTTGTTTATTCGGACCTTCCTTCGAGAGGGAGTAATGTTGTAATATGTGTGCGTGTGTGTATGTCTTCCAACCCCACGTCTTTCTCCCTTTTATTTAAACCGCTTTCGATGGTTAGATTAGGGTATTTTGATTAGCATACCTTATGCTTGCATGTTTGCATCATTCAATTGTATTGCATGCACGAGGCTCGGCGCATCATTCAAACTGCATCGTTATTTCAACACTTCTTTGAATACGTGTTTCAAAGCATGTTATCAAATTGTATCATATGCCATCTTAGATAGCCAAGCCTATTAATTGCATTATTGCATGTGTTGCATTAAGCATCTAGCATAGTTAGGATCATGCATGATTTCTAACTAGCTTTTTGTTTGGCTTGGAGTACTTTGTAAGTTTTACGCTTTAGCATACTTGCATGAGTGTTAGTGTTGCCATGATAACATGCTTACCATGAGGCTATGTGCTTAATTGCTTAACTACATGAATGCCTGTGGATGAAGGCTTTATTGCTTGAATTGGAACGATTCGATAAATGTATGTTTTAAGCCCACTTTGAAGTGGCAAATCATGTTTAAGCCCACTTGAGGTGGCATTTTCAAACCATTTTGAAAGCAAACATGAGTGGATTTGTTCCAATTCTTGCGATATAGTCTATAATTGTGTATCGTCACAAAGTTAGCTAATAATCGAACAAGAACACATAAGATTTATAAAACAATATATCATGCTTAGTAGAGGTCGATCTTTGATCGGTGAAGGGTGCTCATTTCAGACCTTCCTCTCGTACCCAAGTTCGAGTCGAGGCAACTTTGGTGATAGCCGGACCGCGTGGCCTTTAGCGCGAGTCGGGGTTTCTTAAATTTCCCAAAACAAAATATTTAGGTGGCGATTCTGTAATATTCCAGCAGTCAATTTTGGCATTATTTGATCTAAAATCAATTTTCCAAAATGATTTGTTGGATTGGACTCTTTGGTGTTTATCGTTTCACATTGCACTTTGTGAGATTAAATTCAGAACCGTGACAGGAGTCCAAACTATAAGACCAATTCGAGCCACTCCAAAATGGGAGGTGTGAAGAAAGTCGAGTCCACAACTACTGCTCTAGTTTTGATTATTCCGGAGAGGGGTTTGGGTTATATGCGATGAATTGTGGCGCATCTTGGGAAGGTTTGGGCGCATCTTGATGTAGGAAGGGAAGGTAGTTGCTTATGGTTTACGGCAGTTAAAGATTCACAAGAGGAACTACCCTACTCATGATCTAGAGTTAGCAGCAATGATCTTTGCCCTGAAGATCTGGACACATTATTTATATGGCGAGAGATTCGAGATGTTCTCGAATCATAAGAGTCTGAAGTACTTGTTTTCTCAGAAAGATCTGAATCTGAGACAGATGAGGTAGATGGAGTTCATGGAGGACTATGACTTCGAGTTACATTATCATCCCAGGAAGGCCAATGTTGTGGCCGATGCTTTGAGTCGGAAATCCTCTAATGATTGCAACTTTTATTGCCATCCGAGGGAGATGTTGGGTGCTATCGTGAGTTTGACTTGCATCTTGGCGAGTCTGCTAAGTTGGCTACCTTGTTCTTGTAGTTTACTGACCTACACTAGTGAGTTGAGTTATTGAGGCACAGAGGGTGATCCGGAGGTTGAGACCATCCGGGAGAAGATTGCTAGTGGTAAGGTAGAGAGGGGTCCGAATGTGCATTCTGATTCAAGTATTAGATATGTTGACCGACTTTTTGTGCCAGAGTCTTGCCAATAGGAGGTACTCCGTGAGTGTCATCACTCATGCCTTGCAGTGCATCTGGGAGGTACGAAGATGTACTATGATCTTAGCCGTCAGTTTTGGTGAAAGGGGATGAAAAGAGACGTAGCATTGTTTGTGTCGAGATACTTTACTTGTCAGCAAGTGAAGGCCGAGCACCAGAGGCCAGCAGGTTTGTTAAAACCCTTGCCTATAGCCGAGTATAAGTGGGAGCATGTCACTATGGACTTCGTTATGGGTCTTCCGAGGACTCAGTGGGGTAGTGATGTCATTTGGGTGATTATGGATTGGCTAACTAAGTCAGGGCATTTTGTACCTATGCGCATGAGTGATTCCGTAGATCATCTTGCCAACCTTAATATTTGAGACACAGTCTGACATCATGGGATTCTAGTGACTATTGTCTCGAATAAAGATCTACGTTTTACGGCTCGATTGTGATAGAGCCTACAGAGTACCTTGGGCACTAAGTTGACTTTTAGCACCGCCTATCATCCTCGGTGATCGACAGGCGATCGAGTGTACTATTGAATCTGGAGGATATGCTTCGGGGTTGTGTTCTTGATTTCAAGGGTCTTGGGAGAAACACTTGCCTTTAGTGGAGTTTGCCTACAATAATAGTTTCCAATTGAGTATTGGCATGGCACCATTTGAGGCCTTGTATGGTGACCTGTAGATCCCTAGTGTGTTGAGCGAGGTGGGTAAGGCACCTATGTTAGGCCCAGAGTTGGTGCGAGAAACGACGGAGAAGATTGCTCTTATTTGTAAGAGGTTAGTTACAGCTCAGAGTCGTCAGAAGAGCTATGCCGACCATAGAAGGAGGTCATTATCTTTTGAGGTTGGGGATCATGTAGTTCTTAAGATCTCACCTAATCAGGGTTTGATGAGGTTTGGGAAGAGGGAGAAGTTGGCTCCGTGCTTTATTGGGCGTTTTGAGATTTTGAAGCATATTAGGTAAGTGGCATATCAGTTAGCTTTGCTGCCACCACTATCTGGAGTTCACAATGTTTTTCATATTTCTATGCTTCAGAAATACAAGCCCAATCCATCACCACGAGTTGGATTGGATTGAGTTAGAGATCAACGAGGATGCCTCTTATGAGGAGAGACCAGTGAGGATCTTAGACACTCGGGATCAAGTGTTGCGTGACAAGACAATTCCCTTGGTGAAAGTGTTGTAAAGACACCACGGGGTTGAGAAGGCGACTTGGGAACATGAGGCTGAAGTCCGTGAGATTCCGAACCTTTTTATCGATGTTTGAGAGTTGTAATAGAAATGTTATTTTGATATTATGATGCACATTGTATATGTCATGGAATAGAGTGAATTTCTTATGTTATGGAATATAGTGAGTTTCTTATGTTTAATTGAAAGGTTGTGTTATCATGCCATGATTGTGGTTCTACAGTTGTAATTGATTTTGATTCAACGAGGTTATCTAGTTTAAATTTCGGGGACAAAATTCCTTAAGGGGGGAAGGTTGTAACGAATTGAATCAAATTAAATTTATACTTTAATCTCAGTTGGGGATTTATTTTAAATTATTAAACTCCATTCATTTTGGACCCCAGATTGAATCGTGACTGTTAGTAACCATGTAATATTGTTGTGGTTTTATTATTATTATTTGATTACCATAAAAGAGTTGTGAATATATATGAAGTGTACCATTAAACAAAAATATGTTTTATAGTGAGAAAATATTATATTTACTTTTGCCATTAAAGATGTTGAAATGTATTTTTAAATTAATATATATATATATATTTGTTTAGACTTTTTTCATACTTTTGGGAGATTGCCAAGGGAAGAGAAAAAGGGGTTCCAAGTTGGTTTTCATGGGTTTGATCTAGTGTAAGTCATTTTGACCCCTAGTGCTTTGGATCAAAATGTAGAGGGTAGAAAAGGCGTCGTTTGACTCTCATGATTTAATTTTGTTGCCAAAAATTTGAAAGCTTCTTGGCTTGAGGTAGGGATTTTTCCTACACTTCTTTACTTCTTTATGCTCTTTTACTTGATTATATAGAGTTTGGAGTTGTATATAATTTAATTAGAATTTTTAGAAAATTTTTGATTTATTTTCTTATAAGAGAAATTTTGAGGAAAATAAAGAGTTGATGCCCAAATTGCGAAAGTGTAAAGTTGGAATATGTTTGTAAGATTATGAAAGAGCTATGTTTTAAATTTGAACAAAAACAGACTTTCACTCTATCAATTTTGAAAATTTTACCGGTTTGCGACCAAAAGAGCATTTTTAAAGAAAACAAAGGAATTATGTTTAACTTTGGGGCTTTTGATCAAAATAGGATTTCTTAGTTGAATAATGCTTGGAGAATGAGTTTGGATAGAAAATGATGTTTTCTTAGGTAATAACGGTATTATTTTGCTTAATGTATCTATTGGAATAAAACTGGCACTGTTAGAAATGGACCTTGAGAGGTTACCGGACATAATTATGATATGAAAACTAGTATAATTGTTCATATTTGATGAGATGTGGAATAGATTGTATTTATTAGAATTTTTGGAATCTAATTGTTTAAATATCTGTTTTGGGTTATCGGTAGAGAATAGCCATGGCTGTTGTAGAAATGCATGAGACTTAGTTAAATTGAACCACATTTATCATTTGTTGCATTGGACATTGCATTACATTAATTTCATTGGAAATGTATCTATTTTTTAGAAATGTTTGGAAATGTATCTGTTTGCGAAAAGATGAATACTTGGTGAATCTCATGCAGTTAGGTGTCGAGCCTTCCTGTTTACTGGTAAAAATGATAGTGGTAGTACATTTAGGCCTACTTACAGATACTCACCTAGAGATTCACAGAGCTTGTATTCATGTAACAGATATGGTTTAAAATAGAAATGGTCTTATATCTGTTGTTGCATCTCAGCATTGCATGCTTTATAAAAAGAGAGATAAACTTTTTTTTATCATGAGCATACTCCTCTTTAGTCTTGTCATGGTCCATATGTTGTGTAGTATATCTCCACTGGGTTATGGCTCACTCTATAAGGGAAACCATTTCAAGTACAGGTGCTATGCTTCCATCAAGGCACTAACTTGGCAGGACTAAATCTTTGAGGCTTCATTTTTGTTTATGGTTATTTATTGAATGTAAGCTCGAGTACATGCATTTGTGTTGAGTGGAAACTCCATTTTGTGTAACCAAGAATATTCTTGGATAACTTTGTAAGCCTATAGGGCACTTATTATACATTTGGTTTCCATTTCATACTTGTTGTAAAATGCATACTTGGGATTAGGCGGGGCATTGAGTTGTGACTGACATGTATTTGGCATTTGGGATTAAATGAAAATGGATGTATGTAATAGTTAGCTATATATATGTGTTTGTCTATCGGTGAGTTTGTTGTATAAATAGATATACTTACCCAATTTTTCAGAGAGTTCTGGTACAATATTTAGCTACTAAAATTTTTTTGGTTGGTATATTGATTATTGGCGACTAAAAAATTAGTTAGTAAAATGCCACAATTGGCAACTAAATTTTACCGATTGGTGACTAAACAAATATTTTAGTCGCTATATAGTTAGTTTTAGATACTAAAATTATTGAGTCGCTGAATGAAAAACAAAAATTAACTTTTAAGTTTTGGCGACCACAAGTTTGGTGGCCAAATACTTATTTTCTGCGACTAAAAAATATTTAGTTGTTGTGTAGTGAGAGTTGGTAACTAAAATGATTTAATTATGAATGAAAAACAAAATTTACTTTTATCTTTGGTGACCAAACAAATATTTATTTTCATTGACGAAAACAATTTTTTAGTTCTTTGTATAATTGAATTTGGCTACTAAATTTATTTAGTCACGAATAAAAACAAAAATTTACTTTTTATCTATGGCGACTAAAAGTTTGGTCACCAAATATTTATTTTCAGTGACTAAAAAATATTTTAGTCACTGTATAGTTAGTTTTGGCTACTAAAAATTTTTAGCCGTTGAATGAAAAAGCAAAATTTTATTTTTTTATCTTTGGCGACCAAAAGTTTGATCGCTAAATATTTATTTTCAACAACTAAAACATTTTTTTAGTCACTATATAGTTAGTTTTTGCTACTAAAATTATTTAGTCGCCGAATGAAAAACAAAAATTTACTTTTTTTTCTTTAGTGACCTAAAGTTTGGTTGCCAAATATTTATTTTCAGCAACTGAAACAATTTTTAGTTGTTGTATAGTTAGTTTTTGCTACTAAAATTATTTAGTCGCTGAATGAAAAACAAAAAGTTACTTTTTTCTATGGTGACCAAAAAGTTTGAGTGGCAAATATTTATTTTCTGCGACTAAAACCATTTTTAGTCACAAAAGAACTAAAATATTTGGAGGGAGACATTTTAAATTTTGGAGGGATTATAAAATACTTTTTAGCGACTTAAAAATATTTTAGTTGCCAATAACCATATATATCTATATATATATTTCTTTCCCCATTTTGTTGCCCTAAATTGGAATTTGTTTCTCTGAAGCAGCTCTGTCTTCCCTATCTGTGGGTCATTGATCTCAATCCCTCAACCTGCTCTGTATGTCCTTGCCACTATCGCCGACACTATCGGCATTATTTGCCAGTACATCCTACTGTAAGCCTTGTGGTGGTGATACCAGAGGGCAACTCAATGGAAGGGGTTGGTCTAGGGGGCCACACCAATAGAGCCGCCACTAGTTTGACTAATGTGATGGTGGGTCCACTGTGGATTCTATGGGAACAAGTGGCCATGCTTGATGTACTTGGGGTAGGGATTGGAATTGGTGGAACCTCTGTTGATGGCTCCTGAGCTGTGTTCACTTGAATTGGAGGTGGGCTTGATGTGGCAGCGTGGCGGAGCGAGGAAATTAAGTTAGAGAGGACACTTATCAATTACAATTTTTTATTTTAAAAAAATGATAAGATAATAATAATTTTATAGGCTAAATTTCAGCATAAGAAATTAAAAATCATTATTAATAGGAACAAATCAAAATTCTATAAAAGTGTGCAGGATGGTGATGTAAATTGTAATTTTAGCCCAAAAAAATTATGGATCAAAATTCCTAATTTTAGAAAATAAAAACACATCATTTATAGCACACATTATTATAAAATCTATTTAATTTTTATTTGATAGAAAATATTACTTGAGATGATATTGCTTATAAATGATGTGTTTTGAATAGAAAGTAATACATAGTCATAGAGCATCATATGGCATTGCCTATGTCATGCTCAAAGTATGAGAAATCACAAATCACACTAAATGGTTTGTCAATTACCTAAAAATAATGAGTTAATGATATTCAATCCATAAGATTTCTCACTACACTATTGGTTTAGACTACTACATAAACAATACCACATAGTGCTCCCAAAGTATAAAATAACTACTTTTGTGAACAATACAATAAATCCTCAGCCAAAGAAAATCTTAAGAAAAAAATGAATACATTTTGTATATGACCACAAAACAAAAACAAAAATAAAATTTCAAAATTGAGGGGGGGCGACTTCATAAATTTGGAGGAGTGAATTCCTCGGCTGAAGAATGTTGGAAAGGTTTATTTGAAATTACATTTTTCTCGACCACTTTTGCAGACTAACTTTTATTTTGTCAAAAAAAATTTTCATTTGGAAACTAAATTAAAATTTGGTAGACAAAGGTTTGGAGTTTCTTGACTAATATTTTGTAGTTGCAAGATAGATTTTTCTGACCAAAATTGAAATTTGGTCAACAAAAAGTTGAATATGGAAGACCAAAAAAAGCGGAACATAAAAAAAACCTTTTAGCGACGAAAAATTTCATCCTGAGATAATAAAATGACACCATTTTGAATGTAATTTAAGTAAATTGAAGGACAATGCCAACCAAATAGTTTTGTAAGGAAAAATATAAAAAAAATATCAGCGAAGTGAATTTTTCAAACTCTTTATACAACATATACCACTGCACCACTCCTAGCCTCCTCATCACGCACCTCATTGCCGATTCTCCTACTAAATTGCGATCACCAAGTCATTACTCCTCCGTCATCACGATTGGCTGTGTCACTTCTTTGACCAAGCATCAACGGCGCTTTAAGAAGTACTTGACCCTCCATTGTTAGGTATGTATTTTATCTCTCTCTCTCTCTCTCTCTCTCTCTCTCTCTCTCTCTCTCTCAATCTTTGTATTTTTGTTCCATTACTCCTCTTACTCACATGGTTGCTCTCTCTTTTAGCACCTAACAACACCACCATCACCATTTTTCTACTACTACCAATTCGCCTATCTTCAAACAACCCAGAGATCAGGTATGGGTTCTCTCTCTCTCTCTCTCTCTCTCTCTCTCAGTTTCTCTATTATCCTTTGTTTTCCCTAATTTTGAAAACAAATGTTTTTATTTTCCATAATTTTTCAAAACCCTAATGGTGAATGTTTGAAGGAATGGCGTCAAATCAAACTCTCCAGACAATGAACAAAAATGAAAACTAATATATATATATATATATATATATATGTATATTGTTGTTTGTTCTGGTTGGATATTTATACCACATGCAAGTATACCCAATTTGCTTTATATAATTTGCTTATTAGTTAGGAATTTTGTGTATCACTGTTTGTATGATTTGGGTTATCCTTAGATAACATGATCAATAATTTTAATCTCATCGATTGCCTTTTATGTACATATATATATATATATATAAGAGGTTTGATCTTTTTCTCTATGAGAAGGACCATTTTCAAAAAAATATATATATATATTCTTTCACCTCCCAAAGGCATATTCTTTGGGGTTTTGTAATATAATTTTTAATGTTGCTTATTAACGGAACAAATGTGACTAGAGAGTTGTCCTGTGGTGATTGCTTGTTGTTTTTGTGCATAGATACCACATATATATCCCACAAAACTTTATCATACCAATTTAACACACGAATCTGACTCAAGTTGTCTATTATCGACTATCTAATTTTTAGTTTTCAATTGTCTATTATGCATTTCTCTATTTTATTTTATTTTTTTATTTTATTTTTTTGAGAAATGGAGGCAGCTGACAAAAATGGAACTTGAAAACAACAACAACAATCATAATAATAATAATAATAATAAAAAACAAAGTTGTGCTAAGTTGAATTGAGTTGAGTTAGAGGTCTTTATTTTCTCTGCTTCAATCAAAAGAATTTATTTTCATTGAACTTTGCAATGATTTCGATTGTTTGGTTTGTTTTTGTAAAGTTTATGTATCTTTCTAGTTTATTGCATAATTTAGTATTAGAAATGGGTGCCCATGTGGCATGACCATTTCGATGCTTTAAATTTATAATTGTAACTCTGCATTAATGGGGTTTGTAACTCCTGCTTTTATTCCGGGGTTAATGGTGCATTAATAACTTGACCATAAAATTTGGAGGCTTTCCTCTCTCCCTATACATGTATAAATTGAGACCCTCTGTCAAGTCTAAAACACGAAATTTCCCATATTACGACTCTCTTCCAAAAACAACGATCAAAGCCATTTGCCTTTGTGATTTGTGTGGGTGATATTCGTTACGTAATATCCTCCTTTGCTAGAGTTGGTTTATCGATTCTAGAAGTACGTGATTTACCCACGAGGTTCTTCGCTAAAAGGTATGATTACGACATTTTATCATTGCGTTATAATGCTTTATGATTTACATTTAGGTTAAGTAAGTTTTTATTACGTATATGTTTTCACCAAGTGAATTCTAAGCATATCGATAAGGGTAGTATCTTTATATAGTGGTTGTTTGGTTATTTCATTTGGACCTACTTCTTTAGGGATTTGTTTGGTTAATTATCCGCCTTATCGATAAGGCGTGGATAATCAATATTATTAGCTATGAATTGGATGACTTGTAAGTGAGGATGATGGTTACCTTGAAAATGCATTTCATGCATGGTGGCAATCTACCTAAGAGTGTCTAATGGTTCAATTATAAATTTCTTGGACATGTGGCATAATTGGCCAATCCCTAACAAAAGACTGAGATTTTAGATGTGTTATTGCCTTTTAAATGTAGAAAATTTGTAAGTGGTCGGAATTCCTACCCCTTTTCCCAAATTTTCAATTGTTTTTATATTTCTCTTAGCCTTTAGTCATTTCTTCTGGAAATCTCAAACTTCCATATGCTTATTAGTTTTATTGAATATACAAATGTGTTTAAATATATGATAACCATCGTTCTGAAATACATAATGCATCATGCTTCTATAGTTCATTGTCCTTCATGACTTTTGGGAGGGACTAGAAGCATCATTCTCTGTTTTTTATATTTTGAAGTTCACTTTTATTTGTTGCAATGTTTTGGTTTTGAGAATAGGCTATTTTAGTAATTTTTTGACTTTTAAGCTACAATATAAGACAAGGTAAACTATTATGTTTAGGATATTTTTGACTTTTAAGGAAAAAAAGTTCAAAAAGTGGAGAAAAGAGAATCTTTTGACTTTTTGTATAGCTCTTTAACTTTTGGCCTTTTAGTGACTTGTTGCCTTTTAGCTATTTCATTAACTTCCCAAACTTGCCATGTTAGGTTGACTTGACACTACAATATTACATATTCTTTTTATTATTGTCAGTTAGCATTCTATATTTTTATTTTAATGTAGTTAATCTCAATCTTTAGTTAGTCATCTTTTGCTGTGTTTGGATGCAACATTTCACAAGGAGAAAGAAAAAGAAAGGGAAATGAGAATACTTGTGTGAAGTATTTTTCTATGGGTAATCACATAAAAATTGAAATTTTGCAGAAATACTATTTCCCTCTTATTTTCATCTCAACAAAACAAAACCAAGAAATTTAGATATTTCATTTCATTTCTCTTTTCTTTCTTTCATCTTCACTTTCACTTTTCTTTTCCTTTTCCTTTTACTAAACAAATCCAAGTTTCTAAACATATGCACAACAACTTCTATGCTACCGAGTGCAAGCATTTCACAAAAATAAATTAAAATTGCTCTAAATACCAAACTTGTAGGTTATTACCAAAATGGGACTGAATAGGTGTACTTGTTGCAGTCCATCATTATTTTTTTAAATATGTGACATTAATATTTAAGGATGAGCCCTGTTACGGTGCAGCCAGTTGATCTGTTTTTGTTTTAGCATGGAGATGCTCCAGAATATTGTCTTGTTTCAATATGTAAACTAATTATAAGATACATGGTATTGTCATTCTGATTGTGATTTAACAACATAAGTCCTCGTCTTGTGATTACGATTTGAATCGACATCACAAGCACGTGAAAAACATGAAAAGGCTTACATCCGAGCTAGAATCTGCGTGCGAACATCGGAGTGGCCGTGAGGAGAAGCAAAAAAGGAAGATGAGTATGATAAAAGAGACCATGAATGCAAGACAACGTGAGGAGATGCAAAGGCAAATATTTGGACTTGAGCATATCGGTGCAAGTTTTGGAAAAGCTCAATCCACCAAAATCCCCACGAGCTACTTATGGTAATGGGTAAGTGTGTTCGTCAGTTGCATTATATTTATGTTCAAAGTAAAGGCAAATAAGCGTGTTCTGAGAATATTAGAGAACAAATTGTTAGCCAAAAGCACAAAATAGCCCATTCAGGGGCAAAAATTGGAAACAGCACCAAAACAACCTCGATATCGTAATAGTCACCTAGGCTTACATTAAAAAAATGTGTGAGAGGAAGCGGCGCATCGATCGGACGCATGGTTCAAGAGTTAGACAAAAAAAAATGTGAGGAAAAAGGCGAAAATGGGCCATTAACATAAACAAAAAAAAACCCAAACATCTTGGAGCTCATCACGGTCACCGTCAACTAGATTAAAGAAACTTTTGAGAGCAAGCAGTGTGTGTAGACCAAAAAATGTGATAAAAAAAAAAAAGCAGCAGGCCATTTGGCGGCAACATAAAAATAAAATAAATAAATAAAATCCCAAACACCTCGAGAGATCATTATGGTCACCTCTGCCTAGATTAAAGAAACTTGTGAGAGTAAGCGATTGTATCGATAGAGCGCCGATTAGAAATGTAGACCAAAAATGTGATAAAAAATGCAACAGGCCATTTAGGGGCAACATAAACAACAAAACCCCAAAGATCCCGAGAGATCATCACGGTCACCTTCGACTAGATTAAAGAAACTTGTGAGAGGCGGAGTGTTGATCGAGCATGCGGTTAGAAATGTAGACCAATAAATGTGATAAAAAGGCAAAAGCGAGGTGATTAGGGGCAACAATTGAAAGCGACCTCATGACCCGCATATTAGAACGGTCACCTTGGCCTAGATTAAACAAACTTATGTGAGCAAGCAGCACGTCGATAGGACGCGCGGTTGGATATTTAGACCCAAAAATGTGATAAAAAAAAAAAAGGCAAAAATGGGCCGTTTAGGAGCAATGCCACCCCTACAGGGAACCAAAGCAACTGGACTAACTGTATTCAATGGATATACTCAAATGGTATATCTTCAAGGATTTGAACAAAAATCTTAAAAGCTATCTGAAGTAGATGTGAATCTAGATGTTTGGTTTGCCACTATGTGAAACCTTGAGACTTGTTAATACTTTGCATTTTTCTTGTAGTTGTTCTATTAACCTTTTTTACTAGGTTTTTTATTTATTTAGTTTTTTAAAAAAATCGCTTTTGAGAATTTGTTCCTTAACCTTAGCAATATTAGTGTTTTTTGTTTGCTGCTACAAGATTTCACTTGTTTAGAGTTATTTTTTAATCTTGCACTTACAGTCCTCTCTTTTATTATTATTATTATTATTATTATTATTATTATTATTATTATTATTAATGGAAAACATTTGTTCATGATTTTTTATGCTTCTCAAACAATTTGGATTGGTTAGCAAATCTTTGGTTTAACATTCTATCGTGAACCGTCTAGAGTCCTTGGATTTTGAAGCTATCATTTTTGCAAAATAGGTGGCGCTCCTGGCAGTTTGTTGTTTTTCTGAATGAATCTGTAATTGGTTTTCTAATTTATTTTAAATAGTCTAGGCATACATCTAGTTTTTCCTTTGCGGTGGGTTTAATGTGATGTAAAATCAGTTATATATTTTTTCAAAGTGATTCCGAGAACTAGACTGATTTTTAGTTAGTAGACAGGTTTAATGTGGTCGATGGTTGGCTTTGGCATGTTGTGCATTAGTGATAAAAACCTAGTGTCCATTGATGATCACCGGCGAGAGCCATAAAGGCAAGCGTGGCCGAAATGATGCCGATTTGTCCACCTTCTACAAGTGTAGCTTTGAAGGCTACCAGGACACCTTGTACACCCATTCACTTAGGCAATTCTATAGGGAATGTGATATCTACGGCACGGTGGACTGTTAAAACAATCTTCTGTGTAAATGAAATAAACTGAAATAATTCAAACAAAATAAATAAATAACATACCAGATTTATTTATCGAACCAGAAAAAATAATTCAAGACCAAGTCAGTGTGTGACACTCTGTCATAAAGAAGATTAAGCCCTTCGGCTAACTACGGTAGAATGGCGTCTATCTCCTAGGATACAATGATCTTCACAAATTTATAGAAGCACTTCAAATAAATTTGTTCCATAAACTAAACACATGATCTATACTCTACGAATATTTATTCCTAAATCTAAAATGAGAATAAAATGCAAAAGGAAAAATAATGGATAGCGGTATACAAAAGCGAGACTAATTTTTGGATCCCTTTTATTTTGGAATGGGTTTTATATATATAGGCAACTAAGAGATTGTTAAGACAACCCGAAACGGTTCCAAACATGAAGTGAGCAGATGCACTAAGAAATGAGCAATTGGCACCACTTTATTCAAACTTAGTTTTGTCGTTCTTTGAGCAGTTCTCTTCTAAACACTTTGGAAAGTAGCCGTTGATGGTTGTGGCACAAACAATCAAAGCTGTTTGGAACTATTATAATTAAACTATTATAATAGTTTATTTAATAAAAACATTCATAATAGAATAACTTAATTAAACTATTTAAATAGTTTAATTCATTTTTAAAACCACTAAGGTACTAAAAATATAAATTTAGAATTTAAATTAAATTCCCACAATAATTTTTATTATTGAAAAAAAAAAATTCAAAAGAATTTTATCTAAAAATTAATGTTAAACCCGAAAACAGCGTCATCTTCCCATTCACTCATAAATGGTTTTGACATTCCGTCTTCACCACTTCACCTCTTGGACCCACCCCAAAACACGTTTGGGGTCCACCCAAAGTGGGTTAAAAATATCCTATATAAAACCATTTTTTCCAACATGGACTTCATATTTGGAAATGCAGCTGTTGTTTTCAAAACTGCAATGTGTATCCTCGACTTCCCATACTAGGCCAATTTAACATAATCACCTCGCAAGGAAGGACAGATATAAACCAGAATACAGGTACTTCAATACAGAATTGTACCATTACAGTTGCCCTCACTTGGCAACGAACAATGTACGACGCAAACATACTTGGGCAGGCTGTGGAAACTATACTCGAGAACTGTTTATGTGCAATTCTTCTTGGATAGCTTGATTAATCCAGCTAGTTGGGCTACGTGGTCGGGACTTTTGCACTAGACATGTTGTATTATGCAGAATACAATAATAGAGGACTGGGATCAAGTATTGCCAACAGGGTTACTTGGCCTAGTTACCATGTGATAAACGCGACATATGCAGTTAACTTCACTGTCTCCAACTTCATACCAAGAGATAGCTGGATGCCTACCACTGGGCTCCCTTACACTGGTGGCCTAATGTGAACACAACAACTTTCAATGTCTACTCAGTTCATTTGTAGGTGAAATTTCATCTTCTATGTCTATGTTTTTAAAAAAATTTACAATGAAATTGTCTTTATTATTCAATATTTGGACTAGAATTACAAAAGTTTTGGTGGGGGTGACACACGCAAGAATCACACCTACAATCCCAAATGAAAAAAATAATATGAAACTATTGTGTCGCTTTCCAACTATAAGGGTATTTTAGGAAAATAAAAAATATGAGAATAAGGGTATTTTGACACATTGGACAATCTGTGAAATAACCTCAAAAGTGGACCATTCGTAAAATAACCTCAAAAGTGGACTTTCAGAAGGCTTCACCTTAACCCAACAAAAGGCCCAATCCTAGCCGAAATGAATGTAGGCCTTGATCATTGCAACTTATTTAGATGCGAGGTGTATAGTGATGATGTGTTGGATTCAAGTGTATGTTCCCAAGAATCAACTAACTAAACTGTCAATATGTTGGCTCTTACTAAAAATAACCACCGCCATGCCTTCCAACCTTTGATATTATCCTTTCATTATTCCTCAATTCATGCAATTTGTTTGAGACACCAAAAAAAAAAAATCATCCAAATAATGCAAGAAAAAAGAATTTTTTTTTTTAAAATTTTTAATCTTCAATCTCCATTACCATTACAAACTTTTGGAACCCTTCTGAACATCAAATTTTGATTATTGTAGAAGAAATCAAGAAAGGGGGATCGAGGTTAGTTGTTTTCTTCATTTTCATTATAATCTCATCCATGGGAAGAGAGAAAATTCTCGTGGAAGAATCCGTCCTCCATCCGATCATATCATTATCGCTATTCATTGCAAGCATGGTTGCCATATTCTCTCTAGTTTCATCTTTATGTATAATGCGAAAAAATCGCCCCATCTATCATCTTCTCAAGAAAATCAATGGACAATCCCAATGCAGTTAGTCAACCACCAAATGAGGTGACAATGAGAACAATACCAGAAATGATACCAGAACCACCATCTACAACAACAGTAGAATTAGGCGGTGCGAAAGACGTGGCACAGCCAAAAATGAAGAACCACCGTTGCCACTGCCACCACCACCAGGTATGCCCCCATTTGAGAGGGGCAATTTCTTATCATAATAGAACAAACTCATCGGCATCACAAGGAAAAGTGTCATTAAGCATGAGCGTGACGGCCCAAGGAGGTGGAGGGATGTCATCAAGAGAACTGTCCCGAAGGGAGGACCAAACCAACAAAAGACAAGACAAGAATTTAATGCACGAAGATTCGATTTGGAAGAAGACGATTATTCTAGGAGAAAAGTGCAGAGTCCCAGACGAAGATGACACGATTCTATATGATGAAAAAAATAGGATCTCAACATATCACCCCAAGACCCTAGTTCCTTAGCACTGTCTCGACAAACATCTTCTATCGATCCAGAAGCGATTCCAAGCCCAAGGGCACAAAAGTAGGGGGAAATAATTGGAAAAAATGCAAATCTATTGGGATTTTCCTCTGCAAATTATTTCAATCGTCTGGGATGTTGTTGGAAGAGATAACAAAATAGTCTCTCTCTTTTCCCGCAATGGATACAAACTTTCATTTTATTGTGTAGCATTTGACCAACTTATGTGGAGTAATTGGCACTTGGTTATTACAACTACCAATTTACATAACAGCATCATCTCACAAAATTATGATATGTAATCATCAAATGAAGTTTCTATTTGGACAAATGCATCATATTAGACTGCCTCAAACTTGAAGGGTGCACTCAGGATCAAATATTTTTTTTTTTTTTTTTATTGTTTATGTTGGATGCAAAAATAGGACTAGGGTTTTATTTTTTTCCTGTGATTTGTTTTTGGAGGAATTATAGCACAGTGGGACAAAGGAAAAAAAAAATTACAAAAACATATGAGGTGCAAATGAAATTGTGGGGACACTTGCACCTTTCATATTTGAGTAAAAAAATAAAAATTAAAATTTTTTTAAAAAAAAATCTCTCCCACTGGGATGTAATCCCCCCCCCCCCTCTTTTTGTTTTTGAAAGTAGGCTTTATTTTATTGAAAAATGACAATTTTCAAATTAATTAGCTTGTTTGGTTCTTATTTTTAGAAAACAGTTTTCAAAAAATTCTATTTTGTTATTTTCCTTATTTTAATGCTTTCAATGAATTTTTTTAATATTTTAAGCAATTTTTTTGAATTTTTAGATTTTCCTAACATAAATACACGTAAAAAGTATGATATATGTGTGTGAAATTTTTTGTTTAAAAAAAATGAAAATTCTGTACATTTTTTGTATTTTTGTATATTTATTAAATATTTAAAATATTTTTTCACAAATATTTTATTATTTAGATATATCCGAATAAGGTGTGTCTAAAAAAGTAAAAAAACATTACCTAAAATTTTAAAATATTCACTAAAAACAAAATATATATATATATACGAAAAACAAAAACTCAATTTTTAGAAAAGCAATTGAAAACCAAACACCTGGATATGTTTTCTTACAGTTGCTAGTGTTCATGGCATGTGTGCGGAAAGAAATACACATTCTCGTATAATCATGTCGATCAAGTCTGCGTTCCTCTGTACGTCGTAGTTCTACTACCTGTAAACACAAACGTGAGTGGCCGGTGTGTCTTGGGAAACCTCTCCGTGCCTAAGTCAGCAAGCAAGACATGAAGGCAAAAGCTCTATGTATTCAGGGAGCAAAAGTTGCATTACCTTTCCAAAGGTGATATTGGTGAGCTTATATAGGTTTTGCGTAACACAATCTGGTAGGACTCTTACTCCTCCATGTAGAGTCCTCCTAGGTCTCATACTCCTGGAAGATAATGTTTATCCTCCAACACCCCCTCACAGCTTAAACCAAGTGAGATGGTTTTAACATGGCCAAATTCAATATGGCCGAAGTAACCACTAGTTAGGCCCTAACACCTCTCTCTTACCTCGGCTTTTATATACTAAGACCGAGCTAACCATAAGAGAGATGAGCGAACTATATACCGAACCAAGGCCTCTCGGGGACTTAGCACGCCGGTTTCAATGTACTACGACCGAACTATGTAATGAAGACGGACTCTGTTACCCGGCTCCGCTTCCTTTCTCTCTGCCTCGGCCTTACATGCAAAGGCCGAGCTACCTGAAGAATCAAGCAGAGCTACCATTTACTCAGTCCTAAAAGCAAGCCCAATGTACCTCGGTTACGAACAACATGGCCAGAGCTAACCCAAACAAAGCGCAACCAGACTAAACTCAACAACTTACTACGGTGGAAATCCTTTGCTTGAGCCAGGACTATCACTTGTCGGGGCCTCATCTTCTCGGCCTCTTCAATACGGACCATAGATCGGCCCACTACTCGACAATTTAAACATAAATTACCCTCTCAATTGCCCCTTAATTCCATCTACGAAGCATGATAGGGATTACCTGTCTTCCAGCCGAGCTAATACCCCTTAGCTTTTCCAGCCGAGCTAAATCCACTTAGCTTTTCTAGCGAAGCTAAGTGCGCTTAGCTTTTCGGTAGAAACTAAGTCCACACACAATACATCCGGCTCAGCGTCTCTTGATTCTTGGCCAGATCGATTGTCCTTCCAATGACACGTGGCATGTTGGTATTGGTTGGCTTAGCTGTCACGCTGTTCCTCGTACTCCGAAATTTTTGAATAGTTCCCGCCTTATGATTCCGCCATCAAAACAAAACAACCCTTCTACCTCTCAAATCATCTACCAAACTACTTATTGTCCCTTCCTATCCTGAGTTCTTGCTGCCTCTTTATTTTGCATTCTGAAGAAGCTACGTGTCCTTATTTTGCTGTTGCTGCTCTCATTCCTTGCTCTTTCTCTCCTCCAAGTAAGCACCATAAATCTGTTTCTTTTGCCTAGTTTTGCTTTTGTCCTATCCAGTATAATGTGTTTTTGCAAAATACTCTTTGTATTGTTTCTGAAAAACTTAGCCATATAACGCATGAATGCACGTAAGAACCTATAGAACACTGATTTTGATCCGAAATCGCGAAACAGCGAACTAGGATCTTGTTTATGTTTATCTGAGATATAGGAAGCTGGGCAGGATGGCACTTGTGCACATCGATGTTTTAAGTAGTCACCATCTAATTCATACTAGCCAAAATAAAACCGGACTAGGAATCTTGGCCCTCGACCGAGCTAAAACTTCGGGGCTAAGCCAGATTTCTGTGTTCCCAAACCGGACTCGAGCGCCCAATGCTTAACCGGAGTAACAAAAACAAAAGGTAGAACCGAGATAACCAATCATACCGCCGAGCCGACATAACAAGCAACTTGTAGAAACCGAAGTAGATCCTGTAGCACCCCATTCAGCCGAAGTAAGGCTTCCTTTCCTTGTTTTGTTTTTATAGCACGATCGATGATCTGTGCTTAACTCCTTGTTTTTCCACTTTGCAGACTTAGGTTGCCCAGGCACTTCCTCTGCGCGCTCAACCGAGCTCCCGAGCACAAGTTCTCAGCCGAACTAATTTATTTATAAGTTATTCAATAAATGGGGAAGTACAGATTTTTGGTAGAAACCCCAGGCGGCTTAGCCGAATTCAGAAAAGATTACAATATTCCAACCAATGTAAACCTCACCTAATTTGAACGGATGTAGATCCTTGGGACAAAGGCTTTCTCCCATTTACCCTCAATCCATAATAGAAACCGAACTTTCGATTCGGTCAACCCCTAATATCACGAATTCTTAAGACAAACCCAGTATGTGCCACCCGGTGTCCACTAACACATACCGAATAATTATGGGTATAGCGCCTTTGAACCACCAAACCGGTCCTAAACCTAGGTTTGGCGAGATCTACACCAATACTCCATAGGATCAAAAGCGAGGTGGTGTTACTACTTGAGAATGTAGCGGTAATAGAAAATAATAAAACACACCTTGGGACAAAGACTTAGCGATGATGACTTCTTTTGGGTCTCTAGGAATTTTGAAGACCTTGAAGCCAGTTCTGGCGAAGAATAAATTGGAAAAAAGGAGTGCCCGGTATACATACTTCGGTTACATTTCACATTTTTTCCTTTTCTTTATTTCGGCTTTCTGCTCTGGACCAAACTAACACTTATTTTCTCTTTGCAGATAAAGCCCATCTCCTTTTAAACTACCACCCCAACCTTGGTCTTCTGCGCGCCGCACTAAGAGTAAAGGAGAGAAGTTGGGCGAAGCTTCTAGACTTCGAACCGACTTACCGATACTCCGGTCGCCGGAAAGCAAGGGTGACCGACTTCCTCCTCGAAGACGCTCGGCGGGACCCTTCCTTACCCCAGATCAACCTCGTACCACTCACGGAAGCGAGAAATGGCTAAGAAGAGCAGTTGAAGGCCCTGCTAACGCAACAAACCCAGAAATGCGGAAATCGGCCGTACCAGAGACCGTGGTTGCCTTGCCATCTCAGCAACCGTCTTCATCACATCCTAGCGATGCGGGACTAGCCAAGCCGAGCCCGTCTTGCGATAAAAAAGCGAATCCGCCACCAAGTCCTCGACCAAGCATCCAGCGGAACCCACCGGCCACTGCTTCCTCCAAGTGGACTCTGTACTTACCTTCAATGGCCAGAGATATCACCGCGACGATTGATTCGGTGGTCTCGAGAAGGACCATCGATGGCTTTCAATTTGGCCAGGGTGTGTGCCTTCCAAGGACATGGAGCACCACTACAAGCGACTCAACAAGGCTAAAGTCAATTCGGTCCTCACTAAGTCCATGATCTTGGTAAGTAGTATTCCTCTCTATGTAAGATTTTTCCAACTTGAGTCCGACTAACGTTACTTCTCCTTTGCGGCCATCCGGAAAAACCAAGTCACTCACGGAGGTCATGGAGCTTAGGAGGAGTACAAGAGGCCATGGTGGCCCAGGCAGGCGAACTAGAGGAGGCGAAAGCGGTAGCCGAGAGAGGAGAATGGTCGGTGACCGAGGTTGCCAACTCGGTTGAAGCCGAAAAGCAAAAAGTCTGTGAGGCAAAGATAGATATCTGCGCATCTTGGGCGCAATTGAGAAGAAGAAAGATCGAAATAAAGCAATTGAAGGGGAGGTAAAGAAGGCGAGCGGGGTTTTAAGGAGGCGAGGCAGCGTGCACTCTTGATCTGACTTGACAAAGGACCTATTTCTCAAGTCTTGGTGGAGACTACGGTGGAAGCTTCGGTTATGCGCTGACAAGGGTCTAGCGCTCCACCGTACTCCATTCGACCTCACTTTCTGTCTGTGGTCGATCTCAAAAAGCCTTTCTTGAGGGGTCGTGATGATGATGGCGATGATGATGAAGAAGATGAGAGCCATCTCATATTAGGTTGTCAGCGAGCGGCGAATGATAAGCGATTCGGTCTAAGCCGATTATTGAAGATCCAACTCTTGGCTGCGGTAAGTGAACGATTCGGTGACAACTGAACTCCCACTTCAAACCGTGCTCCCTCGACCCCGGACTCTGGCGAATCTTGTGAAATTTGGCCTTGAGCTGGGCGCTTCTTGGTTGATTTTTCTTTTGTTTTGAACCTTTTGTAGCAATTGGAAGCCCCAGATTGTACTTGTTCTGTGCTTCAATGAAAAAATCTTTCTTCAACTCTTGTTTTGGTTTTGTATATGTATGCCATTATTTGTAATGATTTTTCCATGTGATCATTTGCAAACTTTGATCTCGGTTCCAGCTATCTAACTTACTAGCCAACCACTCTTGGTAGATATAACTTACTTGGTGAAGAGTAACAAAGATAGTTTAATCGATAACCACTCTTTAGCCGATATAACTTACTTGACTAAAGAGTACAAAGATTAGTTTAATCCGACCAACCACTCTTCCGATATAACTTACTTGGCTAAAGAGTACAAAAGTTGGTTTAATCGACCAACCACTCTTGACCATAAACTTACTTTGGTACGAAGAGTACAAAAATTAGTTTAATCGATAACCACTCTTGACGATATAACTTACGCCATTGAAGAGTACAAAGTTAGTTTAATCCGACCAACCACTCTTGACCATAAACTTACTTGGTGAAGAGTACAAGAATTGGTTTAATCGATAACCACTCTTGACCATAAACTTACTTGGTGAAGAGTACAAAGTGTTGGTTTAATCAGACCAAAGCGTCCTGCGGCTTGGATCCTTATCACTGGGCTTAGGAAGGTGTTGGTTTAATCGACCAACCTCAAGTTGGTTTTTCGGCCAACTTAGAATAAAATGTTTGGTTATTCCAACCAAACGTCCTGCAGCCTGGATCCTTATCCTGGGCTTAGGAAGGGTGTTGGTTTAATCCAGCCAACCTCTAAGTTGGTTTTTCCAGCCAACTTAGAATAAAATGTTCGGTTATTCCGACCAAACGTCCTGCAGCCTGGATCTTTATCCTAGGCTTAGGAAGGGTTAATAATTGGTTATTCCGGCCAACTATGTTTACAAAGCTACTAACTTACTAAAGCTACTTTCTATGGAAAACAAATATACTGAAGAAGAATAGACTTGTTTTATTGAAGAAGTTGAAAATTACACATACTTAAAAAGAAAAAAGCTAAAAGTAAAATAACTTAAGATTGGCAGTGTTCCATGGCCTAGAAATTGCTTTGCCGTCCTCATCTTCCAAGTGGTATGCCCCTTTGCCTACTAATCTGACCAGTTTGTAAGGACCTTCCCAGTTAGGCCCTAACTTGCCATCTCCTGGGACCAATGTGTTTCCCATCACCTTGCGAAGTACCCAATCGCCGATCTTGCTCTGTCTTAGATGTCTTTGTTTTGTTGTATTTCTGGACAATTCTTCTTTGGTAGGAGGCGATGTGAACCAATGCTTTTTCTCTTCTTTCTTCTGCCAAGTCAAGTTCTAATGTGATGGCTTCCCCGTTTAGGTCTGGATCAAAGTTTTCGCTCCGAATTGTAGGAAGGCCAACTTCTAAAGGGATGACCGCTTCCATGCCATAAGCTAAGGAGAATGGAGTTTCTCCTGTTGGCCGTAAGTGGTGTGGTGCGATAAGTCCATAAAACATGAGAGCTCTTACGCCACTTGCCTTTGGCTTTCTCGACCTTTTCTTCAATCCGTCCAAGACTACCTTGTTTGGCCTTCTGCGACCGTTTGCTTGGGGATCTGTTGGTGTAGAATTGTAGAATTCTTACTTGTACTCTTCATAAAAGTCTCTAAAATTTTCTGTCAAAGCGAGTCTTGGTTATCGAAATCGATTGCTTTTTGTATGCAAGCGAGTGATGATGTTCTGCCAAACAAACTTCTTCACATCTTTTTCCTTGATTGATGCCAAGGCTTCTGCTTCCACCCACTTGGTGAAGTAGTCTGTTGCCGCAAGAAAGAACTTCCTGTTGCCTGGTGCTATTGGAAGTGGACCTACTATGTCTAAGCCCACATTGCGAAAGGCCATGGACTAGTCAAAGGTATGAGTTCTCTGGCGGGTTGGTGTATTTGGTGCTAAACTTGACACTTTTCGCATTTTTGACATACTTCTCTGAATCTGCTTGCATGTATGGCCACAGTATCCTTGTGAAATAACGCGGTATGCCAATGATCTTCATCTTGATGGTGCCGCATACCCTCATGTATTTCAAGCGAGGCCTTCCACCTTCTTTGGGGTGGACACACTTTAAGTAAGGTCTGAGCGACTTTTGTATAATGCCAAGGATGGAAGAGCCAAAATCGTGTGACTTTGCTCTTATTGCGTTGGCTTCTTTCTTCTCTTACGGGAGGATGCGTCCTTTAGGAATAGTATGATGGGATCCATCCAAGAAGGACCTAACTCTGCACAACATACCTCTTGACCACGGGTCTTCAATGCTTGGTCTAGGCGGATAGTCGATTAGTAGTGGGTGAGAGCAGGTGTCTTCCATTGGCTTCTTGAGTTAAATGTCTGCTCTTTGTTTTCCTCTCTGCCGATTTGTTCTATCCTCACTACTTGAACTTCTTTATCTGCATTACGACTAAGTCTTGGTACTTGGCCATCTGTCATCCTTTGCCTCGTAGTCGCCCGATATTTGGTTTACCACCAAGGTAGTGGTCATTGTAGACCATTAGCTCGGTGGCCTTCATGTAACATCTTGACTTGAGACCGGCCGAGCGCTTCATACTCAACCGTTGTTTGGCCTTTGGGAAGCCAAGGTTGATTGCTTGCTCCACAACTAGGCCGTCTAGAGATGAGGACTATGCCAAGTCTGCTCCATGTCGGTTGGATGCTCCATCACGAAGAGCTTCCATCTCCCAACGAACAACTTCCGGCAAATGGAGGGATCGAGATGATGCCTTGGGATCTTCCTGTTGCGGTATGTCTTCTTAAGTCGATGCTTCTTTATGCCCTTGTTCTCTGTTTGCACCAAGTCTTTGTTTGTCGGTGAGTCGACTTGGTGTAGCAGTTCACCTCTTCCTCCTTTCTTTACTCTGGTCGCCTTGGGGCTGGTGATAACCAGTACTAGGGGTTGCGTTATTCCAGCGTCAACCTCCATTCCTAGTTCGGTTGCTTCAGTTAGGTCGACTGGGCAGATGTGATGACTTCCTAGTGTGAATTCTGCGACGAAGTCTGCCAATGCTTGTGCTTTTATTGCGGTCCTTGGTTGGAACTTGATGTCGTATTGTCCCAACTCTCGCCCACTTGAGAATTCGAGAGAAGTTAGCCCTTTCAATTAAAGCCTTTAATGGGAAGGCCGTGAGAACAACTATAGTGTGGGCGTGAAAGTAATGCGACAACTTTCTTGAGGCCATCATTAAGGCCAATGCTAGTTTCGCCAATGGCAAATACCTCGTTTCGGCGCCTAGCAACGTCTTCTTGGCGTAGTAGATTGGGAGATCTTTGGATTCATACGCTCGAACCAACCTTTGCACTGCGTCTTTGGGAGGCGCCAAGTAGAGGAAGAGTTCTTCTCCGGTATTGGGGTGACCAATAGTGGTGGAAGACATGTATTCCTTCAAACTCTCGAGCTCGGTCGCATTCTTCGTCCCACTCGAACTTAGTTTTTAATAGTGAAAGAATGGGCCTTAATCTGTCGAAGACGGTGATGAATCGGTTAAAGTGCTCTTGCCATGCGGTGAGATCTTTGCACTTCCTTCCTTGAGTTAGGCCTCTCCAACTCTGAATTGCTTTGATTTGGGAGTGCGCCTCAATACCGGTTGGTCACCGAAACCCGAAACTTGCGGACCCTACTTGAATCGCACTTAGAAGCGTTAAAAGCGACTTGTGTTTCTTCAGGATCTGGAACATCTCATCTAGGTCCTTTAGATGGTCATCCGCATCCTTGCTTTTGACCACCATGTCATCGATGTAAGCCTCCATTGTTCCGCCTAACAATGGCTCGAACATCTTTGTGACCATTCTTTGGAATGTCGCCCCTGCGTTCTTTAGGCCAAAGGGCATGACCTTGTAGCAGTATAGTCCTCTTGGAGTGGTGAAGGATGTTACTTCCTGATCCGGTTCGTGCATGGCTATCTGATGGTAGCCCCTGTATGCGTCCAAAAAGCTAAGCCGGTTGTGTCCTGCCGTCGAGTCCACCAATTGATCTATCCTTGGTAGAGGGAAGCTATCCTTTGGGCACGCCTTATTGACCATTTTGTAGTCGGCCTTGAACCGCCACTTGCCATTCTTCTTTGGTACTAGCGGTGTTGGAGATCCATTTCGGTAGTGCACCTCTCGATTGCCCTGCTTCGATGGGTTTCGTACTTCTTCGCCACTATTTGGCGTGGTGGAGTGCCGATCTGTGGTCGTTGAATGATCGATCTGGTGGAAGGGTGGACATTGAGCTGGTGGCAGATGAAGTTGGGATCGATGCCTGGCATGTCGTATGGGGTCCAGGCGAACACTTTGATGTTGGAGGTCAGAACTCCAAGACTTCCAATCTCTCGATCTTGAACAACGGCGAGCCAAGTAAGAAGAACTTATCGGGTTCTTCTCATCTATCGACTTCCACCAAGTCCTCCTGCTTTCGACTAGCAGCTTTGCCAACATCGCGAATATTTCATTACTCTCTGGTTCTTCCACGAATGAACATATCCTTTGGCGGTAGCTGGTTTATTGTTACAAAACCTTTGCTTTGACATGATTTGATCCTCATAAACTTCTTCTATTACTCCGGTGTCGTTGGAAAACCTCATCACTTGGTGGTAGGAGGGCGCTCTTGGCGCATGGCATGCGACCATGTTACGCCCAAGATAAGGTTGTAGGTGGAGGGACCTTGGCACCGAACTCCACTTGCTTCGTCATGCTCCTGCCTTGTTGGAAGGATGATTTTGCTTGCCAGCCACTCGGCATAAATTGAATCAATCAAAGGGGATCTGGCGGGGGCTAAGTCTTTGTCTTGAAGCCGGTTCTTTGGAAGGTTTCATAGTACATGATTTCATGAACTACCTTGGTCAATCGAGAATCCGCAGCGTCAAAATCCTTGACTCGAAGAGTGGCGACCAAAGGCATCGTTGTGGGGGCAATAAATCCTTGCCAAGTCTCTATCGAAAAAGACATGACATTTGTGGCCTCTGTCTTCCCTTCTTAACAGCCGGTTGGGCACTTAGCACCTCTCTTAAGTGTTCAGCCTTTTTAATTGAACCTCTGAGCTCACATACACGCTCAGGTTCAAAGACTCCATGTATTACGTTAATAACGCCTTGAGGTGGGGCGTCGACTGGCATTCCATTGGGCATATTACAGTCTGAGGTGGTGTGCCCCTCCTTCTATGTATTTGTCCAGGTGGCCCGCTGCCACCAACTCTTCCAGATGCTGCCTTAATGGCGTGCAATTCTCAGTGCGGTGTCCCTTTTCTTTGTGGAAGGTGCATCTGGATCTGTCATCATAGTCCTTTTGGGCCTCGCCTAAGCTTGGCCATTGCCCATGAAGGCTCGTCTCGAATCTCACTAAGTATACGGTAGATCGACTTCTTGAATACGGTGGTTATGGCGGTACGGATTCGTAACCATCTGTTGTCCTGGTCCTCGCCATTGTCTCGCCTGCCTCGTCCGTTTCGGTTTTGGCGATCTACCGTATTGACCTTTGCTGAGGTCTTCTTCTCTGGTGTTGTAGTTCGCGCCGATTTTGCTTTAACGCAGCGCCATCCTCTTCCACGATGTCTTGGTGCACTCTCTCCATCGGGGCCTCCATGGTGGCGGTGGTGTCATGGTGATAGAGTCCCTTAGTCTATTCGACTAGAAGGCCTCTTTTGTATTAGCGATGGCGAGTTAGTTAGGCGATCCCCAATCTGGTTGAATGTCTCCCGATGGCATGTTGTATGACCTCGGGGTCTCCTTCTCGCCCATGTCGATGGAAGTAACTAGTCGATCTCCAGGGTTTTCTGTTTGTTACGAACCGCGTTACAAGCGCCTCCAAGTGCGACCCGAGGCTATCTTTGCCCTCTGGAAGTTTTTCAAACCAAGTCAAGCCTAGGTCATGAGGCTTGAAGGGAATAAGATATACATCAAGGCCTCGTTCATGGGTATCTGACCATAACTTTGGCGAAAGTGGCTCAAGTGTGGTAGGGTCCGTCTTCCCTCATCGTTGTAATTTGGATTGTAGGAAGCTTTGACGGAAGGGTCGTTCTCTATTCTTTGGGGACAAATGGTGGTCTGCGACCTGCATGCCTTGTCTGTTGGTTAAATATCTTGGGACCAGCGGTATTGGCATTCCAACCTCGGCCTTCCATGCGTCGAGGAATAACACTGTAAAGGCGAAACCTGTGTGGATCGCGCTCTGGCATCCTCCTTCCATCGTGCCTTCTCTTCGGCATGGATCGTGGGTCGGATGATCTGGGTAATTCCGTCTGTCTAGACCTTGTCGATCGTATGTGAGGCCAATAGGTGCTTCCCTCGATGTATGACCTCTCGGACCTCGTCCTCTCGGACCTAGAGTCTTGGGAGTCTGGAAGATCTGGATTACGTGTCGCCTATCCTTGGAACCCATTTCTCTGGTTGAGAGGGTGTAGAATTCCTACTGACCCTCGAGTGGCGAGGCGTTTTGTTGTTGCGCCCTCTCCTCGCCTTGTTTTTCCTTTCATCTGGCGTTTTAGAGACTCCATGTCTGCCGCCATTTCTGGATCAATTCGTCTTGTTCTCTGATCGATCCTCCAAAATTTGAGGATCAACTTCTGCGCCTTTATCTTTTACGGGCTTTGCGAGCAGAGAGGATGAGGGCTATTATTTCGCCTTGACCCCTCGCATCCCTCCTAGAGTTGTGTCTTTGTGGCTCAGATCCGCCATGGGGCGACCAAGGTAGGCCTTCGCCTTGCACCCCCATCTGGGTTTGTCGTCAACGGCGACTGAGTAACTCTTCATTGTTAGCCATTGATGTTCGAGAAAGCTTGATCAAGAGGTTGTTCTTATGCGTATTCCTGAGGCGTCGCCAATTATGCGGGAAAGAAATACACCTTCTCGTATAATCCTGTCGATCAAGTCTGCGCGTTCCTCTGCGTCGTCGTTCTACTACTGTAAACCAAGCGTGGTGGCCGGCGGTGTGCCGGAAACCTCTCCGATGCCTAAGTCAGCAAGCAAGACAAGAAGGCAAAAGCTCTATGTATTCAGGGAGCAAAAGTTGCATTACCTTTCCAAAGGTGATATTGGTGAGCTTATATAGGTTTTGCGTAGCACAATCTTGGTAGGACTCTTACTCCTCCATGTAGAGTCCTCCTAGGACTCATACTCCTGGAAGATAATGCTTATCCTCCAACACCCCCCTCACAGCTTAAACCAAGTGAGATGGTTTTAACATGGCCAAATTCAATATGATCGAAGTAACCACTAGTTAGGCCCTAACTTACCTCTCTCTTACCTCGGCTTTTATATACTAAGACCGAGCTAACCATAAGAGAGATGAGCCGAACTATATACCAGACCAAGGTCTCTCGGGGACTTAGCACGCCGGTTTCAATGTACTACGACCGAACTATGTAATGAAGACCGAACTCTATTATCCGCTCGCTTCCTTTCTCTGCCTCGGCCTTACATGCAAAGGCCGAGCTACCCACAGAGGAATCAAGCTGAGCTACCATTTACTCAGGTCCTAAAGTAAGCCCAATGTACCTCGGTTCTGAACAACATGACCGGGCTAAACCAAACAAAGCGCAACCGGACTAAACTCAACAACACTCGGTGGAAATCCTTTGCTTCGGACCGGACTATCACTTGTCCAGGGCCTCATCTTCTCAGCCTCTTCAATACGGACCATAGATCGGCCCACTACCCCAGCTCGGCCCAATTTAAACATAAATTACCCTCTCAACATGGCAACAATGATCTGAGTTGGGACTGCATTTCAAGCTCTGTTTCTTTTGTTTTCTTGCTTTTTCTTGCTCACCTTCTTGCTTTTCTTGCTTTGCTTATCTTGCTTATTGGCTTCTCACCAACTAGTCCAAGCTCCTCTTTATTGATGTATTTTGCCATACTTCGTATGTTTCATCAATAAAGATTTCAAAAAAAAAAAACAACACTTCATTACTACTAATTTATGCAACAACTTGAATTTTCTCTATTAGAAAGATGATTTTAGCTCAAACTCTAGTTGAAAAGTGGAATTTAACCTATTTCTCAAGCAACTTTCTGCAGTCATAAACCATTCTACCGGTCACACACATGGATGTAGGCCTCGATAGAATAGTTGGTGTCACTATTCCTTATATCCTTTAACCAAAATAAATTTGCAACATGAAATCATAGAACTTTAACTCTTCTTTCTTTGCTTTGGTTTTCTTCAATTTATGTGTATTTAGAAATTGTAGTAATTCTTTTTTTTTAAAATTTGACCAAAAATGTAAAAATATTATATTAAAGACCTCTTCTTTTTAGATATTGAGTTAAAATATTTTCATTTTTTTTTTTTTTTGGATATTTCAAACTTCAGGCCCCACCTAAAAAAACTTATATTGCTGCTCATATACCAATCTATGTGTCTTCCACCAAACATATTTTTGCATTTTCTATGTTCTCTTAGGTGTAGAACTGAAGTATACAATCGCACCCGTATTTTGGTTCTTACATAAAGCAAGCCATAACTTTTTTTGTTACGTACAGAGGCCAATAATAAAAAAAAAGAAATTTTTTTGTTTGTTTGTTTTATTAGAATATAATTTGCTTCTTTGAAATTTGAACCATTGTATTTGCAAATAAATTTTTTTTTTTTTTTTTTCAATAGAAATGTTGCAGAAAGAATGCCCTCTGTACCAGAAAATGTTTCTAATCATTTGCAAACCAAAATATTGCTGATTCTATTTAGGTTCACTATTTAGTACAAGTCAGCTCCCAATGAAAAGTGAATTAGTTATGTTTTTGTGACTCGTCAAGTTCTTGAAGACAAATCCTATTAACATTTACAAAGTGATTTATATCTTAATCTGTTTGACAATGATCTGAAATTCAATTTTCTTTAACATATTAGGTTGTGGATAAGGGTGGGATGACACCATCTCATGTTTATGATGAGTTCCCTTCTGGCATAGGAAGTTTTTGCAGATGCTTGCAACTTTGCATGAGAAAACATGGTAGTGAAGGCAGAGACACTCATGAAGGGATTTGAATACTTGAAAAAACATACCTTTTTCCATTAGAGGACGCAAAATACCAGAAATGAATGAGGAAACAGGAAAAAAAGAAAAGAAGAAAAGGAGGAAGTAGAGATGTGAGAAAATGTACAAAGTTGTTTTTAAATTTGTTCAAAATCTTGCCTTTGAGTAGTATTTTGTCTGATTGGTTTTTATAGTTAGCCCCAATACAAATGTCAAACCAGGGCTAAATTTCTTGAATTTTACCCTACCCATATTTTCTATCATTTTGTCTTGTAGGAGTATTGAAGTATGTGTGTCATTTTGGACCAAATTGAAACAAATTTAAAAATTAAAGAACTAATAACATATATAGCATTCTTTTCCATTCAACAACGGCATAGTAGGTTTTTTAATGTTTTTTTCACCTCTTATTTCGAACAAGTAAATTGTAAGTTAGAAAAGACTTGTATAAGTTCGCACATTGCTATAAATGGGTTAGCACATATTCTGGTTATGTGCAAAGAACAACACATTTGTCAGTCTCACAAGTAAATTATGAATCAGAAAAGACTCATGTAAGTTCTCTCCTCTGTCTTTAGTTTCCTCCTCACAAGTTAGATTTGATCTTTCCTTTTTTGTTTGTTTGTTTTCTCCGGTGGATTCATGTTGTGCTTCTTTCGTCACTTTCCTTGATAGGGGTTGGTATGTTAAGATTAATTGTTTGGGCGGTTGAAAGCGGTAAGGATATTCATGTTGATTTAGCTCCATGGATGTATGACATCTACTTCAGCTAAGTTATTTTAGCTTTGTAGCTTTACTATGGCAAACAATAGCTTCTTCTCTCAAGCTAACCTCCATACGGTTTTTTGCTTCATCTAGAATTCAATCAGCTAGCTCCTCTATTTACGAGATGTTTAGTCTTTTTCTATTCTACTAGTTGTAGCCTCTGTAGCTCTTGTGTTTTTCAAGTTTTGGTCTAGCTCTATTTTCTGATTTGTTTGTAATGTTTAATCTAGTATGGTCGTTAAACTCTTGTATTTTGTCTCTTTTATCAATGAAGTTCTTGAAATGGAATGGACTAATTGTGACATTCTTATGGTTTATTAACCATGTTGGTTATCTAACAATATTGTCAAGGGTTCTCACCAAGAAATTAGAAAATTTGGAAAATTTTATTTATAACACCATTCATGCATCTCATACCTACATGGAATCTGTAATTATTTTTACCCGTGAAATTCTGATTTATTCCAATAATTTGGCATTACATTGATATGGAGCGAGAGATCAACAATTGAGCGCACAAAAACATTGTCTCGGAACCCGAGGTGCGGTGAAATCATCGCCTTTGCTCTTCTCCATTGAAGTGGTTTTTCGGTCATCCTGCATGAGTCGTCACCCTTGCAGCGCCAAGTTTTGTGACATTCTTTCGCTTTCACCATGATCACCATCTTTTCATCTGTATAGATTTACAAATGTGAGAGAAAAATGGAAAGTCACATATAAAAGTGAGAACACAAATAAAGTGTGTTGAGTGAATTGTCTAGTAGTGGTGTAGGTCTGTGTATCCAACAGACTCTAAGCTTCTAGTGTGGTGTGAATGTTGGTAAAGTTGGTGTGTGCTTGTGTATGACATGAGTGCTTAATAGTGTGAGAACACAAATTGTGTATCAGTATTTATTTGTGCTATTGTGTACGGGTCTCTTGTGTATTGGTGGATTTGTTAATTAAAAAAAATTATTTGTTGATTCAAATTCAACAACAAACCACCAGTAAAGAATAAGCTAAACTCGTTCTCAAAAATGAATTAAAGATGAACAAGGTTTTTAAATTGAAATAAAAAGGCTTACTAGCAAGGGTTTGAATTTATTACAGTTGCAGCTAGCATCTAATTAAAATGCATGCATGTGTGTAGAGACCATCATGTTCATTATTATTGCCTGCTTAGTTAGCAAATGAGGATTTCTTTCTCTCTCTCTGTTATTTTTTATTTTTATTTTTATTTTTTCAATATGTAAGAGATTAACAAATATGAGAAATATTATATCATGCTGGACAATTAAAGTCCAACAATGCCTAAAAGTCACCCTAAGCAATAGCCCAACAACTACTCGAAGAAATATTCAATAACTATAACCCCCCTATTAACGGAGAAGAAATAGACACTCTCAAATGATATTAAACTCCTTTCCTTAAGAGTTGTACCCACAATTTCATACCACAAAATGATACTACACAACTATTAGGATAAAATGCACGTGCAACTAAAAGATTAAAAATTGAACAACACAAGTGGCGGATATGAAAATAAAATTGTTGAATAGAATTTCTTTTACCCAAATTATCCAAAGAAAAATCATTTTTGACTTTCTAAACAATTTCTTTGTCATCAGATTAATAGAAAGGTAAATTTATTAGCACAACTGTTTTAAATTTTAGAAACATTTTAAACACATCTCATTCTAATGGTTACCCCAACCATCCATTTAAAAAATTACTTGCATACCCATGGGTGTGCCCAAAACTAGTGTGGTTTAAGAATCTATTGCTCTAACATTCATTTTGCCCTTAATATTGAGAAAATAAAAGTAGAATTTAATAGTACCATTCATGTGATAATTATTTGCTTTTTAGAAAATTTCAATGAATAAAAAAGCTTTTGAGGTCTTGATTTGAGTTTTAACTCCACAGGCAGTGACGACCACAAGAAATATTGATGACCATTAGGTAATAACTTAACAACATTACATGTTCAAAAAGTAAATAGTATGGATAGAACCAAAATGTGTGTGATGACCCAACATTTTCAGCTTTGATGCAATATTTATTTTTTTTTTTTGAGAGCTGTTTTTTTTTTTTTTTTTTTGAAAATTCACATGAGTTGAGATTTAATGTTTATTATTGATTATTATATTTTTGATGTTTTTACAAATCACATGAGTTATATTTTTTTGACATTGATATTTGTTAGAGTGTAGCTATTTATATTTTGTTCTTCACAGATAAATATAATTCATCTGCAATATATTTACGCTGTGTTTGGTTGGAGGATTTGCAGAGGGATTTGGAAAGGGAAAGGAAAAAGTTAGGTGAAATGTAAATAAAATATACTTATATTTCACCTAGTTTCACACACCTTTTCCCTTTCCCTTTCCAAATCCCTCCCCAAATCCTCAACCAAACTCATTAGGATTTTAAGACATCATTTCTAAATGTACCCACATTGATGTGGCAAATAGTTGCACCTTTTTATTTTTAATAATAAAGTTTTGAGTTACTTTGTACACACCTCAATTAATTGTGAGAGTATAAAGTTAACGACGAAGTAAATTTCATGTAACACCTTGGGATGAGTGAAACTAATTTATTGATTTATTAAAAAATTAATAAATAATGTGCAATGATGCACATCATTGCACGTAAATTTAATAGTGATATTTAAAAGGTTTTATGAGTTTTCTTTTTGTTGGCCTAAATGAGTAAAATATTGATGGTTTATTGTTATTATTATTATTAAATAATGTAATTCTGGGCTTTTAACTTGAGCAATATTTTACTATCAAAGCTAGCAGTTTTTGATAGTCTATAAAAAATAAAGTAAAATTAGTGAAATATCTTCTTTTAATTTTTGGTAGTAGAAGATGTTTAATATATTTTTTCTTATTAGTTAAAATTTTTCAATATATATTATTAAAAAAAATTTAACTCGTCATAGAAAAATTTCAACTCATCACACATCACAAAGGAATTTAAATTTCTGTGACGAATTGAAATTTATCTATGAAGCTGAAATTTCATTGTAAATTTTCTCTTTAAAGAGTTAAAATTTCTCTATACCAAAATTTTGTTGTGCCGAAATTTCTCTGTAAAAATATTAAAGAAACCCAACTATTATGAAAATGTTGTATATCCTTTATTTTATAAAACTTTAATATCATGAACCTAAAACTAAAACTCCCAAAAATTCTAAAGCATATCACAAATGACGTAGGAATTTTATGTATTTATTTATGGAGAATAAAATATAGATAGCTATACTCAACAAATATCAATGTCAAAAACAATATAATTAGTTTCATTTGATTTTTTAAAAACACCAAAAATATAGCAACACATTAAATCTCAATTCATGTGAATTTATAAAATAAAATAAAGGAAAAAAAAAAAAAAAAAAACCATCAAAGTTGTATCGTTTTACCCGCACATCGTAGCGTGCTATACAACACAGGTACCCCTTATACGAAGGGGACATAAAAAGGAGAAAAGAAAGAGATAAATGAAAAATAAATACCAGAGATGAAGACTAGGAGAGCGAGCAGAAACCACAAGGCAAAAAGTTTTCCCATGTCTTTGGATAATTAAACAATTGGTTTTCTTGCTCTTTTTATAATCTCAAACAGTCATTTTTAATCCATTACAAAAAATAAAATAAATTATAATTGGGTGCAAAAATAACCATATGTGAGGTGGTCAACATATTGCAAACCATTTTAAAGTAAGTATTAGTTAGTAATGTACGGGAAAGAGATATACCTTCTCGTATAATCCTGTTGATCAAGTCTGCGTTCCTCCGTACGACGTCGTTCCACTACCTGAAAATACCAACGTGAGCTAGCCGGCGGGTGTGTGCCGGAAACCTCTCCGATGCCTAAGTCAGTAAGCAAGATGAACAGGCAAAAGCTCAATGTATTCAGGGAGCCAAAGTTGCATTACCTCTCCAAAGGTGATATTGGTGAGCTTATATAGATTTCGCGTGGCACAATCCTGGTAGGACTCTTATTCCTCCATGTGCAGAGTCCTCCTAGGATTACTCCTCCTTACGTAGAGTCCCCCTAGGACTCATACTCTTGGAAGATAATGCTTATCCTCCAACACCCTCCTCACTGCTTAAACCAAGTGAGATGGTTCTTCTCATGGCCGAACTACTTTCGGGACCGAGTAACAATTACTTGACCCTTATTTTACTCTCCTTACCTCGGCTTTCCCATACTAAGACCGAGCTATCCATAAGGAATTAAAACCGAGCTCTCTGCAAACCATAGCTTACTTGGTCTCTCATGCTACAACGAAGTAATCACCGAAGCCAAAACATTTGAGCTACTCCCCTCAGCAGGAGTAGAACCAAGTCCTCAAGGCAGGCTATTCACTGCAGTGCGTGACGGTCTATCTTCAAAGCTACCTCTCCAAGCAGAGTAACTTACACGGCCCTATCTGCGCAAACCTTTTTATTTCGGCCCTATGGCCCAACACCCAGCTCGGCCCACTTGTATATAAATTACCCTCTCAATTGCCCCTTAATTCCATCTGCAAAGCATGATTGGGATTACTCGCTTACAAACCGAACTAAGATTTTTTGCTTGTCGTGAGCTACAATCATCGACTACTCGGCGGGCGAAAACCTTCTTATTTGCTCTAGCGAGCTAAGTTTAAGCCGAACCAAAAGCGTCCGGTCAAAACGTCTCTTGATCTGTGGCCCAATCGATTGTCCTTCCATCGACCGTGGCGGACCCCGTGGCTAGCTCAATTTATGCGCCACCCTCGTGCCGTAACTTTTGAGCAGTTCAGCCTTTTTTGCATTTACACCAAAAGAACCCTTCATTTTGAATCACACTATTCTCTATTCATCTCTTCTCTTTCTCCTGTGTTCTTCTGTTCTTCACTGCTCTGAGCTCGTGCCTTTCTTTGTGTTTGAAGCTTCCACCCTCTTTTCATTCTCTTCATTTGGTAAGTAACTTCAATCCGTTCCCCTTGTTTTTGCTTTCCTTTCTGCATTTTACTCATTTATCTGTAGTTCATTTCTTGTTTTTGCAAAATACTTCTCTCATGCTTAGTTTCTGAAAAAACTTCACAAAAGCCCTTAGAATATCATGATGCAGCCTGTAAAACTAGGTTTAGATCTGGAATCACGTCGCAACCGGACTAGTATACTGTTGTTGTTATATATAGGCAAACTGGAACCGAACCAACACTTGTGCACATCACAATAGTTTTAATAGGTTTCCATTTGATATACCTTAGCCGAAACAAAAACACACTCGAACCTGAAATTTCGACCTTGACGAGCTAAGCCCTAGGGGCTAAGCGACTTCTGAGTCCTAAACCGAACTCATATAAGCTGCCCTTGAGGCCTAACAGTAAGAAAATTCTCACTGAAACCGAGATAACAAAAATACTCTATGAACCAGGAGTAACGAGCACTTATCGAACGATGTAGATACCAAAGTACTGTTGGTAGAAATAAGACTAGTCTTTTCTTACTTTGTCTTTGTAGCACGGTCTATGATCGATCTTAACAACTGTTTTCTCACTTTGCGGACTTAGGTTGCAGGCACTTCCTGCGCCAGTAGAAGCTACGAGCACACTTTTCCAACCGATATAACTTATTTTAACTTATACAATAAAATGGAAATATAGATTCCTTGTAGAAACCCCGGTGGTTTGGCGAATTCGAAAGGACCACCATATACCAAGCGGCGTACACCTAACCTGGCGGCGAGATGTCGACCCATGGAATAACGAGGCTTTGTCCTTTACCATTCAATCCATAGTAGAGGCGGACTACGATTCCCGATCCGACCTTTAATCTGTGAATACCTTAGGCAAACGGACTTTGCCCAACCCAACTCTCCACCAACACCTATCGCATAATAATGGGCATAGGCGCCCTAAACCGGAAACAGTGCGAACCTCGGTTTAGCGAACTATTACCGATATTCAATAGGATCTAAAAATGAATTTGGTGCTATTACGAGAATCCGCGAGGTCGAGAAAAAAATAAACACACACACGGACAAAGACCTAAATGATAGCGATTTCTTTTGGGTCTCTGGAAACTTTGAAGACTTTGAGGCTCAAATTCTGGCGAAGAATAAAGCGGAAAATGGGACAACCGGTATCGTGCTTGATGCGCCTTTATCACTTTTCTTTTATTTCGGTGATTTGCTTTCTGAACCGAACTAACGATTGTTTTCCTTTTGATTTAGCTTATCTTCACTCGATTAACTACCCAAACCTCGATCTTTTCGCACCGCACTAAGAATAAGGGAGAGAAGTTGGGCCAAACTCCTTGATTTGAACCGACCTACCGCTATTAGGTCGTAGAAAAGCAAGGGTGACAGACTTCCTCATGAAGACCCACGAGAACCGGACCCAACTTTGCGAGATAAACTTAGTGCAGCTCCACGGTAGAACAAGAGATGGCGAAGAAGAACAAATTGAAAGCCATGCTCACCTCAACCACGGGGCGAAGTGCCTCCAACTCATCAACCACCGGCCCGTGGTAGCTCTTCCCTCCAGCCATCATCCTCCTCAGCTAAGCGGCGCGGAATTTCTGAGGCGGCGGCGTTTGGTTGATGAGTTGACCCGATCCTTCCACCGAGCCCGAACTCAACCTTCAAGGAATCATCGGCCAATTTGCGCCCGAACAAGAAATGGGCTCCACCGCCGTCTTCAACAAGCAAGAGATATCGGCGAAGATGACTCCGTTGTGGTGACAAGGATCACCTTGGCCTTCAACGGCGAGGGTGTTTGTCTTCCCAAAGACATGGAGCACCACGATGTAGCTAAATCTGAAGTGAAGGCCATCCGGTCGTCCACCAAGTCAATGATTTTGGTAAGCAGTACTGTTTTTTCTTTTATCAGACTAATTTCTTCCAACTCTTAGCTCGGCTGACAGGGAACTCTTCTTTTGCAGGCCATTCAGAAGAACACTATTGCTCACAAGCAAATAATGGAACCACCAAAAACAACAAGGTGGGCAATAAGGGGCCTTGAAACCGGTCGGTAGTCTTGTCTAAGCAAAGGTCGGCGAAGTAGAGGCCGAGTAGCTTTGCTGAAATTTGGTCACCTCGGTGAGGTGACAAGCAGCAATGCGCGTGAAGGTGAAAGACAAATATTTATGGGAGATGGCGGGCTTGAAAATAAGAAGAATGCGAAATATTGGAGTTGGAGAAAAAGGTTGAAAATGCCTCCAAGGAAGGCTTTAAAAGCGGTGGCTACTCTCTACAATGTGCGGCGAAGAATTTGTTCTTCAAGTCTTTGGAGGGTGCTGGAGAAGATCGGTTGTGGACTGGCAAGGGTCTACAATCCTCCAAAGCATTTTATTACGGCCTCGTGAAAGATTATCTTGATGAACTCGAAGCAATTTCTCGGCTCATCGAGATGGCGATGATGATGATGAAGAAGCAAGCGAGACTCGGCTAACCAAGATCAAGCCGGTGACCCATCGGCTCGGTTGGAAGCGGCGATTGAGAATGCGACGGAATTCCCAACAAGAGGCTCTCTAGCTGCGAATCTGGGATGCGTCTTGACTCTGGGGCCGATCTGGATGCCGAGATAGATGATCTCTTTGATTGAACTCTTTTTTTTTTTTTTTTTGCCTCAAATTACATGGCAAGACTCTGACCCTTTGCACTTGTACTTTGCTCAGGAATTTGAATGAAAAAATCTTTCCACCAAGTCTTGCTTCGGTTGTGTATGTATGCCTGTACTTGTAATGAATTTATTTACTATAACTCACTAGCCAACCACTCTTCAGCCGATATAACTTACTTCGGCTGAAGAGTTCAAAGATGATTTAATCCGACCAACCACTCTTGACCATGTAACTTACTTAATTTGAAAATGCTGAAGATAGTTTAATCGACCAACCACTCTTGACCATATAACTTACTTGGTTGAAGAGTAAAAGTTAGTTTAATCCGACCAACCACTCTTGACCATGTAACTTACTTGGTGAAGAGTACAAAGATAGTTTAATCGACCAACCACTCTTGACCATATAACTTACTTGGTGAAGAGTACAAGAGTTGGTTTAATCAACCAACCACTCTTGACCATGTAACTTACTTGGTGAAAAGTAAAGAGATGGTTTAATCGATAACCACTCTTCATCCATGTAACTTACTTAATTTGAAGAGTACAAAGAGTTGGTTTAATCGATAACCACTCTTTACCATACACTTACCTCATTTGAAGAGTACCAAGTGTTGGTTTAATCCAGCCAACCTCTAGGTTAGTTTTAATCCAGCCAACCTAGAATACAGAGTTTGGTTATTCCGGCCAAACGTCCTGCAGCCTGGATCCTTATCCTGGGCTTAGGAGGGGTCATAGTTGGTTTAATCCGGCCAACTATGTTTACAATGCTACTAACTTACAAAAGTTACTTTCTACTAAAAACAAATATGCTGAAAAAGAATTGATTTGTTTTATTGATGAAGTGAAAACTTACATATACTTAGAGAGAAAAAAGAAAAAGCTAAAAGTAAAATAACTTAAGATTGGCAGTGTTCCATGGCCTAGGAATTGCTTTGCCGTCCTTATCTTCCAAGTGGTATGCTCCTTTGCCTGCTAATCCGACCACTTTGTAAGGACCTTCCCAGTTAGGCCCTAACTTGCCATCTCCTGGGACCAATGTGTTTCCCATCACCTTGCGAAGTACCCAATCGCCGATCTAAATTGTCTTGGATGTACTGTATTGTTGTATTTCCTGGACAATTCCTGCTGGTAGGAGGCGATGTGAACTAATGCCTTTTCTCTTCTTTCTTCTGCCAAGTCAAGTTCTAACGCAATGGCTTCCCCATTCAGGTCTGGATCAAAATTTTCGCTCCGAATTGTAGGAAGGCCTACTTCTAATGGGATGACCGCTTCCATGCCATATGCTAAGGAGAATGGTGTTTCTCCTGTTGATCGTCGAGGTGTGGTGCGGTAAGCCCATAAAACATGAGGACTCTTACGCCACTTGACTTTGACTTTTTCCAACCTTTTCTTCAATCAGTCCAAGACTACCTTGTTTGGCGCCTCTGCTGACCATTTGCTTGGGGATATGCGGTGTGGGTTGTAGAACTCTATCTTGTACTCTTCACAAAAGCTTGAAAATTCTGCCATCAAAGCGGGTCTTGGTTATGCGAAATCGTGCTTTTGGTATGCCATGAGTAATGATGTTACGCGGACAAACTTCTTCACATCTTTTTCCTTGATTGGCCTTAAGGCTTGCTTCCACCACTTTGTGAAGTAGTCTGTTGCAAGAAAGAACTTCTGTTACTGGTCTTTGTTGGGAGTGGTCCCACTATGTCTAAGCCCACATTGCGAAAGGCCATGGACTAGTGAGAGGTAGGAGTTCTCTGGCGAGGTTGATGTATTTGATGTGCAAACTTGACACTTTTAGCATTTTTGACATACTTCTCGAATCCGCTTGCATGTATGGCCACCAATACCCTTGTGAAATAGCTCGGTATGCCAATGATCTTCCTCCTTGATGGTGCCACAAACCCCTTCGTGTATTTCAATGCAGAATGCTTCCACCTTCTTTGGGGTGAACACACTTTAAGTAAGGTCTGAAGCGACTTCTTGTATAATGCTAAGGATGGAAGAGCCAAAATCGTTGCGACTTTGCTCTTATTACATTGGCTTCTTTCTTTTCTTACGGTAAAGTGCGTCTTTCAAGAAACGGTATGATGGGATCCATCGAAGGACCTAACTCCGCACAACATACCTCTTGACCTCGGGTCTTCAATACTTGATGCAGGCGGATAGTCGATCAATAGAGGATGTGGGATGGAGGTATCTGCCATTGAGAAGCACGCTAGTTAAATGCTCTACTATTCTCCTCCACCTTAATCTGTTCTATCCTCACCACGTCGAACTTCTTGATCTCGGTTACGACTAGCTCTTGGTACTTAGCCATTACGTCGTCCTTTGCTTCGTAGTCGCGGAAATTTGATTCACCACTAGCGTGAGTCACTTTGTAGACCATGAGTTAACGGTGGCCTTCATGTGAGCCGTGACAAGAAAGCGCTTCGTACTCCGCTTCATTGTTTGATCTTTGGGAAGCCAAGGTTGATCGCTGTTCCACTACTAGGCCGTCGGAGAGATGAGGACTATGCCAAGTCTGCTCCATGTCGGTTGGATGCCCGTCCACAAAAGCTTCCACATCTCCAACGAACAACTTCCAACAAGTGGAGGGTCGGACGATGCCTTGGGGTCTTCCATGCGGTGTCTTCTTGAGTCCATAATTGCGATCGCCCTTGTCTTCTGATGGGCCCAAGTCATTAGTCACTAGTGAATTTTGACTTGGTGTAGTAAGGTTGGCTTCCTCCTCGCCCTCTCTACTCTAGTCTGCCTTGAGTTCTGACTGAGTAGCCTGTACTAGGGGTTGCGCTATTCCTGCGTCAATCTCCATCCCTAGTTTGGTTGTCTCAGTCAGATCGATTGGGCAGACTTGGTGGTTTCCAGGAGTGAACTCTGCGATGAAGTCTGCCAAAGATTGGGCCTTTACTGCGGTTCTGGGTTGGAACTTCACATCATATTGTCCCAACTCCACTGCCCACTTCAAAATCCGCCCAGAAAAGTTTGCCCTCTCAAACAAAGCTTTCAGGGGAAAGGCTGTGAGGACGACAATGGTGTGGGCGTGAAAGTAGTGCGCCAATTTCCTGGAGGCCATCATTAAGGCCAGCGCTAGCTTCTCTAGAGGTAAATACCTTGTTTCGGCTCCCAGCAATGTCTTGCTGACATAGAAGATAGGTAGATGTTGGATTCCATCTGCGAACCAACCACCGCACTTCTGCGTCTTTGAGAGACTGCCAGTAGAGAAGAGTTCTTCTCCGGTATTGGAGTGACCCGGTAATGGTGGAGAAGACATGTATGCCTTCAAACTCTCGAGCTCGGTCGCATTCTTCGTCCCTCAAACTTAGCTTTTAATGGTGAAAGAATGGGCCTTAATCTGCGAAGACCGGTGATGAATCGGTTAAGTCTTTGCCGCCATCTTGGGTGAGATCTTTGCACTTCTTTCCTTTGAGTTAGGCCTCTCTAACTCTGAATTGCTGATTTGGGAGTGCGCCTCGATACCCGATTGGTCACCGAACCCGAAACTTGCGGACCCTACACGAATCGCACTTAGAAGCGTTAAAGCGCGGTTGTGTTGCCGGGATCTGGAACATTTCATTTAGGTCCTTTAGATGGTCATCCGCATCCTTGCTTTTGACCACCATGTAAATCGATGTAAGCCTCCATTGTTCGGCCTAACAATGGCTCAGACATCTTAGTAACCATTCTCTGAAACGTCGCCCCTGGGTTCTTTAGGCCAAATGGCATGACCTTGTAACAATATAGTCCTCTTGGAGTGGTGAAGGATGTTACTTCCTGATCTGGTTGGTGCATGGCTATCTGATGGTAGCCTCTGTATGCGTCAAGGAAGCTAAGCTTCTTTGTGCCTATTTGTTAGGTCCCCAATTGATCTATCCTTGGCGAGAAGCGTCCTTTAGGCGCGCTTTGTTGACCGTCTTGTAGTCGGCCTTGAGCCGCGCCACTTGCCATTCTTCTTTGGCACTTCTGACGGTGTTGGAGATCCATCTTGGGTAATGGGCCTCTCTGATTGCCCCTGCTTCTAACAAGTTACCCACCTCTTCTGCCACTATCTCGGCGTGGTGGAGTGCCGATCTGCGTGTGCGTTGAATGGCCGGTCTAGCAGAAGGGTGGACATTGAGTTGATGGCGAGATGAAGTTGGGATCAATACGGCATGTCGTATGGGGTCGAGCGAACACTTGATGTTGGAGGTCAAAAATTCCAAGACTTCAATCTCTCGGTCTTTGGACAACGGCGATCCAAGTAAGAAGAACTTTTCGGGTTCTTCTCATCTATTCGACTTCTACCAAGTCCTCCTGCTTTTGATCGGCCGCTTTGCCAACATCCATGAATAGTTCATTACTCTCCGGTTCTTCAGCGAATGAACATATCCTTTGGCGGTATGTTGCCATTCGTTCTTGACAAGCTTTGCTTGGACATAATCTGGTCTCCATATACTTCTTCAATTACTCGGTATCGTTGGGAAACGCATCACTTGGTGGTAGGAGGATGCCACCGGCGCATGGCGTCTTGACCATGTTACGCCTAAGATGATGTTGTAGGTGGAGGGACCTTGTACCGAACTCCACTTGCTTCGTCACACTTCCATACTGTTGGAAGGATGATTTTCTTGCCGGTAGCCACTCAGGGATAAATTGAATCAATCAAAGGGGATATGGCGGGGGCTAAGTCCTTGTCTTGCGGCTTGAGTTGCTTGAAAGTTTCATAGTACATGATTTCACACGAAGCGCCTTGGTCAATCGAGAATCCGGCAGCGTCAAAATCCTTGACTCGGAGAGTGGCGACCAAAAGGCATCATTGTGTGGGCAATATATTACATCCAAGTCTTTATCCGAAAAGGACATGATGTTTGTGGCTTGTCCTCCCTTTTTGGCGGCGGTTGGGCACTTAGCACCTCTCTCAAGTGCTCTGCCTTTTGATTGAACCTTTGAGCTCGCATACTCGCTCTGGTTCAAAGACTCCATGGATCACGTTGATGATGCCTTGTGGCGGGCGTCGTCGGCATCCGTTGGGTTTGTTGTGATCTTGGAAATTTGCTGCGCCCTCCTCTATGTATTTATCCGGTGGCTGCCGCCACCAATTCTTCGAGATGTTGCCTCAGCGGCGTGCGGTTCTCGATTCGGTGCCCTTTTCCTTGTGGAAGGTGCATCTGGATCTGTCATCATAGTCCTTACAGGCCTCGCCTAACTTGGCGAGCCACTTGGCCGAAAAACTCGTCTCGAATCTCACTAAGTATCTGATAGATCGGTTTCTTGAACACCGTGGTTATGGCGATTCGGACTCTCAACCATCTCTTGTCTGGTCTTCATCATTGTCTACTTTGCCCGTCCGTTTTGGTTTGGCGACCTACCGTATTGACCTTTCTTTGAGGTCTTCTTTTACAGTGTCATGGTCGCGCCCGGTCTTTGCTTTAACACAGCGCCATCCTCTTCTACTGATGTCTTTGATGCACTCTCTCCATCGAGCTTCCATGGTGAGGTGGTGTCATGGTGATAGAGTCCCTCGATCTGTTCCCATTGGAAGGCCTCTTTTGTCTTGTGCAATGGCGAGGTTGGTTAGGCGATCCCAATCTGGTTGAATGTCTCCCGATGCTTGTTGTTGTATGACCTCGAGTCTCCTTATCGCCCATGTCGATGGAAGTAGGTGATCGATCTCCACGGGTCTTTGTGTCCGTCCTAAACCGCGTTACAAACGCCTCTACCAATTGCGCCCAGGAGGCTATGCTGCCCTCTGGAAGCTTCTCAAACCAAGTCAAGCCTAGGTCGCCGAGGCTTGAAGGGAATAGGATACACATCAACGCCTCATTCATGGGTATCTGACCATAACTTTGGCGAAAGTGGCTCAAGTGGGTGTAAGGTCGTCTTTCCTTCATATGTCGTGAATTTGGGTTGTAGGAAGCTTTGACGGAAGCGCGTTCTCAATCTCTGGGGCGAATGGTGAGGTCTGCGGCCTTGCCAATGCCTTATCCATTGGTTCGTATGCCAAGTCGGCCTTGGCATTCCAACCTCGGCGCTTCCATGCGTCAGGAATATCGGCGCAAGCGGGAACCTGTGGGGATCGCATACTGGCGTCCTCCTTCCATCGCGCCTTTTCTTCCAACATGGACCTTAGGTCGGACGACCTAGGTAATTCCGTCTGTCTGGACCTCGTATGATGCGTATGTGAGGGCCAATAGGTACTCCCTCGATGTATGACCTCTCGGGCCTCGTCCTCTCGGACTTGGGTGGCGAGTCTGGAAGATCTGGATCGCGTTTAAATGCGTCACGAGGCTTCTGTCCTCTGGTTGAGAGGGTGTAGAATTCCTACCACGACCTTCTGAGTGGCGAGGGGGCGTCTTCTTGTTGCGCCCCTCTCCTATCGCCACTTCTTTTCCTTTTATCTGGCGCTTTAGAGACTCCATGTCGCCGCCATCTTACGGATCGATTCGTCTTGCTCTCTGTGCGATCCTCCGAATTTGAGATCAACTCTGCGCCTTTGTCTTTACGGGCTTTGCGAGCGAGAGGGATGAAATTTGCTATTCCTCCTTCGTCCCTCGCATCCCTCACGGAATTACGCCTTTGTGGTTCGGGTTACGCCATGGGAGGACCAAAGGTAGGCCTTGGCCTTGCACCTCCTTGCAGGTTTGTCCGTCAATGGCGGTGAGGCGGTTCTTCGTTGTTACGCCATTGATGTTTGAAAAAACTTGATCAAGAGGTTGTTCTGTCACCTTTTTCCCCTGAGCGGCGCCAATTATGCGGGAAAGAGATATACCTTCTCGTATAATCCTGTTGATCAAATCTGCGTTCCTCCGTCTGACGTCGTTCCACTACGAAAATACCAGCGTGAGCTAGCGGCCGTGGTGTGTGCGAAACCTCTCCGATGCCTAAGTCGATAAGCAAGATGAGCAGGCAAAAGCTCAATGTATTGGGGCAAAAGTTGCATTACCTCTCCAAAGGTGATATTGGTGAGCTTATATAGATTTCGCGTGGCACAATCCTGGTAGGACTCTTATTCCTCCATGTGCAGAGTCCTCCTAGGATTATTCCTTCTTACGTAGAGTCCCCCTAGGACTTATACTCTTGGAAGATAATGTTTATCCTCCAACACCCTCCTCACTGCTTAAACCAAGTGAGATGGTTCTTCTCATGGCCGAACTACTTTCAGGACCGAAGTAACAATTACTTCGGCCCTTAATTTACTCTCCCTTACCTCGGCTTTCCCATACTAAGACCGAGCTACCCGTAAGGGAATTAAAACCGAGCTCTCTGCAAACCATAGCTTACTTCGGTCTCTCACATGCTACAACCGAAGTAATCACCGAAGACCGAAACATTTGAGCTATTCCACTCAACCGGAGTAGAACCAAGTCCTCCGAAGACCGGGCTATTCACCACGGCTGCGTGACCGGTCTATCTTCAAAGCTACCTCTCCAAACCGGAATAACTTACACGGCCCTATCTGCGCAAACCTTTTTATTTCGGCCCTATGGCCCAACACCCAGCTCGGCCCACTTGTATATAAATTACCCTCTCAAGTAGTAAATTTGTTCTCACAAAAATCTCAATTATTCATCAGTATGGGATTTACGGGGTCTTAAAATAATGAACAGCTGAGATTAATTTATGATATAGTCACGGTAATTTTTGTGCGATACAAAATAATTGCTCTTAAAAAAAAATATTCTATATCTCATGGGACATTGTCACAAATCAGCCTCAACTATTTATTGGTGTGAGATCAACTCAATCCCACGTTAATGCCTTTAGTGCATTGAATAATCAACCGTGCCTTATACCTCCGGTGAAGTGCACTTGATGAAGGTAGCGCCTTTACTGCCAACTCAAAAAAAAATAAATAAATAAATAAATAATTTTTTCATCCAATCACGGGCCTCCACCTCACTGGGAGTCGACCCAGTGGGGATAAACAGCATTTTTCATTGAATAATTGCTCCCAAAGAAAAATTATTCCATACCCACGAACTATGTCACAAATCAACATGAAACATTTATTGATGTGGGCCCACATGAATCACATAACAAATCAAGGCAGTCAAAATTTTAAAAATCTTAGGCACATAATCCAACGCAGTCAAATTTTTAATAATCTTTATTGTGGATTTGGGTAAGTAAACTTTATTATTTGATTAAGTTGTTATTATATTTTTATAAATTTTATAATTTAACTTACTAACTACGTAACATTCTATCATATGATCCAAAAAAACACAAGTGACATTTTTATAAATTTTGTTGACGATTGCTTTTGCCACTTGTTATCAAATTTAAATAGGTAATTATATTTTACACCTCTATATTTTGCATCAAATTTCACTTTGACCCTTATACAAAAAATCATGACAGTTAATCCATTGCACTTCTGGTCAAATCCTACTTTAATCTCTGCACATGAAATTGTGACATTCAACCTCTGTACTTTTAGCCAAATCTCAGTTTAATCCTTATACAGGTGTCAATGTTCCCTTTCTAGGATAAATTACACTTTGCAACCTTATACTTTATATCAAATCCTACTTTGGTCCCTACGCATCAAATTGTGACACTTAACCCCTTGCACTTTTGGTCAAGTGTCACTTTGACCTTTTTGTTAGCCTCATTGTTAACAGAGGTTAGTCACATGAAAAATATGTAAGGATAAATTACACTTTGCACTCCTGCACTTTACATAAAATCTAACAATGCCTAAAAGTCACCCTAAGCAATAGCCCTTTTATTTTTATTTTTTCAATAGGTAGGAGATTAATAAATATGAGAAATATTACATCATGCTGGATAATTAAAGTCCAACAATGCCTAAAAGTCACCCTAAGGAATAGCCCAACAACTACTCGAAGAAATATTCAATAACTATAACTCCGCTATTAACGGAGAAGAAATAGACACTCTCAAATGATATTAAACTCCTTTCCTTAAGAGTTGTACCCACAATTTCATACTACAAAATGATACTACACAACTATTAAGATTAAAAGCACCTGCAACTAAAAGAATAAAAATTGAACAACACAAGTGGTGCAGATATGAAAATAAAATTGTTGAATAAATTTCTTTTACCCAAATTATCCAAAGAAAAAATGATGTTTGACTTTCTAGGCGATTTCTTTGTCACCAGATTACTAGGAAGGTAACTGTCTTAGCACAACTGTTTTAAATTTAAGAGACATTTTAAACACATCTCATTCTAATGGTTACTCCAACCATCCAATTAAAAAATTACTTGCATACCCATGGGTGTGCCCAAAAACTAATTAATGGTTTAAGAATCTATTGCTCTAACATTCATTTTGCCCTTAATATTGAGAAAATAAAAGTAGAATTTAATAGTACCATTCATGTGATAATTATTTGCTTTTTAGAAAATTTCAATGAATAAAAAGCTTTTGAGGTCTTGATTTGAGTTTTAACTCCCCAGGCAGTGACGACCCCAAGAAATATTGATGACCATTAGGTAATAACTTAACAACATTACATGTTCAAAAGTAAATAGTATGGATAGAACCAAAAATGTGTGTGATGACCCAACGTTTTCAGCTTTGATGCAATATTTATTTTTATTTTTTTGAGAGCTGTTTTTTTATTTTTGAAAATTCACATGAGTTGAGATTTAATGTTTATTATTGATTATTATATTTTTGATGTTTTACAAATCAAATGAGTTATATTTTTTTGACATTGATATTTGTTAGAGTGTAGCTACTTATATTTTGTTATTCATAGATAAATATAATTCATTTGCAATATATTTAGTGTTTTTAAGACATCATTTCTAAATGTACCCATATTGATGTGGCAAATAGTTGCACCTTTTTATTTTTTAATAATCAAGTTCTGAGTTAGTTTGTACACACCTCAATTAATCATGAGAGAACAAAGTTAACGACTAAGTAAATTTCATGTAACACCTTGGGATGAGTGAAACTAATTTATTGATTTATTAAAAAATCAATAAATAATGTGCAATGATGCACATTATTGCACGTAAACTTAATAGTGATATTTAAAAGGTTTGAGTTTTCTTTTTGTTGGCCTAAATGAGTAAAATATTGATGGTTTATTATTATTATTATTATTATTATTATTATTAAATAATGTAGTTCTGGGCTTTGAACTTGAACAATATTTTACTAAAGTCAAAGCTAGCAGTTTTTGAGAGTCTATAAAAAATAAAGTAAAATTAGTGAAATATCTTCTTTTAATATTTGGTAGCAGGAGACATTTAATATTTTTTTTTATTAATTAAGATTTTTTAATATATATTATTAAAAAAAATTAAGTTCGTCATAGAAAAATTTTAACTCATCACAGAGGAATTTAAATTTCTCTGTGACGAATTGAAATTTATCTGTGAAGCTGAAATTTCATTGTAAATTTTCTCTTTGAAGAGTTGAAATTTCTCTATACCAAAATTTTGTTGTGCCGAAATTTCTCTGTAAAAATGTTAAAGAAACCCAACTATTATGAAAATATTGTATGTTCTTTATTTTATAAAATTTTAATATCAAGAACCTAAAACTAAAACACCCAAAAATTCTAAAGTATATCACAAATGACTTAGGAATTTTGTGTATTTATTTATGGAGAATAAAATATATATAGCTATACTCAACAAATATTAATGTCAAAAACAATATAATTAGCTTCATTTGATTTTTTAAAAACACCAAAAATATAGAAACACATTAAATCTCAATTCATGTGAATTTATAAAATAAAATAAAGGAGAGAAAAAAAAAAAAAAAGAAAAAAAAAGAAAAGCCATCAAAGTTGTATCGTTTTACCCGCACATCGTAACTTGCTATACAACACAGGTACCCCTTATACGAAGGGGACATCAAAAGGAGAAAAGAAAGAGATAAATGAAAAATAAATACCAGAGATGAAGACTAGGAGAGGCAGAAAGCACAAGGCAAAAAGTTTTCCCATGTTTTTGGATAATTAAACAATTGGTTTCTTGCTCTTTTATAGTCTCAAAGAGTCATTACAACCCATTACAAAAAAAAAAAAAAAAAAGAGTAATTATAATTGGGTGCAAAAATTACCATATGTGAGGTGGTCAACATATTGTAAACCATTTTAAAGTAAGTATTAATTAGTAGTAAATTTGTTCTCACAAAAATCTCAATTATTCATTAGTATGGGATTCATGAGGTCTTACACTAATGAACGGCTGAGATTAATTTATGATACAATAATCTTTGGAGCTCTAAAACAAAGCGCTAAAATAGCTCTAATTTGTCTTTTCTTTACTTTTTTTTGTCTTTACTTCACTATTTTTTTTTTTTTTTAATGGGTGACAGCTCATTAGAGCTGTCCTTTCCCATTTCTAATTAGAGCTCGAGGCATTTTCGCTTTATGATATAGCCACGTCAATTTCTGTGGGATACAAAATAATTGCTCTTAGCATTGTCACAAATCAACCTCAACCATTTATTGGTGTGAGATCCACTGAATCCCACGTCAATGCCTTTAGTGCATTGAATAATTGCTCTCAAAGAAAAATTATTCCATACCCATGAACTATGTCACAAATCAACCTTAACCATTTATTGATGTGGGCCCACATGAATCCCAGAACAAATCAAGGCAGTCAAAATTTCAAAAATCTTAGGCATATAATCCAACATAGTCAAAATTTCAATAATCTTTATTGTGGATTTGGGTAAGTAAACTTTATTATTTGATTAAGTTGTTATTATATTTTTATAAATTTTGTAATTTAACTTACTAACTACGTAACATCCAATTGTATGATAAAAAAAAAAAAAAAACAAGTGACATTTTTATAAATTTTGTTGACGATTGCTTTTGCTACTTGTTATCAAATTTAAATGGGTAAATTATACTTTGCACCTTTGCACTTTGCACCAAATTTCACTTTGACCCTTATACATAAAATCATGACAGTTAATTCCCTGCACTTCTGATCAAATCCCACTTTAATCCCTGCACATGAAATTGTGACAGTCAACCCCTGTACTTTTAGTCAAATCTCACTTTAACCCTTATACAGGTGTCAATGTTCCCTTTCTAGGATAAATTACACTTTGCAACCTTACACTTTACATCAAATCTCACTTTTGCCCCTACGCATCAAATTGTGACACTTAACCCCTTGAACTTTTGGTCAAGTGTCACTTTGGCCCTTTTGTTAGCCTCATTGTTAACATAGGTTAGTCACATGAAAAACATGTAAGGATAAATTACACTTTGCACCCCTGCACTTTACATAAAATCTCATTTTAGTCACTATACATCAAAATTGTGACACTTAGCTCCCTAAAGGATAACCACATTAGCCTCACTATTATGAGAATGGCCAATGTGACACTTGACCAAAAGTGCGGAGGTTAAGTGTCACAATTTGATGTAAGAACTAAAATGAGATTTTGTGTAAAATCTAAGGTGCAAAGTGTAATTTACCCTCCCTTTCTGCTACTCAATTGTTTAAATCTTTAACATAATCTAATTATGTGATAAGAATGTGACTACGACATGAGGGTAAAAAAGGAAAATCATCTATATTTTCTACGAATACACACTTTATCTCAAAATTTATATCAAAACATGATTGATTGGCTAAAACAAAACACAGATTGTGAACAATTGAGAAAATGAATTAAGGTTTTGCATAAATTAGAATCACGGAACTCTGTTTTTCCACGATGTCGATTTTACGTCTATTCATCTTTTTTTTTTCTCTTTGATTTCTTTGTCGTATTTTTTTATATTTCAAAAGCTCTATTTTTTTTTTTACCTTTCCGTCTCAATTTTTACCATACAAATATATATATATATTGTATTATATAACTCCCATATGCTTATCACGTAGGACAAAGTGTATTAGTGGAAAACATGATAATTTTCCTCTCTTACTCTCATTTCGTAATTATATTTTTGTCACATAATTGGATTTTGTTAAAGATTTATAACAGAATAGGGACATTGATACTTGTGTAAGGACCAAAGTGAGATTTTAGTAAAAATGTAAGAGGTTGACTGTCATGATTTTATGTATAGAGACCAAAGTGAAATTTGACTAGAAGTATAGAGGGTTGACTGTTACGATTTCATGTGTAGAGGCCAAAGTGAGATTTGGTGCAAAGTGTAATTTACCCAATTTAAATTGGTTGTACATTTTGCATAGAAATGTGTGTTTTTAAAATTTTACAATTATTTTAAATTATAGGGTTAAATTCATTTTATTCCTTCATCGTTTGAAGCTAGAGCATTTTATCCCCTTATGGTTCAAATATAGTCAGAAAATCTTTAATGTGATTTTGGACTGAAGTGCTACCGTCAGTTTTTCTATCTAAATTAGCAAAAGGTATATCATGTATACAATATGTTAAAGTGAGTTCGATTTTTTTGAAAAAATTAATACAGTAAAAAGACAAATTTATTCTCAGTTTATCCAAACCTAAAATTAGATTAACACACTAAATAAACTAAAATAAATTAAAATAGATACAAAATATAAAATTAAATTAAATAAAAATAAATAATAATTAAGAATTGATCTAAAATGTAATTAAATTAAAGTTAGATTAAAAGTTAAAAATTACAATAAATGATTAAATATTTAGGATTAATTGTGATATAAAATATAATTTAATTAAAATTAAAAATAAAAGTTAAGAATTATAATAAATAATTAAGAATTTATAATTAATTTTTATTTAATTGAATTAATGTTAGATATTAAAAATTATGTGTATAAGAGAGAAAAAGAAAGAAAATAACAAAAAATGTATACAATTTGAGAGGGTAATTCTATTTACAAACTACTAATTCTCTCAAGTATACACACATAATAATTTTTAGAGTTCGAAAATATCTTAGTTTGTAACTTAACTTTCCATTACTAACACTAAGGTAACATATCACCTATCTGTTTGAATATACACCACAACCCACACTCAAATATCTCCATCTTCAGAACACCAAAGACTTTCATCTCCAAAACACCACTGATCTCTATTGCCAGCGTTGAAGATTTCCATTGCATGCTAAGGGTTTCATTCGGCCAGTGCATTCTCGTCATTTCAAATATCCATCGTCACCATTGTTTTGTTGTTGACTTGCCAATGCATTGTTGTCATTTCAAATCTCCATTTTCGCCGTTGTCTCTCTGTTGCTTCGTCGGTGCATTGTCGATATTGAAGATTCATCATTCTCACCCTTAATTCACACATTTAATTCTCATCTTAATATGTTTTTTCTATCTTCTTTTGACTGATTCAACTTCCATAGTAATTTCTATTTCAAGTTTGACTCAACTCTAGTTGTCTAAATATAATATTATCGTTAAAAAAAAAAAAAATTTGAACAAATTGAATATGTTCAAAATATTTATGTTAAATAAAATAAATACATCCATACTTTATATGCTGGAACAATTTCAATTCGTCCAGACTTATTATGTTGAACATATATTAAAATTTCATATGTTATTTGCTTTACAAGAAAAGAGTATGAATGCAATGATAATATATCACTGGTCTACTTACTCATGTTGAATAAAAATCTGTATATCTTTTCTCGACCTCTCGTTTTAAGATAGTGAATAAAAAAATAAATATTTTAATTGTATGATTTAAGTTGTTCAAAATTTAAAATGACATTTTTACATATTAAATTAGGTTTTAACAGTAACTTGTTTAGACAACCGTCGTAAATTTGACCACATTGATTGAAATTATAAACTTTATAAATCTAAATATAGAAAATTAATAGTTTATGTCACGACTCCCGTATTCAAGGATTAAGTATCGTGATGGCCAGTAACTGAGCTTACCTCCGGCCAATTCATAAACAAATTAATAAACGCAAGCGAAAGAAATATTTGAGTAAAAGTACCAAAATAATTATTGGAGTTTCTATTTTTATTACAAAATATATTGACCAACAAGGCCGATATTTACATATAAAAATATCAATAAAAGTGCTATGTGTATCTATTCCACAGCCTCGTATTTGAGACTTTCCAAAAGCTATTTCTGAATTGCATTATTTCCTGAAAATTGATAAACAGCTATAAACACATGGCAAAGTGAGAAATATTATACCAAGAGTATAAGGGACATGAAATAACCATAGATAGTTAGTCAGGCCAAAACATTTACATAACTCGGTTTGATAAATAAATCATTTAAGTAGTAGAACTGAAACACATAAATTATGTAAGTAAATGACCATAACTACGGTGCGATCAGAAGCGAGGTCAGCAGGTGGCGGTCGAAACAGTGCGGATTCAAGAGGTGGCTCGTCGGATTCTAGAGGTGGCTCCCACAATAGTGTAACACTTAACCGCCGCCTTGGTCCGCCTGAGCGGAGGTGCAGATTCAAGAGATGGCTCGTCGGATTCTAGATGTGGCTCCCGCGATAGTGTAGCACTTAGCTCCGCACAGCACTTTGGTCCGCACAAAACAAAGGTCCATGGATCAGAGGGCTACAAAGTAACCAAACAGAAGTCAATGGTTATTTAAGTTCCCCAAGGCGTGGGACTCCCGTGGTGGTACTTACAAAACATAATTGTTTATAAGGTCATAGCCAAATATTCCTTAAAATATAAACAAACATATCCCTGAGTTTTTTTTTAAGCAAATAAGGTTCAGAAATAAAACCACGTAACTGAAATCTTTATAAAATATAACTTTTTATAAATATACTAATAAAACATAACTTGTATAAAACAGATTTTGGTAAGTCAAAACATATGTAAAATATATTTTGGTAACTCAAGGTATAATATAACTCACCTTAACTTTGATACCTTCCCCTTGTTTCCCACCATCAAACACCCTTTCAAGTTCCACCATTCTTTCCTTCCTTCCCTCTCTTTCTTCCCTTTTTATCTTTTTTCTTTTCTTCTTTCTTTTACTTTTTTTCTTTCCCCCAGATTTCCTTCTCCCTATATAGGAAGATAAGCATAGCATAGCCTCCTATATATAGGAAGATAACATAACGCCTTTGGCCAACACGTGGCGGGGCGAATCGCTCTGCATGATTAGATTTATGGATTTTATCTTATCTTTAATATATATTTAAGATAATTATGATTTGACTCAATATTTTAATATAATTATAAAAATAAATTAATTCTTAATTAAATTATACTTTATCGTATACTAATGAAAAATTAATTATTTATTTTAATACCACACCCATTATTATTATTATTTATATTATTATTATTTATATTTTGACTCCTAAACTTTTAATAATTATATTATTTTACAAAATTACGCATAATAATATATAATAAATTATATATTTTCCTAACTGAGATTAAATAATCTTAGTATAAATTCTACAGAATAATTAAAAATCTAGGTTGTTATAATCTTCACTCTTTTTAAAAATTTCGTCCTCAAAATTTGCCATGTGTAAGCTACCCGCTACACACTCTGATAAATATATATTAAATGATTAATCTGATAGAAAATACTACCTCAAAAAATTTACAAAAATTACCTCCCTAGGTAGTTGGCAAAAATTTTTTTGGGCCAAAATAAGAAATAAAGAGCGACTTTAAAAACTTTTCACTCGTATTGTCTATGATAAAAATAGATAAAAATGAGACCATAATGACAGAATTATATGCAATAATTGAAAGATTTGAGATGAACTTTTCATTGATGAGAAATAGTTTCAAAATTAGTAACTTTATAATTTGAACTCACTTTTAAAAGTCGAAATAAATTTTTTTTTGAATACTGAACTGAAAATTTCATGTATTTAATTATATTATAATTTTGGTGGGTGCTTAATCCCGACATCCTTCTTTTCTTGTCTTTCTTTTACTATAACAAATATAAATTATATCTAATATCCTTCACAAATTAAGCACACCCAAAAAAAAAAAAAAATTATTATATATATATAATCATATAAAATTATAATATAATTAAATCGACTAATAAAATATAATATTTAGGTACTAATTACCCGCTATCTCACTTCTTAAATATGCGTGTGTCCTATGCTCCAATGATAATTTTTTTTTATTTTTTTTAATAAACCATTGCTTTGATACCATTTGTCACGACCCACTCCCCGTACCCAAGGGTTAAGTATCGTGATGGCCAGTAACTGGGGTTACCTCCGGCCAATTCATAAACAAATTAATAAACGCAAGCAGAAGAAATATTTGAGTAAGAGTACCAAAATAATCATTGGAGTTTCTATTTTTATTACAAAATATATTGACCAACAAGGTCGATATTTACATATAAAAATATCAATAAAAGTGCTATGTGTGTCTATTCCACAGCCTCGCATGTAAGACTTTCCAAAATTATTTACAGATTGTATTATTTCTGAAAATTGGTACTTGACTATAAGCACATGGCAGAGTGAAAAAATTATACCAAGAGTATAAGGGACACGAAATAACCATGGATAGTTAGTCAGGCCAAAATATTTACATAACTCGGTTTGGTAAATAAATCATTTAAGTAGTAGAACTAAAATACATAAATTATGTAAGTAAATAACCATAACTACTGCAGAATAGAGCGAGCAGAGGTCCTTGAAGTGGCATTGAAACAGTGCAGTTCAAGAGGTGGCTCGTCGGATTCTAGAGGTGGCTCCCACAATAGTGTAGCACTTAGCTCCGCCTGAGCAGTGCAGTTCAAGAGGTGGCTTATGCAGTTCTAGAGGTGGCTCCTGCGATGTAGTACTTAGCTCCGCACAACACTTTGGTCCGCACAGAACAGAAGTCCATGGATCAGAGGGCCACAAAGTAACCAAACAGAAGCCAATAGTTATTTAAGTTCCCCAAGGCGTGGGACTCCCGTGGTGATACTTACAAAACATAATTGTTTATAAGGTCATAGCCAAATATTCTTTAAAATATAAACAAACATATCCATGGGTTTTTTTTTAAGCAAATAGGGTTTAGAAATAAAATCACGTAACTGAAATCTTTATAAAACATAACTTTTATAAATATACTAATAAAACATAACTTGTATAAAACAGATTTTGGTAAGTCAAAACATATGTAAAATACATTTTGGTGACTCAAGGTATAATATAACTCACCTTAACTTTGATACTTCACCCTTTTTTTTTCCACTATCAAAGACCCTTTCAACTTCTACCATTCTTTACTTCCTTCGCTCTCTTTCTTCTCTTTCTTTCTCTTTTCTTTTCTTCTTTCTTTTACTTTTTTTATTTCACCCAGATTACCTTCTCCCTATATATAGGAAGATAACCGCAACGCCTGGCCAATACGTGGCCAGGCTGAATCATTCCGTAGATTCGATTCATGGATTTTATCTTATCTTTAATAGATATTTAAGATAATTACCATTTAATCTAATATTTTAATATAATTATATAAATAAATTAATTCTTAATTAAATTATACTTTATCGTATACTAATGGAAAATTATTTATTTATTTTAGTACCACACCCATTATTATTATTATGTATATTATGTATATTATTATTATTTATATTTATATTTTGACTCCTAAACTTTTAATAATTATATTATTTTACAAAATTACGCATAATAATATATAATAAATTATATATTTTCTAACAGAGATTAAATAATATTAGTATAAATTCTCTGAGAATAATTAAAAATACGGATTATTCGGTTTAAGCATCAAATAAAAAAATGACAATAGTTTATGAATAAAAGTGTGTTGGTGATAATTACAAATAAAACATCAGCAAATACAAATAATAAAAATTACAATAACTATTACAAGGGATGAGGCGCGGGAAACTCGCTCTCTTTAAGGAGATTCAAGCCCTCAGCGGTTAGGCAAAGCCTTACACCGGTACAGCAGAAAAACCTTAACTTGTCCCCCCTAAGATACAACAACCCGACTAAGTCATTATGGTGAATAATCTTGCACAATTTGTTGAACCCAAAGCTTTATACATGCATCCTTTTTTATTTGCACGATAATCTCACAAATAAGAAACTTGAGCTCCTAATAAGAGAGGTGAAAGGCTCAATTTATAGAAGAAACTTGGTGGACTAGTGTCTTGGAGAAGAAAACTTAGTGGATAAGATTCTTGGAGAAGAAGAAGACTTGACTTGGTGGGCAGGACTTGGAAGACTTGGAGAAGAAGACTTGACTTGGAGGATCTTGGAGGAAAAGTATAGGAAGCTGCTTGGAGGATTCTTGGTCACCAAGAAAATGATTAACTTGGAGGAAAAGAAAACAAATCAAACCAATAACACATTATAATATTAAAATATCTGCTAACATTACCCCACCTATTTTAATATTATAGGTAACAAAAAAATTGAGATTATTAGGCAAATAAAGATATTATGCATCATGGTAGGTGTGCTCTGCATTGAGCCTCCATTAGTGAAACAATAATATCTACTCTAGAGCCAATAGTATGCTCGGCATTGAACTATGACTACTTAAGGAAAATACATAATTATTGCACACACATAATATTCCAAGTGTTCACATAAGCTTTAAGAGCCAGCACATTACGGCTTTGTGCGATCCTAGGATTCATGAGTGTGTTTGAGAATTAGCTCAAATTTCATAGGTAACGCCCCCACTACCACACTCACATAGGCGAATTCTGTCAAGGGTGCTCCTGTAACTATGACACCCCACTCAATAAGAGCTACAGAAATTCATTAAGAGTTTTTTAATAACTCAACCTCTATAACATTACAAGATAAATGCACTTACATCATAGGGATGGGTAAAAAGTAATTTAGTGCATTTCTCACGGCCATCATATGATCGTTTTTCTCATTGAACCTAGTTACAGGATCTCTGGTCTCTGGGTTGAGTATCCTCATACATGGCTCCTGCTATATTCAATGGGCTTCAACCCCATCCCCCTCGATGTATTTTAGATTCTATCTCTTGCTAAGGCCTTAGTTAATGGATCTGCAAGATTATCACCAGATTTAATATTATCCACATTTATGATGCCATTATTCATATAAGATCTCACAGTACTGTGTTTTCTTCTGATAGGAATGGATTTACCATTATAATAACGGTTATTAACTCGACCAATTGCTGCGGTGCTATCACAATGAATCAATATAGGTGGAATCGATTTTTCCCAGCAAGAGATTTCATTTAACAAATCTCTCAACCAATTTGCTTCTTCACTAGCTGTAGCTAAAGCAATAAGCTCAGCCTCCATTGTTGAATTAGCAATAATGGTTTGTTTTTTCGATTTCCAACTTATAGCACCACCTCCCAATGTAAATAAGTAACCAGTGGTGATAATGAATCACTTAAAAAGGTATTCTAATCATCATCAATGTAACCTTTAAATACTGCAAGATACTTATTATAAAACAAGCCATATTTTATGGTACCAGATAAATATTTCATAATTCGCTCAATAGCTAGCCAATAATCACTGGCAGGCTTGCTAATAAACCTACTAAGTACTCCAACTGCATAGGCAATGTCAGATCTAGTACAGTCAGTCGCATAACGCAAGCTACCAATCATACTAGCATATTCCTTTTGATTAATTACATCATCATCATTTTCAATAGGAAATAAACGCACATGAGGATCGAAAAGAGTAAGAACATGCTTGCACTTATAAAAATTATATTTTCTCAAAATTTTCTCAACATAATCATTGATCAAGAAATATACCATCACAAGTTTTGGTAATTTTCATTCCCAAAATATAATTAGCCTCACCAAGATCTTTCATATCAAAATGGCTACTAAGCATATTTTTAGTTTCCACGATGATATGCAAATTAGAGCCAAATATAAGTAAATCAGCCACATAGAGGCTAATAATGACATGTGAATTTTCTTGATTTATAGTAGATGCATTTATCACATTCATTTGTTTTATAGCCATTACGTAATCATGGGAATCAAATTTCTCATGCCACTGTTTAGGGGCATGTTTTAAGCCATATAGGGATTTAACTAGCTTGCACACTTTGCTTTTTTGACCGAGTTCCACAAAACCCTTAGGTTGATCCATATAGATTTCTTCACCAGGTCTCCATTTAAAAAGGTTGTTTTAACATCCATTTGATGAATTTTTAGATCATGAATTGCGACTTTGCAATTAATAATCTAATGGATGTAACTCTAGTAACCGGAAAAAATGTATCAAAAAAAGTCAAGTTCTGCTTGTTATTTAAAACCTTTTACAACAAGCCTTTGTTTTATATTTATCAATAGTTTCATCCGGTTTAAGTTTTTTTCTCAAAACCCATTTACAGCCAATAGTTTTACAACCTGGTGGTAAATCTACTAATACCCAAGTTTTATTGGATAATAATGATTACATCTCATTATTTACAGCCTTGTTCCAAAAAACAGAGTCAGGAAATGCCAAAGCTTCTTATAAAGTTAATAGAGTGTCCTCCACATTAAAAACATGATAATCAATGCCAAAATCTTTTTCTAATCTGGCTCTTTTACTCCTTCTAGGTTCAAAAACTACAGTATCTTGGTTTTATAAATGAGGAGTAAAGGGACCGGTTTCAGATAAAATATTTTCTTAATAATTTTGACCCCCACCATTTTTAGATTTAAAAGGAAATTTTTCTTCATGAAAAATTGCATCACCTGATTCAAAAATTATTTTGTTTTCAATATCAAAAAATCTATAGGCTGTACTATTTGTTGCATATCCAAGAAAAGTACAAGTGGCAGCTTTTACACGTAGTTTAGGTCTTTTAGGGTCCACAAGTCTAACAAAGGCTAGACAACCCCAAACCCTCAAATATCTCAAATTTGACTTATGCCCTTTCCACAATTCAAAAGGTGTAAATTTTATTTTTTTATGTGGCACTCTATTCATAACATAACATGCAGTTAAAATTGCTTTTCCCCACAAATTTAAAGGAGCATCTGCTTCAATTAGCATAGCATTTGTTAAATCAGTTAAAGTTCTATTTTTCCTTTCTGCTACACCATTAGATGCAGGTGAATATGGTGAAGTAGTTTCATGAATTATTCCCAAAGACTGAGCAAACGAGTTGAATCCAAAAGATTCATACTCCCGGCCTCTATAACTTTTATATCTTTTAATCTTTTTACTGAATTGATTTTCAACTTCAAGAAGGAATTCTTTAAATTTTTCAAAAACATCACTTTTATTTTTCAACAAGTATACATAAGTGTATTTTGAAAAATCATCAATAAAAGTGATAAAATATCTATTTCCACCACGTGTTAAAATTCCTTCAAATTCACATAAATTAGTGTGAATTAATTCTAACAATTCAGTATTGCTCATCACACTTTTATGAGGCCTTTTAGTTATTTTTGCGTGATTGCAAACTTCACATTTCTCAAACTTATTTGTTAGTCTGGGAATTAATCCTAAACTACTCATGACTCCCACATATCGGCTATTAATATGACACAGACAAGCATGCCAAAAATTCATAGAAGACAGCATATAAATACAAACATGTGCTTTCTTATTCTCAACATTTAATTTAAACATTCCATCACAGGCATACCCTTTCCTCACAAATATGCCTTTTTTAATGATTACATATTAGTCAGATTCAATAGTCTGCTTGAAACTAGCTTTGTTGAGCAAATAACTCGACATCAAATTTTTCCTCATGGACGGCGTGTACAACACATCTTTTAAAACAAGCATACATCCAGAGGTAAAATTCAGCTCAACATCCCCACACCCAAGCCCCTTGGTTAAACTGGAGTCACCAAGCATAATAGTCATCTCCTCATTAAAAGAAGTGAAATCTTTGAACCAATCTTTATCATAGCAGACATGCCTACTGGCATTAGAGTCTGCCCACCACCATTCGACAGATTGAACTATAAAAATATTTGTAATCATAGCCACAAATGATTCCTCAGTAACATTAGGCCGTGGTCGAGACTGTTGTTTTCGAAATTTGCAAGTTCGAGCAATATTCCCACTTTTGCCACACACAAAACATGTCACATTTGTCAGATCTTGTGAAGGGGGTTATTGGTTCCATTTCTTTTGCCTCGAGTAATTTTTATTTTGTGGCCTTCTAATATTTTTCCAGATTTTCTTAACTAGCTTCAAGTGACTATTTTTATGAAATCGACCTTTAGGTAAAGTATTTCCAGAAGTTAAATTTACCTTTGCAATGGAATGCTCTTGTGTCATAAACGCATCTTCTCCTCGTACTTCCTCCTCCACCCGAATCCATGTGATTAGAGTCTCCAATGACGTCTCTTTTTGCTTGTGACGCATTGACTTCTGGAACTCCCTTTAAGATGATGGTAGTTTGTCAACAATACCTGCTACAACAAGATTGTCTCCAATTTTGATGCCTTCGGATCTAACTTCAGCCACTAACATCTGAAAATCTTGAACTTACTCCACCACTGATTTTCCATCTATCATTTGATAGCGGAAAAAACGGCTTGCAGCATATTTTTTAGCGCTTGCCTCTTCAGTATCATATTTATTACGCAAGGCTTTCTAAATTTTCTTGGCGTTGGTGTAAGTAGTATCATAATAATCATAAAATTGATCTGAAAGAAAATTCAAAAGATAATATTGACATTTATACTCATCTATGTTGTATTTCTTGATTTTTTTTCAAGAAAAGCAGCATATTTCTCATCGGTCATCTCTTGATGCAGGGACTTTGTTGAATTTTTCTCGTCGGGATATAGGCCACCTTGAGGAGGCGAGGTGAAAAGCACATTGCCTTTCCATCTCTTGAAATAGACTCCCTTGAACCGGAAGGGCTTATTGAGATCGCCAGTATTCTTGTTAGGCTTCTTCAGTACTGGCTCCATGAATTTTTGCTATTTGAATCTCCTTAAAATTGTTGGTGATAATTACAAATAAAACACTAGCAAATACAAATAATAAAAATTACAATAACTATTATAAGAGGCGCAAGAAATTAAGCTCTCTTTAAAGAGATTCAAGCCCTCTGCGGTTAGGCAAAGCCTACATGGTGCAGTCGAAAAACCTTGACTTATCAACTCAAGATACAACAACCCGGAAGCTAGGTCGTATGGTTAACCAATCTTGCACAATTAGTTGAACCCAAAGCTTTACACATACATCCTTTTTATTTGCACGATAATCTCACAAATAAGAAACTTGAGCTCCCAATAAGAGAGGTGAAAGGCTTAATTTATAGGAGAGGAAACTTGGTGGGCAAGTGTCTTGGAGAAGAGGAAACTTAGTGGACAAGATTATTGGAGGAGAAGAAGACTTGACTTGGTGGGCAAGACTTGGAAGACTTGGAGAAGAAGACTTAACTTGGAGGATTCTTGGAAGAAAAGTATAGGAAGTTGCTTGGAGGATTCTTGGTCACCAAGAAAATGATTAACTTGGAGGAAAAGAAAACAAATCAAACCAATAACACATTATAATATTAAAATATCTGCTAACAAAGTGAAATTAAACTGACTGTGTATAGAAAATTAATAGTTTAAGCAACAAATAAAAAAATGGCAATAATAAAAGTGAAATCAAAATTATATATTAAACAAAATTAATATATATTTGCTTTCGTTAGATATGATTGTGCAGTGGTAGCTAAAGTAGCAGTGCAAAAAGCTAATGGGATATGGGTGGAGGACAAGAGACTTGAAGTAAAACATGCAGATTATGCTAAAGGGAAATTAGAGGAGAACGGATACTATCAACTCAAACCAAAAGCTTCACTTGATAAAGGAAGGGGAGGAAGTAGTGTGTGGAAACTAATATGAGGTCTACATCCTATCACGAGCTTCTGAAGAACACTAAGACCATGGGAGAAATTACAATCAAGGCGAGGAGATATGAAGCGGCTAGTTATATGGCGATGTGGTGGTCCTTAAACCAATATTTGCCACCATTAACCTTAAAGAAGAAATTCAAGAGAGGGGCATGAGGCAGGTATTGGTAAGGGATGGTGGGGGTAGGGATGTATTGATAACTTTTAAGTCCAATGAGGAAAGGAAAGCCAATCTGGAGACCATAAAGAAGTGGGTTCAGAACTGGAGTGAGGAAATAGTGGAGTGGGGATCTGAGCTAGTAAGAGTGAAATAACGTAAGGTATGGTTATGTTGCTATGGTCTACCATGGAATCTATGGAACATGGCCACACTGAATAGAATTGGTAAACTTTGGGAGGAAGTGATCTGTATTGAAGGAGATTTGTGCAACCCAGTATCGTTCAAATATGCAAAAATTCAAATAGTAACCAAATGTATGGAGCCAATCAATCAAGCCATCAATCTAGAATGTAAGGGTACTCTTCATTCTATGAGAGTGTGGGAACAACATTTAGGGGAATCAAAAACACTGGTCGGGAGTTGCAAGTGTTCAAAGATGTATGGTAGAGAAAAGAATTGTAGTTCAAACATGGGTTCACAGATTGCTGATAGGAAAAATGTTAGTGAGGATGATGAAGATGATGATGACTGGGATGATGAGTCAGCACGGAAGATGGGCCAGCCTCAGGAGGTAGAGAAAAGAATTGTAGTTCAAACATGGGTTCGCAGATTGCAGATAGGAAAAATATCAGTGAGGAGGATGAAGATGATGATGACTGGGATGATGAGTCAACACGGAAGATGGGCCAACCTCAGGAGGTGTCAAGAGGGAAAGTCATACATGGAAAAGGAATAGAGATGTGGTGGACAAGAAGTTACATGGGAGAACTAAAACGGTGATGGCTGAGTTTATTGGTAATGAGCTCGAGGGGAGGACATAAGGTATTATGAAGATAGTTGGGAACATAAACAACGGCTATATGTTAGACTGTCAGAAGAGTGATGATCAGGTTGTCACGCCAGGTTTTGTAAGAAGCGAGTGGTTCAAGTTTACTAAAACACAGGGTGGAATTAGAAGTGGAGTTGGGCCCTAGTAAAGAGGTGGGCCTAACAAGTGGGTTGGACTATAGGATGACTAGGGTGGTGGTGCAAGACACAGGTTTGAAGGATGACTTACAAAGTGGGCCTTATAGTGTATTAGAGCCTATGTCAATTACTTCATTTATGTCGCAGACCCATAAAGGTGGAGTTTGTTCCAAATTGGAAGAACAACAAAGAAAAGAGAAGAAGAAAATAGTAAGAAAATCAAATGGAAAAAACGTAAAAGAGATGAAGCCGGGTTACCTAGTAAAAAGATATGGCTATAAAGGGGCCACATTAAGTGAACTGGGTCCAAAAGGGGTACTATAGAAAGCAGCTGCTGCAGCTTTTTCAACATCATCTGAAAGTGGAAGAGATAGAGGTAACAATGCACTTAAACAGGCTTGTACAACCTTACAAATGGGGAAACTATTAGGAGTAAAATGCAAAGGTAATGAAGATGAGGTGTTATCAAAAATCCTGGACCTAGAGGCAAAGGATAAAGAAAGAGTGGGAGGAGGTACTAATGCTACAAGTTGAAATGCAGATAAATGGGGGTTGGGTTCAGTGATACTGTTTAATGATGAAGCTACTATCATGGAATGTGAAGGGTTTGGGTAGGAAGGAAAAAATGAGTAAAATTAAAAGCATGTTGAAAGCCACAGGAGTTGACATTGTATTGTTTCAGGTAACAAAGAAAACTTCTATGTCAAAAAAGGAGGTAGGATAATTATGGGGTAGGGAGAGGATGGATTTCATGACAGTGGATGCTGTAAGAACTACTGGTGGTCTATTATGTATGTGGGATCGAGAGTGCTCCAAGTCTCGAGATCTTCTTTGTAATAGAAGATTCATTTTGTTATCAGGTACTTTATTCTTTTCTTTTGATTGTGTTATAGTAAATTTATATGCTCCAAATGAAGTGGGACAAAGAGGGAAATTATGGGAGAGTCTGTTGAAGTTAAAGGAGGAGTTCTATAATCCTTGGTGCTTAGGGGGTGATTTCAATGAAATCAGAAGCATTTGTGAGAGAAAAGGGTGCTCTAGAAAGGATAAGGGTATGAAGGAGCTGAATGAATTCATTGATAAAAGTGAAGTGAATGATCTACCCCTGCTAGGTAGAAGATATACATGGTGCAACTCCAGGGAAAGGGAAAAATGGAGCAGAATTGACAGGGCTTTAGTGGAACCAAAATGGTTGGAATCATTTAATCTAAAGTTATGGGGGTTACCTAGAGCACTGTCAGATCATAGCCATTTACTCTTGATGGAAGATGAGAGAGATTGGGGCCCCAGGCTGTTTAGGTTTTTTAATGCTTGGACTCTTCATCCAAATTTCTTACCTTTTGTGGAAAAGTAGTGGAAGGAGCATGATGTTCAAGGCTGGGCTGGATTCAGATTATTTAAGAAGATGAAAGAGTTGAAGCTAGCTCTGAAATAGTGGAATAGTGAAGTATTTGGCAATATAAATACTAAATTAAAACAAGCAAAAAATGAGTTGCATCAGATTGATCTAGTAGCAGAGGAAAGAGAGCTTGAAGAGGCAGAAAAATCTCAAAGAGAGGTTAGTGATGAAGCTGGTAGGTTGTATAGAATGGTGGAGTGGATGTGGCTTCAAAAATCAAGACTAAATTGGGACTTGAAGGGAGACAAAAATACAAGATATTTTCATGTGGTAGTCAAAAGTAGGCAGGGGAGAAATGAGATTAACTCATTATCTATTAGAGATGAGGTTTTTGAAGATCCTAATAAAGTAAAGCAGGAAGTTCAAGCATATTTTCAAAGACAATTTAAAGTGGAATGGAGTTCAAGACCTGTGTTGGAGGGATCATTCAAGTCAGTTAGGAACAGCCAATTTTTTGATCTGCTGGAATCAAAATTTTCTGAGGTAGAGGTAAGGTGTGTTGTCAAGGATTGTGATGGCAATAAGGCTCCACGCCCAGATGGGTTCAACTTGGCATGTGTCCAAAAGATGTGGAAGGTTATGAAAAGTGAAGTGATCAACTTTATGCGTGAATTCCAAAAAAACAGTAAGTTGGTTAAAGGGATCAACAGTTCTTTTATCATTGTGGTGCCTAAGAAGGAGAATCCTATGGGTTTAGCTGATTATCAACCAATCAATTTAGTTGGCTCATTGTATAAGATTCTATCAAAGGTACTATCCTCTAGGTTGAAGGTAGTGCTCCCTCAAATTATAAGTGAAAATCAATCAGCATTCATAGGAGGAAGGAACATATTAGATGGTGTTTTGGTGGCTAATGAGGTGGTGGATGGTTGGAAAAAGTCTAGGAAAAGAGGTTTGATCATAAAACTAGATTTTGAGAAAGCCTATGGCTCATTAAATTGGGACTTTTTGTTTTCAATGATGATAAATTTTGGATTTGGAGGGAAGTGGATGGAATGGATTAAGGAGTGTATTACCTCTTCTAGACTATCTGTGCTTGTTAATGGAGCACCTACTGGTGAATTTAGTCCATAAAGAGGGCTCAGACAAGGGGATTCCCTGTCCCCTTTTTCTGTTCAACATAGCAGCAGAGGGTTTAAGCATATTATTGTCAAGAGCTTTGGATATGGATTTGATAAAATGGGTGAAGATTAGAAGCGGTGGGGTAGTTTGACCCATTTACAATTTGAGATGATTCCATCTTATTGTGTGAAGTGAAGTTTTGGAAGTCGAAATTTGAAGAATATTGAGGTGCTTTGAACTATTATCGTGCGAGAATAAACTATCACAAAAGTGTAGTGAGTGGTGTAGAAGTTCCAGTTGAATCTATGAATGAGTTTGCATCTGTACTAAATTGCAAAGTGAAAAGATTACCAATTAAGTACCTTAGATTACCATTGGGGGCTAACCCAAGTAGAAAAGCAACTTGGAGGCCTATTTTGGACAAAGTCAGAACTAAACTAGCAGGGTGGAAAAGGAGATTACTCTCATTTGCAGGGAGATTGACACTGATAAAGTCTGTACTTTCTTCTCTGCCCATGTATTATTTGTCAATGTATAAAATGCCACAAGGGGTTGCAAGAAATTTGGATAAGCTTTAGGCATCATTTCTCTGGGTGGGTCACAGATTAAGAAAGAAGATTCATCTAGTAAAATGGAAGTCTCAAACACATTGATCAAGGAGGATTGGGGGTTAAGAGAGTTAATGAGGTCAATGATTGCCTTTTATTGAAATGGTGGTGGAGGTTTGGAGTTGTGAGCAAAGCACTTTGGAGAAGACTCATATGCAGCAAATACAGGGCAAATTAGGGGAATTAGTGGCCTTCAATCACTTCTAACAGCAGGTGTTCAAAATTTTGGAAGGATATTGTGTTAGGTATTAAACAAAATAGCAGCCTTATGGTGTTTTTTTCTAGAAAATTGTAAGCTAAAAGTGGGTAATGGCCATAGGGTGAAGTTCTGGGTAGATAAATGGTGTGAAAATGTAAGTCTTAAAGATGAGTTCCCACTCTTATATAGACTGGTTGTAAACAAAGGAGAATCTTTCTCTGCAATGATGGAAAGGAAGGTGGTTATAGGTGAGTGGTTGTTCCAATTCAGTAGGGAGCTATATGATTGGGAAAGTGTGGAGATTACCAGATTGATAGGGTTTTTAGAGGTTCGTCCTATCCTCAGGTCATCCTCAGAAGATACACTAGTGTGGGAGGCTTCAAAATCCGGTAGGTTTACAGTTGAATCAGTCTACAAATTTCTAGTAGGTGGTTTTGGCAGCTATAGTAGAACAAGCAAAAGGGTGTGGGTGAAGTACATTCCTCCTAGAGTCCAATTCTTTGGGTGGCTTGCTTGGAAAGGTAAAATTAAAACAGCAGACTTTCTTCTTCAGATTGGTGTTCTCAATGCAAATGCATCGACCCTCTGCATTCTGTGTAAATCTGTGGACGAGTCACTCAATCATGTCTTATTGTCTTGCCCAGTGAGTTGGAGAGTCTGGTCAAAAATACTAAATTGGTGGAGTGTACAAGGTGCCTTGCGAGATCTGATGGAGGCTAGTCTTCACTGGTGGGCAGGGTTTAGGCTCAGCAAAAAAGAGAGGATGATGTGGGAAGCTCTTCCTATTACAGTTATGTGGTCCATGTGGAAACATCGTAATGAATGCTTGTTTAGGGATGCTATCCCAAATGTTGAAGGTGTGTGTGATAGGATAAAGTTTAACATGGTTGTGTGGTTCAAGGAAGTGTTTAAAGATCATAAATTCACAGTGCATGATTTTCTCTTTAACTTGAAGCATATTAGATTCTGTTTGGGTGGTGGTGCGAGGGCAGTGCCATAAGGATGCTTAGTTTCTGGGGTGTCTTGTTGTTGGGATATCCCATTTTGTTCAGTGGGAGGCCACGCGGTGTGATCTTCAATAGCTGGGTGGATTGATGAAATTGGAGTCTTGGTGGAGGTTAATTGTTGGATTACATTCTTCTTTAGTCTTGCTATGGTTTTCTTGGTGAAATTGGGTCAGGCTCTGGAACTCAGAGATTCGTTTTGGGGTGTTTTGTTGTAGGGCCACGAAGTGTGATCTTTATTGGTTGGGTGGATTGATAAAGTTGGAATTTGGTGGAGGTTATCACTGTTGGCTCTGTTGTTGCTGGTAGTGCTATGTTTTTATTTAGGATTTGGTTGGTTATTATGGTAGTGCTTTGGGTGGTTTATTTTGCCTAGGTGTTCTTTGTAAATTTTGGTGAGGTGGTTGTATGAGTGAATGTTTATTTTGGTGTGTTTTTGTTGGTATCTCTCCAACTTTGATGGCACTGTGCTTGCATATGATTGGGTGGTCCTCTTGGTGCCAACCTAGTTGGATTTGGAGGTTCACTATGATGCTTTTGCTTTTGCCTTGCTTTATTGATGTGTGTTTGCCCTTTGTTTCCATTAATAAAGTTTATTTTTGCCAATCAAAAAAAAAGCGGTACTTATCAATAAGCCTCATTTAGGACGACTTATAAGAGATTGTCTAGGATGTCTTAAAAAAGTTAATTTGTTGATTTAAGGGTTTGTTTAAAAATTAATTTTTTAAGTGATATTTTGACTTTTTACAAAAATGTGTAAAAAATTAAAAAAAAATGGATTAACATCTATAGTAACCTTTAGCTATATTAACCATTTCCAAATACCCTAATTAGTCAAAAAAGTCAACAAAATTATTTATCATTGACTAAAAAATCAAAAATTACTTAACAATAACTTGATTTCATAGAACGCTAGAAGCAAAATCTGTTTCTCGATCTTCCTTTGAAGCAATAGTGCACTTGCTCAAACTGCTATGAACTTGGTTGTCCATGCTTCTCAAGGACTTACATGTTGCATTTCTTTGTTTCCCATTTGTGGTGTGATAATCTCTTTGCAATTTCTTTAACCAGCAGTCATATTTTTCATGCGAGAACTAAGCGATTTGATAGCGGTTGTTTATTCTCCATATTTCCCTCTTACGATCAGATTGTGGATACTCTCACTAAGCCATTAAGTCGGTTGCACCGTTTCGGTATCTTGAGCAAGCTCATGGTGGCTTGCCCTTCCACTCGCTTGAGGGAGCATGATAGAGATGCACAAGGATTCCCGGCCGAGCAATTGATGAAGTGGATCAGATGGTGAAGCTAAGCTCACTTAGTATACGTAGGACAATATCGATTAAGCGATATTGGTATTAGTGAGTCATATTGTGTAAACCATGGTTAGTCTTATAGTTAGTTACTATTTAGTTAGAACTATAGTCGGATTAGATAGTTGTGATCTCTGTATATAAAGAACCAACAATATCTGATTGTGACCCCCTTTTTTTGAATCAATGGTTAAGATTTAAAGAGGGTTGGGTTATGGGGTCTCTAAAAAAAGAAAATTCCAAACATTTTTCTATAAAAAAACATATCTATATAATCAAGATTAATTCAATCAAATCATCATTTTTTCATTTCTTTGTTCATGTTCTCATGGTTTTCACTTACAAAAATTCAAACAGTTATTCAAGTAAAATATATATATATATATTATACAAAATTAATTCCAAATGGCCTCTAAGCCTATTATAAAAAATAGATTAACATCGTTTGGCATACTCAAAAAGAAAATCAACTTAAGCTTGTCAAAAAGATCAATAAAAAAATTAAAAATTAAAAATATACCAAACAAACTATTAGGCCCATTGAGCGTTTATTTTCAAAAGGTAGAGTGGAGGAATTGATAGCGAGGAAATTAATAGTGATGAGATTAAGTAAAATTATGTTTATTTTGATAATAGTTGTTAGTGTGAGAATTGTTAAATTATTTTTATATAAAATAATAAAACAAATAAAAACTATGGTTTTTACTTAACAAAAATAAATTTATTGAATATTAATGTTCAAAATGTCTTTGTCAACATTATATATATATATATAATTGCACTTGGCTTGACTAGCGTCCCTCGAACGACTGGCATCACGACCCAAACCGCCCCTATGGGTTTAGCAGTACCGCCAGTAATCGAGATTACGAAGGCTGCTTAATAATAGAGCAGTAAAAGCAGTCTGAGGGCATGGCGGAAGCCAATACGATAAATAAACAATGTCAATGAGTTTGCATGATCGTATGCAAAAGACTTTTCATACATATATATAGTCGGTGACAAAAGCGAAGCACAACATTTACAAACATTGATGCAGGGACTTAATCCCTACTAACATGATCTGATGCAGTATCATCGGTCTATACAATTATTACATAACATATCTGAGAAGGCGGGGAGATAAAAACACCCTAAGCCATAGCGAGCAGGCTTGGAACCTCGCGGTGAGGCACAGTGGTTGGCTTGACAAAACTGGAGTTTACCCTGACGCTTCTAGTATTGGTTCGGTGCCTGAACACCTACATATATATATATATATATGAGCAGTGAGCTAAAGCCCAGTGAATAACATAATGCGTAAAGAGGTTTAGAATGAATGTCCTTCTGATGGTAAGCAGTTCATTAAATCGATATTTGATCTTTGGTCGAGCAGTCATTCGGTCATATGTGGTACATCCGTTAGCATAGCGATGCGATGTGATGGTCTTAAAAAGACGAGCGATAAATGATGGCCATCAACGATGAAACAATAGTGGTTCCAGCGAGGCAAGCGAGAGATCTCTATGCTTGATAATAGTCGATATGATGTTGCTAAGGATGCCTGTCTGATTGAATATAGGACATACATTCATTCGATTAACGATAGCAGTTCAAAAACGATGCGATTCGGTATTCAAAAGATAATCTTTTGAACATATCTTTACACAATTATTTACACACGAGTTACGGGCTACAATTAGGCTAGGCGTGTCTCGATGCCAACCCTACGATTCTGATTGAACACACACTAAGCTACACAGTTGGGAAAGATAATAACTTAATCCCTAATTTGCCTCGGTGCGTTCTACATTTGTATCCTCATTAAGATGCCTTAAACTAAGCCTAAGAATGCCTAGGATGGGATGAGGATGCAAAGATGCACTTAAAAGCATTTTGAACTTTCGGAAAAGCGAGTCCTTTCGGCGGATATCACGAACAATGGTTCCCGGCGTCACTTCTCACGCTCGGCGGACATACAAACAGTCAAAAAATCTTGGATTGGTGAAATCTCCGCTCGCCAGACGCTCGATGCTCGGCGTGAGACACTTAACCCTTCGGCGCACCATACTACGCTCGGCGAATTCTCGCGATGCAAAATCTTGGATGCTTTCGAATTCCCGCTCGGCGCCTTTTTCCTTTCGGCGGAGTGCAAAATCTGGAAAATCAGTTGCACCTCCAAGCCAAAAACCAAGTTCAAATGCACTACATTTGATCCTCTTGGACCAAATTTCTAGAAAACATTTGTAAACACATAGAATAACATGATTCAAAGCTTAATTTGTAAAATCAAGGCCCAAGGGTAGTTCAATTAAGTCTAATTTCAAACCAATTTTCATGAACATGAAGAACATGCAAACATGCATGAATTTAACCAATTCAAAGCTTCAAACTCTTGCTCTAATGAGCCAATTCTTTTAAAACATGGTAAGTTCAAGGTCTATTGTAACAATATGAGCATGCATGTACAATTTATGAAGAACTAGCTCAAAAAAAATGCAAGAGTATGCCATGCATTCAACAATTCAACAATATTGAACCAATTCTTGACTTAGCTCTTTAAACTACCATGACCCATGCTAGAAGGAACTCAAATTCACAATTAAGAGGGTGAAATTCATACCTAGGTTCCTCAATTGCAAGTCTAGAGGCTCAAACAAGCAAGAACTCCTCTACTCTTCCAAATTTCCAAGCAATGCCAAGCAAAAGTGAGATGAAATCAACTATTCTAATCTCTCTCTCTCTCTCTCTCTCTCTCTCTATGGTCAGCAATAACAAGGAGAATGGCTGATGAAATGTTGTGTTTTGAATGTGGTAAGGCTCAAAAAGGTTTTGGTAGTGGGCCACTAGTGTGGCATTTCGATAAATAAGTCCAACAATGCAATTTACCTTATTTTAATATAATTTAATCATACCAAATCAATTTTCAGATAATTACACCATAAAATCACATAGATTACGACGATCACAAACCACTAATCGATTTCTGATTCGGCCGTCGATAAGGCCTTCAATTTGCAGTTCAAACATAAAGACATGGATAGATAATTTGGCAATCAACAGATAGAAAATGCATTAAAACAGATAGAGTCAATCAATGGGTTTGGTTGATCGATCGATTCGATATTTCTATCAATTCAATCATTAGTCATAATCAGTCCCAGTTTAACGGTAATCAGTGATCAATCAGTAAATAGTGGTGAGGGTTATTACGGTCTCCCCTCCTTAAAAAGTTTAGTCCTCTAAACTCAAGTTACTTCATTACGGAAGAAAACAAGGTTCAGTGGAAACCGTTCAGGATATCTTTTAGCCATGTCATCTTCCCTTTCCCAAGTAGCATACATGTCACCGTGGTTTTGCCAGTCGACTTTCACTAACGAGATCTCTTTGTTTCTCAGTTTCTTGATCAGTCTGTTTACAATCTGTATAGGCCGTTCCTCGTAAATGTAGTCATCACTCAGCACTACACGAGTAGGCTCTATCACATGGAAAGGATCCCAAAGGTAGTCCCTCAACATCGAAATGTGGAAGACGTTATGCATATACTCCATTTCAAGAGGAAGCACAACTTGATACGCCACCGGATTGATTTTCTCAATAATCTCATACGGTTCGACATATCTTGGCGCTAATTTGCCTTTGACTCCAAAACGAGTCTGGCCTTTCATCGGTGTCACTTTTATAAAAACGTGATCACCCACTTCATATTCTCTGTCTCGCCTTCTGACATCTGCATAACTTTTCTATCGGCTCTGTGCAGTTTTCAGTCTTTGCTGTATCAGTTTTACCTTCTTAGTCATTTCATATACAATCTCGGGCCCAAGCAAAGGCCCATCTCCAACTTCTGCCCAGCAGATTGGAAATCTATATTTTCTGCCATACAATGCCTCGAAAGGCGCCATACCAATACTTGAATGATAGCTGTTGTTGTAGGCAAATTCAGCCAAGGGCAAATGACTTTCCCAGTTTCCCTGAAAATCAAGGACACACATTCTCAATAAATCCTCCAGTGCGGATGGTCCTTCGGTGACCATCTGTCGAGGATGATAGGCACTACTCGATCTCGATTCGACCCAATGCGATCTGTAAGCTTTGCCAAAATCTCGATGTAAACTTGAATCCTGTCGAAACAATGGACACAGGCACTCCATGCAGTCTAACAATTTCATCAATATAGAGTATAGCCAATTTGTCCGCATTATAAATTGTCTTAACAGGTAAGAAGTGAGCAGATTTAGTCAGTCTATCAACAATAACCCAAATCGAGTCCATACCTTTACTGGAGCGAGGCAATCCCACAATAAAATCCATGGTGACATGTTCCCATTTCCACTCCGGTATCGGTAAGGGCTGTAATAAGCCTGCGGGTCGTTGATGTTCAGCTTTGACTTGTTGGCAACGAAGACATTTTGATACATAATCAGAAATTTCTTTCTTCATTTCCGGCCACCAAAAATTCAGTTTCAAATCTTGGTACATTTTCGTATTCCCCGGATGAATAGAAAATTTTGAATTGTGGCCCTCTTGCAGAACTCTTCTTTTCAGTTCAGAATCATTAGGTACACACAGTCTTTCTTGAAATTTCAGTACATTATTTTCAAATTTGAAACCCGGTCTTGGTTTAGATTCCCTTTCTTCGATGATCTTTTTCAAGAAGTCATCCAATTGCTGTTTCTCTTTAATTTCTTCAATCAGTGCCAGTTGAGCAGAAATAGCAGCTAAGGTTCCACCTTGTTCTCGTAAAACAATCTCAATTTCAGATTTTTCAAGGTCACGAAGCAACTCTTTCTGTCCAGTAAGCAAACATGCTAAATTTCCAATCGATTTCCGACTCAATGCATCGGCAACAGTGTTGGCTTTTCCCGGATGGTACAAAATCTATAGGTCATAATCTTTAATCAGTTCTAGCCATCTCTGCTGCCTCATATTCAGTTCTTTCTGTGTGAAGAAGTACTTCAGACTCTTGTGGTCGGTGTATACTTCACATGTTGCCCCATATAGATAGTGACGCCAGATTTTCAGTGCAAACACTACTGCAGCAAGTTCCAGATCATGGGTCGGGTAATTCTTTTCATGCGGTCTCAGTTGTCAGGAAGCATAAGCAATTACTCTCCCGTTCTGCATTAAAACACATCCCAAACCTTTATGAGAAGCATCACTAAATACAGTATAACCATCCGTACCTGAAAGTAAGGTAAGAACTGGTGCAGTCACGAGTCGAGTTTTCAACTCTTGGAAAGCGAATTCCCTTTAGTCAGTCCAGTCAAATGATATCCCTTTTTGTGTCAATTGAGTCAACGGTAAGGCAATTTTGGAGAAATCTTTGACAAATCTTCTGTAATAGCCAGCCAAACCCAAAAAGCTTCGGACTTCTATCACATTTGTTGGTCTAGGCCAGTTCACTACAGCTTCAATTTTCTGCGGATCAACTGAAATCCCATCTTTGCTAATAACATGTCCCAAAAACATAACATGGTCAAGCCAAAATTCACATTTAGACAGTTTAGCATAAAGTTTACATTCTCTTAGAATCTAGGGCAAGTCTCAGATGATGTTCATGTTCCTCTATACTTTTGGAGTAAATCAGTATGCCATCAATGAATACAACAATAAAGTCATCAAGGTGTGGTTTTAAGATCCTGTTCATGAAGTCCATAAATCAGTGGTGCATTGGTAACTCGAAAGGCATAACTAAAATTCATAATGTCCATACCTCGTTAAGCGATTTTGTCTATGTCCTCTGGTTTAACTTTCAAGCGATGATATCCGGATCTGAGATCAATCTTAGAAAACACTTGAGCACCATAAATGATCAAATAAGTCATCAATACAAGGCAATGGGTATTTATTTTTCACGATTACCTTGTTGAGATCCGATAATCAATACCAGTCTCGGTGAGCCGTCTTTCTTTTCACAAACAAGGCGAGGTCATACGGTGAAGTACTAGGCCTGATAAACTTCTTGTCTAATAGTTCTTGCAGTTGTACTTTCAATTATTTCAATTCAGTTGGAGCCATTCAGTACGGAGCTTTCGATATAGGCTGTGTACCCAAAATCACATCAACGGTGAACTCAATCTCCCTATCAATCAAATCCCCTGGTAGATCATCTGGAAATACATCTAGGAATTCTCTGACTATAGGAATACAATTTACATCAGTTTTAACATTATTATCGATGAATCTGATCAATCTGAGAACACATATATCCTTTACACCCCTTTCTAATCAATTTAACGGCATTCACAGATGAAACCAAATACGGACGAGGTACTACTCTAACCCGATTGAACACAAATTCGGGTAAACCAAGTGGACGGAAGACAGCTTTCTTTGTCACACAGTCAATGGTAGCATGATATTTTTGTAACGATCCATCCCAATATTACATCAAAATGATCAATGTTCAATGGCGATGAAATCAATAAGCAGATGCATATCCAACAATGATTTCATATGCGGGGTACATATAAGCACATGTCATGGATCCCCAACGGTGATGATCTGACTAACGAGATAGTTCATGGGTTCTAAGGGTCTATCTAATTTCCGTGAAAAAAGCATGCGATACATATGAGTGTGTAGACCCGAATCAATCGACATATGCATTTTGAGTACAAATAGAGGATACTTGACACAACGGTCTCAGTATTTTGTACGTCTCCCGGTATTAGGGTGAACACTCAGCCCTGCCTCATAGGCTCTTTCCCGGTAGCTTTGGGGTTCGGTTTTGGTGTAACGATTGATCTTTGCGGTCTTTGCTGCGGCTTTACTATTATACTGAGCGTGGAAGGGCAATCTTTCACCATGTGGCCTACCTTGCCACACTTGTAACAAGCACCAGAAATTTTATAACAAATTCTCTTGTGATTCTTACCACATTCGGAACATGGCGGAATGGAACGATTCCCTTGACTAGAAGTAGTCGTTGACCCTGAACAGTGGAAGGACAATCTTTCACTATGTGGCCCACTTTGCCACACCTGTAACAAGCACCAGAAATTTTATAACAAATTTCCTTGTGATTCTTACCACATTCGGAACAGGGCGGAATGGAACGATTACCTTGACTAGAAGTAGTCGTTGACCCTGTATTTTGCTTTTTGTTTAGCGGGTTGTTCTTGCCTTTCTTGAACTTAAAACCTTGCCTCTTACCACGCCATTCAGATGTTGGTGTTTCAAATTGTTTCACTACTTCGATGTTCGACTTGGCCATCAATGCTCAGTCAAGAACACCTACATAGGTCGGTAGCTTTAAAACACTTATCATGTCGAGTATTGCAACATTAAGGCCGCCTTCAAGTTTTCTAGCCTTCTTGTAATCAGTGTTCACCATGTGTGGTGCATAACGGGCAAGCTCTGTGAACTTTGTTTCATATTCAGCAACGGACATTGTGCCCTGTCTCAGTTGTTCAAATTCAGTTACTTTTCTGTTCCTGACACACTGGGGAAAATACTTTTCAAAGAAGGACTCCTTAAACTGAGCCCAAGTCGCGACAGTGTTGGTGTCACGGACCAGCATCCACCACCTTGGCCTCTTCTTGCAAGGTGAAGGTAGCTAACAGTACTTTATTTGCTTTCGAACACGGAAACACTTCAAACAATTTTTCAGTCTCCAAAACCTATGCTTCAGCCTTTAGCGGTTCAAGGCCTCCCTGAAAGGATGACGGTTTCATCTTGCTGAACTTATGGGTGAGAGCAATTATGTCCCTGAGGGTAATTTATGTGCAAATTGGGCGGTTTGGGCCATTATGGACCTCGATCGAAGATTTGAGTAAAAAACCATAAAGTTACTCAGGTCTTGAAGAGGCTTAAAGTTAGTCGGTCCCAAGCCGAAGTTAGTTCGATCAGGAGGCTTAAAGTTAGACTGGTTTAAAGGTGCTTTGAGTTTATCACTGGGTCGTGGCGATGTAACTAGCTCGATCTAAACCGTCTTGAAAGTTAGTGCGGTTTTGGGCATCACCATGGTTTGTGGAAGAGGAACTAAGGGCAGTAAACCGAACTAAGTATAGTTCGGTTCATTCTGCGGCTAAGTATAGCCATGCTTACTTCGGTCATGGTAGTCCGGTCAAGGTAAAATCATCTCACTTGGTTTAAGCAGTGAGGGGGGTGTTGAAGGATAAGCATGATTTTTCAGAAGTATGAATCCTAGAAGGACACTACATGGAGGAGTAAGAGTCCTACATGGATTATGCCACACGAAACCTATAAAAGCTCACAAACATCACCTATGGAGGTAACATAACTTTGATTCCCGAATATATAGTGCTTTTGTCTATTTGTCTAGTTTGCTGACTTAGGCATCGGAGAAGTTTCCGGCACACACCCGCCGGCTAGCTCACGTTTGTATTTTCAGGTAGTAAAATGACGTCGTACGGAGGAACGTAGACTTGATCAACAGGATTATACGAGAAGGTTTATTTCTTTACCATACAATTGGCACCGTCTGTGGGAATTCAGACAAGAACAAAACCTCTTGATCAAGCTTTTCCTCTTAAGAATCAATGGCGCTAGCGAAGATTTGCCGCGATCGCCATCGACGGACAAACACCAGAAGGGGGTGCGAGGCGCGAAGGTCTACCTCTCATCCCTCTTATGGCGAATTTAGAACCACAAAGACAGAATCCCAAGAGGGATACAAGGAGAAGAAGGTGGACTAACAGCCCCATCACTCTCGTTCACAGAGTCCAGAAAGGCAAAGGCGGAGGATTAATCCTCAAGCTTTGGAGGATCGCGTCAAGGCGGGGCGAATTGATCTGACGGATGGCGGCGAACATGGAATCTCTAAAAGCGCCGGATGAAGGAAAAAGGTGGCGGCAGGAGAGGGGTGCACAAGCAAGATGCCCCCTTGGCACTCGGAAAGTCATGGTAGGAATACCACACACCCTCTCGAGGAGCGGTAGAAGCCTCGGGCAGGCGATACTCAATCCGGACCCTCGAACTCGTCACTCCAGTGCGAGAGGGCCGAGATCGAGAGGTCGTACTGAAGAAGCACCTATTAGCCCTCACATCGCACCAAACAAGATCGAGACAGACGGTTGCGGATCATCCGACTTACGAACCGTACTCGAAGAAAAGCCGCGATGGAAGGAGGATGCTAGGAACGCGATCCACAAAATTTCTACCTTCTGGCGGTTGGCTCCTTGGGCGCATGGAAGCGTCGAGGTTGGAATGCCAATTCAGCGCCACCTCTGAACCGGCGGACAAAGCACTAGCAAGGCTGAGACCTCGCCGTTCGTTAAGCGATAAAGCAGCTACCATCGGGCTTCCTTCAACCCAAATTCACTACATATAAGGGAAAAGCGGACCCTACTCACACTTCGCCACTTTCGCGGTCATGGCTATATCACGCGAGCGAGGCTTTGATGTGCATCCTCTTCCCATCTAGCCTTGGCGACCTAAAGCTTGACTTGGTTGAAAAAACTTCGAGAAAGGCATAGCCTCTGGCGCCATTAGCGGAAGCGTTAAACAAGGTTCAGAACAAATACTAAAACCCCAGTGGAGATCGACCAGTTACTCTCCATCGACATGGGTGACAAAGAGACCCTAAGATCCTACAATAGTCGCTACTGGGCGACCTTTAACCACATTGTGGATTGCCCCACCAATCTCACCATCGCCTGATTACAAAAGAGGCCTTCCAATCGGAACGCAGACTAAGGGACTCAATCACTATGACACCACCTCTCACCATGGAAGCCTTGATGGGAAGAGTGCAACAGCACATCAGCGTGGAGAAGGCCGACGCACGTACCAAATCGAAATCTGGCACGACCGCAGTACCAGAGAAAAAGGCCTTAGCAAAGGGCAACACGGTGGGTGTCCGGCGAAGCAGACGTGGCGAGCGAGACAATGGAGAGGACCGGGATAAAAGATGGTTGAGAGTCCGCCTTTGCCATAACCACGGTCTTCAAGAAACCGATCTAGAATTCTAAGTGAAATCTGGGATGAGCCTTTCGTGGATGGCCCGCCAAGCTAGGGAAGCTTCGGAAGGACTATGACGAAAGATCACGGTGCACTTTCCACAAAGAAAAGGGCACCGCCTGAAAATTGCGCCATTGAGGCGGCACTGGAGGAGTTGGTGGCGGGTCACCTAGATAAATACATTGAAGGAGGCGCCTTGACCCCCCAAGACCATAATAACCCTAACGGAATGCCAATCGGCGCCCCACCTCAAGGCATTATCAATGTGATACATGGGTTTTCGAACTGGCGTGTATCTGAGCTCGGAGGATCAATCAAAAATTTGAGCATTTAAGAGAGGTACTAAGTGCCCAACCTACCATCAAGAAGGGAAGAGGCCATGACGTCATGTCTTTTTAGGATAAAGACTTGGCAAGGATATATTGCCCTCACAATGATGCCTAGTCGTCACTCTTGAGTCAAGGATTTTGGCGTCAAGCGAATTTTGATCGACCAAGGTAGTTCATGTGAAATAATGTACTACGAAACATTTAAACAGTTGAAGTTACAAGATAAAGACTTGGCACCTACCGTATCTCCCCTGATTGGATTCAATTCCATGCCAGAATGGCCCGTCGGCAAAATAATCCTCCCGGTCAAAACAGGAAGCGTGACGAAACAAGTAGAGTTCTGGGTATTGAAAGTTCCCTCCACTTATAATATCATCCTGGGCAGAACATGGCTGCATGCCATGCGATCGGTGGCATCATCCTACCACCAAGTAATGCGATTCCCCAACGATACCGAAGTAATTGAAGAGGTCTATGGAGATCAAATTATGTCCAAGCAATGCTTTGTCACGGTAAATGGCAGCCGCGCTGCCAAAGGATACGTTCATTCGGTGGAAGAACCTGAGAGCAATGAATTGTTCGCGAGATGTAAACCATGACTAATCGAGAAAGTGGTGGAAGACTTGGTAGAGGTAGAATAGATGAAAAGAACCGGATAAGTTCTTTTTGCTCGGTTCGTCGTTGTCGACCTTGAGAGATTAGAGGTCTTGAAATTTTGACCTCTAACATCGAAGTGTTTGCTGAACACCATCGACATGCCGAGCATTGATCCCAACTTCATCGCACCAACTCAATGTCCACCTATCCGCCCGGACTAATCATTGTAGCCTGCGTAGATCGGCGCTCTACCATGCCGAGATAGTAGCGGAAGAAGTAGGAAACCTGCTAGAGACAGGAGCAATCAGAGAGGTACACTACCCAAGATAGATCTCCAACACAGTCGTAGTGCTGAAAAAGAACGACAAGTGGCGTGTCTGCGTCGACTACAAAACAATCAACAAGGCATGTCTAAAAGACAGCTTTCCTCTACCACGAATAGATCAACTGGTAGACCTAACGGCGGGGCACAACCGACTTAGCTTTCTGGATGCATACAGAAGCTACCACCAAATCGCCATGCATGAACCAGATCAGGAAGTCACATCCTTTACAACTCCAAGAGGACTGTATTACTACAAGGTCATGCCCTTTGGCCTAAAGAACGCTGGGGCGACATTCCAACGGATGGTCACCAAGATGTTTGAACCAATGTTAGGCAGAACAATAGAGGCTTACATCGACAACATGGTGGTCAAAAGCAAGGATGAGAACAACCATCTCAAGGACCTAGGTGAGATGTTTGAGATCCTGAAGAAGCACAAGTTGCGCCTCAATGCGTCCAAGTGTGCGTTCGGAGTAGGATCTGGCAAATTCCTAGGTTTCCTAGTGACCAATCGGGGTATCGAAGCAGACCCCTCTGAGATTAAAGCAATCCAAGATTTGGAAAGACCAAACTCAGTGAAAGAAGTACAGCATCTCACCGGCATGGCGATCGCTCAATCGGTTCATAAGCGATCGTCGAATGACTGCGACCATTTTTTTATGCTTTAAAGGCCAAATTTGAGTGAGACGAAGAATGCGACCACGCTCTGGAAAGCTTAAAAGAACACATGTCTTCTCCACCACTACTTGTCACCCCGATTACAGAGAAGAACTCTTCACTGTACTGGCGATCTCGTAGCATAATTAAGCGCGATGTTGGTCCTTGGAAGGAATCCAACATCTGCCCATCTTTTATGTTAGCAAAACATTGCTGAGCGTCGAAACAAGGTACTTACCACTGGAAAAACTAGCATTAGCCTTGATGATGGCCTCAAGGAAGTTGTCGCACTACTTTCACGCCCACCATAGTCGTCCTCCGACTTTCCCATTAAAGCTTTGTTTGAAAGGCCCGAACTTTTAGGCGAATCTTGAAGTGGGCGATAGAGTTGGGACAATATGACATCAAGTTCAACCCGGGACCACGATAAAGGCTCAAGCTTTGGCGATTTTGTCGCGAAATTCACACCGAAGTCATCATATCTGCTTGATCGACTGGTGAAACAATAGAACTAGGGATGGAAGTTGACGCCGGATTAGTGCAACCCCTAGTGCAGGATGTTCAGTCAAACCCCAAGGCAGACCAAAGCAAAGCAAGGAAGGAAGAAGCAAACCATGCTACACCAAGTCTAGACTCACCAACAAATAAAGACTTGGTACAATCAGATAGCGAGGGGCAGACAGCAAGCATGGACCTTGAAGAAAACACCAGTAACATGGAAGATCCCAAGGCATCATCGATCCCTCCACTTCTTTGGAAGTTGTTCGTTGGAGAGATGTGGAAGCTCTTCGTGGATGGAGCATCCAAGCGGCATGGGCGGGGCTTGGCATAGTCCTCATCTCTCGAGACGGCCTAGTAGTGGAAGCGGGCAATCAACCTTGGCTTGACATCAAACAGCGAAGCGGAGTATGAAGCGCTTCTTGCGGGCCTCAAATCGGCATTCTACGTGAAGGCCACCGAGCTAATGGTTTCTGACGACTCACACTAGTGGTAAACCAAATATCTGGCGACTTCTGAAGCAAGGATGACAGGATGGCCAAATACCAAGAGTTGGTTAGAGCGAGATCAAGAAATTTGAAATAGTCGAGGATAGAACAAATCGGCGAGAGGAAAAATAGCGAGGCGGATGAGCTAGCGGGCTTTGCCTCAATGGCGAATACTTCCATCCCTCATCCATTCTTGATCGACTACCTACCTAGACCAAACATTGAAGACCCCGAAGCGGAAGAGGTATGTTGGCGAGCTAGGCCCCTCTTGGATGGATCCCATCATCTGTTCTTAAAGATGGCATCTTACGGAAGAGAAGAAAGAGGCCAAGAGAATAAGAGTGAAATCATGATGATTTTGGCTCTCCCATCCCTAGCATTGTACAAAAGTCGTTCTCGGGACCCTACCTAAAGTGTATTCATCGACAAAGTGGAAGCCTTCTTATTTGAGATACCGAGGGCATATACGGAAGCCATCAAGGAGGAAGATCATTAGCATACGGAGCAATTTCGCAAGGATATTGGTGGCTATACATGCAAGCGGATTCAGAAAAGTATGTCAAAAAGTGCGAGAAGTGTCAGAAGTTCGCACACCAAATACACCAACCTGCCAGAGAACTTCTACCTCTAACTAGCCCATGGCCCTTCGCAATGTGGGGATTGGACATAGTAGGACCACTTCCAACGGCACTAGGGAACAGGAAGTTCTTTCTTGCAGCAACCGACTACTTCACAAAATGGGTGGAAGCAGAAGCCTTGGCATCAATCAAGGAAAAAGATGTGAAAAAGTTTGCCTGGCAGAATATCATCACTCGATTTGGCATACCAAAGGCACTAATATCAGACAACAGCACTCAGTTCAACAACAGAATCTTCAGAGGCTTTTGTGAAGAGTACAAGATAGAGTTCTACAATTCTACACCGGCATATCCCCAAGCAAATGGACAGGCAGAAGCATCAAACAAAGTAGTCTTGGATGGATTAAAGAAAAGGTTAGAGAGAACAAAAGGCAAGTGGGCAGAAGAGCTCCCTCATGTTTTATGGGCTTACCGCACCACACCTCAGCGATCGACAGGAGAAACACCATTCTCCTTAGCCTATGGTATGGAGGCAGTAATCCCACTAGAAGTTAGCCTCCCCACAATTCGAAGCGAGAATTTTGATCCAGACTTGAATGGCGAAGCCATCACATTAGAGCTCGACCTTGCAAAAGAAAGAAGAGAAAAACCTTTGGTTCACATTGCCTCATATCAACAAGAGTTATCCGGGAAATACAACAAGGCAGTGCATCCAAGGCAATTCAAGGTCGAGATTGGAGTGCAATGCAAAGTGATGGGAAATACCTTGATACCGAGGAGATGGCAAGCTAGGGCCCAATTGGGAAGGTCCATATAAAGTGGTAAGATTAGCGAGCAAAGGGCATACCACTTAGAAAGCGAGGGCAACAAGGCAATTCGAGCCATGGAATACTATAAATCTCAAGTTATTTTATTTTTAGCTTTTTCTTATTAAAGTTTGTATAATTTCTCCCTTTCTCAATAAAACAAGTAGTTTTCTTTTCAGTTAGACGTTTTCTTCTGTAAAAATTTGTTTTAGTAAATTAGTGAGTTAGGGGCATAAAAAACACAGTTGGGTGGAAAAACTAACTTCGAGGTTGGCTGGATTAAACCAACACCCCTCCTAAGCCCAGGATAAGGATCACATTTGCGAGACGTTTGGTCGAAATAACCAAACATTTTATTCTAAGTTGGCTGGAAAAACTAACTTAGAGGTTGGCTGGATTAAACCAACACCCCTCCTAAACCCAAGATAAGGATCCAGGCTATAGGACGTTTGGTCGGAATAACCAAACATTTTATTCTAAGTTGGCTGGAAAAAACTAACTTAGAGGTTGGCTGGATTAAACCAACACCCCTCCTAAGCCCAAGATAAGGATCCATGCTACAGGACGTTTGGTCGAAATAACCAAACATTTTATTCTAAGTTGGCTGGAAAAAACTAACTCTTAGAGGTTGGCTGGATTAAACCAACACCCCTTCTAAGCCCAAGATAAGGATTCAGGCTGCAGGACGTTTGGTCGAAATAACCAAACATTTTATTCTAGGTTGGCTGGAAAACCAACTTAGAGGTTGGTTGGATTAAACCAAGACTTATTACTCTTCAACCAAAGTAAGGGTATGGGTTAAAGAGTGGTTGGCTGGATTAAACCAACTCTTTGAACTCTTTGGCCGAAGTAAAGCCATAAGCTGAAGAGTGGTTGGCTGAATTAAACAAAGACTTATTACTCTTCAGCCGAAGTAAGTATATCGGCTAAAGAGTGGTTGGCTGGATTAAACCAACTCTTGATACTCTTCAGCCGGAGTAAGTATATCGGCTAAAGAGTGGTTGGCGAGTAAGCTTAGTCAGATTGATCAGCTAGGACCGGAATAAAGTATCTCGGCCAAACTGCAGTTAGAAAGAGCTCAAAACAGGAATTTAAACCGAGATAACAGTTTGAGCAAAAAAGATCATGGAAAAGTCATTACAAGTACAAGCTTACAGATCAAACTGAAATAAGTGTTGAGCAGAAAAGATGATTTTCATTGATCAAATTCAAAACAAGTACAAAGAAGGGGCCACAGCCCGGTTACACGAGCAAAAAGAAAAAAAGAAAAATTAAAAAATCAGTTAAAAATATCATCTATATCAACATCAATGTCAACTCGAAGACTGGTTGCAGACGGAAGATCGGTCTCGGTTGGGAGCTCGGTATCAACTGGCAGCATGGTATCAGTCGGCTATTCAACGGTCAGGTCTTCTACCATTGGCTCCAACCTAGCTGATTGATTAGTCAGATCGTTGACAACTGAGGTATCAGTTGACTCTTCTTCACCATCATCAGAACCTTCAAGGAATTGCTGCTGAATGGAAGCAACATACTCACTTGATGGTAGGCGGTATAAATCTTGAGGAGGATTGTAGACCTCGGTCTCGGGCCCTAGCAAAATTGCTCCTGGCGCCTCTCCAGCCGCACTTGAAAAATAGGTCCTTTGCTGCTTCACATTGCTGAATATAAGCAGCTTCGCCTTTTTTTAAAAGCCTTAAGCTCGGCGCTATCTGCCTTCTTTTTCAGCCCCTCTATTTCGGCATTCGTCGTGCCTTCAAGTTTTGCCAGTTTCCGCAAATATTTGTCTTTCATCACGGTTAGGGCTCTCTCTTTGTCGGCGTAGCGAGGTAACTAGTCGGTCAGACGTGTTACCCCGCCTTCCAGCTCAGCCGTCCTCGCCTGGGATTGTTTGAGCTTGGCGGTCTTGGCTTCGGCTTCTGCCATGGCCTACCTTGTTGTTCTCCTGAGCTCCAACACTCGCTTGTGTGCAATGTTGTTTTTCTGAATGACCTGCAAAAGGAAAGTAACTTTCTCTTTGCTTAGCGAAGTCGAAAAAATTAGAAAGATAAACAAGAGCTACTTACCAGGATCATTGATTTCGTTGATGACCAAATAGCTTTCAGCTTAGTGTTCAGCTGATCGTGGTGCTCCATATCTTTTGGAAGGCAAACACTCTTGGCAAGGTTGAAAGCCATTAGGTGATCCTTCTCTACAACCACCGAATCAGTGTCCAGTATATCTCGGTTCTGAAAAGTGAGCTTGGGTGCCCACTTGGAAGAGCTAGATCGGTTGGACCGCTCTGGCTGAGGGCTCAGTGGAGGGCTCGGTGGCGGAAGAATGGTCTCAACTTCGTCAACAAGGCGTGGCTCGGTTGGTGTAGTCCGGGCATGCTTGTTGGGGCGAGATGAGGAGGGTTGTTGAGAAGGAAGCGCCACCACGGTTTCTTGGGTTTGGCTCAGTGGTAGTACCTCGGCGCGGTTTGTCTCGGTTAAGAGGGCGCCCTTACTCTGTTTCTTTTGGCCATTTCCTCTTCTTCAGTAGTACGGATGAGGTTAATTTGTGGCAAGGTTGGATCCAGTTCGGGGGCGTCCTCTAGCAGGAAGTCTGTTACTCTGGCCTTACGTCGGCTGCTATATCGGTATGTCGGTTTGAAATTTAGCAGCTTCGCCCAACTTCTTTCTGGGAACCGTCGTGCGGCGCGCAGAGTGTTTAGATTGGGGTGGCTGTAAAGAGATTGGAGATGGGCTGAATCTGCAAAAAGAATACAATTGTTAGTTTGGTTATGAAATTAGAAACCGAAGTAAAACAGAAGCACGCATTGAACTGAAGTAATTATACTGGGTGTTCCTTTATTCCAATTTATACTGCGGCCTGGGATCTGGGCTTCGTGGTCTTCAAAATTGCCAAATACCCAGAAAAAGTCGTCATCGTTTAAGTCTTTATCCGGTGTGTCTTTTATTATTTTTTCTCGGCAGCGGCGTATTCTTAAATAGTAAACCCACCCGTCTTCTTTTGAGCCTATAGAGTATTGATGGAATAGTTTGGCTAGGCCAAGGTTAATGCCAGCTCGGCAGTTTAGTTCGGCTATACCATTTATTATACGATAGGAGTTTGTGGAAAGTTGGGTTGGGCATATTCTGGTTTGCCTAAGGAATTCACAAAGCAAGGGTTGAACAAGGAATCTTAATCTGGTCTCTACTATGGAAAGAAGGATGAAGCGAACAAAACCAGGGTTTCTCCAAGGAACGATATCTTGTTCGGCTAAAATGAGTTGGACGTCATCAGGGATGTTGTACTCCCTACGGAATTCCGCCAGGCCACCAGGTGTTTCTACCAAAAATCTATACTTCCCCATTTATGTTTTAAATTACCAATAAATTAAAGCCAAGTAGGTGGGTGAGGATTTATCTTTGAGTAGCTCGGTTGGCGCTCGAGGAGTGCTAGGCAACCTAAGTTTGCAAAGTGGAAAACAAAGATTTTAAGCGCAGATCGTTGGACCGTGCTACAAAGTAAAAACAAGATAAAAGAAAGTCCTATTTCGGTTATGTGAAATGCTGCAATTCCTATCTCGATTTTTAGCATGGGATTTATTAGTCCGGTCGAGCCTCTAGGGGCAGTATTCTCAGTTCGGTATGAACTAAGAAGGCTGGTTTAGCCCCTAGTTGTAGCTCGGTCATGGTGAGACTTTCAAACACGATTCTGAGACCTAGTGCGGTTTTTCTAGCTCGGCTAAGTTGAATCACAGGATGGTAACTTGTTGAAACTCTTGGTATGTCATAAGACCTAGTTCGGTTGAGTAGTCTGCCTAAACTACAAACAACTTTCTATTCCGGTTGGATCATGATTTTGGATCAAATACCAGTGTTTCTCAGTTACAAAGTGGTTCAAGTGATTCAATTGCAAAGTTTTTTGCGAAAAGCTAAGCGAGAAAATAAGCGGGCGTGGTATGTTTTGGAAAACATGTAATGTATTGCAAAAAATAGCAAAATCAACCCAAAGAGTTAGAAGGTTCGTTACTTGCAGTTATGGCAAAAAATCGAAGATGGAAGCAATGACGATAAAGGACACGAACTCAACAAAATGAAGGGTTGAAGAGATAGAGGCGAAAGAGAGAGAAGGAATAGTGTGAGATATGATTCAAAATGATTAGGGTTTCTTCTATGAAAGCGAAAGGGCGAAAAAATGGCGAGACTATTCAAAAATGCGAGATCTGAAGGCGGCGTGACAGTTGCCTTGACCAATAAGAACACCGCGTGTCACTAGAATGGGAAGCGATTTAGTTTCTATCCTTTGAAGAGCGTTTTGACGGATAAGGATAGCTCATTTGGGCCGAGCTTGAGTTTTAGTTAATTTGGAAAGGCTCTGAGGTTTTTAGCTCATTTGGAAAGGTTAAAACCTTGGCCCAGTTTAAAGCCAGGTAATCCCTATCATGCTGCGCAGATGGAATTAAGGGGCAATTGAGAGAGTAATTTATGTGCAAATTGGGCCGAGTTGGGCCGTTATGGGCCTCAGTGCGAAGGGCTGAGTAAAAAGGCCATAAAGTTACTCCGGTCTTGAAGAGGCTTAAAGTTAGTTCGCTCCCAAGCCCAAAAGTTAGTCCGGTCCGAGGAAGGCTTAGACCGATTTAAAGGTGCTTTGAGTTTATACCGGTCGTGGCGCAATGTAACTAGCTCAGTCTAAACCGTGCAAAAAGTTAATGCGATTTTGGGTATGCCATGGTTTGTGGAAGAGGAACTAAAAGCGATAAACCAAAGCGAGTATAGTTAGGTTCATTCTGCGACTAAAGTATAGCCATGCTTACTTGATGCGTGTTAGTCAGGTCGAGGTAAAACCATCTCACTTGGTTTAGCGGTGAGGGTGTTGAAGGATAAGCATGATTTTTTAGGAGTATGAATCCTAGGAGGACACTACATGGAGGTAAGAGTCCTACTTGGATTATGCCACACGAAACCTATAAAAGCTCCTAGCGTCACCTATGGAGAGTAGCATAACTTTGATTCCCAAATATCTGAGCTTTGTCTATTTGTCTAGTTTGCTGACTTAGGCATCGGAGAGGTTTCCGGCACACACCCGCCGGCTAGCTCACGTTTGTATTTTCAGGTAGTAAAACGACGTCGTACGGAGGAGCGTAGACTTAATCAACAGGATTATACGATAAGGTTTATTTCTTTCCCGTACAGTCCCTATCATTAACATTGACATTCTATATATTCACATTCTGTTAATTTGTACGAGAGGAGGAGGTGGAAATTTATTGATTCTGTTGTTGGTCTAGTCTTTCAGTTATCAGTTCCATCATTCTTGCCATTCTTGCCTCAGTGGATGAGGATTCAGATTCATTTGCAGTTCTTGCATTATCCATTTCATTATAAGCAGTTATAGCAATTATAAACATAGCGATTGCATATATGAGTTTATCACATTAGCTTTATATTGGTCATGTCATAACCACATACTTATCAAGCTCATGTAATGCCCTAATCAGTTTTCTAGGACACTCTATAGTTCATTTGGACAGGTGTGTGCGGTATAACTCGTGGTAAGCATCGCTCTGATACTACTCTGTCACGACCCAAACCCCTCCCTATGAGTTTAGGACCGTAACGGCGATGTCCGAGATTACGAAGGCTGATATGATGAAACGATAAAAGCAGTATAGGGGCATGGCGAAAGCCAATACAGTAAATAAACAATGTCAATGGTTGTGACGATCTGTATGCAAAGACTTTCATACACATATATACGATCGGTGACAAAACGATAAGCACAACATTTACAAACATTGATTACGGACTTAATCCCTACTAACGATGCAGATACAATATCATCGATCTATCTGATTATTACATAACATATCTGAGAGAGACGGGAGATAAAAAACACCCTAAGCCATAGCTTGAGCAGGCTTGGAACCTCGCGGTGAGAGCACGATGGTTGGCTTGACAAAAGCTGGAATTTACCTTGATGCTTCTAGTATTGGTCGGTGCACGAACACCTACATATATATATATGAGTAGTGAGCTAAAGCCTAGTGAATAACATAATGCGTAAAGAGGTTTAGAATGAATGTCCTTACAGTAATGAAAATAGTTCATTAAATCGATATTTTGATCTTTCGGTCGAAACGGTCATTCATCATATGTGGTACATCCATTAGCATAGCGATGCGATGCGATAAGTTTAAAAAGACCCGAGCAGTAAATGATGGCCATCAACGATGAAACAATAGTGGTTCCAGCGAGGAACGGCGAGATCTATGCTTGATAACGATCGATAAGATGTTACTAAGGATGCCCTGTCTGATTGAATATAGGACATACATTAGATTCGATTAACGATAGCAGTTCAAAAAAGCGATGCGATTCGATATTCAAAAGATAATCTTTTTGAACATATCTTTACACAATTGTTACTCCACGAGTTCTAGGCTACAATTAGGCTAGGCGTGTCTCGATCGCCAACCCTACCGCGATTCTGGTCGAACACATACTAAGCTACGGTTGGGAAAGATAATAACAATCCCTAATTTGTCTCGGTCGTTCTACATTTGTATCCTCATTAAGATGCCTTAAACTAGGCCTAAGAATGCCTAGGATGGGATGAGGATGCAAAGATGCACTTAAAAGCATTTTCAGAACTTTTAGAAAAAGCAGTCCCTTCGAGCATGGTTTTCCCGCTCAGCGAATATACGAACAACGGTTCCGCTCGAATATCACAGTTTCTTGGTTCATTTCGCGTCACTTCTCACGCTCGGCGGACATCTAAGTAGTTAAAAATCTTGAATGGGTGAAATCTCCGCTCGACGCCCGCTCGAGCATGAGACACATAACCCCGCTCAGGCGCACCATACTACGCTCGAAGCGGTACCATGATGAAATCTTGGATGCTCGAATTCCTACTCAGCGCCACTTTTCCCTCGGCGGGAGTGCAAAATCTGGAAAATCCAGTTACCTCCAAGCCAAAAACCAAGTTCAAATGCACTAAAGTCGATCCTCTTGGGCCAAATTTCTGGAAAACATTTGTAAACACATAGAATAACATGATTCAAAGCTTGATTTGTAAAATCAAGGCCCAAGGGTAGTTCAATTAAGTCCAATTTCAAACCAATTTTCATGAACACGAAGAACATGCAAACATGCATGAATTTAACCAATTCAAAGCTTCAAACTCTTGCTCTAATGAGCCAATTCCTTTCAAAACATGGTAAGTTCAAGGTCTATTGTAACAATATGAGCATGCATGTACAATTTATGAAGAACTAGCTCAAAGAAAAAATGCAAGAGTATGTCATGCATGCAACAATTAAGCTTCAATTCAACAATATTGAACCAATTCTTGACTTAGCTCTTTAAACTACCATGATCCATGCTAGAAGGAACTCAAATTCACAATTAAGAGGGTGAAATTCATACCTAGGTTCCTCAATTGCAAGTCTAGAGGCTCAAACAAGCAAGAACTCCTCTACTCTTCCAAATTTCCAAGCAATGCCAAGCAAAAGTGAGATGAAATCAACTATTCTAATCTCTCTCTCTCTCTCTCTCTCTCTCTCTCTCTCTCTCTATGGTCAGCAATAACAAGGAGAATGGCTGATGAAATGTTGTGTTTTGAATGTGGTAAGGCTCAAAAAGGTTTTGGTAGTGGGCCACTAGTGTGGCATTTCGATAAATAAGTCCAACAATGCAATTTACCTTATTTTAATATAATTTAATCATACCAAATCAATTTTCAGATAATTACACCATAAATCACATAGATTCGGCGATCACAAACCACTAATCGATTTACGATTAGCCGTCGATAAGGCCTTCAATTTGCAGTTCAAACATAAAGACATGGATAGATAATCTGGCAATCAACAGGTAGAAAACGCATTAAAACAGATACAGTCAATCAATCGGTTTGGATTTGATCGATCGATTCGATATTTCTATCAATTCAATCATTAGTCATAATCGGTCCGGTTTAACAGTGTCGGTGATCAATCGATGCAGTGGTGAGGGTTATTACAATAATCCTAAGCCAAATGAACTATTTTCTAATACTGTTGTTGGAACTATTTTCTATGTAAAAATAAAAACTGAAACAAAGTAAATAAATTACTTACATGAAGTTCTTGTACCATAAAGTTAGAATAACAAAATCACCAGGAAGTTAGAACAGCAAAATCACCAAGAAGTTGAGTGTGTAACACTCTGTCGTTAAGACAAATTCGCTGCCGCACAAGTGCTTAGAGATTATCGGCGTCTCTCTCCCAGGATACAATGATCACTCACATAGATTGTAGTCGTACTACAAAAAATCTGTTCTGGCGAACCAGAACCTGAGTTTTGAAACTCTCTTAAAACTCTAAGAACTAGTATGAAGAATTAATACAGCACAAAAGGAAAACAAGAAAGGAAAAATGGAATGAATTGAATCTGCTGAAGAATTTTGTATTTATAGGCTAAGAGGTGTCTATTCAGAAGGATAGAAAACCCTTCGAACTAGTGTGAAACCTGGAATTGCTAGAAAATGAAGAGAGGCGATCGGAGAGGCACTATTCCAGGAGGCAAAAATTCAAATTTGAGCTTTGGCGCAAAAGTCTGAATTAATCCATTAGGATTTCAAATTTTCTAGCAAGAAGTTGAAAAAATTCAAACAAATTTTGTCCAAAAAATTAAATCTAGGACCTGACTCGGTGCGTGTGGTGGATTTGGGTCAAACCCACTTTGTCCATAACTCTCCTTCTTACCAAACAGTTTTTTTTTTTTTTTTCTCCCTAAAATAAGTAACTTTCAAAATATATAGGAGCGTGTATATATATCCTATCAAATATTGAAATTCAAAAAAAAAATTCTAAATATCTATTTCTTCCTCATTCTTTTTTCTAAAATAAGTAAACTTTCAGAATATATTTTCAACTTACTATTCTCAGCTATCCAATAATTAAGGGATTTTTTTAATATTTTATTATAATTTTTATCTATACTAATTATTACTATTATTTTGTTTCAAAAAATGTTTAAGAACATCCTCATTCTCTTTTTGTGTGCGCAATTTTTTTTATTTTTTATTTTTTGGAAAAGTTTTGAATACTACTTTTTTTGAAATAGTTTGGGAATTAAAAAACAGTTTGCCTACATTTTGAAGAGTGATAAAAAGGAAAAAAAAAATAAAACACAAGAAATAAATAAATAAATAATTAATCCCCTTTTTTGTTTTCTTTCTTTTGACCTCTCTATTAACATGTTAAATCAATGTGTAAAAAAAAATACATTTATACTTAGAATGATAATCTATATAATTTAAAAAATTTGTATTGTAAAATCCACATCTATCTATACTATGTATAAAGCATCTAACATATATGTGCACAAAATCTATAAACAAATAAAATAAAAATTTACTCACAAAGATAATATATACACAAAATCTGTACAGTTATTTTTATTTTTTATATTTTTTTCAATCAATGTAATGAAGAAAATGAAAATGGAGTTTTTTTATATTTTATTTTTTTATTTTTGCAATGAACGTAATGAAGAAATAAAAACTAGTAAAGAATTATAGAATTTATACAAAATAAATAAATAAATAAATAAATAAAATAAACAAACAAACAAAAGCCTTAGTCATTGCGAATTTAAATAATAATAATAATAATAATAATAATAATAATAAATCCAACACTCTTAGATATAGTCAAAGAGAAACAGAAGATAAATATTGATAAGTAATTACTTGAAAAGTTATTTCTTTTGAACAACACAAAGTTGTAAAACAATCTGTTTAAAAAAAAAAAAAAAAATTGTATATAAGTTGTAAGACAACCTTTGAAAAAAAAAAATGTATAAATTTGTGTAAAACAATCTAGGAAAAAAAAATAGGAATACGCATTCTATAAATATACATTTTGCATGACAACTCATTAATAGCCAACTCTTCTATGGATCTGCACTTTGCTTTTGTACTTCCTTTGCAAACCCAATCAAAACCTTTGAATTTTGACCCCAATAGACCTCTCTCTCAATCTCTAAACTTAATAATTGTTCTTCTTCTTTACATTTCTTTCTTCCTCAATTTCTTGTTTTTCTTCGATCCAATTGGGCATCTTCAATAGACTCAATCACTTTTTTTTTTTTTTTTTTGAAAAATCAAAATTTATAACAAAATACAAAACGAAATAAAACAAATAAATAAAAGTTTCAGTCATTGAAAATATAAAAATTAAAAACTTTTAAATCACTTACCGTCAAAGAGAAACAAAATATAATCTTCTATTGGTTTGTATTTTCTTTGCCATAATTAAATCAAACACTTTTGTACTTTCTTTTTAAAAATAAAAATAAAAATAAAAAAAACATTGTAAAAATAAAGGAAGAAAGCAAAAAGTTTAAAAAATAATAATAATAAAAGTAAATTATTGAAGAAGAGAAGATTCTCTTGCTTTCTCTTACGTCTTCCTTTTAAATCCCAAAGAAGAATGTATATATTGGATCTCTCTCTAATAATTATTGTTGAGTTTCACTTTTCAAATTTACTTTTTAAAAATTAAAATTTTTGTTTTTAAATTTTTATTAAATTTTAAATTTTTTTAAATTTTTAAATACACTTAACATAAGTACACTTAAAAGTATAATATTAATTTTTTAAAATATTTTTTTACACATATTTTTAGATATATTTAAGTAAGGTGCATCTAAAAAAAAAAATTAAAATTGCTTAAAATTTTTAAAATATTTACTAAAAATTTAAAAAATATATATGAAAAATAAAAAATTCAAATTTAAAAAATTAAATTCAAAAAATTAAAACTAAAACTTCTATTTCTTCTACAATATTTTCAGTTGTCAAATCTGTTTCGATCTGATTGAGAACCAATTCGAACCAAACAGGAAAATTGTATTTTGTGTTTGCATTCAAATTTTGTTGTTAGTTGTATCGGATTGCTTGTCAAAATATCACATCGTTTGGATTTCTTGTAACTAAAATCCTTTGATTTTTTTGTATCCTCGATAGATAAGAACTACTAGACCATCTCTAACTTATTTCATGCTCGAGTTGGTATCCAAATTTAAATTTTGATGAAAAGGCACTATTCACTCATCCAGCGGTTCGCCGGAATTGATGCTCAATTAATAATTCGTCAAACAATTACGTGAGATGGGGGCAAGTAATAAGATTCACCAAAATACTATTGCGGACCGTTGGAGGGACGAGGTCGACCAACGGTTACGGTTGACCAGCGGTCGCCCGATAGATGAAATAGTTGATAACGGTTCGTCGGTAAAAAAAAAAAAAAAAAATTTTATGGTAGGTTATGACGGTTGACCGTTAAATCCCGAGGAAAAAGTTGAAGGATTCACAAAAAGTTCCGGACAATTAAAAAAAAAAAAAAAAAAAAAATTTCCACTAGCAAATTGACCGTGGGTCGATCCTGATTTGTCGGGATGAAAGGGTGGTAAAATGAAAGGTTGGGCGCTCGGTATTAGAATTTGGTGAAAATTATTTTTAGCTCAAGTTAATGAAAAAAAAAAAAATTGAAGCGTTGAAGATGCTCTGCGTTAAAAGCTGTACAATATCCGCTAAAACCGTTCGAATCACATCATTTTAGTCTAGCAGGTCTGGATTGGGGGATTGGACGTCTCAGCAGGACCAAGTCCCGGCACGCGGTTGACGGTTTCATAAAATCAACCCGCGCTTAGAAGCCAACCCAACCGCCCTTTCATGTAAAGCTTTCAACCTAAGGGTCTTCTTTGTCTCTAGTTTTCTCTCACTACACTCATTATTCACCTACAATCAGGTTGTTTTGTTTACTGGCCCCCCTTTTACTATTGGAATGGCGCCGGATAGCGTTATGCTATTCACACTCCTACATAGTGGGTGTTTAGAAAATAGATTTTTTATGTAAATTTTTTTAGTTATAAGATATTATTAAAAAGAAAAATTTTTTTTGGTGTTTGGAAAGATAGTTGAATTTTTTTGTGATTGGATGTGATGTTTGTGAGAGAGAAAAAAATAAAATGATTATGGAATTAAATGTGGCGTTTTGTTTGAATTTATTTTTTTAATTTTGTAAAAGTTTGTCTTTTCGGTGAAAAAAAAAAAAAAAACCCAATTATAAACTTCACCAAACATAATGTCGAATTAGTAGATATATTTTTTGATTGTTGAGATTACATAGAAAAAAGATAGGCTATAATGATTAAGGATTATCACTATAAGGGTCTCGAAATGGTGTAAATCTATATAATTTTAGTTACTTTTAGGAAGCTCTGTTTGGATTTATGTTTTTGTAATTAATTTTTCTAGGCATGTTTTTTTGGTATGATGTTTTAGTTTGGCTTAAAATCAATTCTCAAGAACTCTGTGACTCTATAAAATATCAATGAATAAAGCCTTGGAACATTCGGGAAAAGTTTTGCAAGGGACAACCGTCTGGTTGTTGTGGAGGGGACTTCCATGGGGACTTCCATGAGGACATCCAGTAGGATGTCTCACGATGTCTGAAAATTTTTTTTTTTTTTTTTTTTGCAGTTGACTTATATAATTGGGAAAAATATTTTCGTAATTTTTAAATTTTTTATATTAGCACAAATATAATTTTTTGAATTGTATATTTAGTTATGAGTTGTAAATTTTTGTATCACATATCAAATGTCACATCAACAATTCCTACTCAAATCAAACATCTTTTAAACTATTTCAAAACTCTTTACCAAACAAATTTTTTCTACACTCAAATCTTTAATTCTACAACACACAAACTCAAAAAATATAATTCATACTCTCCGTCACATTTACAAACACAACTAAGCCTTGAGCTAAATTTTTTCGTTATAATATATGATATTTTTAAAATTTTGAAGATGTGATAAGCCCAATCCGCACCCTCCTAAATCCATCTTCAGCCTTGGTTTTACATAAAAATCTTCCTTTCCTGTTTTAATTTTTGGCATGTGCCCGTTGAAGAACATGGAAAATAATATGCTGAAATAGAAAATATAGATAGAAGGTTTATGATGGGATACAAAATTCTTTTAGAAGGCGATTCTTAATGTATTTTAAATGAATAACAAATATCACAATAGAAGGATAGAGAGGCCATTGAGGCCCCACACTAGGACATCGGCATATAACATGTAGTTCTCCTATATGTTGATTCATTTTTATTTTTTGTGTGGTACCAAAAATGCACTAAAATATTTTTATTTACGATGGTTCATTGCTATATATATATATATATATTGTATAATATTGTTAGAATTGGAATTGGATTTGACAATTCTGAAGTGTCCAGATGATTGTAGTATTTCACACTATTTAATAAATAATTTATCTAATAAATGGTTTGAGTTGTTATAAGTGCTAACCACTTCTATTTGTAGAATATATATCATAACTCTATATCCGACATAGAACAAAAACATATGTATTATTTAATTATTGAGAGTTTATTCTAAAATGTACCCAAAATTTCTCTCTCTTGTTCTTTCCTCTAAGTCACTAGAACTGAGGGATTTGAAGTGTAAATCGACATTAAATATTGTTAGCTATAATTGGCGTGAGAAGTTTTTTCTGAAGCCGAGGTTTGTAATCCAAAGCATCAATCAATTGTTTTTGCTTTAAACATATGATTGCATGCATATTTTTCCTTTATTACGAATAGAGTTATATTGCATATTAAAAAATTTTAAAACTCTAGTTCTTGCTAACTCCCATTGGCCGTTTTTTATCTAAAATAAATACCATTTAAACTTTTTAAAATTTTATAACTTTTGTTCTAATCGAGTTAAATTGAAAAAGTTATAACTTTTTAAAGGTACTTTTGGATCAAAATCGCTGTTGTTTTGAAATTCTGAGGGAAAACACAGATTCAAAGGTCAAGTGACATAGCACATGATGTCCTTGAAGCAGCAGCTATCGGCACAGCTTGACAGCACACACCAACATGGCTCTGGTCAGCATGTTATCAGCGCACTGTGTACGGCGTCAGCAACACCAGGCGCGCATGGTGCGCATTCTACGTGGTGCATGTGCGCTGAGACCAACAACCTTTGGGTGTGTGCTAACACGTGGTGCGATTCCCAAAGGCGTGTGATGTACGGCGCGTGAATTGAGTGTCTGTTCCTATTATATTTATTTTTCTATGTAATGTGTTGTTTACTGTTTTTCCAAAAATTAATTTGTTGAAATTTTCTTGTAGATATTCTCATATATTTATATATATTTTAATTTAAAGTACAAAAACTTAAAATGTAATTCTGAAAATTGCAAAATTAAGAAATTTGAAAAAATTATTTTCTATTTGATAATTATCATGCAATTATTCAATATCTTTTTGGTTGTTTTGTGCTATTAAGTATGAAATTAATTTGTTAATTGTTTATCTCAAATTAGTTGAGCTAATATATATATTTTGAGTCTTAATTTTATGACTATATTCTTTTTTTTTAGTAGGAATTGTGGTTTGACCTCCATCATTTAACCATTTTATTTATTGTTCGATATATATGTTTGAATGGATAGGAAGTAATATTAATATTTTTGTGCACCATTTATTTATTTATTATTTTTGTATTGTTAGAGGTAGACCCACAAATGTATTCCCCACTCTTTTTCCTTTTTTATATTAGAATTAATGTATTAGGATTCTTTTGGATTGTAATTATTTATTTATTTTAGATGTATTTTTCACACGTAGCCATGTAAGGGGTAGTATTTCTTTATGTAATATATTTCAAGGTTGCCTTAACATATTTGTACCTGTTATGAACTTCCAAATGGAGCCGCTTTAAAAGAATGTATAATGCATTTTTGACTCCTATATATATATTGTTTATGATTTGATGTTGTTGTGGAATTAAGAGATGGTTTGCCTCCTAAATAATTTTATTCAAGAAATTATTGAGTGTCTATTTTAGCATCACATAGGGGAGATCATTATGAGCTTAATGAAATTTTTCGATCTCCTATGTAAAATGTAAGAATATTGTATGCCAATTATATTTTTGGGAATAAAATTTTTAAAAAGTGAATGCTAACACAATGTCAAACCCTATGCAATCAATGTAGTGAGGAAATGGCTCCTAAGAATGTTGTTATTAACCTCACCAAAGATGAAATCCAATATTTGATTAATGAACAAGAAGTCATAGAAAAATTGACCACATTTAAGATCCGATCTGAAAAAGAACCATTGACCAACACCTAAGTTGCTGTGTTGACATGAAGACCCATTAGAATTGGGTCACGAGGAGATTGATGCAAAGCGCTATACTATATTTAGCGGCATGTAAAACAATGATCTCATAAGGGGTTGAGACAAAACCCCATTGCTCATGACAATTTGAACTCCATCTGAATATTACCTATGGGACCACACTTTGCAACAGCCGTGCTACTCTTATTTTTGAAATTTGAGCAATTTTGGGCTTGAAGCGGAGTGCCTAGGGTCGCTTATCGCAACATTGTCCTTATCGCCTATGCAACAAGCAGCGTTGTTAGCTATTCAGGTTTTAAGCACGCGAACAAAACTAGGGAAAATGTGGTGGTGCAAATGGTAACCTTGGTCCTAGAGAGATAATATAGAGAAGCGTTGTCGAGGCAAGCACGTTGAAATAAAAACAAGACCAAGGTCAAGGGCTATAATTATGGAAAGCGAGTTTCCACTTAAACTAGAATGCCTTTGATGCAAAGAATGTAGACCTTTACTTAACTCTTTAAATACTTGTGTTTGTTCACATGTATATGTTGCTAATTCTCTCCATTATTGGATTGTAGAACTCGTAGCAACCCTCCATATAGCCAAAGAAAGAGTTGAGTTCGTGGATTACAGAAAGATACATGTGGGCAAGTAGTACGTTACTTTAGGTAACGGAACTCAAGAGGATATCCTTGGAGTTGGTTTTTATCAGCTCAAGACCCATCCGGGACGCATTTTACTCCTCCATGATATGCTTTATGATCTTGGTGTCTAGTGTAATTTTTTAACAGCTATTACTTTGTTGGGTTTTGATTTTAGTGGTAGTCAATTGGATTCCTATTTTAATAAGGGCATGTATGGACAAGTGTAGACACCCCATTTTTTACCACCCTTAAGACTTGGGCGCTACTGATGGTTTACTCGGTGATGAAGGTGAGCAGGGCAAAGGTTCAGTTTCTTCGATAATGAGAGAGTCAAATCCCAACCTTACACCCCATTTTGGACCAAAGCTATTTTGAATGATTTTTAGACCTTAAAACCCTCTATTTCAAAACATTTTTGAAATAAAGTTTCTACGATGCTCTGAGGCTCGCATTTTGTTAAATGTTGCACTTTTCGGTAAACCGAGCAAGGGCAGAGTTGAAATGAATAAAAGAGAGTTGAAATCTTTGAAAAATCTTTCAAAACACCTTGTTAAGGGTTTGGAGTTGAGGAAAAGAAGAAAAGAGGGAAGAAACCTAGTTGGGGAAGAAAATGGGCATGAACCATTAAGAGAGAAAGTCGAGCAGTCCTCGCTAAATCAGGCTTATCTGTCTATACATTTGGATTTAAGCTATGAGGACACCACCGTTGGAAAGAAGACTTCTGGGGCTTCATTTTACTCTCAAGAATCTCCTAAAGCCAAGTCCGAACAGGGGAGATATAGTTAGTTGAAGTAGGGCATCAATCCGGTTGGACCGAATCTGCGCGACTTCATCAAAACAGGCATAACTTTTTGCATAGTTGAAATTTTAATGCAAGGCTGGCGCCATTGGAAAGCTAACTTCTGGGGCTTCATCATAGGGGATGGCCGACCACCTTGGACCTTTTGACCTGGTCGGCCGACCACTTGAACTGGTCGGCCACTCCACATTTTTTGTCTTCTAATGCTTTCTATTTGTGTTAGCTAGGAGGCACAAGCTGCATCCTCCATCCACGTGTATGGAGTATCTTCACTCTTGGTTCTAAGCTTCTAGGAGAAGCTTTGGACCCTAGGCTGTATAAAGGAAGGCCTCTCCTTTCTTTACAAAGGTTCAGAAATTGCTCTAAGGCATATATATATATTCCTCTCTATATCTCATTCCCTTGAGCTCAAAGTGTTTGGTTCTTGGCCTTTAGCATCACAACTCTTGAGCCTAACCCTTCCACCATCAACCTAAGCACCTTGGAGCTGGTTTTCAGAGGTTGAAGGCTTGCTGTTTTGGTCCAGAAGTTGCTGGTCCTTTTGGCTACAAGGGTAACACTCTATTTTCCTCTTTTTGGCATTGTTTTGTTCCATCTCTTAGCCTAGTTTGCAAGCATATTTGGGCTTTGTCATAAACTGAAAAAAGTCTTATTTTGAGCTTCTTAACATGTTTGTTTAAGATCATTTTTCTGTTGGGAGTCATCTACCCCCTTGCATGCTTCATTTCATCTTATCTTGGGCCATGTCTTAGAGCCTTTGCATTGGCCTTTGTTTGGCCTCTTAGCCACTGAAATCCCTATTTTGAGCACCAAAATCAGAGAGGGGTGACCCTCTCACCCCTTGTCTTGTTTACTAGCATTTTTGGCCTAACAAATGAGCCCATGTGTGCATGCTTCTAGCCTCATTTCAGGCCTTTTTCAATGAGTTTTAAGGCCCAATAACCTCTGTCCATAGGTGGTTTTGTCATATTAGGTGTCTCTCTTGCATGTGTAGAATAACCATCTTCATAGCATATCAAATGTGCCCATGTGTGCATGCTTCCTAGCCTTATTTCACGCCCTTTTTAGTGAGTTTTAAGGCCTCCATAACCTATGTACAGAGGTGGTTTTGTCATATTAGGTGTCCCTCTTGCATGTGTAGAATAACCCTCTTCATAGCATATCAAAGGAGCATATACTTGCATGCTTCCTAGCCTCATTTCAGGCCCTTTTCAGTGAGTTTTAAGGCCTGAATAACCTCTGTCTAGAGGTGGTTTTTTCATATTGGGTGTCCATCTTGCATGTGTAGAACAATCCTCTTCATGGCCTATCAAAGGGGCCTATCATTCTTGCAAGCATAGACCATATTTCAGTGGGTTTTGGGGGTTTATTTGGTATTTCATACCTCTAAATTTTGATGGTTTAGTGACCTCTTGAATGCTCCATATACTTGTAGTGTAAACCCTCTTCACTAGCTTGTATTGCATGCTATTTTGGTCTATGAATCTGGCACTTCTTGGCCATGCCTTAAACTGATTTTGTGCATGTTTTGGACTTTCTTAGCTCTGTTTTTATGCCTCATGGTTGAATGATGCTTGCTATGCATGGTTGTAGTTCAATACTCTTGCCTTGCTTTGTGTTTTGGGGCCTATTGCATGCATATAATGAGGTGTTTCCATGTTTTAGGACCATTGTGCATCATATTTTAGAGCTTACATGTATGCCATATTCTCATGTTTTCCACTCTTTAAATGTGTTTGAGAGTCGTGCTAGTTTGCCTCGTTTTTGGACCATTGCATGAGTTTCATTTCTATGCATGTTAAACCATCTTTTTAGGCCATTTTCCCACTGTCTTGAACCTACCTAGGGTCTGTTTGGGGCTGGTTTTTCCATTTATGCATTGCTTTGTGTACCTCTAGTGAAACGCACTTCGCTAGTTTCGGTATTCGGGCCATCTAGCATGCATTGTGTGACATATTTGCATGATTCGGGACCATTGTGTATCATGTTTTAGAGCTGGAAAATGTGTGTTTGTATGTCATATTTCATCCCTTGCCATACTTTGGTAGAGTGGCATTTGATGCCTTAGGTTCGGTCCCTTGCATTAGGCATATTCGCATGAGTGCTCCTACCTTTCATTCCATCATGTATGGCCACTGATTTGAGTGTGGCTGAGGTTCACTCATATTGGTTTAAGTCCACCTTGCATTGTGTATGCCATTTTAGTCCATAGCATTGCGTATGCTAGGTTGCATGTGTGCATATCATCCCTCGCATGCCAGCATGATTAGGTTACATTGCATTTAGGGTTGTATGTTAGTCGTATTGTGTATGCCATCTCATTGCATTGTGTTTGGAGTAGGGTTAGTCCAAACATGGGAAATGAGGGGCGTTTCGTACTCAAAATGACGAAACGTGTCTCAATTTCAGATCGCCGACGCTCCGAATTACCCATGATGAAGTTTAGGCCTTGTTGTGTTTATATGTGCATTTATTTCACATTGAGTCGTGCAATTTGACTCCTCGGCCATCATGCATCGAGATGCGTGATTGATGGCACGAGGATCGAGGACTACACTCCCTAGAGCTTGTGCAATGATGGGGAGAGTGGTCGTGCGCACACGTGTTGAAAATTCTTTGCCATGCCCCTTTCTTGCTCTCTGTTGCAGCAAAGTAGAAACTAGCAGCCTTCTAGAGCTTTGTACAATATTCCGGGATCAATTGCAAATAGAGGCAAATCGGGGCATCGCGAGGAATTTCCCGACAAGACGACTCGAGCATGCATACATCTTTCATCATTCGGAACAGAGCTGAGGCGGTCCATAGATCTGCATACTAGTTTATTTCGTTTCTTAGTTAATTTGTTAATTAATTAGGGTTTTATAATATTTAATTAGCTAGAGTAGTTAATTATTTATTTGGTGTGTATTATTTATTCGGACCCTCCGAGGAGGGAAATGTTGTAATAAGTGTATGCGTGTGTCTGATGTTTGTCTTCCAACCCCACGTCTTTCTCCCTTTTATTTACCAAATTATGATGGTTAGTTTTAGGCATGCTTCAATTAGCATACTAATGCTCGCATGTTTACATCCATTCATCTGTCATGCATGCACTGCACTCTGTGCAAGATCATGCTAACTGCATTGTATTTCAATTCCAAGTTGAATATGTGTATCGCTTGTTGCATTTCATATGCCATTTTAGCATAGCCGAGCCTATCTTAGTTGCATATCTGTATGTGTTGCATTAGGCATCTCAGCATAGCTAGGATTCATGGATAATTTCTAACTAGCTTCTTTTTTGGCTCGGAGTACTCGGTGAGTGTTTATGCTTTAGCATCCTTGCATGTGTGTGAGTGACTGCCATGATAGAATGCTTACCATGAGGCTAACCGCTTATGTGATATACGTGTCTGAATGCCTGTGGGTGAAGGTTAGATTATTTAAATTGGAACAATTCATCAATTGCAAGTTTTAAGCCCACTTGAGAGTGGCAAATCACCATGTTTTCTAAGCCCACTTGAGGGTGGCAAAATCTGCATTTTAGTCTACTTGCAAGTAGCAAACCGCTTTCAAAAACAAACATGAGATGTTTTGTTCCAACTTAGATGATCTAGTCTATACTTGTATGTTGTGCGCATCACATAGTAATTCTAGGCTAATAAACCAAAATAAGAGCACATGTGTTTTCAAAAACTCGATATCATGGTTAGTAGAGGCCGATCTTTGATCTTTGATCGGGTGAGCGGGGATGCTCATAGCTGACCTTTCCCAATCGTACCCAAGTTCCCGAGCCGAGGCAACTTTGGTGATGACGGTCACGTGGCCTTAGGCAACAAGTCAGGGTTTCCTAAATTCCACCAAAATAAATATTTAGGTGGCGACTCTATATCTAGCAAAGCAGTCCATGTTTGGCACTTCTTTCTAAAAATCAATTTTTCAAAAATGATTTGCCAGATTCGGACTCTTTAATGATTCATCGGTCTTGCATTGCACTCTGCGAGATTAGATACAGGACCATGACATTGAGTCCGAACTATAGTAAGCCCAACGAACAAAATGGGATTCCCTCCCGGGACGTTCGGGGACGTCTACAGTTGTGGCGACTCTGTTGGGGATTTGGAGAACTTGACTCGAACTCATGATATCTTGTTTTAATTACACTCATGTGTTTCTCTTTGTATTGCATTTGCATTGGTGCACCTAGGACACCGTGTTTGCCATCTGCTATTTCTGAACGGTTTGCCAGAGGCTCGCTTTGAGAAGCGTGCCATAAGGCTGACCGGTTATGGGCTCTGCCACGATGGGAATACAAACCCCGATTTTTACTGGGGCACCCTTTTTGACTATTCAACCTAGTGCATATTCAGAATCCATAGTGACCATCCCAAGCTAGGACAGGTTGCTTACCCGATTGTAGGTTGTTTGAAACCGCTGCGTGCATAGTGAAACCCTAGCTCCTGACAAAATAGGACAGGGAAACCCTATCCCAACATAGGGGTGTTTTTGGCTCTTACTTGCTTGCTGTGTGCTTTTATAGTGCGTCTCTATAGGAATGCATGTATGTCGCTTGCAAATCTGGGCATCGACCTGCGCATCATCGGCATCGATGTTTTGGGAATCGGCCATTCGAGGGTATCAGATTTGAGGCAGAATTTTGGGATAGAAATCAGTAACGAGTGCAGTCATTCAGCTATGCTCATATCTGTTCTAGTGAAATCAGGCTGAGATGCTCTCTGTTTTCTCTTTTGCTAGGTAATCTTGCAACCATAGCTTCCGAAGGCTCCGATATCTCCCAGATTCATTGGACTTGTGTTGATAGACTTTGTCAGGTTCAGAGACTCGGTTCTGAGCAACTAGTATTCTCCTTTGCTGAGGCAAGACAAGAAAAAGCTCACCGGTTCGTCAGATCCGTTAGTCACCAGTTACGCCACCTCTGTCCAGTTCAACGGACTCATGACAACCCAGAATTCAGAGGAGATTATGGATATGGCAGTCGCACTAAACCAAGGAATCACCATGCAGGGTGAGACCGATGTTGACATACCACACTCGCCCAAGTCGCCTGCTTCGTATCCCATCTGGGAACCCCAATTATTTCAAACCCGTGAGCCCACCACCTTTGAGCTGATGGGAATGATCGGCGATCTTCAGAGATCTGTGGCTGATTTAGTCTACGGAATGTCAGCCCCGCCACCAAGCACATCGATATCAGAGAACTTCATGCTGAAGAGCCCCCTCTTTGGGGCAAATTGTAATTGAGCTCAGCCAACCTGAAGCTGTCTCAAGCTCCGGCAATGATATGTCAGCGACAACGGGGCTTCGTACTGAAGTAGTAACCCAAACCTTTCACCAAGCTGAGGCTAGTGGAAAGAACAAGATGAAGGTGGACATTGATCCCTATGAACAACTCCAGTAGGCTGTTGAGGCTCTGAAAGCCGAAGGGTTGAATAAACAGCAAGTACTCGTGGTTTTGGCTAAGACTGTGAATGACATCTTCCCCACTCAGACCAAGAGTAGTTCAAGCTAGAGGGAAAATCGGGATAGGGACCGTCGCACCGGAACTGTTCCTGCCAATCCTAATCCTGCACCTGGAAGAGATCAGAAAGCCAAGGCAGCACCTGCCGATCCTTTTGCTAGTGCGTCCAGCAAAAGCCAGCAAACCTCGAAGTATCTGCCCCGAGGTCGCAGGGTATTCCATGCCCTTTATATGCCTTTGTCTAAGGCCCTTCAGATCCTTGTTAAGAAAGGCCACCTCAAACCTCTTGAGCCTCGCCCCCTCCCCAATTCCCTTCTAGCGAAACATGACACCACCTCAGACTATATCGTACCACCGAGAAACCGGTCATAGCACCGACAATTGCTTCCGCCTTCGCCATGAAGTACAGGATTTAATCGACAATAAGGTCATCCTCTCACCTACCTCAGCAAAGTCTGTCACCGCTGAACTGTTGGACTTCAAGGATAGTATAAGTATGTGATCAGGGGTTGGTCCACTCATGAGGCGCTGGTTTATTTCAGATGTATGCTTGGCAAGCACTATTTTGGGCATTTGCGAATGTGAATTTTTGTACTTTCTGACTTGGGTGTTGAATCAGTTCTGTGGTTTTGTTTTGAGTCTGTCTCGTTGTTTTGAGTCAGTCTTTTGATTAAGGTCTGTCTTATTATATCGAGTCATCTGTTGTCTGGTCGGGTGATTCCGAGGGTGTCACTTCGGACACCATTGTTTCATTTTGTGATTGTCCTTTTGCTTTCTTTTGAGTCTATCTCTGCTGTGGAGCCAGTTGCAACCAGGAAATCTGAACGAAAACACTATGGATCATGTTTTGTGCTTATTGCTACTTTAAGCTGTTATGCGAGAAGTTTGAATGAAACGCAATATTTTTGCCTACTTTTCTATGCTTCGAACTCATTACATTGACCTAAGTTTTTCAAAACGCTTTTGAACGCTGTGGAGAAAACGAATATGGAGGAATTCCTCAGGATTTGCAAAGACTTGATCAATTGAGAGAAAGAGAGGCATGCTAAGCCCTTAATGAATGAGATAATGCTTGTTAGTGTAGTCTGGAAGGATCTGGCTGATCAGTTGGTTCCGACTGCCTTCAAGACGACGATTTGTCGCTTTCTTAAAAGATTTCAAAAAGTTTTATGATTCGAAGACTTATATGGAATCGCCTTGAGATTATGCGACCTAGGATCGCTCTCAGCCTCGAGACTTGACCCCTCACTTTCAAACCTTGAACTGGGATTCAGAATGTTCAACAGTCAACCACAACGTGAGGCCTGTATGGCCAGATCAGAAACAACCCTTGAACTAGGGGCAAGAAAATCAGATCAAGAAGGTCGGATGTCATCAAAATAAAGCTTGCAAAACTGGATGAGAAGCACCCCTCGAACAAGGGGCAAAAATGTCAGATGCGCTCGAAGAGCCCAAACTAGATCACTCCGCAAATCAGTGAAGATTGGCAAGAATGTCAAATCCCAGAAAGGAGGAAAGAAGAAAGTATTGCTGGAAAATAATTGAGTTCCTATCCACAACACTTGGGGCAATTTCAGCCCCATTGGATGGACTCTTACATCATCAGCGAACAGTAGCCATTCTCCTAGATTCAGATAACTTCAGGATCTCAAAACCATTTGACATGGACAAAGCTACACTTTTACCCTTGAGAGGCTCGCTGGGCCGAAAACCCGGAAAGACGACCCAGGCAAAAGTTAGAGCAAAGACAAGAATGCAAAAAAAAAAAATGCAAAGAATAAAAAAAAAAGAAGAAAAAAGAAGAAAAGAATTTAAAAGAAAAGAAGAACAAAACTCGCAAGGTTGAAAACCCAGAAAGGGCGGCCTTGGCAAAAGTTAGAGCACAAAAGAAGAGGTTAATACCCGAGTGTACCTTAACCCCCGAACTACATAAGGCTTGATTCCCATCTTTGGGATACGTAGGCAACTTCATTCTGAAGTCCAGCCGTAAAACACTTCAAATTCGACTGTGTCCATGTAATGGTTCTGGTCATCTTTGTCTTCTCTGTATCCGAGAATTCGTTTGTAATTGTCATTGTGAGGACTGGTTGCCATATGCTGTGGCGCTATTCAGACTAGGGGCAACTTTCCGTTGCCATGCAATGCACTGAGGTGCCATTCAAACAAGGGGCAACTTTCCATTGCCATGCAGTGCCGTTCAGACAAGGGGCAATTCTCCTTCGGGTCTGAGGTTGTGTATCTCGAGAGTAGGGTCCGTGCTCGTTGAGCAGTGGCCGTTTGCAAAAACAGTTTTGAGAATTTTTACTGAGGTTGACTAATTCTCTCGAAAATTATTCCATCTTTCCAAAACTGGACCATTTCTTGGACCCAAAAAAGGAAAATTTTCAGTGCTTATAACCTAACCTGCATGATTTTAAATCAGAAAATCGAACAAGTATGTTAATCTAACTCTCATATTGATCAAAATCGTTTTAGAAAGCCAAAACAAAAAATGGTCAAACTGATGAACTAAGGGCAAAGTTGAGTCAAGTTTCCTGTCTTTTCCTCATTGTCAATGCACTTGCCAGAAAGGGCATTCTAGTTGCCAGAAAGGGCATCGCATTCGCCAGAAAGGATACAGCTGAAGCTGTTGGTAAAGGGCTGAAAAGTTCTCAACATCCTTCAAGCAACGAGGTATCAAGTCAAGGGCGAAGCATGAACTGGGATGGGTCAAGATATTCCACTCCCTCATCTGGACACATCTTATCACGTCCAAACTCCCCAGCAGGCGTCATCAACCAATGTCAGCTGCAGATTTGCTACACACCTAGTTGTAGCACAACCCCACTGTGAGAAAGTTCACTGTTGTGAGCAGAAGAAAGAGAATCTGGTAGAATGCTAGGGGCATGAGCCCGCAACTTCCTGTCCATCCATCAACCACCCAGGGGAAGGATAAAAAATGAGAGATTAAAGAATAGAGAGATGTGCGTTGAGAGAAAAAGTGAGAAAAAGACTTTTTCAGAAAAATAGAGCCTGAGGGCCGAGTGATGTGAGAATCACAAATGAGAAAGGGTAGGAAACAATACCCGGAGAAACTGGCTCCTCGTGCACTGAAAGGTCTCTTGCCATTGAAACACGTCTGTGTGTCGTGTCAGTTGTTTTGTTCGTCTCTTGTTTTGAGTCGTTTCGGGTGTCTATAGATGTGTTTTGGTTGTCTTACCTTGTCTTTCTCTTTGTTGTTGAGTCGTGGTGTGCTGTGTTCAGTCGTAGGCTCAATACCCAGTTGAGAACTTATTCTCACTCTCAATTTCAAAAAATTGTTTTGTGCTCAGAGTGCCATGTCGTTCTCCACATTTATGCAAAACAAGATTTTGTTCTTTCAAAAACCGTAGGGTTCAACCCAGGTCATGTGGGAACAGTAAAACCAGGACCTATCTGAAGTTATATGGGTTCCGGACTGCAAAGCAAAAGAAAAGAGGGAAAATTTAGAGCATCTTAGTGTGTTTCAACTTCAGCAAACTCCGAGGCTGCATTCCAGGTGCATCTTGTCAGGCCTCGTCTTTCTCTGGAGTATGAGTGTATCTCGACCCCAAGCTTAAGCCTGCTTCATGTTAGCATGGGAATTAAAGCGTGATAGAAGTTATGTCTCACCAATATGAACAGGATGTATCCTTTTTGAGCTGCACATGTTGCAAAGTCCTCCAAGGGGTAAATCGGAGGCACCAAAGTACATATTTGATGCCCCTCCCTTGAATAGAATGTGCATTTTCATACACTTCTGTTGCATGTGTGCCACGCATTGTTTATCAATCATGCATTGAATATGTTTTCAATATTGCATAGAATACGCTTTCAATATTGCATAGAATATGCTCTTGTTTCATGCATAGAAAATGCACTCTTCCATACTTGCATAGACAATGCTCGTATCTTTCGCATAGAAAATGTACCTTACTTGCATAGAACATGCATTTTATCGCACTTTCTTGTGCATTGTATCTCATTCGCACTATCTTGTACACTTACACTTTGTATCTCACTCGCACTGTCTTGTGCATCTTGTGGTTGTGTTTCACTCGCACTATCTTGTGTATCTCAAATCACTCACGCTATTTTGCGCATCACACTGTTTTGTGCAGTTTACACTCGCGCTATTTTGTGCATCGCCTTTGTTTGTCTGGTTATCAATCGCGCTTATTTTGCGCATCGCCTTTATTTTATCACTATGATTTATCACTCGCTACTGTTTTGGCGACATGTAGTTTACACTCGCAGTACTTTGTGCATCGCACTGTTTTGTGTATTTACACTACGCTGTTTTTGTCGCACTATTTTGTGCGATTTACACTGCTTTCTTAGCGCGATCGCACTATTTTGTGCAGTTTACACTCGCGCTTTCTTGCACATCGCACTATTTTATGTAGTTTACACTCGCGCTTTCTTGCGCATCGCACTGTTTTGTGCAGTTTACACTCGCGCTCTCTTACGCATCGTACTATTTTGTGCAGTTTATACTCGCGCTTTCTCGCGCATCGCACTATCCTGTGCATTTCATTACTTGCTCCTTCTCATCTTGCGTAGAAAATACTAGTAGCACTTGTTAGTGCATTGTTCGCGCTATCTTGCGCACCTTTCTTGCACCTATTAGTGCATTGTTTGTGCTATTCTGCGCACCTGCACTTGTTTGTGCATTGTATCGCACTGTCTTGTGCACATCTGCGTCACACTGTCTTGTGCATTCACTTTCACTCGCACTGTCTTGTGCACTTTGTTTTTTTGTATCATTCACACTGTCTTGTGCACTCTCTGGTCTTGGAGACCTTAAATCCTGCATCTTTATTCGCACTGTCTTGTGCACTCTCTGGTCTAGGAGACCTTAAATCCTCTAAAGGTGCAATTCCTTTGGTGTTTGTCGTGCCCGAACGACTTCTGGTGGTCTGGTATAGCTACCTACCTATGTTTGCAGTGAGTTCCTAGGAGACCAACTGAGACGGTGGAAACTAGAGTTCGAATGGCTCATGCCTAGAATGCAAAGGTTTGGGATTTCCGAGACTAAAGTCTGGTTTAAATACCCAGGGGTATATCCTCGGCTTAAAATATGTATGGCAGCCCCATAGATTGAGATAGCATATGAATGCGCCTCAATTCTGGATACTGAACCAACCTAGCCTGTCACCCTGTTAGAGAATAGGGAAAGCTGCGACCATAGTCAGGGAGAAAAGTAGTACCTCTGGTTCAACCAAGAAGAAGCGAAAGATCCCGAATAGCATGAGATAAGTTATTGCCAATTGTCCCTGTAAGGTACCTTCACCTCTTAGCTATTACATTGCATTTTAGCCACTACATTACAGTGCATTGCATGAGTCCAATTATCAAACCAGCTCCGCGTAGCATATAAGTCCAATTTTTTTTTTTTTTTAAAACCGGTTTCGCGTAGCGCATAAGTCTAATTATCAAACTGGCTTCGCGAAAGCGTGTAAGTCCAATTATCAAACCGGCTTCGCGTAGCGTATAAATCCAACTTTCAAACCGGCTTCACGTAGCATATAAGTCCAATTATCAAAATCTTTCTGCATATCATTTTGCATCCTGCCCCTGAACTACGCTGGTTTGATTCCTTACAAAAGGATACGTAGGCAGCCTATTGGCACAACCATTTATTTATCTATATTTTGTTTGTCTGTCCAAGTCTTCGGCCTTGTCAAAAATGGGTCATCTCTGGGCTTTGACATTCACTCATGTCATTTCATGATTTCGAGCTCTGTTAAAGAGGGCCAACTGTAGACACCCCATTTTTGATCACCCTTAAGACTTGGGCGCTACTAATGGTTTACTCGGTGATGAAGGTGTGCAGGGCAAAGGTTCAGTTTCTTCGGCAAGGAGAGAGTCAAATCCCACCTTTACACCCCATTTTGGACCAAAGCTATTTTGAATGGTTTTTAGACCTTAAAACCCTCTCTTTCAAAACATTTTTGAAATAAAGTTTTTACGATGCTCTGAGGCTCACATTTTGTTAAATGTTGCGCTTTTCGGTAAACCGAGCAAGAGCAGAGTTGAAAAGAATGAAAGAGAGTTGAAATCTTTAAAAAATCTTTCAAAACACCTTGTTAGGGGTTTGGAGTTGAGGAAAAGAAGAAAAGAGGGAAGAAACCCAGTTGGGGAAGAAAATGGGCATGAACTGTTAAGAGAGAAAGTCGAGCGGTTCTCGCTAAATCAAGCTTATCTGTCTATACATTTGGATTTAAGCTATAAGGCCACCACCATTGGAAAGAAGACTTCCGGGGCTTCATTTTACGCTCAAGAATCTCCTAAAGCCAAGCCCGGACAGGGGAGATATAGTTAGTTGAAGTAGGGCATCAATCCGGTTTGACTGAATCTGCGCGGCTTCACCAAAACAGGCATAACTTTTTGCACAGTTAGAATTTTAATGCAAGGCTGGCGCCATTGGAAAGCTAAATTCTGGGGCTTTATCATAAAGGATGGCTGATCACCTTGGACCTTTTGACCTGGTCGGCCGACCAGGGCAAGCGGTCGGCTGACCACTTGAACTGGTCGGCCAGCTCCCACATTTTTTGTCTTCCTGAATGCTTTCCAGCTGTGCCAGCTAGGAGGCACAAGCTGCATCACTCTTGGTTCTAAGCTTCTAGGAGAAGCTTTGGACCCTTGGCTCTATAAAGGAAGGCCTCTCCTTCCTTTGCAAAGGTTCAGAAATTGCTCTAAGGCATATACATATATTCCTCTCTATATCTCATTCCCTTGAGCTCAAAGTGTTTGGTTCTTCGCCTTTAGCATCACAACTCTTGAGCCTAACCCTTCCACCATCAACCTAAGCACCTTGGAGCTGGTTTTCAGAGGTTGAAGGCTTGCTGTTTTGGTCCAGAAGCTGCTGGTCCTTTTGGCTACAAGGGTAACACTCTATTTCTCTCTTTTTGGCATTGTTTTGTTCCATCTCTTAGCCTAGATTGCAAGCATATTTGGATTTTATCATAAACTGAAAAAAGTCTTATTTTGAGCTTCTTAACATGTTTGTTTAAGATCATTTTTCTGTTGGGGGTCATCTACCGCCTTGTATGCTTCATTTCATCTTATCTTGAGCCATGTCTTAGAGCCTTTGCATTGGCCTTTGTTTGGCCTCTTAGCCACTGAAATTCAGTGGATTTTTAGTGGCTAGCATGCTATTTTCAGCACCAAAATCAGAGAGGGGTGACCCTCTCACCTCTTGTCTTGTTTACTAGCATTTTTGGCCTAATAAAAAAGCCCATGTGTGCATGCTTCCTAGCCTCATTTCAGGCCCTTTTCAGTGAGTTTTAAGGCCTGAATAACCTCTGTCCATAGGTGGTTTTGTCATATTAGGTGTCCCTTTTGCATGTGTAGAATAACCCTCTTCATAGCATATCAAAGAAGCCCATGTGTGCATGCTTCCTAGCCTCATTTCAGGCCCTTTTCAATGAGTTTTAAGGCCTACATAACCTCTGTATAGAGGTGGTTTTTTCATATTAGGTGTCCCTCTTGCATGTGTAGAATAACCCTCTTCATAGCATATCAAAGGAGCCTATACTTGCATGCTTCCTAGCCTTATTTCAGGCCCTTTTAAGTGAGTTTTAAGGCCTAAATAACCTCTTTCCAAAGGTGGTTTTGTCATATTGGGTGTCCATCTTACATGTGTAGAACAACCCTCGTCATGGCCTATCAAAGGGGCCTATCATTCTTGCATGCATAGACCATATTTCAGTGGGTTTTTGGGGTTTATTTGGCATGTCATACCTCTAAATTTTTCTGGTTTAGTGACCTCTTGAATGCTCCATATACTTGTAGTGTAAACTCTCTTCACTAGCTTGTATTGCATGCTATTTTGGTCTATGAATCTAGCACTTCTTGGCCATGCCTTAAACTGATTTTGTGCATGTTTTGGACTACCTTAGCTCTGTTTTCATGCCTCATGGTTGAATGATGCTTGCTATGCATGGTTGTAGTTCAATACTCTTGCCTAGCTTTGTGTTTTGGGGCCTATTGCATGCATATGTTGAGGTGTTTCCATGTTTTAGGACCATTGTGCATCATATTTCAGAGCTTACATGTATTCCATATTCCCATATTTTCCACTCTTTAAATGCGTTTGAGAGTCGTGCTAGTTTGCCTCGTTTTTGGACCATTGCATGAGTTTTATTTCTATGCATGTTGAACCATCTTTTTAGGCCATTTTCCCACTGTCTTGGACCTGCCTAGGGTCTGTTTGGGGCTGGTTTTGCCATTTGTGCATTGCTTTGTGTACCTCTAGTGAAATGCATTTCGCTAGTTTCGGTATTCGGGCCATCTAGCATGCATTGTGTGACATATTTGCATGATTCGGGACCATTGTGTATCATGTTTCAGAGCTGGAAAATGTGTGTTTGTATGCCATATTTCATCCCTTGCCATGCTTTGGTAGAGTGGCATTTGATGCCTTAGGTTCGGTCCCTTGCAACGGGCATATTCACATGAGTGTTCCTACCTTTCATTCCATCATGTATGGCCACTGATTTGAGTGTGGCTGAGATCCACTCATATTGGTTTAAGTCCACCTTGCATTTTATATGCCATTTTAGTCCATAGCATTGCGTATGCTAGGTTGCATGTGTGCATATCATCCCTCGCATGCCAGCATGATTAGGTTGCATTGCATTTAGGGTTGCATGTTAGTCGCATTGTGTATGCCATCTCATTGCATTATGTTTGGAGTAGGGTTAGTCCAAACACGGGAAATAAGGGGCGTTTCGTACTCAAAGTGATGAAACATGTCTCAATTTTCAGTCACCGACACTCCGGATTACCCGTGATGAAGTTTAGGCCTTGTTGTGTTTATATGTGCATTCATTTCACATTGAGTCGTGCAATTCGACTCCTCGGCCATCATGCATCAAGATGCGTGATTGATGGCATGAGGATCGAGGACTACACTCCCTAGAGCTTGTGCAATGACAGGGAGAGTGGTCGTACGCACACATGTTGAAAATTCTTTGCCATGCCCCTTTTCTTGCTCTCTGTTGCAACAAACCAGAAACTAGTAGCCTTCTAGAGCTTTGTACAATATTCCGGGATCAATTGCAAACAGAGGCAAATCGAGGCATCGCGAGGAATTTCCCAACAAGGCGACTCGAGCATGCATGCATCTTTCATCATTCAGAACATAGCTGAGGCGGTCCATAGATCTGCATACTAGTTTATTTCATTTCTTAGTTAATTTGTTAATTAATTAGGGTTTTATAATATTTAATTAGCTAGAGTAGTTAATTATTTATTTGGTGTGTATTATTTATTCGGACCCTCCGAGGAGGGCAATGTTGTAATAAGTGTGCGTGTGTGTGATGTATGTCTTCCAACCCCACGTCTTTCTCCCTTTTATTTACCAGCTTATGATGGTTAGTTTTAGGGTACGTTTCAATTAGCATACTTATGCTCGCATGTTTGCATCTATTCATCTGTCTTGCATGCACCGGACTCGGCGCATCATGCTAACTGCATCATATTTCAATTCCAAGTTGAATACGTGTATCAGTTATTGCATTTCATATGCCATTTTAGAATAGCCGAGCCTATCTTAGTTGCATACCTGTATGTGTTGCATTAGGCATCTCAGCATAGTTAGGATTCATACCATAAGGCTAACCGCTTATGTGATATACCTGCTTGAATGCCTGTAGGTGAAGGTTGGATTATTTAAATTGGAGCAATTCATCAATTGCGAGTTTTAAGCCCACTTGAGAGTGGCAAATCACCATGTTTTCTAAGCCCACTTGAGAGTGGCAAAATCCGCATTTTAGTCTACTTGCAAGTAGCAAACCGCTTTTAAAAACAAACATGAGATGTTTTGTTCCAACTTAGGTGATCCAATCTATACTTGTATGCTGTACGCATCACATAGTAATTCTAGGCTAATAAACCGGAATAAAAGCATATGTGTTTTCAAAAACTCGATATCATGGTTAGTAGAGACCAATCTTTGATCGGGTGAGCGGGGGTGCTGATAGCTGACCTTCCCCAATCGTACCCAAGTTCCCGAGCCGAGGCAACTTTGGTGATGACGGACATGTGGCCTTAGGCAACGAGTCAGGGTTTTCTAAATTCCCCCAAAATAAATATTTAGGTGGCGACTCTGTATTTGGCAAAGCAGTCCATGTTTGGCACTTCTTTCTAAAAATCAGTTTTTCAAAGACGATTTGCCAGATTTGGACTCTTTAATAATTCATCGGTCTTGCATTGCACTCTGCGAGATTAGATACAGGACCGTGACATTGAGTCCGAACTGTAGTAAGCCCAACGAACAAAATGGGATTTCTCACGGATGTTCGTGGGCGTCTACATCAAGGCTTTCTTTCCAATAGTTTACTTATGTTCGATTTGGATTTTTCCTCATATTCTTATTTGTCTTGTGATAATGATACATTAAAATTTTGTTAATTGGTACATAAGAAAAGATAGAATGACTAGACTAGCTAAAAAAAGCCTGTTGGAGCATTTTGCTAATGCAAGTCTACCTGTGTGTGAGCCTTGTTTGGCAAAAAAAACCTGTAGAAAGCCTTTTGGAAAGGCACATAGGGCTTTATATCCTCTAGAGTTAATTGCAAACCTATAAATGTAAAGGCATGCCATGGCACTTCTTATTTCCTCACATTTGTTGATGACTATTCGCGATTCAAATATGTCTACTTGATCTCACATCGCTTTGAGGCATTGGATTGCTTCAAGAGCTTTATTGTACTGGTTGAGAATTAGACAGACAAGAAACTAAGTATCCTTCAAACAGATTGAGGGCATGAATATTTATCACATCAATTATAGGGACTATGTGAGGAAAATGGAATACGCAGGTAATTAATGATTCCAAGCACTTCACAACACAATGGTGTAGTGAAGAGACGGAATCGCATTTTGCTTGAAATGGTTAGATCGATGATGGCGTAAGTCAACCTCCCTATATCTTTTTTGGGGAATGCTTTTTTGACTGTTGCTTACATCTTTAACTGTATGCCTTCAAAGTCAATTCTAACGACTCTATATGAATTATGGAAAGGCACAAAAATTGATTTGAAGCATTTGCAGCCTTCGAGTTATGTCGGTTTTATTCACAGTACTTCTTATAAGCATGGAAAGTGAGGCCCTAAAGCAAACAAACAAGTGTTTGCTAGATACTCAGAATGCTTAAATGGTTACCTAATGGATAGTGAACATCCTTATAGTGGAATGACTGAAAGTGAGTAATAAGATGTCAATTTCATTGAGAGTGAATTTTCTAGCATTGGTGAAGTAAAGAAAGATCTTGCGCTATTTGAGTTACAGGAGTCTGAGGAAGTCGCACCATCTTTTGGTGAGGATGGAGAATTGGAGACTCATCCTAAAATCGCCAAAGATAGTTGGAGTGAAAGTGTTTCACTAAAAAATGACTCAATAAGGATCTCGGTTACATAGAGGTAAACGTGGGATCATTCCTCATCGTCTTATAAGATTGAGGGGAAATCTCTCATGTGTGCTCCGTTGGATCATGATGAGCCTACTTCTTATGAGAAAGCATTAGTTTCACCGAATGCTACCGAGTGGATGACTGCTATGAAGGATGAGATAAGTTTTATGGCTCGAAACCAAGTTTGGGAGTTGGTTGACTTTCCACCTTGGCGCAAGACCATTGGCAACAAGTGGGTCTTAAAAGTTAAGCACAAGACTGATAAGTCAAAAGTTCGTCTCATTGCGAAGGGCTATACCCAAAGAGAGGGCATAGACTCGCCTAAATTCTAGCTATTGTTGCATATTTGGATTTGGAACTTTTCCAAATAGATGTTATGATTGTATTTCTCAATGAAAAATTGGACGAGGAGATCTATAGGGATCAACTAGAAGGCCTTAAGGTTAATGGTCAAAAGCACAAAGCATGCCGACTCAAACGTTCCATTTATGGCCTAAAGCAATCGTCTAGATAATGGTATTTTAGATTCCATAAAAACCATCATTTCGACTAGATTTGAGATGGTAGAGGAAGACCATTGTATCGTTTAGAAGTGGTTGTCCTATACTTTTGAAATAAAGGACATCGAAGAAGCAAATTATGTGTTCAAAGTTAAAATCCTCAAAGATCACTCTATGAGACTTCTCTGTTTGTCTCAAGAGACTTATATTAAGTGAATCTTAGAACAGTTTCAAATGCACTATTCTAAACCCATTGCTAATCCAATTGTGAAGGATGTAATCTGAGCATTGACTCTTGCCCCAAGAACAGATGAGGAAAAAAAATGGCAAAGGTTCCCTATGCGAGTGCAGTTGGTAGTCTGATATACATTGTGGTGTGTACTTGATCGGACTATGCTTTGTAGTGGGTGTGGTCAGCCGTTACTAGAGAAACACAAGACTTGTTCACTGACAAGCAGTGAAAAGGATTTTTTGCAATCCTTGTCCACAATGAAATTAGAGTACGTTGCTTGCTCAGCAACGGTATTGGAGGTTATTTGGTTGAGGAGATTCCTATAGCGCCTTGGGATCATAGCTCTTGCAGATGAAGCTGTTATGATCTATGTTGATAGTATGGCAGCTTTGGCATATTTTAGGGATCCTAAGTGTCTTGGTAGGATCAAACACATCGACATTCGTTTCATTTTATTCGAGGTGTGATTGCATGAGGGGAGGTAATCTTACAATATATCTCCATTAGCAGGATGGTATCTTAACCACTATTAGAGATACTTTCCAAACTCATATTAGGAGTTTAGGACTTCTCAGGATTTGATATATCTTGGATACCTCATTGACTTTGTTGGATATTTTATGAGTATCTTATGCATAAGTATTTATTCATGTGGTTTTATGGCATAATTAATACTATTAGCACACATTGTATATGATGTCACTAGGCTTAGATCGACATTCTTACACTGGTGATCACCTTGACACTTGTCAAGCTAGCGGGATGAGACATTAATTATCTTGGCGCTTGGAGAGCGATCGAGATAAATGTTTTGTAAATTGAGAAGTGAACAAAACCGATTTATTATTAGATGTCTCCTTATCATTAGCTAAGATGAGACTTTAAAAAGTCGAATATGAAATTATCCATAGCTTCATGAAGCCTAAATATAGCCGAATGTGACATCTTAGATAGGAGCTTGATGAGCGAATATGCTAAGAAACTTAGGTTAGGCGCTTGTATAGCAACTAGACTAAGATTCGTATGGCGTTAGAGAGCGTCACGACCCAAACCCGCCCCTATAGGTTTAGCGTTGTAACTGGCCAGTAATCCGTAGATTATCAAAGGCCTCTGTATAGAATAACATATAATTAAGGGGCTAGTGGAAGCAACAATACAATGTCCATAGAGCTGTGCAGACGTACATGGTACATAAATTTAAAATTATATATACACACATGTGACATCATAATTACATTAGTCTTATGTCACCCACATGTACAGATAAAACCAAAATGGAACTTAGCCCAGTATACAGATAAACAAAAATTTGTTCAGATTTCAATAAAAAGAAAACAAGTCTTAAACTTAGTCCATAAAACTCGACCACTTAACTCTTTTCGGAACCTCCTCGGAAGGCACAAGGGTTAGCCGACAAAGCAGAATTCCAAATGATCGCCATTGAGCTTGGTCATGCGCCTCATCACCTACATACATAAATAATAGAATGAGCAGGAGCCTAGTGAATAATAATAGAGTAAAGGGTTTAATGAATATTGTCTATAACAGATACAGAAAATTGAATTCAGTTCATATCAAAAATGGATTTATATTCTTGTTCAGAAATCAGTATTCATAACAGAAATGGAATCAAAATCATATTTGTAATCAGAATTTACAGTTAATCGTACATGGTACATCCATTAGCACTAACAGAAACAGTTGACGTGTAAAAGGGCGGCCATGAAGGTATACAGTTGACTCACTTGCACGAAGATGGTACAGTTAGTTCATGAGACGTACAGCTGGCCCATAAATGAGACATACACAGAAGGATCCGTAACAATTGGCTCATGAGACGTATAGTTGGCCCATAATTGGGACATAACAGAACAAACAACAAATGTCATCTAAAACTAAGGATGCCATGAATACATTTCAAAAACATTGGACAACTATTCATTTATGCAGAAAATAATATTTCGAAAAACGGATCATCTTATATCATTTAGAAAATACTTATAATTGAACATAGCTTTACAAAGTTATTACTCACTCAGATGGGTCCGATGGCAAAAGACAAATCAAACAGTTTACGGCGCGTGACCTACACAAACACATAGTGGATACACATTGAACATAATGTCGAGATATTAAATTTATTATCCCTCTTTCATGATGTGTATTCCTAGCCCTTATCCTCATTATTTATGTCTTAATTAGGGCTTAGGAATGCCTTGGATGCAATAAGGTTGCCAAAATGTGCTTCGGAACACTAAGTCAAATTTTCAAAAACAAGATAGTCCGCTCGAGCAAAATATCGGTCGCTCGAGCGATCTGTAAAGTCTACAAAAGTACTGGTTGCATGATTTTTCCGCTCGAAGGACGCCCAACGATCGCTTGAGCCAAGGACTAAGTAAACAGAGTCTTTGCTCGAGCGCAACTTCCTACGCTCAAGCGGTCTGCAAAAGTCTATAAAACTGCTAGGAGTTCTCATTTTACGCTCGAGTGTAACTTAGGTCGCTTGAGTGAAGGGTAAAAAATAAGGGTGGTCGCTCGAGCGCAGGTTCTTTTGCTTGAGCCAACCCCTAAACTCTGCAAAAGGAGTAGGAGCTCGCATTCTCCGCTCAAACGCAGACTCTACCGCTCGAGCGGAGGGTGCAAATTCTGGAATTTCCTGATTGCAATTCTAAGTTCAAAATCCAATTCTCTTGTACCAAAACATGTTCTTTTGGGCCAAAACTTGAGAAAACACTTGTAAACTCATAATACATCATGAATTAAAGATCATTTCGCAAAATCAAGGCCCAAAAGCAAGTCAGTTGTTCAAAATCAAGCTTGAAACTTTGAAAACATAACATGCATGTAATGTTATGAACTCCAACCTTCTAAAACATGATCAAATGAGGTAAGATGATGTGAAACTTGACAAATTTCCAAAACCAAGCTATGATCAATGCATATATCCTCAAAATCAAACTCTAAATGCAAGAGAATTTGCATGCATATATAGTTATCTTCTTAATTCTTTTTCCTTAGCTCAATTCTTGGATTAATTATCTAACTCTCTTGAATTCATGCATGAAACAACCCTATTACATAACTAAAAGGGTGAATCCCTACCTTAAACCTTGAATTCTCAAGTGTAGACGCTTAATCTTCCAAGTGCTTTCCAATTTCCTTCACTTTTCTAGCAATTTCCCCGTAATTAAGCTAAAGTCTCCCCTTCTCCCTCTCTCTCACATTTTGTTGAAGAAGATGATGATAATGGAGGTGTTTTGAATATTCTAGAGTCAATTTGGCCTTATGTAGGCTTGGTTAGTGGGCTTAATTAAGCTAGGCTTACCACTAATCAAATGGGCATTATTTTATTCTAATTATTTGGTTTTGAATTGAATTTCAGTTGAACCTACCATAATTTTTTAAAAATCCTAAATTATACATAATCTCAGTCAATTTCATATTCTGTAGTCGTTAAGGCCTTCAATTCAAAAAACAGAACAAAAACACAGACAGATACAAACATAAATAACATAATTCACATGCAGTTAACTCAGAATTTCCTCTTAATTACTTATTAGGCATTATTAATCAAAGATTAAAGTAAATCATAGGTCGAAGTTGGTACAGAGAGTGACAAACCCAATCTAGTGGGAGCTCCGCCATAGCATACATATCATACTATATGTGCTACCGTCAACCACTTAAAAGAGTGGCTAGATGGATCCCTACTCTAGCATTGTGTGAGCACTGTTAGGCCAATAATAGGTCTATACTATGCCCTTGAACCTGGAACTATGTCATGAAATGATGATTTGATGTCGCTACTTTAGCATGTCATCTAAGGGTCACGATGAATACGATCTAGAGGACAATGTCTACGAAAGTGGCCAAGTTTGAGTGAATTGATATGAGTGGCTAGGGAAGATTGTTGGAAATCATACCCATGTATTGTAGTTCATTGCCCAGGCGATTTTGTTGGATTTGAGATCATGATATAATCATGAGTACAGATAAGTGTTGAGGTCAAGCATGTTTATGAGTTATGACTTGCAAGGAGTTTTAAAATTTTTGATTTGGTGTGATCTAATGAATTTGGGGTGTAGACGAGATTTTTCAAGTGATGTGCTATATTAATTTATGATGGCTTAATATAGCAGTCCTACCTTTATACCTTCTCGTCAGGTCGCACACTCCATTTTTCCATATGAGAAGTTGACTGAATGAGAGATTGAGAAATGATAATTGTGAATGTAACCAATGATGTGGACGAGTGGGAGATGTTGAAAATTGGGTCGGATTTGACGCGATTCGTAACCCATGTAACGTCCACATGGGTTGTAGACAATTCACAATATTTAATAAATACAATGATTAAAGAATTATCTAATGAAGTGTTTGTTTGACTTCTTGTGAGAGTCTACAACTCCACTTCTATCTGCAAAGATATATATATCATATATCTGATATAAAAAAAAAAAAAAAAACATACGCATTATTGGTGTGGGAGTTTACCAAAATCTTTGCAATTTCTCTTTTCGTTCTTCCCTCTTAGGTCACCATTATAGAACCTAGGGTTTGGAGGTGGATACAACATTGAAAAACTCTAACAACTTCTCAATTGGCGTAAGAATTTTTCAAAGTAGACTGTAATCTAAGCATTTGATTCAGACTATTCTATTTCAAATAACATGATTACTCACATATTTTCTTTCATATATAATAGGCCTTGCACAGGTATATATGTACAATTTATTGTGTGAAAAATAATAATAATAATAATAATAATAATAATAATAATAATAATAATAATAAAAGGTGAAATAACTGGTGACAATTATCATTTTACTTTTGTATCTTTATGATCACAGCATATATATAATATATAAAGAGAGCTCTGTTAAATATTTCTCTTACGTATGTTATTTTTTATTTTTATTTTTTGGATTTTATATTGATACGTGTTTGTTAAAGGATGACAATGCAAGGAGGCATCACGAGCAAGTCAGGATCACCATTCTTTTACATATACATATAATATATATAGCAGCTGAGAGGAATATAATTTTTTATTGTACTAAATGTTAAAAATATTTTTAAAAAAATAATCCAATCAAAAAGGTTTGAAGAAAATGAGTTAGTGCATGACGCCTTCAAGTAAGGTTAAGTTTGACGATTCTAAAATAATTTATTTTTTTTTATTTTTTTATCTTTTTTTATCATATTATTTTTTTATTTTTTTATATATTTTTTTCATAAAAAGATAAAAAGTGTACTTATTTAAGTTATTCTAAACAATTTCTAAATTACTCATTTATTTGTTTAGATGAAAGTTGACTCTTTTTTCTTTTCTTTTTTTTTTTTTTTTATCTTTTTGTGTGTAAAAAATATAAAAAGTGATGTGATTTAAAATGAGTTGAAAATTAAAAATTAACTTTTAATTAGTTTCTCAAATTGTCCCAATATAAAAGGGAAAATTTTGCGAAGAGCAAGATTTGAATCAAAGCATAGTACAACATTCAGGGTAAGTTAGAAATTAAAATGTTAAAAAGATAAAAACGTCGAAGAATTATAAAATATTAGTCTATTTTGAAAATTAAAAAATAAAATAATGTGAATTTACTATTTTACCCTTCTTTTAAATTCATTAATAATATAAAAAGTATAATTATGATAATTGATATTCTCAAAAAAATATACTATCAAAGGATAATTTTATAAAATTAATATTTTTAAAATACAATAATTGTACTATCAAAAAAAGTTAAATTCCCTAAAAAGGACCATTATTTTAGGACGGAGAGAATATATAAAGTGTTCAGGTCGTAGGTCTTTTTTATAAATCTTTAAGGCTATAGATCCACGCTCTTGTTGCTGAGTCCAGATCCTCTCCAGCCTACCTCTCCATCATTTCTTTCAGGTGATAGCCCAAATTGGGCCACATCACCTCACTCAAAATCTATGGCTCAGATTAGCTTAAATAAATAAATAAATAAAAATAATTCAAAAACAACAAAACAGAGCTCAAATTTTCCCTCTCATATCTTCCCACCCACTTTTTTCCTCCCTCTTGAGTTCTTCACCAACGATGACTCCATCTCGTGAAATCAACAACGAACATCGATGGCGGCGAACATCGACAGTAGCAAACATCAACGCCCAAAATCCTTCTCGGTCTCTCTCTCTCCCTCTATCTGTCTTTTTCTCCGTTAGTACATCATCCTCACTCTCATCTCCTCACTGTCATCTCCTTCAAGATTTGCACCGCGTACCAGAGCTCCGACAAACGCGAACCAAAGCCCCGACGAGAAAACACATTTATGTGCTTTCTTCACCAAATTAAAACCTAAGGTAATATGTAAAACCAGTGAAATTTTTTCACTGGTTTTTTTGTTGAAGTTGCTATTGTTTTGGTGCTGTTTTGTAGCTGAAATTGCAAATGTTTTGCTATTGAAAGTGATGCTATTTTGGTGCTCAAAGTGTTTTTTTTTTTTCCTGTTGTTGTTGTTGTTGTTGGTTTATTTTTTTATTTTTTATTTTTTTTCCCCTCCTGTTTTGCTACTTTGGTGCTCAAAGTCCTGCTGTTTTGCCTTTTTTTTTTTTTTTTTGGTTAATGTTGCTGTTTTGTTGGTTTTTTTTTTTCCCTCTACTGTTTTGCTATTTTGGTGCTTAAAGTGCTGCTGTTTTGCTTTTTTTTTTTTTTTTCCCAGGGTATAGATGGGCACAAAGAGATGGAAAGCACTTCAAATTTCAAGCATAAGAGATGAATTGTATTTGAACTTGCTATTGAATTTTGCATCCAATTGCTTAAATACTCTGCTATTGTGATTTTTTGTTGCTGCTGTTTGTGCCTTAAAATCTATTGATATATATATTTTTCTAGTTCATGTTCTAATCCATTTGTTGTAAAACGAGGGGCTTTTAAAGTCAACATGAGAATAACACAAAAGAAGAGTATGTAGATTCAGTGAGAATATGCACTTATGTTGAATTCATTTTGTGTGTGCAATGCATGCCTATTAAGAGACAATTCAATGAGAATATGTAGATTTAGTTCATGTTCTAATCCATTTGACATGTGTTTGTTAAACAAATCTGGACAAAAGAAGAAAAAGTGATGTTGTTTTGTGTGTGCAATGCATGCCTATTAAGAGGCAATTCTTCTTAGGCAAACTCAAATTTGTTCCATTTGAATAATTATCAATTACTCACCACATTTTAATTTTATATGCCAACAATTAAAGTTCCATATATTTTCTTTTGTTAGAGATTCAGTGAGAAAGGTCCAAGTTTTTGAGATTAAATCTGACTCTTTACTAGTATCTCCAAAAGATCACAGCTGATAAGAAGAAACAAGCCATTATATACATTCAACCCTTAAACAAAAAATCATTACCATTTCATTAAAAAAAAAAAAAACCCATTACATTCATCATCACTTCAACAAAATGGTATTGGTCCACCATACATTACATACACATTCAACCTACAATAGACGTCATACTCATTTTACCCTATATTACATACACTATTTCAAATACACTAGAATGACAACTACCACCAAATAAAAGCAAACGCATAATTCAATTTATCGCAAACTCTTTCAATAACCATTGCCAAGTCTCCACATTGTTTCATACTCTTCATAGTCATGTCTTTGAGCTTCCTATTCAAGATAATTACTTCTCTAAGAGTAGATAAGACATCTATGCATTCTTCAAGAATATCATTCTCGACCACATTCCAATTACGCTGCATCTGTGGAGGGATACACCACTTAAAGAACTTACAGGCATTCACAGAGTGGGGGCATACAAAATATAAGCAATTTAGGTTATCCGCTGACTGAGAAATCTTAACCACAGCTTTGCTGCCACATCGACAATTGCGGCTGTCAAATCTAACTTCATGAATGCTAGCCATACTTGCATTTGACGTTGACATTGACCTACAAAAAAATATTAACTAGCAAAAATTATTTATAATATCAACCAACCTCCAACATTTAACACAAAGCAAAAAGTAGCCTCTTACTGACTTAATTTAGTTTGTGAACAAATTTCATTCTTATGTCTCTCTATTCTTTTTTCTCAATTAGTAAATCTACAATCTCCAATCTCCAATTTATGCAACAATCTCCAATTTGTTGCCTATCTATTTTCATGCACAATCTCCAATTCATCTTCATCCAATGCATTAAGAGACAGGGGTCGTGTTGTTTCCCACCCATTTTTTAATGCAATATGAGTTGAACTTCACATACAGAAAATCAAGTTAAGTAAATTACTAACAAGGACGAGTCACTGTATTCATCAACAATACACCACTAACAATAATATAAATACTTTCCTAAAACAACAATAAAAATGTAACATAAAATTATATATCCATGAACAATATGAAACTATGAACACCATTTATCTTTTCAAAGCAGGACCATTATCATGCACAATGAAAGCAATTGAAGATATATATGCTATATATACATACATCTGTATCTATTTTGTATATATATGCATTGGAGTTCTCTATTTGTAAGAGCTACAATGCAACTACGAGTCTGCTCTATTTCTGATCTTCTGCCACCTTTTTCATTTTTTATTTTTGTATGTTCCTCTTCGACGATCTCCTTTAAGATTCCAATGAATGACCATTAAGCCTTCTCAATTTGACATGTTCAGGATTTTTTCTTTTTATTCAATGAATGACCTTAATTTTTTAAAGCCCCAAACCAAAGCCCTGATTTTTTTTTTTTTTTTAAATTTCAAATCTACTTTACTTTCTCAATCAAAACCCTAACTTTATAATCTAAATTTAAAATTAGATTATAGAGTTTGGAGGAGCAACCTATCTAGATTTCAGAGTTTGGAGGAGAAACCTGGTTCAATCTATGGCATGAGAGACAATAATGGATGAAGACCGACGATCTAAACAAAAAGATTTCTTCGCTCCGGTGGACAACAATGGCTAATGGACGGTGGTCGCCGGTGAAGAATGGTGAACGGTAGTTGCAGGTGGTGAACGGTGGTTGGATCATTCCAATATAGGTCTCATCTTATCTCCCTCTCCCTTTCTCTTTTTTGTTACAGATCCTCTCTCATCTTTCACGTTTTGCCTCTGTTTTTGAAATTTTATTTTATTTTTTTAAAGCTAATCTAAGCCGTAGATTTTGAGTGGGGCGACGTAACCCGATATGGGCTGTCACCCGGAGAAAAGGTTAGAGAGGCAAGCCGGAAAGGATCTGGACTCCTTTTTGCTTGTGTCTGTAAGGATAATCTCAAGTCCATAAGAACAATCCACGTGCCTTTAAAAGTTGTTTGGATCACATGTGTCTATCTATTCAAATTCACATCTCAATAATCAAAGCCATCTCTCTCTCTCTCTCTCTCTCTCTCTCTCCATATACAATTATAGAGAGAGAAATGAGAGAGAAACAATATTTTTTCAAGAGGGCAACAATTGAGGTTGGAAGAATCCATTGAAGACACTAGGTCGGTATGGTGGATGTTTGAAGTTCTATGGTTTCACTCGAAATGCCAATGCCGCTTTTGCTTTCTTCACTACCGTTGGTCATGTTCGAGCTTTTGAGGATCACCAACACTATCTCTTTGATTTTTTTTTAAGTTTCGAGTTCTATGATTTTTCAAGAAAGAAAATCTAGGTAGCCAAACAAAGAGTGGAGTGCTTAGCATTTGAATCTCAGTTATGCCACGGATTATACTTCGACCTCCACTGCATCTTGTCTGTCACCTCAACACAGGCTTGTAATGTTTACTACGCAAATCTCAAAATCTATTTCTTAATCTCAGTCACTCTTCCCCTTCCATGGTTTCTATTGTTGGCAATAGGTCTGAACTCTACTACTTGGTTTGGGTTGAAGATGCACGACACTGATTGAACAGATAAAAAAAGATTTTGACAGGACCTTTCTCTTTTCTTTATATATATGTGTGTATGTGTGTATGAATGGGAATTTGAATAGATAAAATAAAAAATTGAACAAATAGAAAAAATGTTTAATGAATTTTACAAATAGAAAAAAAAATAATTTTGACAAATTTCAACAGATAGATATCAATTTGAATAGATATGTTTAAAAAAAAAATAAACAGATAAGAAAAATTTGAATAAATAAATTAAAATAAAAGTTTCAACAAATGCCCTTATGATCCCAATAATTTCACTTTTGCCCTTAAAGACTTATGGAAATGAGAATATGAATTTATCACCAATATAATAAGTAAAATATCTTGCGTGTGTGGAGCTAGGGATAAATTTACATCAGATTCCTGTGCAACAACTGACCTTTTCAAATTTTTTAAATTTTTTTTGGCGTAATTGATAAGCCAAGACAGGGGCCCACATTAGGAAATGTCAAATTAGTGATCGCATTAGAAATAAGGGCAGATCTTTTCTCCCGTTCACAAAGTAGGTTGGGTAGTATTCTTAAAGTTATAACGTTCATTACGAGTTTTATTTTAATGATTCAAACTATTTAATATATAAATTTTGTAAAATATTTTATTTTTATCAAAAATTACATTAATTAGATATCGATAACTCGTCGATTAAATCATATTTTTATCAATAGTAAATATGATTTTAAAAATAAATTATTGATAAAAATATGTTATGATTAAACATCTATCAATATCTACTTAACGTAATTTTTTACAAAGATAAAGTACTCGATGAATTTTATATATTAAACAGTTTAAATTATCAAAATGAGACTTGTAATGGGTTCAACTAGCCCAATAGCACTGTCTAGTATTTGAAACACAATTTTGTATTGAATTTCTCTTGGGTTGGTGATTCACTTACACTATGTTTGGTTTTTTGAGAATTTGAGATGAGTGATTGGGGAAAAAAGGAAAAAATTAGGTAAAATGGGAATAAAATATACCTATATTTCACCTAGTTTCACACACCATTTCCTTTTCCCTTTTCCAAATCTCTCTCCAAATCTTCCAACCAAACACAACATTAGGGATTATTGGATAATTATCTCATCAGTATAAATTATTTATTTTTTAAAACAGAATAACTTTTACTTTTAAAATTATATTCTCAAAATCATATTTTATTGATTCGCATGTTCTTTAATGTTTCAAGGAGCTGAGGAGGAGGATGGAGACAATGGAATTAAAAATTGATCGAGGGACCTTCTCTATTATATCTTCTTGATTCAATAAGTCATTGAGAACAACTGACAGCCAGTATTATCTCAATAAACTTTTATCATTATTTTCACCTTTTAAAAAGACTTTTATGTTATGTGATTGTGGAATTTAGGAATGAATTTGAAAAAAAAAAAAAAAAAAATTTGTGAAAGTAAATGAAATATAAATATATTTTATTTATATTTTATCTTTTTTTTCATTTTTTTTTAAAATCTCTCATTAAATTCTCTAACTAATCACAATATTAGAGTCAACTAACGACAAGGTCTCAGTAGATTGGTAAACTAGTTTAGATATTCAATAATAAAAATAAAAGATAAATAAATAAATAAGCGGGACCAAGTGTAGGTCACGAAACGCGTTTCCCCTTGAAAATGCAAGTGCGGATTGAGACAGGGAGAAATTGTCATTTCAAAGTACAATTTTGTTTGTTCAAGGGCCGGTAGATAAGGCTTCCCGTAATTAGGAAAGTTTAGTGGATATTTTGATACGTTTAAATATCGAATTGAGTTGATCTATTACATTTTAAATGGATGTATGACAAAAAATGAATAGTTACTGGTTAATTTTTTTTAAATTATCTAGTTTTGAACGGACGATAGATTTGAGATTCTTTTTATTATAATTGAATTGTCAAATCGCGAACACCCCTAATAATTTGTAAGACTTTATATTTTTAAATTATTTAAATATTTTATTTATTTTTTTAATTAAAAAAGAGTTTAGATATTCTGTTATTTTTTCAATTTGAAAATCCTTTTATTAAATGACAAGTGTTGATATTTAATATTTTTGTGTGAAAAATATAAGGTTTAATTTTGTAATTTTTTTTAAAAATCAAATTAAATAGTTTTTGAATAATATAAAAAAAAAGTAATGAAATAGTTTTGATAATGCAAGTTTTCTTATACGTATTTATTATTAATATTTAACAATTTATTTGATAATCTTTTGGTTATGTTGAGTTAGATTGTTATTCAAAAAAAAAAATATTAACAAGTTGTTGTATTATATTCAAAATTTGTAAAAGTTTAAACCACCAAACCGATTCGCATCCATCCGTCAATCCACATCTGCCAATCCGACAGACGAATACGGATTGATTTTTTCAATCTGTCAATCCAACGGACGGATGATGAATTAGAGGTTCCTCAACCGCAACCAAACCACGACCATCCCTACATGAAATGGATTGCAAAAAGAATTTAAAAGAAGAAAATATTTCTTCACCAAGTGAAGTTGTATGAACTTCTTCTGTTAGACTAAAAATATGAGAAAGTTTGGCTATGTTTTACATTTGGATCATATTGTTTAAATTCAACTAAAAAAAGCTAAGAAATTTAGGCTTCGTTTGCTTTGATATAAAATAGTTTTTGTCAAAAATATTTTACCTACTTTTCGTTGTTACGTTACATAAAAAGCAATTAGTAAAATATTTTACCTATTTTGGGAAATAAATTTTTTTGTTGATTTATTGACTTATTATAAAAAAAACATATCAAAAAAATAAAATAAAATAAAAAAATAATGTGTTCCAAATAAGTCAATAAATTAATTTTTTTTTACCTTGTCAAGAGAGGCCTAAATCCATTTAAAAGTAGCTTCTATAAACATTGTAGAATTGAAAAGTTAGGTATATAGAGATGTACATAAAAATAAATAAATTAATTGATTTATTGTTCAAATTCATTTTAAGTATAATCTTTATTATAATGAAATAAATTTCTACTTAATATTGATTTTTTGTGATTTTTTTTTTTTTTTTTTTTGTGTCTCATGAATATAAAAAGGGATGCTGTTATGCAAATAGAAATTTTACAGAAAAATATCGTACAATATGTGACCTTTTATAATTCTTTTATTTCAAACAAAATATTCATTATTGTAATTTATAATGACAAAAATATAGCATTACATTATTTTTATAAAGATTTATATATTAAAATTATGTTTTTGCTTACAATGATTGAGATGTAAAGATTAATTTTATAGTCACATATGATTCTTACACGTGTACGGTTGGATCAATACCCCTTTTTCTTCACCTGCTCTATAAATAAGTCAAGGACTTTACCCACTAAACTCATCCAAGAGCTTTGTGTGTTTGGGTGAATTCAATTTCCACTGAAACCATTTTCCATAGCTTTCTCTTTTTCATATCTTGAGGTAGGAATGTCTTGCTGCGGAGAGAAGTGTGGCTGCGGCTCTGGCTGCAACTGTGGTACCGGCTGCGGAGGGTATGTCCAACTTCACTACAATTTTATTTTATTTTATTTTATTTTATTTCCAGTTTTTTTATGTTTTCAAAAACAAACAACATAATGGAAACTTCAAAAAAACCTTTTATTGTTTTCATGCCATTTTCCATAGAATTTCCTTTTATATTTTTGTGTTAAAATGTGTTGCAGACTTATCTCACCCGATAAAGGGTTTTTATTTTTTATTTTTTTGGTCTGTAAAGTTAGATTATTACAACAGGTTCACCCCACTCCATTAATTCGGAACCTAAGACCTCACTTTACGCATGATCACTTGGACTACGATCCGGTCAAAGTCATGATCACTTGGGTTACAACCCAAATCTGCATAAAAAGTTCAACATATATAAGAGAACTTTTCAAATTAATACATCTAGTTATCTTGTTGAGGGTTGAATTTCTTTCAAGTTTAAATCTAAATTTGAGAAAACTTGAGGCCTGTGAGGCTGATCATCACGTGATTTATTTTGATGATTTGAATTATTCATTTTATAAAACCTAAGCGTACATTATCCATAAAATAAAACAAAAAATAACCGTCAAATATGTTGTTATGTATTTGTTTCTAATTCCTTGATTGGGTTATTTATTGGCAGGTGTGGGATGTACCCTGACATAGAGAAGACCACCACTACAACCACCATAGCTGGTGTTGCACCACCAGTGAAGATGTATGTATATATTAATGATCGTTGAACTTTTTTGTTTTTTGTTTTTGTTTTAATAAAACATATTGATTAGTTTTCCAATGAAAAATATGTGAATTTTAAATTGTACAACCTTTCAGGGACTCAGAGGGGTCTGAGAAGAGCTCTGGAGCTGAAGGAGGCCACGGTTGCAGCTGTAACCCATGCAAGTGTAACCCATGTAACTGTTAAAATGACTAAAATGGGTTCCAATTCCAAGCCCCAACCAAAGTACCCTTATATATATAGTTTGATATTAAAATAAAATTAAAAAAAAAAAATTTGGGTTTGGGTTTGGGTTTGGGTTTGGGTTTGGGTTTTTATGTATGTGGATTTTGGGGTTTTAAATGCAATAAAATAAGACAGGCATGGACGTGGTGTGTTCTTGTGAAGTTTGTATTTGTGTCTGCTTTGTGGGATTTGGAGAGTTTGATGATGATGATGTATGTGTGAAAGGAGGGTTGAGTTGTATGGAAAACATATTGATGTGTATGAAATATATAGCCCCACTTCAATTGTTGCCTAATATTTGCATCACCACCCAACATTTAAAAATATAAAAATCTCTCAGTAATTTGGATGATTGACTATTTGATTGCTTGAAGGTCACTGATTGACTTAGTAAATGAGATTTTTCCTTTTACTTAACATATTACAACTTGAAGTTTTATTATTAGACTGTAATTTTTCTTTCTTTATTTCTTTCTTTCCGATTGTTAGAAAAAAGACCATTTGATTTCTTGTTGAGCTAAAGCTTACGGAACCTGAGAAGGTGGTGTTGTGAGCTCGAGTCATGAAGGTGTTTCTGAATTTATTTTGATTCAATCGTTTATATCATAAGAGATTTGAGGAGATCATTCATAAAATAACATAAAATTAATTTAGATATCTGTAACTTATAACAAAAATCACATTTATGTTTAAATAAAATAAATTATTAACATAATTTTGATATATTTTTTAAAACAATTATGTTTTAGCCATAAGACCACATATGTCTAATTAATCTTATTTCTTATATAAATGATATATTCTATAAATTTTAGGATAAATTATGTAAATGGTCTATATAGTTTACACGATGTGTCAATTTAGTCCTTGTTGTTTTAATTTGTTCGATTTTGCCTCATAATTTAACAGCTTATGTCATTTTAGTCTAATAAATAACAGTTGTTAAGTTCGGTGGATGAAAAGTTTACACAATGTGTCAATTTGATCGTTGTAGTTTACACAATGTATCAATTTAGTCTATATTATTTTAATTTGCTCGATTTTTACACAATTTATCAATTTAGTCTATATTATTTTAATTTGCTCGATTTTAACGGGGATCAAATTGACACATTGTATAAGCTAAAGGAACCAAATTGACACATAGTTTGACTTTCTATCTACCAAAACTTAACAACCATTATTTATTGAATTAAAATGACAGAATTCGTTAAATTAATGGATAAAATCAAGCAAATTGAAATAACATAGACCAAATTGATACATCTTGTAAATTACAGGGACTATTTGTATAATTTACCCTAAATTTTATAATATAAAGGGTTAATTGCAAAAAAAAAAAAAAAAAAAAAAAAAAAAAATCTAGTGTTTCGTGTGTTTTTTAATTTAAACTTTATAATTTCAATTTCGACAAATTAAACCCTATAGTTTCATCCATGTTTCAATCCGGCCTCTCCGTCCATTTCTATCATATTAAACTAACGGAAATCAATAGAATTTCAGAGTCAACGATATATTCAAACACTTATATCTCCCTCGTCGTAACTCCGTTTCGTCTCATTTTTGCATTATTAGATTCATCTCATGGTCTAGTTTTCATTCCACTCTTCATACACCTTGTTCCGCATCTTTTTACTTGCTGTCGAAGTTCTGAAAATTGGCCAAAAATAAGATTTTTCTCTCTTTGGGCAAAATTTTCATATTCAAATTCACATATTCAAACACTTGTATCTCCCTCGTCGTAACTTCATTTCACCTCATTTTCACGTTGTTAGATTCAACTCATAGCCTAGTTTTTATTCCGCCTCTCGTATGCCTTATTTCACCTCTTTTTGAATGTCGTCAGATCTCCGAAAGTTAGCCAAAAATAAGATTTTTCCTCCTCTGTGGCTCCTCATACTGCCTTGCTGCTACTGCTTCATCATCATTATTGAACAATTAGTTACTTTGACTCTCTCTCTCTCTCTCTCCCCCCTCCCCCCCCCACACACACATATATATATATATTCATTGTGTGTGGTTGTTTTTCATTTTTAATTGAATTCCAAACAACAAGCAAGAAGACGAAGTTTGTTCTCGATCTTCTTGCTTGTTCTTGCTCGCTCAAGAACTATACATATGTGTATATATATAGAGAGAGAGAGAAAGAGAGAGAGAGAGAGTTGGCATTGTGGGTGGAGGAAGATGAGGAAGATAGCGAACACTATACATGAGTTGAAGCCAATGATGATGATAGTGGTGGTTCAAAATTGCATTGGCGAACAAAGGTATTCTACAAACTGGCTTCGAGTATTGGAATGAGCATGAGGGTCTTGATTGCCTATCGTGTTGTCTTTGCTGCTGCCTTCATTGTCCCTCTCGATCTACTCCTAGAAAGGTCCTCCATCTATACATATATATATATATATATATATGCACTTCTAGATTTTGATCCTTTTTTTTTTTCATAACGGGTTTTGATCATTTGAATATATATATATATACAAAGAATTAGGCAAATTAACAAACCAAAAGTTCAAAAAAATGCTTTTGAAGCAGTAGTAGCAAGGCAGGAGGAGGAGCTGCGGAGGAGGAGGAGGAGGAAGAAGAAAAAAAGAAGAGAGGAAAAGCTTATTTTTGGCCAAATTTTAGAGATCTAACGGCATGCAAAAAGACGTGGAACATGCATATAAGGTGTGGAATAAAAATTAGGCCATGAATTGAATCTAACGACACGAAAATGAGGTGGAACAGAGTTACGACGAGGGAGATATAAGTTTTTGAATATGTGGATTTGAATCTAAAAATTTTGCTCAAAGAGACAAAAATCTTATTTTTGGTCAACTTTCAGAGCTCCGATGGCAAGTAAAAAGATGTGGAACAAGGCGTATGACGAGTGGAATAAAAATTAGGTTATGAGTTAAATCCAACGACATAAAAATAAGGCGAAATGAAATTACGATGAGGGAGATACAGGTGTTTGAACATGTGGATTTGAATATTAAATTATGTCCGGATTTCTGTTAGTTTAATATGACAGAGATGGACGGAGAGATCAGATTAAAACACGGATGAAATTTTAAGATTTAATTTATCAAAATTGAAATTTTAAAATTTAAATTGAAAAACATATGAAACTCTGAAATTTTTTTCTATAATTAACCCTAATATAAATGACTTGAATTATTAAAATAAAATCATACAAGCCTAAATCGAGCCGTCACAGCGAGTGCTGCGATCAAGGTTCTAAATATCGGCCGGTACGTTCCGTACCGACCAGTTCGTACAGGAATATGCCACCACCAAGTCGGATACTCACCGGTATGCCGGTGAGAATGGATTTCGCGTCCGTAACGGTCGATTCCCGCTACGTATCGGCCTGAATCCGATACGTGAGCGATATATTTCCGATATAGCCAGTACGAAGCAAAAAATAATCGACCAAAGCAAAGCAAAGCAGCTGTAAAAGTGGAGCAAAGCACCTGCAAAAGTCATGCTCTGTTTATATATAGAGAAGGCATGCTCTGTTTATATACAGAGCAAAGCACCTGCAAAATATATAAACAGTTCGGTTTATATATATATATATATGTTTTGCCTCTGTTTGCTTTGTATAAAGCATGCTCTGTTTTTTTTTCTTTGATGAAATTCACCTGTTTTTCCTCTACAACTTCGGGTCAATATTTTCAGTGAGAGAGAGAGAGAGAGAGAGAGAGAGAGAGGGGTGGTTGTATTATGATATGAAAGTCTGAGATTGAAGTGGATATATATGAGGTGCATTGGGAGTCTAAGATTGAGATGGATAAGAAGAGAGAGGTACTTGGCTACATGGAGGTGCATAGGTTTATGGTGGATTTGTAGATTCAAATGTTTAAGGTTTTTTTTTTTTGTTACACCTATACCTCTATTTATATTAATATATATATATATATTTATTTATTTATTTATTTTTCTCAATACAAGAAAAAATAAATATTCAAATCAATTTTTTTATTAAAAGTTTAACATATGCCAAAAATAAATACATATCATTTAGTTGAAAATTAGTCAAAAATGTTCCTACATAACGAAATTTTGATTAAAATATAACAAATTAAAGTTATAAGAGTAAAAAAAATGCATAAATTTAGTTTTAGAGGGATTGTTAATGATTTTTAAAATTTCACGGTCGCAACGCCCGATTCCCGATACGTACCAGCCGATACTACCGATACCGATACTCCGCGATCGATACCGTTACGTCAGCCGATACCGCGATTTAAAACTATGGCTGCGATAGCACGGTCCCCCTGTACAAAGCGTACTTGGTTAAGTGGGTAATTTTTTCAGAAGTCAAAAGAAAATGTTATATATATTTATTCATATAAATAATATATATATATATATATTTGTGTATAATGACTTTTCTGAGGGCTTAATTCTTATGGAGAGAATAAGTTGTAACAATTCAAAATTTTAAATTGTTCTTTAAATTTTATATTAATATTATTTAATTATAAATAAAAAAAATCTTAAATGTTTAATTAAATATTTCGTAAGAGTAAAATAAAATATTAAATGTTATGGGTGTATGAGATAAAGTATAATTAAATTAGGGATTATAAATTATCAAAAAAAAAAAAAAAAGAGAGTATATAATTAGTTTAATATTTGGGCCCAAATATAATTAAACAACTATTTAAACTTATCCATTGGAAAGGTAAGTTTCAAATCTAGAGTGTAATAATAGCTGTGATATGGGAAGGCTACGTGGGGTGTTACGTGTCGACCAAGGATTCTTTTCTTGCATTTCCTACTTCACTTCCTCCTTGCAATAATAAAGATTTATTTTAAGAAAATTTAATGGTGTAGAGCCTTCCAAAAAAATTATTTTTTAATTTTTAATAAAGTAATCTGAACCATTAAATTCATTTAAGATGAATCTTAACCATTGTAAGGAGGAAGTGAAGTAGAGAATGCAAGGAGAGGATCCTTGCTCGTTACGTGTCACCCCAAAACTTGTTGAGCAAGTGTTACACAGTAGTATATAAGGAGGTGTGGGGCTGTGAACAAAAAGAAGAAAAATAAACAAGGAAAGAGGACGAAAATACTATCAAGAAAGCTTTGATAGTAGAAAGAAATAGTGAGATATTAATTCTAAGGTCAATTATATTATACCTTGAGTTACCATAATATATTTTACGTATAATTTATTTTATACAAGTTATGTTTTATAAGTTATATTAATATTTTAATTACGTAGATTAATTTCTGAACTCTATTTGTTTAAAATGAAACCCATAGATATGTTTGTTTAAATTTTAAAAAATATTTGACTACGACCTTATAAACAAATATGTAAATACTATCAAGAAGGCTTTGATAATAGAAAGAAAGAGTGAGATATTAATTTTAAGGTGAGTTATATTATACCTTGAGTCACCATAATATATTTTACGAATGTTTTAAGTTACCATAATTTATTTTATACAAATTGTATTTTATTAGTTATATTAATATAAGTTATATTTTATAAATATTTCAGTTACGTAGATTAATTTCTGAACTCTATTTCTTTAAAATGAAACCCATGAATATGTTTGTTTATATTTTAAAGAATATTTGACTATCTTATGAATAATTATATTTTGTAAGTACCACCACGGGAGTCCTACGCCTTGGGGGACTTAAATAACCATTGGCCTCTGTTTGATCACTTTGTGGCCCTCTATGGTCATGGATCTATAGACCTCTGTTCTGTGCGGAGTAAAGTGTTGTGAGGAGATAAGTGTTACACTATTATGGGAGCCACCTCTATAATCTCTACGAGCCACCTATTGAATCCGTACCTCTATTTTGACTGTCACTCTTATGACATCTGTTCTATTTTGTTCGGTACCGTAGTTATGATTATTTATTTACATAATCTCAGTTTTGCTACTTAAATGATTATTTGTTTAGATTAAGTTATCTTAAATATTTTAATTACATAACTATCCATGGTTATTTTGTGTCCCTTACACTCGTGGCATAATATTTTTCACTCTGTCATATGCTTCTAGCTGTTTACCAATTTTCAAGAAACAATGCAATTCAAAAATAGCATTTGGAAAAGTATTAGATGCGGGACTGCAGAATAGACACACATAACACTTTTATGATAGTTTTCTATGTAAATTTCGGTCTTTTTGGTCAATAATTTTTTTTAAAAAATAGAAACTCAAATGATTATTTTGGTACCTTTACTTAAATATTATTTCCGCTCTCGTTTATTAATTTGTTCAACAATTGGCTGGAGGTAACTTCAATTACTGGCCATCACGATGTTTAACCCTTGGGTATGGGGAGCGGGTCATGACAAGTGGTATCAGAGCAATGGTTTATAATAAAATAACTAAATTAAATATATATATATATATATATCATTAGAGTATAGGACACACGCACATTTAAAAAGTAGAATAGCGGGCAATTATTTAATTATATTATGATTTTATATGATTTTAATTATATTATAATTTTATATGATTATATATATATATTAATTAATATACATATATATGTTTTTTTTTTGTGCATAATTTGTGAATGATATTAGATATAATTTATATTTGTTATAGCAAAAAAAGAAAAGAAATAGAGGGTGTCGGGCTCAAGCACCCACCAAAATTATAATATAATTAAATACATATAATTTCCAGTTCAGTATCCAAAAAAAAAAAATTCATTTCGACTTTTCACAAGTAGGTTCAAATTTTAAAGATACTAATTTTGAAACTATTTTCTATCAATGGAAGATTCACGGATAAAAGAAATGAAAGTTCATCTCAAATTCCTTCAACTTTTGCAGATGATTCTGTCATTTCATTTACAATTGCTTGTTTAATTGTGTTCTTATTTTATTTTTTTTATTTTCAGAAATAAAACCAATGAAAAGTTTTTAAAGTCACCAATTATTTCTTATTATTGGCCCAAAATAGTTTTTGACAAATCAACAGTGAGTTGTTTTTGGTAATTTTTTTTTGAGGTAATGATTTAGTAGTATTTTATATCAGATTAATTATCAAATTTATTCTTGATAGATATATTTATCAAAGTGCGCAGTAGATAGCTTACACATATGACAAATTTCGAGGACGAAATTTTTAAAAAGAAAAAAGATTGTAAGTTGTAACAACCCAAAAATTTAAGTTGTCCTTTAAATTTTATATTAGTATTATTTAATTATAAATGTGAAAAGACCTAAATGTTTAATTAAATATTCTGTAAGAGTAAAATAAAATATTAAATGTTATGAGTGTATGAGATGAAGTGTAATTAAATTAGGAATTATATATTATCAAAATATATATATATATAATTAATTTAAAATTTGGGTCCAAATATAATTAAGTAACTATTTAAACTTATCCATTGGAAGGATAAGCTTCAAATCTAGAGTGTAATAATAGCTGTGATATAAGAAGGCTACGTGGGGTATTACGTGTCACCCCAAAACTTGTTGTGCAAGTGCTACACAGTAGTATATAAGGAGGTGTGAGGCAGTGAACAAGAAGAAGAAAAATAAATAACGGAAGGGGACGAAAGTACTATCAAGAAGACTTTGATAGTAGAAAGAAAGAGTGAGCTATTAATTTTAAGATAAATTATATTATACTTTGAGATACTATAATATATTTTACCAATATTTTGAGTTATCATAATTTATTTTATACAAATTGTATTTTATTAGTTACATTAATATAAGTTATGTTTTATAAATATTTCAGTTACGTGGATTAATTTCTAAACTCTATTTGTTTAAAACGAAACCACGAATATGTTTCTTTATATTTTAAAGAATATTTGGCTATGACCTTATAAATAATTATGTTTTGTAAGTATCACCACGGGAGTCCCACATTTTGGGGGACTTAAATAATCATTGGCCTCTATTTGATCACTTTGTGGCCCCTTATGGTCATGGATCTATAAACTTCTGTTCTGTGCGGAGTAAAATGCTGTGCGGAGATAAGTGCTACACTATTGTAGGAGCCACCTCTATAATCCGTACGAGTCACCTATTGAATTCGTACATCTGTTCTGACTGTCACTCTTGTGACCTCTGTTCTATTCTGTTTGGTACCGTGGTTATGGTTATTTATTTACATAATCTCAATTTTGCTACTTAAATGATTATTTATTCAGACTAAGTTATCTTAAATATTTTAGTTACATAAATATCCATGGTTATTTTGTGTCCCTTATACTCTTGGCATAATATTTCTCACTTTGCCATGTGCTTATAGTTATTTACCAATTTTTACGAAACAATACAATTCAGAAATAGCTTTTGGAAAAATCTTTGATGCGGGACTGCAGAATAGACACACACAACATTTTTATGATAGTTTTCTATGTAAATTTTTGGCCTTTTTGGTCAATAAATTTTGTAATAAAAATAGAAGCTCCAATGATTATTTTGGTACATTTATTTAAATATTATTTCCGCTCGCGTTTATTAATTTGTTCAAGAATTGGGCGGAGGTAACTTCAATTACTAGCCAGCACGATACATAACCCTTGGTTATGGGGAGCGGGTCGTGACATAAGTTCACTTTTCTAAGAAAGAGTTTAATTAAGGAGGCAAACACTTGATACTTTTGCAAAGAGTGGGAAGGCTAACTTTCATATGTGCTAATCTAATAACTAATAATTGATTTTTGCTGATTAAAAAATAATAATAAAAAAAAAATTGATAAGAAATTTATTCATGCAAGCATATCTATCTATACTATATATTTAAAAAATGGAATTTTTAATGAGAAGAGACGTGGGAGCTCCTCATGCTCAATCTCAATTTCTTTTTTTTTTTTGTTTTTTCAATTTAAATAATTAAGAAAATTTCAATTGACTAGTTTCTATTTAACTATATATAAAAATAAAACTTTAAATTAATTCATGATTTATGACAAATTACACTAACAATCTCTGTAGTTTGAGACTTGTTAATTAGTCTCTGACCATTCAATTGTGATACATTTGATCATGAATTTTAAATCTCGTTTCAAATAAAGACAATTGAAGACATTGTTACTCTATTAAGTCATCAATTTTATAAAATATAGACTAGTTTGATAAAAATAAATATCAAAAAATTATTTTTAAATTTTTAAAAGTTATTTCTACCCACCAAAGATAAAATGATATTTTTTTATATTTTTAATTAATCTTTAATATGTGTTTGGATGATGATTAAGTAATGAGTAGTTGTTTTTATTATTTTTTGCATGGTTATCATGTAATAGATGGTTATTAGGCTTTTAATGTGTAATCGATATGTTAATATATGAAATATTTTTAATTTTAGATTTTTTGATTTAATAGATTGATTTAATAACGATATCAAAATTGTCGTCTTGATTTTTGAACAAAATAGAAACTAATTTAACAAAACTAGGCTTGGTTTGGGAAAAGCTAATAAATACACATTTTTTTTTATCTTTTATATTTTTTGGGTCACATTACTTTTTTATTTTTCTGTATATCTTTTTATAAAAAGTCAAAAAGTGTACTTATTTAGATCGTCTATTCTCTTGTTTGAGATGTCCTAAACAAGTGCACTTTTTGACTTTTTGGACTAAAAAGTAGATAAAAAAATATATGGTTGTTTGGGATAACTTTTTGATTTTTTACGAAAAAATGTGTATTAAAATATTATATAAAATAGCAAAATTATCATTTTACCCCTACTATAATGAATTGCCTACTGACTTGGATGGTCCAGGAAGCCAGATGGTGTGCAGGAAACAAGTATAGGAGTAGATTGCTTGCCGTTCGAGATTGGACTGAGCGGTGCTGTTTAACCCGTGGGGGCCCACTACGACTCCCGTTTTGATAATCGAAATCGTCGAATGTATAGAACTCGTCGAGTATTATATACTTGTAAAAAATTATGTTGATCGGATATTGATAGCTATCTGATCAAAACAGTTTTGTATGAAAAAAAATGACGGGGAAAAATAAACAGCTGACAAAAATCTACTTTGATCACATAGTTATCCATAACCGATCAACATGATTTTTTACAGGCATATAGTGCTCGACGAATTCTACATACTGAATCGTTCAGATTATCGAAATGGAACCTATGGTGGCCCCCATGGGCTCAACAACACCCTCCAACTTAATGAATATATATATCTAATTTGTAATTTGTACCATGCACCTGTGTAATTTTTCCCGTCATTTCAGTACCATCCCCTGTGTAAAGTTGGATTGTACTTTTTTTGTGTAAATTAATTTTTTTATATTTTTAATTTGTGAATAGTGATAACTTTTTAACTTTTTTAGTAATTTTTTGACTTTTTACCTTTTTTATAACATGCCAAACTAGCCCTAAAAATAAAATAAAAAAATTATTTAAAAAAATTATTTCTACCTTCTCAGAAGATAAAATTATATAAAAATGATGCGTTTTAAATTTTTTTTCACCAATTTAATTTTAAGTTCTTAGGAAAATTTTCTGAAAATAGATTCTAAAAATCAAACCAAATATAATTTTATAACCAAGAAATTTCGAACATTATTCATTAAAAAAAAAAGTCATTACATTTCAAACAACATACAAGTTAACCAATACAAAATAAGTTATATGACGACTTTGCCTTTGAAATGGACTGTTTGCAAAAGAAACATCTTTGATTGTCTTTATTTGGAATAAGAGCCAAAATTTAGGGTCAAATGTATCATAATTGAAAAGTTAAGGATCAAAGTGACACAAGTCTTGAACTACAGGGATTGTTAGTGTAATTCGTCCTATGATTTATGATTTTTTAAAGAAAATATTCAAAATACATATTTGTTTTGCTATTAAATATAGGAAACAATTCGCCAGAATAAGAAAATAAAGATGTCAAATTTCAAATATTTAAGATTGACTTCGTAACGCACATATATATATATTTTTATCTTTTCATACACATAATTTTTCTTTAGAATAAATTTTCAAATCTCTTATTCTCACCAAATATATATATATACAACAATGTTAGGGATACTTATACATTTACTAACAATGGTAGGGATACATATATTACAGATTGCCAAAAACTTGTGTTACACTCAAAATTAAAAATAATAAAATATTTTAGAAAAATTTATCTATATTTATATCTATCCATTACAAAAAGTGTTACCACACTTTCAAAATTCCATATCTAATTTTTTTTTTTATTTTCTTAATTTTAATTTTTTTTAAAAAATTCTATTAGTTAATTATTCCATGATTTATGGTTTTCAAACAGAGAATATATTAATCTATTTTAAAATTCAATTAAAAAGAGAATAATTTTATGGTAAATACCATACTTTATGATTTTAATTTCCTATTATTCCATGTTTATCTATATTATACATTATTATGTACCTATATATATAGTATAGATGTAATCATTTGAAAAAAATAAAAAAGAAACGTACAGCACATATTGTTAATGCAAAAACTATAAATAATCATAGCAACTATACCATCCAAAGATTTCAATATCTTCTTCATTGCAACGTTAACATTTGTTTCAATTGTTTTATCAATTTTTATGATGCAGATTTAAACATTATTATTATTTTTAATTGCAGATATTAACCCATGACATATTACAATATTTTTATGATTGTAGCATTTTAGAGTTTTTAGTTTATATTTATATGTTTATTTTTTGTTAGAGATATAATAGTAAAAAAAAGTTGATGATACAATGATAAATTTACCTCCCAAAAATGTATGTTTTAATTGTAATTCGTCCAATTTTGATTTTAAGTGGTTTGTTTTGATTATTTTCTAACTTTACTATTTTAAGCAAAATTTACGATGATGGTCACTTAGGTTGACAACATGTAAGTTTAGGTTGACGACATGTAAGTTTTGTTTGTTTGTTTGTATTTTTGTTATCTAAAATTTTTGTTTTTGTTTTTGTTTTTGTTTTTGTTTTTGTTTTGTTTTTTTGTTTTTTTTAGAGCTACAAATCATTTGGAATTTTCCATTAAAGTCATATAGATCATCATACATATGAGTAGTATTAATTTTTAAATTTTTTTTTTGTAAGTTTTCTTTTTTGTGGTTTCAATATAGAGTTACAAATCAATTGAAATTTTTCATAGAAGTCCTTGGATGTAGAGTTAGAAATCATTTGGAATTTTCCTTGAAAATCATTTGGATCATCATTTATGCATGTGAGATCATGTTTTTGCTTAAATCAGCATTACCTAGTATATTATTGGATTAATTACTTAAAAGTCCTAATGATAGTAGTTGTGGTAGCTTAAGTCTTGTGCAATAGTTTTTGGATGCACAAGTCCCATTTTGGAATGCAATTGACGTTCATGCCCTTTTTGAATTTAATGTATTAGAGATGCAATTTTAGAGAAAGAAGAGGACTTGGAACGTCCCTAAGAAATTTTACGACTAAGAGGAGGAGTAGAGTCTGCATCGTCATGGATCTTTTCAAACATTTGATGATGATGATCGTTTGAATTATCCGAAGATTTTTAAGTTGGAGGTTTGTGATGCCTCAACATTTTACACTTTCGTTTCGATCTATTCTTTTCCTTGATCACTTCAGTTTGCAACAACTTTGTGTGTGTGTAACTCCAACCCTTAAAATACTTGATTGCTCAATTTCAGAGTTCAGAACAGAGCATATGAAATTGACTAAAGAGATAGGGCAGGAGTTCTGGTTTGTAGGTAAGAACTGAGATATTTTCAATTTCAAATCTGAGAATGTTCTCAATTTAAATTTGAAAATGAGTTTAGTTTGCAAAAATATCCAATAAAATTAAGAAATTTTTCAGTTTTTTTAGTGTTAAAATTGAGAATATTATCATTTTCCCAATTTTAAACTAATAATATTCTCAATTTTAAAACTAGAAAAAATTGAGAAATTTCTCAATTTTACACGACCATTGTTTATGAAAATTTCTTAGTTTTTGCACAAGCATTGAAAATGGCACGATGAGAATGAAATACCTCTTTTGGGAGAATAAGTGGTTTTGGAGGTGTAGTTTAATGTGATCAAGTCCTTACTCATTTAAAGGACAAACCCAGTTGAACCTAGAATCATCATTTTTTTCCAAGCTCTCATAGTCACCAATGGCGGATGTGAGGGGATTGGGTCTGAAACCTCATCATCCATGATGAGGATGAACTTAGGATGTTGTATATTTGGTGGGTACAAAGAGGGAGCTTCGAGAACTAGTGATCGAATATGGAAATCGAGAAGGCGAGCTTTGATTTGGCATGGTGGAGAAGAACGATGATGGTGTGGGAGTTGAGGCAGGTGTTGATGGTGTTGAGATAGATAAGGAGAGAACCAAAGTCAAAAACCTTGGGCTCTATTTTTTATATGTGAAAGAGGGAGTCTGGAAAAAAAAGAAAAAAAAAAAAGAAAACAAATGAGAGAGAACGGCATGTTTGGTTATTGTTATTGGGGAGTGGCTCTAAAAGTAAGAGAGAGAATGAAGACATCAACTTTTCACACCAAACATGTAGTAAGACATCTGGCAGTGATGGAGGTCTTAGAAGGGTAAATTAAGGATAAATTGGTCTATTAAAAATTAATGGGACTTGAATGAGCAAATAATCTTATCTAGGACTTAATGGATTATAAGTCTACAATATGGGACTTGTATGTAAATGCCCCTATATTATTTATCATATTATTATGATATTACTTCTTAGTTTTGGTAATGCCCATATTTCAATAATTTTTATTTTTATTTTTATAATTGCCTTTTTTTTTAAAAAAAATAAAAAATTTCCTGTAATCTTTGAACATTTTTCTTGCAAATGGCTTGCATATGTATATTAGTCATCATACATATGAGTAATATTATGGAAAATGATTGAGGCCACTGATTAGTGGTACCCACTGCCACAGTGTTGCTGTGCTTTTTTTTTTTTTTTAAGTGTGTGACAACTCACTAGTGGTGCTTTAGAGCACCACTTTTAGTGGTATGTATCATTGCCATAATATTATAGGTGCATGACTATGACCATTATGTTTTTTGTTTATTTTAATTTTAATTAATTAATTAATTTATTTTTTGTGGAAAAAATTAACTTTATGCTTATATCATTCGTTCATAATTTTTTTTCTTTTTTCAAATCTCTAACTAATATGTAGAACTCACAAATGTATTTATTAATATTTGAGTCAATATTTCTATAATTTGTTTTCATTAATAAAGTTGTTTTTTCCATTTAAAAAAAAAAATGCTCACAATTTTTCAAATCTCTAACTAATTTGAAGAGCTCACAAATAGCATGTAACCTCACAAAATCATAGAGACAGATCAAATGACTTATTCAACCTAAATATTGTAAATTTGTTTTTATATACATAATCTTATAAGATAGAGATCAGAAAATATAATCAAGATATGCTAATATTTTTCAAATTATTTAATTTAGAAACAAATATGATTCTTTAAATTAATTTTAAGATTTTATTGATTCAAGTCATGGAGTGAGATTAACTTTATATTCTTAGCCAAACTCAATAATTTTCTTAATGAATTTTCTTCACATTTTCTCATACAATTGAAAAATTCATTCTCAAACACAATAACTTTTCTTATCTCTTAAAATAGTCAAAAAGTCATTTAAAATATTAATTTCAAACAACCACTTAGTTAAAAATAATTAAAATTTACTTATTTGTTTTTTTTTTTAAAAAATTGTTTTCAATTAATTAAAAAATAAATTTATTGATCATCATTTAATCTCGTGTATAGCACGGGTTATACATGCTAGTATGATATTACTCAAAAGTCAAATTGGGGGAGAAGATTCACTTGTTTAGTTTTGATTGATTTTCTGAAAATCATATTTTTCATTTTTGCGTATTTTTTTTAAGGTAATTTTTGTAATATTTTAAGTAAATTTTTATTTTCTAAATGTACATAACTTGGATGCACTCAAAAGTAAATATTTGTGAAAACAAATTGTAAAAAATTCAATAAATATACAAGAATATGAAAATGAACTGAATTTTTGTATTTTTTGTATTTGATAATTTTTTTAAAGATTTTTTTTGATAAGTATTATACTTTTTAAGTGTATTTATGTTAGCTGCATCTAAAAAAATAAAAAATTCTTAAAATATTAAAATTTTGGACTAAAAACAAAAAATACAAAAAATAAAAAACTCAATTTTTTAAAAAGTGAGCTCAATTTTCTAAAACCAAATAAGGTGATTGAAATCTTGAAAATGTTGTTTTTAGGCCCTGTTTGGCAAGATGATTGAGACTAATTTAGCTCATTAAAAAACAAAATAAATTTAAAAGTCAATAAGATAAAATGTCATATTCAAACTATAATCATTTTACTTATCTTCTTACAGAATTATAAAAAAAAAATTAAAAAATTCATTTCAAACAATTTTTTTAGCCAAACAAAATAACTAAGATGTCAAAACTAAAACAGTTCTTTCCAAAACAAAGGTTTTAGTGGTAAAGTGGATGACCTCCACTCCCCACTTCATCTCTCTATACTTCTTGGTACCTCTTTTATGAGTTTTAATTTGGTTGAGTTTTAATTGAGATCCACATTGAGAATTTGAATAATCTATGTCATAAGTTTGCCAATGAAAGTCATTCATGCAAAAAATATATATATATATATATATATAAATCAAAAAATAAATAAAAACATTAGCTTCATCCGCCAATTATAATTAAACCCACATCTCCGAAATTTCTTACTTGGTTTGTATGATTCCATGAAAGAATAAACAAAATGAATTCCAACTCCCAAACCATTGACTTTTATGATGATTAGGTTTTGGTAATTGTTAAGCATGAAATCAGTGGCCTTTCTGTTTCAGGGGAGGGTCTTTGGATGGAACTCTTCCCATCTCTTTCTCTGCCACCACCCAATTGCATTCTTCAAGTTTCACCTTCGCCACTCTCACCCCTCATAATAATAATTTTTCCTCTGATAATGAGAGTTCAGAAGAAGAACCCAAGAGCTTGTGTTGGAGGATTGAGAAGCTCCCAGGAACAGAGCCTGTTGGGTCTGCCTTCCAGTGCTGGATGGGTGACGGATTTCCCATTCACAGAGCACACGTCTTTCACACCATCAACCGTTTCAGGAAGCTCCATTTCAACAAACGCGCTCTCGAGGTCACTCTTTTCTCTTCCTTTATATATATATGGCGCATATATCAATGGTGGGCAGTGTTATTTTTAGCTTTTTAGGCAATGGGGTTGGCTCTTTTTATGTTAAAAGCGTGCAAAGAAACTATGCTCAGTATCTGTTAGTTTATATGCTTCAAAAAATTGTGCCAGTTGCATAATAAGGTGAAATGCAGGCAATGTTCAACTTACATATATGGCCCTGTTTTTTTGTTTGTTTGTTTGTTTTGGATTAGTATATGGCCCTGTTTGGGAATAGCTTTTTTTTTAGCTAAAATAGCCAATAAAGATAAAAAAGACTAAAATAGTTAATATGACAAAATATCACATTCAACGCATCAACCAATCACGTTTTCTCGCAAGTCATCCCAAACATAACTTTGTTTCATCTTATAAAATAGCCAAAAAAATCAACTAAAATAACCAAGTTTCCAAACGCGGCCATATATATGTGTACATATGAAGCTTACATCTACGGTGGGCAGTGTTATCTTTGGCTGTTAAGGCAATGGTGTATGGTGTTGGTTCTTTGGCTTAATAAGTGTACAAAGCATATAAGCTCAGTATCTGTTTGTATATATGCTTGAAAGAATTGTGCCAGTTGCATAATGAGGCGAAATGCAGGGAATGTTCTTCTCCATTGACTTAACCTTGTACGCATTATGTTGTAGTGAAATGTATTGACAAACTGCATTGCCACTGTAATTGATTTTGTGGGTCTTCTCCAATAGTTTATGAAAGGAAAACTTGAACATCTTGTTGGATTTCTGGGTCATCTTGTGGACTGCCCAATATTCTGTACAACTCAGCCTCATCATATTCATCATTGTTTTGAGACCAAAGCATGATCTTCACTTTGATTTTCAAACTTGTGGTCTAACTTGCAACTTTTATTTTGATGAAGTGACAAACCATCATTGCTGTAGTTTTTTAGAATTTCCATCTTATTAGTTTGTATTGGATTTTAGTTCAAGATTTTAGTACTGATTCTTGTTGGTACATTTTATAGTAAATTTGAGAAAGCATCCTCTTCTGCATTTTAAATGGTGTTTAATATCCCTTTATGAAGTCTTGATCACTATGATGACAAAAGAAGAATTTGGGTTTTATTAAGTCTGAGCTTGAGTATCTATCTATCTGTAACTTTTAACAGGTGATGGAATGGGTGATCAAGGAGAGGCCCTACAGGCCAAAGGAATTAGACTACTCATATCTATTAGAATTCAGAACTAAGCTTCATGGGGTATCACAAGGGGAGAAACTTTTTCTTGTGTCTCACCCGAATTCCAAAATGAGTTGCTATACAATAATCTTGTTATTGCATGCTTGGATAAAGGCATGATAAGGCTTTCACTTGCATCCATGAAGAAAATGAGGGAACTAGGTCATCCCATTTCGCACTTGATTTTCAACAGCCTCATAATCCTTCATTCTTTGCCGAACCGTAGGAAAGCCATCACAAGAATCCTTAGACAAATGAGGGCTGATAAGGTGGATCCGCATGTTTCCACATACAACATTCTGATGAAAATTGAAGCTAATCAACACAATATTGAAGGATTGGTTACGGTATTTGGTGACATGAAGAGAGCACAAGTTAAGCCAAAAGAGATATTTTTCTGCATATTAGCAACTGCACATGCCGTGGCAAGACTGTACACCATTTGTGAAGCCTATGTTGAAGCGGTCGAGAAGTCAGCGACGGGAAATAACTGGTCAACATTGGATGTCCTTATATTGTATGATATTTGGGAAAGAAGGAGATAGAACGAACTTGGGGTATTTTGCAAGAACTTCCTCATGTCAGGTCTAAGATTTTTGTGGTGGCGATTGAAGCATTTGGCAGGATGGGGGGACTAAGTCATGCTGAACAGCTTTGGTTGGAAATGGAAATCAACTAAGCAATTCAATTCAATGATATCTGTTTATAGCAGACTCGGGTTTATTACTAAAGCTACTAAGCTGTATAAAGAAATGGAGCAAAATGTATGCAAACCGAATGCAATAACATATTGACACCTTGCTCTTGGTTGAAAGAAGGATTAATGAAGGAAGCTCTTAAAACACTAGATTTGGGCAATGATTTGTGAGCAAGTACCAGGATCAGGAAATCAACCCTGTGGCTGGAGATTACTCTTTCAATAGTTGAAACTTTTGCTGAGAATGGTGACATAGAGAATGCTGAGAAGCTCTTTGAAGAATTGAAGAAAGAAAATTATTCTAGGTATACTTTTGTGTACAATACCTTGATTAAGGCTTATGTCAAGGCCAAGATTTATGATCCAAATCTTTTGAAAAGGATGATTCTGGGAGGGTCTAGGCCAGATTCCAAGACCTATAGCCTCTTGAACTTATTGAGCAGTTTCAAGCCTAATTGTGTGTTGTTATGATTGGTTAAGTTGAATTTTTTCAGTTTATTGTATTTATGTTGTGTGTTGAAGAAAATGAACATGGAAGAGATGGATGAAATTAGGATATCATTCTGCAGGAGGGTTTTACAAGAAAGCTCAGATTGAGTTGCTATCCACCCTTAAAATTCTTTTTGAAGTTATAAAACCTTTGCATTCTCTCGGAACTTAAAAGCATCATTCACATCCATGTATATTACCTAGTGTACACAATTTTATTTTCTTATTTTTTGTTTTTTGTTTTTAACAATTTTATTTGCTTGTTGACACTGCATGTTTTTCTTGACAACAATCTTTTGCTGAGTACAGATGAAGTGGCATATTGTAGACACCCCATTTTTGACCGACCTTGAGACTTAGACGTCACCAATTGAGCGCTTGGTGATGTTGCATACTGTGCTCGTTCAGAAGTCTCAGAGTCGTGGCCGCTCGCCCTGCCTCCGGACTTTCGAATTCTCTTCTGTGCCTTGTCTCGGTTTGCGAACCAGGCTCGGTTTTCTCTGTTTTCTTTCCTGTGGGAAGAGAGTGGTCCCGTAGACTATCTGCCAGTGGCCGTGAGCTACTTTTTGTGGCCGTAGGCCGTTTTGCCATTCGGAGCCGGTTCCGGTTTTGGGGCCGTCGGCGTGTTTCGGCTCGGGACCGCCCAATCATCTCCGATTTCTCCGGTTTTGGCAGGCACCTCTGTTTTATCATTCCGAGGAACACTGGGGCCTGACGCCCGCCGTTCTTTGAACACCACTCTCGGTGCACATGGCGGTTTCGGGATCGGCTGCGTTATTTGGGCCCCGAGCATTCATTTGCATCGGTTTTCTCGATTTTTGGCAGAACCTCTGTTTTGTCATTCCGAGGGACACTGGGTCGCAGATGCCCACCACTTCTTGAACACCACTTCCGGCACTGCGGCCCATTTTGGGATCCCGAATTGCGGTTTTGGCTCGGCGTTCATTTCTCATTAGTTTTTGTTCAAATTTGGCGGTACCTCTGTTTCAACACCGGGAAGATCCTTTGGGGGTGGGAGGCCAGCAATTATCCCAGATAACCGGTTTTCTCTTCGCCCGTTTTGCTCACTTCCGGGCCAATGTTGAACACCCTGGGGATATTTTCTTCCAACCAAAGCTACATATCTGTGATCAGGGGACATGGGAGGACCCTAAAAACTACTGGTCGGCCAGAAATTGTGGATTTCATTTTTGAGCCCCTCCTTCAAGCTCTATGTTGTGGCTCCTGCTTCAGTGTTGCCAATTTCCGACCTTGGAACCTTGTTCCACACATCTGGGAGGACCCTAAAAGTTGGTGGTCGGCCAGCAATTGTGGATTTCATTTTTGAGCCCCTCCTTCAAGCTCTATGTTGTGGCTCCTGCTTCAGAGTTGCCAGATTCCGACCTTGGGGCCTTATTCTACACATCTGGGAGGACACCATTGCATGGTGCTCGGCCAGAAAATTTAGACTTCAGTTTTGGGCCATGGCCGGCCGGCCAGGGTGAGTGGCTGGCCGACCAGGTGGGGTGGCCGGCTGGCCACCTCCTGAATTTACTGGCCCGACTTTACGCTTTCGACTCTTCTGTGTCCGGATATTTTTTCCAAAATATCACCCCCACGGGGGATATTTTGGGAGGGAAATCTTGCCTCCATTTCCCTCCCCTTTTACACCCTTTCTTGCCTATTTAAAGGGCTGCCCTCCTTCTTTGCTAGGGTTAGAAAATTTCATCTCAAAACCCCTCTCCCAAACACCTTCATTTCCATAGCCAAAAAACCTAAAAACCTTTAAGGTTCTAGGCCAATCCTTCATCAACCCTAAGCACCACCATCAACAACTCCATTTCAGCAGCAAGGGAGTGATTTTCAGAGGCCAACAAGCAACAAATTGAAGCCAAGAAGCAACAAAAGTTAGCTCTTCAAGGGTAAGTCACTAAATCCCTTTTTCTAGCATTTTCTTGCATCAATTCTTTACCCTATTTCCTTTTTGTTTTGGGTTCCGACCCTTACTGGTTTTAGGCTTATTTTGAGCCCCTCTACGACTTTGTAGAAGGGCTCAACCCTGTTTGGCGTCTCCATGATATACCTCTTTCAATGCCACTCTTTAGGCCATTAATTTGCATGCTTTGTTTGGCTTTTGAGTGATCTGATTTCGAGCATACTATATACTGTGAGTGGGTTTATTTTGAGCCTCTCTTCAACATTGAAGAAGGGCTCAACCATGTTTGGCTTCTCTAGCATGCACTTCCTTTGAAATTCTTCCATTTTACCGTAAACTTCCATGCTATTTTTAGCCTATATGCATTTATTTTTGGAGCATGCTATAAACTGATTATGGGCTTATTTTGTGTTCCTCTACAATATTGTAGAAGGGACCAATCTTGTTTGGTGCCTCCATGAATGGCCTCCCTTTGTACCTCTCTTTGGCCATGTTTTGCATACTTCTTGAAGCTTATTTGGCTTCGGATTTCAGCCTTCATCAGGCTTACAAACAGCCTTATTTTGGCCTTCTCATCATTCTTTGTTAAGAGTCTTAGGCTATTTGATGATTGGTTTTGGTACTTCCTTTGTATTCCTCCATTTTTCTGTAAAATTGCATGCTTTGTTAGGCCAGTTTATCTTCGGATTTCAGCCTTCATCAGGCTTAGAAAATGTCTTGTTTTGGTCCATTCTTCAAGTTTTATTAAGGGTCTTAAGTTGTTTGATCATTGCTTATGGTACCTCTCTTTATAGCCCTTGTTAGCCCAAATTTTGCATGCTATATTTAGTATATCTACACACTGAATTGGAGGCTGTCATCTATTGTAAATGTACATATTTTTGGTCCCTCTTTAGTTTTGTAGAACTGATTTTTTTGGTTTGAGCATTGTAAATACCACTTGCTTTGTAATTCCCCTCTTTTCCCGTATTTTTGCATGCCATTGTTGCCATATCTATGCTCACATTTTGGCCATGTTTTGTACTGAAAAAATGCTATTTTTGGGGCTGCCTTGCTACTGTTTTTGCTGTCATGTGCCAATTTTGCATGTTTAGCATAGCCGTAGGCCATTTCGGGCACTTAAAATCACATTTCGGGATGATTTCATGCGTTGATTGTCATTTCGTATCATTTCGGGGCTGTTTTCCCCTTCGTTTAGCTGCTGAAATTTGGTTTGTATGCTTGCATATCATTTTCCATGTCATTTCATGCCTTAGTGCATTGCCTCGGCTTGCGTGCCCGTGGGCACGCACTTCGAGGCACTCCGTTTTTATCCGACGGCAGCTTATGTGAGTGCGGCTGAGGTCCTCTCATATTGGCGTAAGCCCAATTTGCATTCCGTATGCCATTTCATTTCATTTCATCATTGCCTTGGTTTGCGTGCCTGTGGGCACGCATTTTCGAGGCACTTCGGTTTTATCCGATTTGCATTTCATCATCGCCTCGGTTTGCGTGCCTGTGGGCACGCGTTTCGAGGCACTTCGGTTTTATCCGATTTTCCATTTCATCATCGCCTCGGTTTGCGCGCCTGTGGGCACGCATTTCGAGGCACTTCGGTTTTATCCGACTTTCATTTCGCATCACCGCCTCGGTTTGCGTGCCCGTGGGCACACATTTTGAGGCATCTTCATTTTCATCCGAATTGTGCATACTAGGTTGTATCTTAGATTACATTCATACATTACCTCGGTTTGCATGCCCGTGTGCACGCATTTCGAGGTTACTCATTTTCATGGCATTGTGCATGCTATATCACATGTTTGCTGCATTTCATGCATACCATGCATATTGCATCGTGTTCGGGATAGGCGTTAGCCCGGGCACGGGAAACGAGGTATATCCCGTACTCCGAGTGACGGAGTGTGCCTCAATTCCCAAGTCACCGACACTCCGGATTACCCATGATGGAGTTAGGTTTTGTTGTAGCATTCATCTGCATTCATCCTATATCGAGTTGTGCAATCCGGTTCCTCGGCCATCATGCATCGGTATGCGTGATTGGTGGCACGAGGATCGAGGCATGCATATATTTGTGAAAATACATTGCTATGCCCTTTTCCTGCTCTCTGTTACAGTAAAACCGAGGATCAACAACTTTTCGGAGTCCGGCGCGCATTTCGAGAAATACTACAAACAGAGGCTAATTGGGGCATCCCAGTGGATTTCCGCCCGAGGCAGCCCAGCAGGCACTTTTTCATCATAGCAAGGCAGCCCGCTGGCCTGCGCGCCAGTTCACAGCTTTCTTAGTTTAATTTGTTAATTAATTAGGAATCTGTATATTTATTCGGACTATAATATTCTTTTATTTCGGGTCTGTATTATTATTTATTCGGACCCTCTGCGCGAGGGCAATGTTGTAATAAGGGTGTGTGAGTGTGATGTATGTCTTCCAACCCCCATTTCTTTCTCCTTTTTATTTATCTGCTTACAATGGTTAGATATAGGGCATGTTTCAATTAGCATAACAGTATGACAGCATGTTTGCATCATTCATCTGTTTTGCACGCACCGGGCTCGGCGCATCATACTAACTGCATTTGTATTTCAATTCCAAGTTGAATACTTGATAGCTGCAGCATTTCATATACCATGTTTAAAATAGCCGAGCCTGCTATAGTTTGCATCTTTGCATGTGTTGCATTAGGCAATTCTGTGTATTTAGGATCATGCATGATTCCTAATCAGTTTTCTGTTTTGACTTGGAGTACTCGGTAAGTGGTTATGCTTTAGCATCTTTGCATGCGTGTGAGTGTTGCCATGATAGCATGCTTGCCATGAGGCTAACTGCTTATATGATATAACTGCCTTGAATGCCTGTGGGTGGAGGTTGAGTTATCTGAATTGGAATAATTCATCAACTGTTTGTTTTAAGCCCACTTGATAGTGACAACATCACTGTTTTCTAAGCCCACTCGAGGGTGGCAAATCCGCATTTTAGCCTACCTGCGGGTAGCACCATCACACCATTTTCAAATAAACAAACATGAAAGATTTTGTTCCAATTCAGACGACCCAGTCTATACTTGTTTGCTGCGAGCATCACATAGTAATCTAGGCTAATAACCGGAATAAGAACTCACAATGTTTTCAAAAACAGATATCATGGTTAGTAGAGGCCGGTCTTTGACCGGGTGAGAGGGGGTGCTCACGATGTGACCTTCCCTAATCGTACCCAAGTTCCCGAGCCAACTTTGGTGATGACGGACACGTGGCCTTTCGGCACCGAGTCAGGGTTTCCTAAATTTCCCATTTTAAAAATATTTAGGTGGCGACTCATTATCGCAAAGCAGGGCAAGTTTGGCTCTTCTTTTCAAAAATTTGTTTTCCTTCAAAACGATTTGCCGGATTCGGACTCTTTGGTTCAAGATTGAGAACCGCAACAAAATCGAGTCCGAACTGTAGCGAGGTCCCTCGCGGGCTTGTTACACATATACATGTTCAGTTATGTTTGCCTTTCTGTGACCTGTTTGACCGGCTCAAAAGTTATGACAGTTTGTGATTGTATGTATGCAGCTAGTAAGAAGAATGAGATTGTTGTTCGCTTGATATTGCTTTATATTTGGAGAAATTTGGACACTACAACAATTTCCACTTTTGGCGACCAAATTTGGTGACTAAACTTTTTTTGGTCGCCAAAAGTTGTAGAACAGGCGACTAAAAATTACATTGGTCGCTGTTGAATATGGTTTTAGCTACTAATTTTTTTTAGTAGCGGTATCTTAAGTATTGGTGACTAAAAAAGAATTAGTCGCTAAATATGCCACAATAGGCAACTAATAATTGTTTTAGTCGGCATTAGATCATGTTATAGGCTATTAAAATTTTTATTAGTCGTGGTATACCAGTTTTTGGCTACTAAAATAAATTTAGTCGCTAAAAAGTTAGCATAATGTTTGCTACTAAACTTTGGCGACCAAAGTTTTGGTTGGCAAATATTTATTTTCGGTGACTAAAAAATTTTTAGTTGTTGTAAGGCAATTTTTACCTACTAAAATAATTTAGTCACCAAATAAAAAGTATAAATTTTACTTTTACCTTTGGTGATGAAAAATTTGGTGGGTGAATATTTCTTTTCGGTGACCAAAATATGTTTAATCGCCAAAATGGTTACTTTCGGCGACTAAAATATTAGTCCCTGTTAGTTAAATGTTTGGCTACTAAATAAATTAGTCGTTATAAATTAACTTTTGGCGACAAACAACAAGTTTAGTTGCCAAAGGTATATAAAATTTTAGAGGGTAACATCAAAAGATTGGCGCCCAGTTCTTTTCAGTATTTTTGAAAACAAGGGTTCTTCCCTTCTCTCTCACACACTCTCTCTCTCTCTCTCACACACACAGATCCAGTCACCACTAAACCTCACCTCGCTACAGTTGCTCACCACCGTTGCTCACCGTCAGTCGCACATTGCCACCACCACCGCCACCCCTACAAATCACACCGCCACTGCCGCAATACAAACCGGTAGGTTCTCTCTCTCTCTCTCTCTCTCTCTCTCTCTCTCTCTCTCATCTATTTTCCCATTTCTCACTCTTGCTCTAGGGTTTATATGATTTATTTAGTTTACTTTCTTGTTTAGCTTGTTTTTGGTTTAATTTCTTCAAATTGCAATAAATTTGGAGTTGCATTGGTAGATTGTCTAGCTAATTTTGCAGTTCTCTTTGTATTTGTTGGGGAAAAAATTTGGGTTCAGTGAGACATTTGAGTTTATCAAGGAAAAATTTGGGGTCCCTGCGGTTGTGTGTCCTTTTGGGGGTTTGGGAGCTGGTCTCTCTTGTTCGGGTCCTTGCCCCTAACCATATCAGCAGACTGGTTCCAATTACAGTTCACTGAACTCAATGTCTGCTAGAAATGAAAGTCAAAAGCAATTTGGATCATATGACAATAAACAAACTCATGTCAGGGCTCAAAAGGCTGTACGTATGCCTTCTGGGGCCACTGTTGGTGCTGCTATTGTTGAAGCAGAGAATAGTCTTGAGACGGATGTATGTTTTCCTGCTTTAGGAGATGTATCTCAATGTAACTCTTATATTGCCATTCTTTAGGATTAATTTCTATTGGCTAACTTTTGACTAGATATAAATTTTGCAATCTGGGATTGAAGGGTGTATTTGTCATATAATCTTTCATTGTTTACTTGTCAAAAAATAACAGAATTTTGTGACTTCTGTCATCATCATCAATCATTGTCAGTTCATCATATTAGTTACTGAATTTCAAGTTAAATTGCTACTTAATGGGTTATGTTTTCTCTCTATTGGTTATCAGTATGACCTGGATCTCTTCAATATCGTTGCTGTTCCAGATTTTAACATGTAAGTCTCAACATATTTAATGCTTCTCACGTATGTCATTTTCCTTAATATTTGATGTGCTTTGTGATTTTCCCCTTTTAAATAACTAATTATTTCATGTATTGGTTTCAGGGGAGCCGTGGAAAACAAAAGCTTGACTGTATGCTTCATGAAATTTTTTTTGACTCTTTATTTCCATCTACCACGCATTTCATTTGATTGAAGTTTGTCTGATTTGGTTGTTGACAGATATTCAATTCCAAGCTTGTTTTGGCATCTCCAGAAACTGCTACAGATGCAGATTATGCTTCAATTTTAGGAGTTATTGGCCGTGAGGTGTATCATTTGTCTCATAAGAAGCAAGAAACTTAGATATATATATTTTTTAATTTGTATTAATTTGGGTCTTATTTCTTGTGTATGTTGTAGTATTTTCACAACTGAACTGGTTATAGGTTAGCTTACATTGCTACTCTATCTCAATTATTAAAATCTTGTTACTCTTTTGTATAACTTTTTTTTTTTATTCTTCCGATCTTTTTCTTTTGGTTGACACTTTTTTTTTGCAGAGTGACATGTCGAGATCAGGTCTGGGCACATTATTAATTACCAAGTGACCATTGAAACGTTGAAAATATGTGTTGGTTGATTGAGCTTGCAAGTCTCTACTGCATTCCTTTGGCAGGAATTTTCATCTGACCTGGGGAGTCGTACAGTAAAGCGGATTGCTGATGTTTCAAGGTTTTGAAATTATCAGTTTCCACAGGTGTTTCCACTCCCCTCCTACAACTTCTAGTGATGCTTTTAGTCTTTGTTATGTAACATTGGTAGCTGATATGCTATACATAGCACATAAAAATATTTTTAATTGTTTATGGATGTAATAGTCATTTACATTGTAGATATAAATATAGAAAAAATATAAATTTTTCCCTTATCTCCACCGTATCCGTATCCTTCTATATGTGAGGTACAAATTTTAAATACTATATCTAGTACCTTATTGTACGTATTCTCTTATTAGGAAATTTGACACCCACATTCAATGTTATAAACTCATATTTAGATTAAACTTGTCCTTATGAAGTGAATTTGATATGTGGAAGCTTGTGGACTCAAAAGTTCTATTCAGAGGAAAGAATATGATCAATCGATCTTGCATGTTTTATTACCTAGTTGTTCTTCGACAATGTTTTGTGTGATACATTTACTTCTCTCTTTTTTTTTTTGGGGGTTTTTTTTTTTTTTTTTTTGGGGGGGGGGGGGTGTTTTAAAAAGTCATAAATTAAAAACAAAAAAATTACAAGATTACAAAGGGCATGGCCCAGGGCCCCACCCAAACAAATCTATATACACAGCTACCAACCAACAGCAAGAACAACTAGCCGGATAAATTAAATTACACAGCTAGAACCTGCTCAAAAAAACTGTGTAACTAAGTTACATACACAGCCACAACATACAGCTAGAACTTGCCCAAAAAACAGTGTAGCTAAGCTATATAATTAAGCTATGCAAGTCCCTATATCAAAACTAGGATATTCAAACAGGTCTTGGAATAAAATGTGTTCATATGCCCTATATGATGCATATTGGGGATATGAACACATCCAAAAAATTCACAACAGTTACAATATAATCTCCCTTGCATAGCCTGCCTATGGACCAAAATATATAGCAAATAATCATCCCAACAAAATAAAACACAAATATATAAAAGACAAAGCTTCCAACACTTCTTTGGCATTTCTAGCAGCCCCTTCCAGCAGTGTACCCAGCTGCCTTTGATACCACCAGCAGCCTCTTGCAGCACAATGTTCCCAGTCCCTTTCAGTTTCCTTTCCAGTCTTCTGCCTAACACAGATAATATATATGCTCACTTCACTCAACCAAGGCAGGATGAAGATTGCTTTGTTTATGGTTGGTCATGTAATATTTGAATTCTCTCTCCCCACTCTCTGTTTTCCTATTTTTTATTTTATTTTATTTTTTTTTACACAATAATATTTTGTTAGGAAAGTTGGAAGGAATGAACCCATTGCTATGAATGACATGCTGGTATTAAAATGGCTGATGTTTGAGCTATATGACTTGGCTATTTCTAGGAAAAATGTTAGGAATAACATCCGCTTGACAAATTAGAATGCATATTTTTTTATAGCATAACTATCCATTCTAACGTTGCCAAAAAAGAATAAACAAGAATCTAAAATGTTTGATTGGTTTTCTCTTCTATTGATTCTCTTTAGGTGTCCAGATCATCTGTTCTCAGATATCATAAAATTTGGCTATGGTTTACTTCTTTTTCCTTGGTGACGATAGGAACATGTTGGATAGTTAAATAAAAAAAAAAAAAAATTAAAAGTGAGACACGTGATGATAAATTGCTTGCCTTGGTTTATGTCTATGTACATACTATGTTTTCTTTGCTTTCAGAATTGTTTATTCCTCTGTTATTTTGATTCCCTGTTTTCTAAGTATTAAGACTTGTAATTTCATTTATGATTTCCCTAAAATTGGAGCAAGGTGGTGCTTTTTTCCCATTTCCATGATATTCTTTAGTTCTTTTTAGTGCAGTATCGTACCTTTCTATGTGTAAATCTATCAAGGTGCTTTCAACTCCTAACTTTTGTTTAATTGGTTGTTTAGTTTTTGAATATTAATTAAATTTATTTGGCAGATGCAGATAGTTTCCCTGATTTTTCTATGTTATATATGTTTTTTTTTTTTTTTTTTCTCTCTTTTTGGTTTTGATTCTACTTTCTACTACCATATGTCATTTGCCTATCCTTGGGTAGAAAAATCCTACACTCTTGTTACTTTACCTTCATCTAAATTTTTTTGGAACTTGCATGTCATCCATGAAGTTTTATTTAGATGCTCCAATAGTGTACTAACATGCCACCTCAACTTAATGTTTCCACGATGATTTCTTACCAAGAATGTCAACCCCTTGGAACATATATATTTAAATTGCTCTTCTGGTGAGTTGTGTTCATTTTATATGTTGACTTTGAGAAGCCTTTGAATCTTTGTTGGAGTGTTTTGTAAATTTATCGTCAATGACAGAGATTTCAGGCGAGGGTGTGGGACAAGTCTTCCCGACATGGAACACCGATGACGCAAGAGAAAATATCAAGATAGGTGCTTGGGAAGAAGGGATATTTAAGAGGATTTGGGGTCAGCCCAAACTCTCTTCCTCCGATTATGGATCAAATGCTGCAGCACAACGAGAGGTGGAGATGCAAAGACTTTAGATCTGAGGTGGAGATCACTTTTGGCATGAAACATATTACTATTGGCATGGTATAGATTACTAGTAGATATTTCTTTTTTGTGTACGGAGGACTTGATTTTTGTATGATTCTCTATTTGTATGGAATTTTTTTTAGGTTGGATTATATTTAGTTTGTATGGAATTTGACGTCAAAATATTAAATTTTTGGATGGTTGAAAGTGAAATAGAAACAAGTATATGTATTGTTTTGTTTATATATAGGTTGCACGAAATAAATATAGGTTGTGGAGAAATTAATAATAACTAAACGTTTAGTAGCTAAAAAAAAAGTGAACTTGTTGGCGACTAACCAATTGGTATCCAGAAAGGAGATCAATATTTTAGCAACTAAATATTTGGTAGCCAGAAAGAAACCAAAGATTTTTGGTGACTAAAAATTGTGTCGAAAAATACATGAGACTTTAGGTGACTAAATAGTTTAGTAGCTAAAAAAAATAAGATGAAAATAATTTGTTTTGGTGATTAAATATTTAGTAGCCAAAAATAAATGAGATTTTAGGTGACTAAATAGTTTAGTAGTTAAAAAATAAGATGAAAAATAATTTTTTTGGTGACTAAATATTTAGTAGCTAAAAATAAATGAGAATTTGAGCGACTAAATATTTAGTAGCCAAAAATAAAGGAGAATTTGGGCGACTAAATAGTTAGTAGCAAAAAATAAAATAAAAAAATGAAATAAACAATTTGGCGACTAAATTCTTTGGTCCCTAAATGTAGTATTATTGTGGTTAAAACTTATCCACGACTAAAAGTTTTAGTTGCTGAAAACTAAAATTAATTTTATTTTAGAACTTTTGGCAACTAAATATTTAGTCACCAATTTATGACTTTTAGGGACAAAAAAATTTAGTTGCTAATACCTTTCCGGACAATTAGTCAATGACCAATCTGGCGACCAAAAAATTCAATCACTAAAAACTTTCGGCTACTAAAACTTGACCTCAGAGTGTCATTTCTTGTAGTGGGATTTATCCTTGGAATGTTTTGGGCAATATTTGGATGGAGAAAAGTTCAACCATGAATTCAGATCATTTGGCCAAAATTAGAAAATTTGGCTTAATAATTCAATTAAAAAAAACATTTATTTCTTTCATCCCTTATTTTCTTTTGTGTGTTGAGATGAAATTTTGGAAAAAGTAAACAAGAATTTGATAAAATTCCATTGCAAAATTTTGAAGACTCCATTATAAATTCCTCCCTATAACTTTGCGTATTATCAATATTATTTATTTTTTAAGCCAATTTTTCTACTTGCACAAAAATCAACCATAGAATTGAACACAACTTTTCATATGGGTATGAAACTGACAAAAAAGTTGAACCCGCCTCATATGAGAAGGTTGCGTCTTGTTTTATGAGTGATTTCTACCCTAGCTGGCACTTTTCATTCAATTAACAACTAGAAATTAAGTAGTTCAATAAGAAACCATGAACAAGCTATTCAAGCCAACAAGATTGGGAATCTATGATTATGATTTTCTGTGATGAAAGTTACAAATATGTATGATATATGTAATGCTAATTTGTGATAAAAAAAATTACAAATGATAAATTTATGGTGTTCATTAAAAAATAAAGGTTATACTTTTTGTAGTGACTAAAAAATTATACTTCTTGGGATGAAAAAAATTATCATTTCATAATTTATATTGAATAAAGATTGAGGCCTCAAATTTGTGGTTGTTTTTTTTATTATTTTTTTGCAAAGGTGGTTATGTGTAGGGGTGGGTTTAAGGTTTCGCAGGTTAGGGTTTAGGGTTTAGGGTTTTAGGGTTTAGCATTTAGGATTTAGTGTTTAGGGTTTGGGTTTTAGGGTTGAGGGTTTAGGGTTGAGGATTTAGGGTTTAGGGTTTAGGGTTTTATGGTTTAAGATTTATGGTTTAGGGTTTATGGTACACATAACCATCCTTCCAAATAAATAATTTAAAAAAAAAAAAAACCCAAACCAACACCAAAAATAAATAAATAAATAAACATAAACATGATTCGAGGCATTCGAGCCTCAAATCCTCAAGGCCTCTAGCACGGTTGATTTATATTAAAAAAAACAAATTGTGATTTAGAACTGCACGTAATAGCATCTCCTGAACAAGAATAGAAAATTGCTACAACAAATAAGTAATTCTTGCATGACAAGATGTCCCTTCCCAAATTATTTCTTACTATCACCACCACCATCATCATCATCATCTATGCTATCTATTCCATTAGATGAGTTGGTGTGAACACTTTTTTGGTCACAGTTTTTTAATTTTCCAAAATACCCACAATAATTGATGAAATATAAATAGAGAAAAGTCATATTGTTGTTTCTTATTATTATTATTATTATTGATCAGCAAAAGAAATCTTTATTGATGGAAAAACATACAAAGTATGAAAAAGTACATCAATAAAGAGGAGAGTGCAAAGAGCATCACTATGTAACACCAAAATCTTAACTAGGTTGGCATCAAGATGCACACTCGATCATCTGCTAGCACAGAACTCCAAGCTCGAAGTTGGTGAGAAACCAACAAACAGAGGAAAACAAATAAACACCTATGACCACCAAATAAACAACCCCAAGCATATAACTGGTAGACACCTATGACCAACAACAAACACCTAAACTCATCACGCATAAGCACCTAACTACAACCCAGATAGACACAACTACAAGCAGAAGAATTGGGCCTTAATTCCAAGCATTGTTGAACCTGATTTGAGTTAAGCACTATAGCTAGAACTGAGTATTGCGCCCTTAAGCACAACATCAAAACTTCATCAAGGCGTATATCAAGAACACCAAGAAGATTAGCAGGACAAGACCAAGATAAATATCACTGCTCAAAGACACAAAGACTAGCAAAGAAACAACCAACCAAGCCTCTGCTGCCATGAACACCGTTCAGACCAACAACCAAATCAAACCAATAACCAACCAGACAAAGAGCAGAAGACTAATTGGTTAGGCCAAGCACAACAACTGAGCACAAACCCAATCTGCCACAGAACTAGTTAACAAACCCAATCCACCGCAGAATCAGACAACATCGATGGCGTAGCGTATAAATGTAACACACCCTATTCAGAAGGCAAAGTTTCATCAATTATGCAAAATGCAGACTAACACCTACTTGAGATTATACACAATCTCATTAACTGAGTAACAAAGAGAAGATTGGGCTGATAAGCTTATAGATAAGCTTTGGCTAAACTGATTTTCAAAAAGATAGACTGTTATAGATAAGCTTTGGTTGAGCTGATTTGTCGTGTAGCATCGGATGAAAGGATTGGGCTAACCACTTTCCGCCTAATAATGTAGATTGCTCCACGTGTCTTGGATAAGGTTGGAGTCGATTAGGAGACAGCTGCATGTGATAGTGGGGTCTACTATGCTACTATCTTGTTGATGAGATTGTGATATTCTTCATCAGTCTCTAATGGAGGGGAATCTGGATCCTGGCTGTATTGCTCATTCTGAAAATGTTCTACATCATTTGCGGTCATGGCTAGTTCCAACGAAAGATCCAAATTATTTCTCTTTTTGAGATTTAATAACATGTCAAGAGCCTAAGAGGCCTTTGATATGTTGTGGAAAAATGGGTTACAAATAATATTTTTCCATCTGTGACCATGAATGAAAATTTTGCTAAGCCATGGATGTTGGACGCTGCCTGTGAAACAGATATTAGACTGTCTATCCAATATTCTATCAAAGAAAGTTTTTGGATATTTTCCAATTGCTCTCTCCGTCAATCTTCATTAAATAATCATCTTCAAATTCAAAATCTTCAGTTTCTTTAAGATACCAAATCTGGTATGGTTGGAAAAAATGTTCTCGCTCTTGCCAACCAATAGTGCCGAGATCCGTAGTAAAATATTTGCTCCATCGGACGCCTTTTGCTACCCATGAGAGCATTGTTTTGATGATCATTGGATATTCTATCCATTCGATTGGATCTAAAATTTGGAAAATAACTTGATTAGTTATTCCCCAATCTATATCTTCAAAATACCACATGTCATGATTTGCGATGATGGTTATTTTGGGAATTTCATCTTTAAAATTTAATTTATCATAAGATCATTCTAAGATTTGTCTAATCTTATCACGATGATCTTCAACTCGATTTTTGATTAACATAAAAAAAAAATTTGGAAGCAAAGTTCTTGCTTTTTCAAAAAGACAAATTCTTTTTATTTGTTCAAAAACTGAATTAGAAAACTCATCTGATATGAGGTCTGATAGCTGAAAAAAATTGCTTATTTTTTCAAAATTAAAATCTTCATTCCAATTCATTTGTTTAAGGATATTGAAACAAAGATTTTGTAAATCTTTTAATTTAGCTGTTTGCTCAGTTAATTTGTTGGCCAAAACTCCTATGTGTTTTCGAAATTTCACTTTGTTGTCTATAATGTGAGTTTTCCAAACTACATTGAGTTCTGTATAAATTTCTCTAGATATACCATGGTTGAAATTTTTTTTTATCTCAAATTCATTTGGTTTAGATGTCTGAATATTAGTTGGAATTGAATTAGTTCTCATTTGACAAGAATTCTTTTGATAAACAGGCATAGCTGGTGCACTGTAAAAAGCTTTTTTTTGGCTTTGGTCATGCTATCATATGATTTATGACTGGCTCCTGGAAATCCGCAAACTTGTTGATTGGCTTCATTCCAGTCTGTGTAAATTCCAGGTTGTTTTCTTGAGAATACAACGTAAACTTTTTCTTGTCTGGGGATGGGTTTTTTTAGGAATTGTCACCCAATCTCCTTGAGCGGGTTGTTTACCCTTATCCATTGTTTCCTCTTGGTCTAGAGGACTTCTGTAAAAATTAAAATTACTTGTTTAGTAATTTAACTTTCTGAAACAATTTCTACTAAGAAAATTTGCAAGAAAATTGTTAGTACCTTTAAGATGTTCTACCTCAAAAGTATATTCAGAAATTTTATTATACTAGGCTAATCGTTTTCCTTGTTCAATAGGTTTTTTTTATTGATTAAGAAATCTCTTACTGTCTTATTATCAGTGCGTATAATAAAATTTTCTGGGGGCTAAATAAATATGAAAAATTTTTATTGCCAATTTTATTGCAAGTAATTCTTTTTCAAAAATAATTTATGTTCATTTGGTTGAAATGTTCCAGAATTATATCCACAAATTAATTCTTCTTTTTGTAATTTTATGGGTGATGAATTTTTTCTTGGTCTAATCCCTTTTTCTAATAAATGTATCTCTTTATCATGCCATAAATTACTAGGTATAGCTTTAAGAACACATCCCCAGCATGCTTCTAAGGCATCTGTTTCTAAAATTAATTTATCACCTGTTTTAGGAAGATAAACATCCGTAAAGTTTTAACATTTTCTTTAATTTGTTTAATTAAAGCAACATCTTCTGTTGTCCATTCAAAAATAATATTTTTCCTTAATTTGGTTAACCAAGGAATTTCTATTTTTGAAAGATTTTTAATAAAATTTCGCCCATAATTTAAAATGCCTAATAAACTCAGAATTGTGTTATATTTTAAAAAATATCAGGAAAATCTCATACTTTGGACAAAATATGTTATAATTTTAAACCTTTCTGGTCTAAAATTATTTCTAAAAATTCAATTAATTCTTTTTCTAGTTCAATCTTTTTTGGAGACAAAATAATTCCATGTTTTTGGAATTTTTCACAAAGTAATTTTAAATGTTTCTTATGTTCCTCGGTTTTAGAGAAGATAAGTATATCATCAATATAAGCTGCACAACAATCTTTAAGATCTTTAAAAATTGTATCCATCCACCGTTGAAATACCTGTGGTGCAATATTTAACCCAAAAGACATAACATTTCAGTGGTAATATCCTCTAGGTGTACTGAAAGCTGTTAATTTTTTTGGCTCTTCAGTCAATGGAATTTGCCAAAATCCATTTTTACAATCAAATTTGCTAAAGATTTTTGATCCTTTGGTTAAGTTAATCAAAATATCTTTTCGTGGAATAAAATATCCATCAAATTCTAAATTTTCATTTAGCCGTTTATAGTTGACTACCATTCGGGATTTTCCTGTTTTAATTTCAGCATGGTTTCTTACCATAAAAAGCTGGGCTAGAGTGAAGGCTTCTAGTTTCTTCAATTAACTTTTTGTTTAAAAGTTCCTGGAGTTGAATATCAAATTCATCTATATCTTGTCTAGTATAGATCATTGGTCTTACTCTAATGATAACATTAGGGTCTTTCAATTTTAAACTACAATAACGTGGATTACGTTGCCATAGTTTTAATTTATGTTCACTAAAATTTTCTTCTAAAATTTTATAAATCTAGCGTGATTCATCAATGATTTTGATGATGGGAGTTAAATCACCATGCGTAACGGCCGCAAACTCTTTATCACAAATATATTTATGTTGTTCTAACAATGGAATATGAATTAAGACATTATTTATGCTTAATGAAATGGTTTTTTCCTGTATTTTCATTGGAAGGTATTTATATATAAAATTGTTTCCAAGAAGGAAATCTCTATGCATATACGGAAAACATAAAATTTTTGGTATAATGAACTTGCTATCATTTAACCAAATAGCTATATTTTTAGTCTTGAATTGTATGGAAGTATGGTTGTCATCAATTCCAGTAACCAAAATTGGATGCTTCATTAATGTCCGTTTTTCTTTTGGTATGGCATTTCATTTACATGAGCTGACTGTAGCTCTTGTATCTATGAGAACACTGAGGTTATAGTGCTTATAACCTGCAAAATTAAATGTTCCCAATACATATGTATATCTTTTTTTTCCTTGGCTAGTAGAAAAAATAATATTATCATTTTTTGTTTGAAAATGATACATATATGCAGACTTGATATGCTCAAGTTGTTTTCTTATTCTTGAAAAAATTGGAATCTGAACATTATTTGAAGTAATAGATTCTTGATTAGAATTATAACTTGATTCTCCAATGCTTAATTTTGAAAATGATTTGTTAGGAAAATCTTTTTCAAATACAGAAGTTGACCTTTTAATTTTTGGAACTGTATTTTCAATATGTAAATTTTTTCCTGATGCCTGCATTTGTAATTGTGCAGAATTTTTTGTTTTAGAAGATTCTCCTTGTCCCACTAGGTCATGGATTAACCATTGTCAAGGGACTTCTAAATCGCTCCAATTCATTAGACGAGGTTGTATTACCGTGTCAAATGGTCTTGGTTCAAAGATTTCCACGATTTTATTATCGTTTGATCTTGTTTTTGTTTCAGGAAACTTGGTTAATTCATGAATTGTTTTCCAACGAATAGCCAAATTATGAGAATTTGGTTTCATTCCTAATCCTTGTGTTTTAATTCTTATTCTGATTGTATCTTCAAGATTAGGATCATTATGGAAATAAAGAAATTTGGTTTAACATTAAACCAAACTACTCCATTAGCCAAATTAGACTGAATTCCTCCAATGATTGCTTTCATTGGGTCAGAAAATCTTCTATCCAAAATTATTGCCAAAATAGGAGTATCTATCCCTTGGCGAAATAAGGCTGTTAAGGTTACTTGAATTAATCCAATATGAATATATTGAATTTTAGGATATTTCTTTTTCCATCTTGCAACCTTTTTCTTATCAAAAAAAGGAATATCGATATTTCCTTCTTCTGACCATTTTGCTTGAGTGTTACCACTATATTGTTCAAACACTCTTGCTGAAAAGAAGTTGAATTTTGAAAGCTTATAAAGTTCTAGATCAGCAACTTCTTGCATTTTTTCGAATTTTGCTAATTCTTCGTCGGTAAAAGTTTTTTTTTCTCCGATTACATCTCCAAGTTGAATTGCCTGTAATTCTTCTTAAGATATGCTATCAGCTCCTTGAGATATTTCTTGACTATTATTAGTCATCATGAAGATTAGTTCTTCATCTGAACTTTCTTCATCACTAGAAATTTCGTATAAGATTTCTTCTTCATCAGAAATTTGTTCGCCATATATTATTTTAAAATATTGTTCTTCAAGAACTTCGATAATTTTCTTTGCACATTTTTCCCTTTTTGGGCATTTGAGTGCATAGTGACCTTCTTCGTTACAAACGTAACATTTACAAGTTTTCTTTTTTGAAACACTTGTTGGTTTCTTTTTTCGACTTTCTCTTTTTTGAAAAAGTTTTGTTCTTTTTCCAAGGTTTCCATTTATATTTTCTGCATTTTTTGGAAAATCCTTTTCGTTTAGGAAATGTATTACAACCAATTTTCCACTTTTCTTTTTAAATTTTATCACAACATTTTTTACTATATTGTGAGTTGGAAATTTGATTTTTAATTTGTTTTTTCACCTTTACTTCTAGACACCGATCTGCTATCAGTCTTAGAACATAATTAATGCGAAAACCAAGATTATCATATTCTTCATTCCCCATTTTTTTTGAGAAAATCAGTATATGTTTTGATACATAACTCATCCCATGGATTAGGGAGTTTATGGAAAAATTGATCTAGCCAGGTTGATTTGCTGGTAGATCAATAAGATAATAATATTTTTAAAAAATTTTAACATAGTCAGCAAAAAGACAAATATTACATAATTCTAATTTAATCCAAATATAATTTGCATCTGCTTGCAAATTAGAATCTCCTGCAAAACCACATAAATTTTCTTTTATGATTTTTGCAAACTCAACTAAAATTGTGTCAAGTGTGAGAAAATTTGTCAACAAAACCGTTTTTTCACTTTTTCTAATTTCAGATTTTTTCCATTGTCTTAACCATTGCAGCACATCTCTCTGGAGAGTTGCTGCAATATAATCAAGGAATTTTTCCTTTGACCAACTATTTTTATAAATTAGTAATAATGATGGACAAGGATTGTACCCAATCATTAATTGCTTGTTCCACATCCATGGCTCAGCAAAATTGCCATTCATGGTCACAGATGGAAGAATACTATTTGTAACCCATTTTCCAATAACATATCAAAGGTCTCCTATACAAATTAATGAGGCTCTTGGCATGTTATTAAATCTCAAAAAGAGAAATAATTTGGATCTTCCGTTGGAACTAGCCATGATCGCAGATGATGTAGAACATTTTCGGAATAAGCCATACAGCCAGAATTCGGATTCCCCTCCATCAGAGACTGATGAAGAATATCACAATCTCATCAACATGATGGAAGCATAGTGAACCCCACTATCACATCCAGCTGTCTCCTGATCGACTCCAACCTTATCCAGGACACGTGGAGCAACCTGCATTATTAGGGGAAAAGTGGTCAACCTAATCCTTTCAGCCGACGCTACAAGACAAATCAGCTCTGCCAAAGCTTATCTATAACAGTCTATCTCTTTGAAAATCGGGGAGGGTAGACAGTGTATATAATTGTGTATATAGTCGCAGTGTCAGAATATCACCAATAATGGTAGATTTTTATTTATTGTCATCAAGACTTTTTTTTATCTTGTATTTAATTTTTGTAGAACTTTTGTCCAAGCCTATGTCTAGGCTTATAGCCTTTGGTAGAAAGGTATAAAATTTTGGACGTATTAGTATGCAAATTTTCTACAATGTAATAATGATAGTAGATTAGGAGGACTTTATGGTTTTGTTTGTATATGTAAGTTTTATTCTACAAATTGGCTTTGAAGCCAACATAATAAAGCATGTAATTTCTCTCCACCTTCATTGCCTAAAATTCTTCTTTTGCCTACTTCATCTCTAACTCCATAACTCCTTTATAATTCCATAATGTAGCACGTCATGAGAGGACCTCGCTCTGACTCGGACTCAATTTGTGCCACGGTTCTAAATCTGAACCAAAGAGTCCAAATCCGGCAAATCGTTTTGAGAAAAACAGATTTTTGAAAAGTAGTGCCAAACATGCACTGCTTTGCCAGATACAGAGTCGCCACCTAAATATTTTTTTAAAATGGAAAAATTTAGGAAACCCTGACTCGGTGTCGAAGGCCACGTGTCCGTCATCACCAAAGTTGTCTTGGCTCGGGAGCTTGGGTACGATCAGGGAAGGTCAGCTATGAGCACCCCCTTTCGTCCGGTTCGAAGACCGGCCTCTACTAACCGTGATATCCGATTTTGAAAACTTTATGCGTTCTTATTCCGGTTATCAGCTTAGAATTACTATGTTATGCGCACAGCAAACAAGTATAGACTAGATCGCCTAATTTGGAAATAAGCATTGCATATCCGTTGGTTTTGAAAATGCTTTGGAATTTGCTACTCGCAAGTAGGCTAAAATACGGATTTCAACGAGCTTTTCCAACTCAAGTAATCCAACCTCCACCCACAGGCATTCAAGCAGTTATGTCACATAAGCACTTAGTCTCATGGTAGTCATGCTATTATGGCAACACTCACACACATGTGATATGCTAAAGCATAAAAGCTTACCTAGTACTCCAAGCCAAAACAGAAGCTCATTAGAAATCCATGCATGGACCTAGTTCATGTTAAGTGGCTAATGCAACACAAGCAATGGTGTAATCTAAAACAGTTCTACCGTCCTAAGCATGTCATATGGAATGCTACAAATAGCACGTATTCAATTTGGAAATTGGAATACAATGCAGTTAGCATGATGTACCGAGCCCGATGCATGTAAACAAATGCATGGATGCACGTATGCATTGCATAAGGTATGCTAAAATAAACGTGCCCTAATCTACCATCAAAAGCAGGTAAGTAAAAGGGAAGAAAGAAATGGGGGTTGGAAGACATGCACACACCCATGCACACTTATTACAATTACGCCCTCGCACAGAGGGACTCAAAAGAATAATACAGTCCCAAAATAATACAGTCCAAATACAGAATAAATTAATCATTACAGAATTTCTATTTATCAAATTAAATGCAAAAAGGAAAGGTGGCCCCAGCCCCTGCCTCGGGATGCGTGAATGATGTATGCTCGAATCCGACTCGCCCGGAAACCCGCATCATGACACTACTGCCTCTGTTTTCACTGTCCTGTCTTTCTGAAAACTGCCAAAGTCTCAGAACACCTTCTACATACACTGAAGATCACCACCGGCTGAAGGGGAACACCACCGGCTAAAGGGTGTGGCCACTGGCTGCATTTGGAGTTATCGGCTGTTCATAAAGTGCCGGTCAGCACTCTATACTGCCGGTCGACACAAAATTCCTGCAGAGGACAGTTTGACAGCAACAACAGGCAAACAGTGCATGATATGGATTTTAGAGCAAATTTATGCATGGCCAATGTTTCCTATCATGCGTGGGACTCAAGGAAGCATGACCCTTGGTTCTTGGGCCATCAATTATGCATCTTGGTGCATGATAGCCTAAGGAACTAAGTTTGCATTTTAATGTAAAAAATGCATGCAAACACACAAATGAAACCAAGGCCTTATCATGTGTTGGTCAAGGGCCTTGGTGACCAAGAATTGAAATAAGTTGCACCACTTGTAGTGTGAACTTCTCTCAACCCTTACACTTGGTTTGACACCCCAAACCAAGACATGGAATGCATGTATGCAATAAGGCTCAACAATGCAACAATAATGCGAAAATGCAAGGCATACCAAATGCAATGCAACATGATATTAAGTGTGCAATACTGGGCATGCAAAATGCAAGGTGTAATGCAAACATGGACACTTTAGGCAATGGGAATGACATGTAGTAACACTTAATGAATCAATTAAGCAACCACCATGAGGCAAGCATGCAATGGTGGATTTAACTACAATGGGGCAGCCTTCAAATCTCCCCAAAACAGTGGCAAAACATGCCCAAAATGGTGACCAATACTCATGCAAACATGCAAGTCAAATGGCCTAAGATTAAGGCACAAAAAGGGAGCACCTTTCCACCACTACTAAGACCAATCATGGCATGAATTATTTAAGCAAAAACAGAGTTCCATCATGCAAAAATACCCCCACAAACCTTGATATGGCAGCCCCAAAATGCATTAATCATGCAAGCATGTACAATACCCTCTTTAAAGCATAAGAGACCAACACTTCAAGACATGGAAGAGGTGATAAACAGAGACATATAGGCATGGAATAGGGACTGAAATGTGATCTAAAATGATGCCAAATCATAAGATCGAGGTAGGCTAAACATGCTAGGGTCTCACACACCCAAGGCTTGCAAGTCAACAAGCAAGATAACAACACCAAACATGCCAAACATGGCAAAACAGTGGCTAACAGCCCTTACACATGGCAAAATGATGCTAATATCTTCATGAAGTGAGGCTCATTCATGCAAGAAACATGGCCTAAACTCATGGCTTATTTCTAGGCAAACTAGAGCATTACAAAGCAAGTATAAGAAGCATGCCAAGGGCCACAAAAACAACCAAAAATAGAGATGATATATGATTCAAAACACCCAAAAAAACTCTAAAATGAAGCCAAATGCAAGTATGCATACATGCTACTTTGTAAGCCAAGGACAAAGACAAGAAAGGGGCCAAGGGGAGAGGGGTGTCCCTCCCCTATTTATGACTTCAAAATACCTTCCTTACCAATGAAAACCCCTTTGGTTTCAAAGTGGTGAGAAGACCAAGAACACCAAGCAAATAAAACCTTAAGAAAAGGCAACAAAATGGCCAAAACAAAGGCCTAAGAGGGTGAGCTTTCACTCAAACCACAAAATTCCCTTAATGAATGTTCTTAAGCATGAAAATATAAGCCTTTTTTATGTTGGACACAAAACCAAAAACACAAAGCAAGATAGGTAAAAACTAGTTGCAAAAATGGGGAAACTAAAGTAACTAGCTCACCCTTGAAGACTCCTTGAAGAACAAGTGATGTAGCCCTCTTCTAATGATCAAATCCAGTCCAAAACCACCACAAACAAACCTCCAAGTCCCTCAATCTCGGAGCTAGGTGTAATAGTGTGTGTAATGGTGTAAAAGTAAGGCAAAACACACTATATGGATCCAAAACACCCACACAAGGATGAGAGAGATGGAAGATATAGAGAGAGGAAGTGTATAGAGATATATGAACTCTGGTTTTTTGTCTCTCCAATGGCCCAACCCTCAGCCAAGAAGACAAGGCCTCCTCTTATAGAGGAGACCATTTTGTAAACTTAGCCACTAAGCAAAACAAGAGGCCCATCCCTCCATACACATGTATGGAGGGGAATCCAGTGTGATACAGCTGCTTAAAAATATCTCAAAAAGCAACTGAACAGTAGTCGGCAGGGCAAAATTGTCATTTTGACAAAATTGACTGCCGACCGGCACAATATAGTTCCGATGGCAACACCAACCAGCCGGCGGCCTCTAGCCACTGCCGGTGGTGTGTGGGGATGCCTCATAAGGCATTCCCTGCCCCCTCCAAGGCAAAGCACAAGTGTTTGGTGCAAAACCAGACACAAAACGGTCAAGTTCGGAGGTCCTGAGGCAAGGCGCATAGCCGAGAACTCCGGGAACTCCAAACGAACACGAACATGGATAATCACCGAGTGTTCAAGCGGTGACGTCTAGGTCTTGAGGACGGTCAAAAATGGGGAGTCTACACATAAGAAAAATAGTAAAAAGCTCATTTTCTTTTTTGTTATTGTAATTGGTATAAGAGCTTGGTGAAGAGCTTCTGAAAGCAAAATCAAGCTATGTAAGTATTTCTATCTATGTATAAATTTTGATATACATAAGTGTGTATGATGTGCTTTATGTTATTATAAAAAATAAAAAAAAATAAAAAAATTTGTTAAAGTTTTTAATCGTGCATCCTTTGTATTTTATATTTTCATAATTATTTGTTTCATTTATAGTTGTATAATATGCTTTGAAAATACAAAAAAATATTGTTAATAATAAATATGACCATAGTTTGCATATTACTAAAGAGTCTACAAATATAAATAGTGTGTGTTCTAGTTTAAATAATATTACTGATATTATGTGTTTTTGGTTTTCTAAATTAGATAAAAATCAAAAAATAAATCAAAATTATCTAGAAGCCAAAGTTAAGTCTATAGAATCTAAAATAGAAAATTTGGGTTCTATAATAAACATTGACTTAAACAAAGAAGCAAAAAACCAAATAAACAATTTGGTAACAAAATTAGAAACTATATTCTTCATAAACAATGATGGAATGAATAGTCCAGGAGATAATTACATTCCTAGGCTATTTTATGGTACAGAAGATATTATGGTACTTCAAACCAATACCTATATTGTTGAAATATTGGATTATTAGAGAAAATTATATAAAGACCTGTATTTAGGTATTGATGAAAGAAATAGACTACTAGACTAGATAAGAGAAACTTATTTAGAACATGAAACCCTTTTACAACACTTTAATTATGATATTAATATGTCAACTAATGATGATGACAGTCAATCATCCTCATCTGAAGAAATATTAGATCAAGATATTTCACTAGAAATAAATAAAGGGAAAAGAAAGGTAGAAGAGCCAATTGATCCCAAATTATTTGACACATGCGGAGATGGAGAATATTTTGACTTTATTCAGACAAATGAAATTAAAAATGATACTAACACTGGAAGTACCTCCAATCCTCTACCTGAGCTAGTAATATCTAGAAAAGATAATAATCATAAGTATCCAATAGCTCAAAATGGTACTTATTTAGACTTGTCTCATGTTCTATTTAAGGATCAGGAACAAGTAATTGATGATTGGGCACAATCCTTGTCCATTATTATTACCAATTATAAAAATAGTTGGTCAAAGGAAAAATTCCTTGATTATATTGCAACAACTCTCCAGGGAGATGTGTTGCAATGGTTAAGACAGTGGGAAAAATCAATTTGAAAAAAGTAAAAAATGTAGTTTTGTTGACAAATTTTCTCACACTTGACACAATTTTAGCTGAGTTTGCAAAAATCATAAAAGAAAATTTATATGGTTTTGCGGGAGATACTAATTTGCAAGCACATGCAAATTATATTTTGACAAAATTAGAATTATTTAATTTTGAAGACTATGTTCAAACTTTTAAAAAATATTATTATCTTATTGATCCACCAGCAAATCAACCCAAGCTAAATCAATTTTTTTTATAAACTCCCTAATCCATGGGATAAGTTATGTATTAAAACATATCCTGATTGTCTCAAAAAATGGGGAATGAAGAATATGATAATCTTGGTTTTCGCATTAATTATGTTCTAAGACTGATAGCAGATCGGTGTCTAGAAGCAAAGGTGAAAAAATAAATAAAAAATCAAATTTCCAACTTACAATACGGTCAAAAATGTTGTGATAAAATTTTAAAAGAAAATTGGAAAATTGGTTGTAATACATTTCCTTAACGAAAAGGATTTTCCAAAAAACACAAAAAATATAAATGGAAACCTTGGAAAAAGAACAAAACTTTTTCAAAAAGAAAAAGTATATTCAAAAAAGAAACTAACAAGTGTGTGAAAAAAAAAGAACCTGTAAATGTTACGTTTGTAACGAAGAAGGTCACCATGCACCCGAATGCCCAAAAAGGAAAAAAAGTGCAAAGAAAATGATCAAAGTTCTTGTAGAACAAGATTTTGAAATAATATATGGCGAACAAATTTCTGATGAAGAAGAAATCTTATACGAAATTTCTAGTGGTGAAGAAAGTTTAGATGAAAAACTAATCTTCATGATAACTAATAATAGTCAAGAAATATCTCAAGAAGCAGATAGCATATCTCAAGAAGAATTACAGGCAATTCGACTTTGAGATGTAATCGGAGAAGAAAAAACTTTTATCGACGAAGAAATAGAAAAATTCGAAAAAATGCAAGAAGTTGCTATTCCAGAAATTTATAAGCTTTCAAAATTCAACTTTTTTTTAGCAAGAGTGTTTGAACAATAAAGTGGTAACACTCAAGCAAAATGGTCAGAAGAAGGAAATATTGGTATTCCTCTTTTTGATAAGAAAAATGTTGCAAGATGAAAAAAGAAATATCTTGAAATTCAATATATTCATATTAGATTAATTCAACTGTAACAGTCTTATTTCGCTAAGGGATAGATACCCCTATTTTGGCAGTAATTTTTGATAAAAGATTTTTCGACCCAATGAAAGCAATCATTGGAGGAATTTAGTCTAATTTGTCTAATGGAGTAGTTTGGTTTAATGTTAAACCAAATTTCTTTATTTCCATAAATGATCATAATCTTGAAGATACAGTCAGAATAAGAATTAAAACACAAGGATTAGGAATGAAATCGAATTCCCATGATTTGGCTATTCGTTGGAAAACAATTAACGAATTAACCAAGTTTCTTGAAACAAAAACAAGATCAAATGATAATAAAATCGTTAAAATCTTTGAACTAAGACCATTTGACACGGTAATACAACCTCGTCTAATGAATTGAAGCGATTTAGAAGTCCCTCGACAATGGTTAATCCATGATCTAGTGGGACAAGGAGAATCTTCTAAAACAAAAAATCCTACACAATTACAAATGCAGGCATCAGGAAAAAATTTATATATTGAAAATACAATTCCAAAAATTAAAAGATTAGATTTTGTATTCGAAAAAGATTTTCCTAACAAATCATTTTCAAAATTAAGCATTGGAGAATTAAGTAATAATTTTAATCAAGAATCTATTACATCAAACGATGTTTAGATTCTTATTTTTCCAAGAACAAGAAAACAACTTGAACATATTAAATCTGCATATATGTATCATTTTCAAGCAAAAAACGATGATATTATTTTTTCTCCTAGCCAAGGAAAAAGAAGATATACATATATATTGGGAACATTTAATTTTGTAGGTTATAAGCACTATAGCCTCAGTGTTCTCATAGATACAGGAGCTACAATCAGCTCATGTAAATGGAATGCCATACCAAAAGAAAAATGGACATTAATGAAGCTTCCAATTTTGGTTACTGGAATTGATGGCAACCATACTTCCATACAATTCAAGGCTAAAAATATAGCTATTTGGTTAAATGATAGCAAGTTCATTATACCAAAAATTTTATGTTTTCCATATATGCATGGAGATTTCCTTCTTGGAAACAATTTTATATATAAATACCTTCCAATGCAAATACAGGAAAAAACCATTTCATTAAGTATAAACAATGTCTTAATTCATATTCCATTGTTAGAACAACATACATATATTTAGATAAAGAGTTTGTGCTTGTTCCGCGTGGTGATTTAACTCCCATCATCAAAACCACTGATGAATCACACTGGATTTATAAAATTTTAGAATCCATTAAAACTATTGCAATGCAGTTCACGTTATTGTAGTTTAAAATTGAAAGACCCTAATGTTGTCATTAGAGTAAGACCAATGATCTATACTAGACAAGATATAGATGAATTTGATATTCACAGGAACTTTTAAACAAAAAGTTAATTGAAAAAACTAGAAGCTTTCACTCTAGCCCAGCTTTTATGGTAAGAAACCATGCTGAAATTAAAAGAGGAAAAACCCGAATGGTAGTCAACTATAAATGGCTAAATGAAAATATAGAATTTGATGGATATTTTATTCCACGAAAATATGTTTTGATTAACTTAACCAAAGGATCAAAAATCTTTAGCAAATTTGATTGTAAAAGTGGATTTTGACAAATTCAATTGACTGAAGAGTCAAAAAAATTAACAGCTTTCAATACACCTAGAGGATATTACCAATGAAATGTTATGCCTTTTGGATTAAATATTGCACCATAGGTATTTCAACGGTGGATGGATACAATTTTTAAAGATCTTAAAGATTGTTGTGTAGTTTATATTGATGATATACTTATATAGCGATCCCGGTTTTCCCTCCATTGATTAGTGTAATCCAGACTTGGTTCTATGGATGTGAGTTGTTGTATATATCTTGTTTCCGTCCTTCAATACTTTGTATTTGAGTTATAGGATGTTTTGGGCAGGTTTGTTACAGGTTGGGAGTGATTGGGAGCAAATGGTTGCTGCCCAGAATTTTGGTCCTTCGCTCGAGCGAGACTTTTGTCGCTCGAACGAGCTCTTTGTTTTGGATCCTTCGCTTGAGCTAGGGTTTGTTCGCTCAAGCAAGAGTTGAGTTTTGTTTCTGGTGGCTCGAGCGAGAAGTCCTTCACTCGAGCTTACGTCTGCGTCTGCGTTTGGTTCTGGACCTGAGAGTTGCATTTCTTGGCTCGAGCGAGCCTTCCTTCGCTTGAGTGAGCGAGGTGTATATTTTGAGTTTCTTCGCTCGAGCGAGCATTCTGTCGCTCGAGCGTGCTTCTGGGTTGCAGACCTGAAGCTTCAAATTGTTGGCTCGAGCGAGACTTTCTTCGCTCGAGCGAGGGTTCTTTGTGTCTGGTCGCTCAAGCGACCAATACTTCGCTTGAGCGAGCCTGTTTTATATCAGCAGACAGCAACGGGATTACACTTCACTTTTTCATCTCTTTTGTTTTGTAAACCCTAGATCCGAGCTCCCTCTCTCTCTACACACCTTCTCTCTAAGTCTTCATCTCCTTCTTGTGTGTTTCTACCCTAAGTTCTTTGTAAGAAAGGTAGAGGGTGAGTTAGGCTTCCTTTTAATCTGAAAATTTGGAGATTTGGAGCACTTTGGTCTTTGGTCATCTTCTCCTTTGAGCTCTCCATTTCGAGGTAGGGATACCCTACTCCATCTTATGAGCTTTGCCTTTAAATTTTGGCATTTTGATATGTTGGGGTTATTGGGTAATTTTGGAAAAGTTAGGGTTTGTTGTGTAATTTCTAAGAGAGGGGTTTTCCATGTTTGAGTCATATTTGTGTTGTAGACTTGAAATGGAGGTTGTTTATGGATTATGGGTGAAAAGTGAGCCTTAGGGCTATTGTTGGAAAAAGGGGAAAAATGCCCTAATTGTATTGAATAATTAATTTGTATAATTAATTTGGGAAATGTGAAATTGAGTTGAGAATAATGAAATTGGGACAGTATGGGATTGCATGGTGTAGTTGAATAAATTAATCACTCACTTGTGGAAAATGTTGATATAATATCTGTTTATGCATTTATGTTTTGTTTAGAAATATCTACTTTGGGCTATCGGTGGAGGATAGTCTTGATTGTTGTAGACACTGCATGTTGACTATGGAAAACCGAAACTATTCATATTGAATATGTCATTGAATATGACAGTTGGAATAATACATCAAATATGTGTATTGATTAATCCTTGTGTATGATAATTGCTTATATACTTGGAATATGTGTATTGTGTGGGAGGAGATAGGAGATGTACTCCACGATTTGAGGGAAGATAGGGGATGGACTCTCAAACCAGTTTGGGAGAAGATAGGGGATGGACTCCATAGATACAGCAAATATGTGTATCTTTATGAAATGTTTGTACAGCAAATATGTGTACTAAATGGAAGTGTTAATCTGACAAATGTGTGTATTACGTGAAGTATTGGAATTGTTTTAATATGAGTTGGGATCTCATAGGAATTGCAAAGTACGAAACTGATAAGAACTGAGATGTAAGCTCTTTTAAATTATTTGGCCAGGTTCTGAGCCATGTTTATGAAATGAATTGATAAGTAAAGGAAAGTGAAATGTAACATGGACATGATTGTCATGGAACTGTAATGAGATATGAATTTGTTATAAGTGTTGACCATCTATCACATGCTATTATTTTAGTCATTGCTTATAGTTGGTTTAGTATATCTCTACTGGGCTGTGACTCACCCTATATGGGACATCATTTTCAGGTCCAGGTGATATGCCACCTCCAAGATCATAGCTTGGGAGGTTCTGGGAGTTGAAGACTCTTTTTGATTATTTTATTATCTTTTGATGTATTACATGTAAACTCCAGCCAAGGGCTTAATATGTATTTGAGTTAGTATTCTCTTTTTGTAACCAAGTGTTGGCTTGGAAAGTTGTAAGCCCATAGGGCATTTACTTTTGTTGTCAACATATAATACTTTTGTAATGAATACTCTGATAAATAGAAAGATATTTATTTCTCTTATATCAATGCTTGTCGAGAATGTGGGGTTTTATGTATTATTTTGAGGGCGTTACAACTTATCTTCTCTAAAACCAATGAGGAGCATAAGAAACATTTAAAATTACTTTGTGAAAAATTCCAAAAACATGGAATTATTTTGTCTCCAGAAAAGATTGAACTAGAAAAGAATCAATTGAATTTTTAGAAATAATTTTAGACCAGAAAGGTTTAAAATTACAAGAACATATTTTGTCCAAAGTACGAGATTTTCCTGATACTCTTGAAAATATAACACAATTACATAGTTTATTAGGCATTTTAAATTATGGGCGAAATTTTATTAAAAATCTTTCAAAAATAGAAATTCCTTGGTTAACCAAATTAAGGAAAAATGTTATTTTTGAATGGACAATAGAAGATGTTGCTTTAATTAAACAAATTAAAGAAAATGTTAAAACTTTACCAAATGTTTATCTTCCTAAAACAGGTGATAAATTAATTTTAGAGATAGATGCCTCAGAAGCATGTTGGGGATGTGTTCTTAAAGCGATACCTAGTAATTTATGGCATGATAAAGAGATACCTTTATCAGAAAATGAGATTAGACCAAGAAAAAATCCAATATCCATAAAATTACAAAAAGAAGAATTAATTTGTGGATATAATTCTGGAACATTTCAACCAAATGAATAGAAATATGTTATTTTTGAAAAGGAATTACTTGCAATAAAAAGTTTTTATATTTATTTAGCCCATAGAAAATTTTATTGTACGCACTGATAATAAGGCAGTAAGAGATTTCTTAATCAATAAAAAATCTATTGAGCAAAGAAGACGATTAGCCTGGTACAATAAAATTTCTGAATATACTTTTGAGGTAGAACATTTTAAAGGTACTAACAATTTTCTTGCAGATTTTCTTAGTAGAAATTGTTTTAGAAAATTAAATTATTAAACAAGTAATTTTAATTTTTGCAGAAGACCTCTAGACCAAGAGGAAACAATGGATAAGGATAAACAACCCGCTCAAGGACATTGGGTAACAATTGCTAAAAAAGCAATCCCTAAACAAGAAAGAGTTTATGTTGTATTCTCAGGAAAACAACTTGTAATTTACATAGACTGGAATGAAGCCAATCAGCAAGTTTGCGGATTTTTAGGAGTCAGTCATAAATCATATGATAGCATGACCAAAGCCAAAAAAGTTTTTTACAGTGCACTAGTTATGCCTGTTTATCAAAAGAATTTTTGTCAAATGAGAACTAACTCAGTTCCAACTAATATTTAGACATCTAAACCAAATGAATCTGAGATAATAGATTTTTTCAACCCTAGTATATCTAGGGAAATTTATACAGAACTCAATGGAGTTTGGAAAACTCACATTGTAGACAACAAAGTGAAATTTCGAAAACACATGGGAGTTCTACCCAATAAATTAGCTGAGCAAACAACTAAATTAAAAGATTTGCAAAATCTTTGTTTCAATATCCTTAAACGAATGAATTGGAATGAAGATTTTAATTTTGAAAAAATAAACAATTTTCTTCAGCTATCAGACCTCATATCAGATGAATTTTCTGATCCAGGTTTTGAACAAATAAAAATAATTTATCTTTTTGAAAAAGCAAGAACTTTGCTTCCAAAAGAAATTTTTATTTTAATAAAAAATCAAGTTGAAGATCATCGTGATAAGATTAGACAAATCTTAGAACGATCTTATGATAAATTAAATTTTAAAGATAGAATTTCCAAAATAACCATCATGGCAAATCATGACATGTGGTATTTTGAAGATATAGATTGAGGAATAACTAATCAAGTTATTTTCCAAATTTTAGATCCTATCCAATGGATAGAATATCCAATGATCATCAAAACAATGCTCTCATGGATAGTAAAAGGCTTTCGATGGAGCAAATATTTTTCTTTCTGGATCTCCAGCACTATTGGTTGACGGGAGCAAGAACATTTTTTTTTTCCAACCATACCAGATTTGGTATCTTAATGAAACTGAAGATTTTGAATTTGAAGATGATTATTTAGATGAAGATCGACGGAGAGAGCGATTGGAAAATATCCAAAAACTTTCTTTGACAGAATATTGGATCAGCATAATGGGGATGTTGCTATCACTTACAAACTGAGGAGTTTCAAAGGACAGTGACAAAATAAACATTTCAAAGTATTTCCTCAGAATTAGCAAAGGTGGGAGAAAAACCAATTCAATGTTCAGGTGAGATGGTTGAGGAACTTGGCGGCGATGCAATGGCATCCATTACAATCTTGTCTCGGTTGCTGTTGCTAGCCATGGACACCAGAGCCCCAGTTAACGCACCCGCAAGCATTGCATTCTTTTGCAACAAGCGTATTATTTTTATTATGTTTTTATTCATTAAAATAAAAAGAAAAAAAAGAAAGAAAGAAATTATATAAGCAAAGGCATCATAGACAATAAAAATGAAATGAACTCCTTGCTCAAACTCAGGATGATAGTGACCAATGCCCTAAAAAAATTAAATAAATAAAATCAAACAAACATAGACTCAAAAGGTCCATTTTCACATCAGGAAGTACTGATTCTCATAAAGAATGGTTGAACCTTGACATTTATTTATTTATTTTTCTTATTAATTAATGGCATTATACAGTCAAACTGTCACGCCCCCAAAATAATACAATAAACCTATCTACCATGCGGAATAATATAACAGAAATACAATACTTGCATTCATCAGAGTTCAGTGTTTAATAAACAGTTAAATGCCATGTAGGCTTACATCTTTCCAAGTCATTGCTTGGTTACATAAATTGAGTCTCACTCATTACATCTTAAGCCCTTGGCTTTACAAATAATAAAACATACACACAACAAGACATCATTAAGAAGCTCTTGCTTCCCAAAACTCCATCCACGCTATTGCCTTGGAGGAAGCATCTCACTTGCACCTGAAAATGGTATTTCCATATAAGGTGAGCCAACAGCCCAATAGAAATAATCTAACACAATTTATGAGGTTTAGCAAAGGTATAAATACCATGTACATAAACAATATCGATCCTGAAACATCCACAAAACTTGCATATCCATAGGCCACTAAGACCAACCTTATTCCATTTTCCTTCAATTTATTTCTAGTTCATATATGCTACTCAATTCATGAGTCAAATTCATTATCTTTCAACAACCAAAATGAGACTACAACTCAATGATTTTCCAATTATGCAAAACTCACATAAACACTTCAAACCTGCCATTTTATGGATATTTTGTCCAAATGGATCGGCACCCATTTATATATAAAATATCGGGTCTTTCAACTAGGACACTCCGGCCAACTTGCTTTAAATGGAGTCCATCCCCTTTCTCTTCCCAAACAAATATACATATGCAATATATTTATAAACATAATCACATATAGAGTACATCCCCTTTCTCCTTCCAATAAACATACATATACAATGTATCTGTAACATGGTCATATTCAATGACACCAACGATGGATTAGCATTAAATCGCCTAATCTTCATGTAATTTCTACAACAATCATAGCTATCCTCCACCGATAGCCCAGTGCAATTATTTCTAAAGAGATGTTCAATATCAAAATAAATAGTTTATTCAAAACTTCCATAAGTGAGATAATACATATCCAATATCACAATTTATAATCGCAATCTTCCAATTTAACATTTTCAATGTTAATCCCAATTATTTATGCAAAATAATAATTTAATCAAAACTAGGGCAGGATCCCCCTTTCACCAAATATCAACCTGTAACAAGTCCGCGGGGGACCTCGCTACAGTTCGGACTCGATTCGTGTCACGGTTCTAAATCTGAACCAAAGAGTGCAAATCCGACAAATTGTTTTGAGAAAATAGATTTTTGAAAGAAGTGCCAAACATGGACTGCTTTGCCAGATACAGAGTCGCCACCTAAATATTTTTTAAATGGGGGAATTTAGGAAACCCTGACTCGGTGCCAAAGGCCACGTGTCCGTCATCACCAAAGTTACCTCGGCTCGGGAACTTGGGTACGATTGGGGAAGGTCAGCTATGAGCACCCTTTCTCGCCCGGTCCGAAGACCGGCCTCTACTAACCATGATATCCAATTTTGAAAAGCGTTATGTGTTCTTATTCCGGTTATTAGCCTAGATTTACTATGTTATGCGCACAGCAAACAAGTATAGACCAAATCGCCTACATTGGAACAAAATATTTCATGTTTGCTTTGAAAACGGTTTGCTACTCGCAAGTAGGCTAAAATGCAGGTTTTGCCACCCTCGATTGGACTTTGGAAAAGATGGCTTTGCCACTATCTAGTGGGCTTAAAACTCTTAATTTTAATGCATTTATTCCAATTTAGGTAATTTGACCTCCATCCACAGGCATTCAAGCAGTTATATCACATAAGCAGCTAGCCTCATGGTAATCATGCTATTATAGCAACATTCACACACATGTGAGGATGCTAAAGCGAAAGAACTTCTGAGTACTCCAAGTCAAAACAGAAACCAGTTAGTAATCATATGCATGATCCTAGTTCATGTTAAGGTGGCTAATGCAGCATGCAGATGCAACTACAATAGGCTCGGCTATCCTAAAGATGGCATGCGAAATCTTTGCAATTAACAAGCACTCAACTTGGAATTTGAAATACAAGTGCGATTAGCATGATGTACCGAGCCCGGTGCATGTAAAACAAATGTATGGATGCACGCATGCATAGCATAAGGTATGCTAATTTAAATATGTCCTAATACTAGCCATCAAAGCAGGTAAGTAAAAGGGAGAAAGAAGTGGCGGTTGGAAGACATGCACACACGCACCCACACTTATTACAAATACGCCCTCACTCGGAGGGACCGAATAATAATACAAACCTAATAAATAATTAACTGCCCTAGCTAATTAAATATTACAAAACCCTTAGCTAATTGACAAATTAATTAAACTATTAAAGCAGTAAAAGGCCTCGGGAAGAGGGCTCAATGCAATGCGCGCTCGGCTCCGCCCGGAAAGCCACTACCATGCACAAGTTGCCTCTGTTTTCCCTGCTCTGCTCCTCTGAAAATTGTGCAAGTCCCAGGGATGCTTCCATGAACACTGTGGAGTGCCACCGACTGAGAGGAATGGCCACCGGCCATGGGGAATACTCACTGGCCACTCATTAATCCATCAGCCACCAATTGATGGCCAGTCGGCACTGTAGATGGCCGGCCGGCCAAAGCTTCCTGCAGAAACCTGTTTGATGCAAAGAGAGAGGCGGAACAAGGCATGGCAATGCATTTCCAAAGCAATGTTTGCACCACCACCCTCCTTATCATATTCATGACTCAAAGGAGGATGGTTCTTGGCTCTCGGGCCACCAATCACACATTTCCATGCATGATGGCCAAAGAGTCAAGATGTGCAATTTCAATATGGAATGAAATGCACAAAACAAATAATGGGCCCGAACCTCTATCATAATCAATTCAAGAGGCAAGAGATGCATGCTATGATATGCAACCTAAACATGCAAGCTAAGCATGCAAGATGAGCATGTGAACATGCAATATGCAAACATGTGTCAACATGTGAGGATAGGCAAGCATGTAACAACATGTAACCTAACTAGCATGCAACAACATGCAAAGATGGACTTAAACTAACATGGGTAGCTCTCAAGCATGCCAAAATCAGTGGCCATATGATTAAAATGGGACAATCGAAATGCGTGCATGCATGCACGCCAACCGAGGACCGAACCTAAGGCATAAAATGCCACTCTACCAAAGCATGGCAAGGGATGCAAGATGGCATAAAAGAATGTGAATTTCAGCACTGAAATATGATGCTAAATGGTCCCAAAACATGGAGATATGGCACCCGATGCATGGAATGAGCCCCGAAACTCAAAACAAGGCATATGTAATGACTTATAGCTATACAAAGCATGCATTTTTTGATCATGAAGCATGAAGACAGAACTGAGGCAGTCCCAAAATATGCACATTTCTAGTTCAAAGTGTGGCCAAAAAGTGCTAGCAAGATGGATCAAAATAGCATGCAAATTTGACTAGTAAACATGGTTTACATTGCAAGTGTATGAAGCAAGTGAGAACTCATCAAACTAGAAAAAATCAGTGAACTAAACATGTGAAAATATGCCCAAATAACCTCTGAAATGAAGCCAACACATGCAAAAATGATGAGCTCCTTTAGAGGGCTATACAAGGGGTTATTAAGCACATACAAGATGGACACTCAACAAAGCCAAACCAACTTTGGAAATGGCCTATAGGGGTCCTAAAACCCACTAAAAAATGCCTGAACTGAGCTCAAGAAGTGCGCAAATATAGGCCTCTTTGTAAGGCCAAAAAGGGCATCAAACAAGACAACAAGGAGAGGGGATAGCCCTCTCCTTCTTAGGACCTCAAAACACCACCCCCACCACTAAAATCCCTCTGGATTTCAGTGGTGAGAGGGCCAATACAAGGTGGTCCCGAAGCTCTCAAAAAAATGCACAAAAATGAGGCCAAACAAGGCCTAAGAGGGGTCAAACAACCCCAAACACCAAAGTGGTGTTAAACAAACTTGAAAAGGAGCTAAAAAAAAAGAATTTTTTTAGTTTATGACAAAGTCCAAAACAGCATGCAAGATAGGCTAAAATGAGGTACAAGAAAGTGCTAAAAAGGGGAAGAAACTTACCCTTGAAGACCAAATTCGAGACCAGCAGCTTCAGGGGCCAAAAACCAGCTTTTGGAGCTCAATAAACCCTCCCAAGAACCTCAGTCCAATGGTAGTGGTGTATGGCTATGAGGTGTGGTGCAATAGGCCAAGAACAAGGGTCTTTGAACACTCTAACACACCCAAATGTAGAGAGAGAGGGAGATATAGAGAGAGAAGGTGATATATATGTTATATGTATGTATTAGGTCTGATTTTGCTGAACCAAAACAATGGAGGAGGATGGGTTTCTTTTAGAGAGCAAGGAAATGGCATAAAGCTTCTCAAAGAAGCTATACAAAAGGGTCAAAGGGGCCAAGCTTCTAAGAGAAGCTAATGCAAAGGTGCAAGCTTCTTGTGGAAGCCAAGACAAGGGGTCAAATCTTCCTCAAGAAACTTTGAGCAAAGGGTGCAAAAAGAGGGTCAAAAGGGGTGCAAAGGGTGCAAAACAGCCACACACGTGCATGGGGAGCAGAGTCTGTGCATTCCAGTTGGCACAGCTGGCATCCATTCAATCTGTAGAATACTCCGGAAGGTCGTTGGCTAGCAAACTTGGTCGGTCGGCCATCTTTTCTGGCCGGTCAACCATCTATTTGGCCGGTCGGCCATCTATTTGGTCGGTTGGCCATTTGTTTTGGCCGGTCGGCAGGAAAAATCTGCTCTGTAGGTCCAACTTCAAACGGGCATAACTTCTTCATATGAACTCCTTTTCAGGCCATTCTTATGTTAAAATTGAAGCCTCGGAAGTAAGATTTCCAATGGCACCAGCCTTGCATCAAAATTCCAATTGTGAAAAAATTTATGCTTGTTTTGGTGAAGGATGCTCAGTTTCGGTCTAACCGGGATGATGCCCAACTTCAACCAATCATATCTCCACCCTCCGGACTCGGATTTAAGAGATTCTTGAATGAAAAATGAAGCCCCGGAAGTCTTCTTTCCAACGGTGGTGGCCTCATAGCTTCACTCCAAGTGTATAGACAGATAAGCTTGATTTAGCGAGGACTGCTCGTCCCTCTCTTAGCGATTTTTGCCTATCCTCTTTTCCAACTTGGTTTCTCCCCTCTTCTCCTCTTTTCTTCAACTTCAAACCTCTAAGCAAGGTGTTTTGAAAGATTTTTCAAAGATTTCATCTCTCTTTCATTCATCTCCACTTTGTCCTTGCTCGATTTACCGAAAAGCGCGACATTTACCGAAATGCGAGCGTCGGAGTATTGTAGGAACTTTATTTCAAAAATGTTTTGAAAGAGAGGGTTTTAAGGTCTAAAAACCATTCAAAATAGTTTTGGTCCAAAATGGGGTGTGAAGTTGGGATTTGACCCTCTCATTGCCAAAGAAATTGAACCTTTGCTCTGCACACCTTTCATCATCGAGCAAACCATCAGTAGCGTCCAAGTCTTAAGGGCGGTCAAAAATGAGGTGTCTACAGTTGCCCCTCTTTGACAGAACTCGAAAGTCATAACAATGACGAGAGTGAATGTCAAAGTCCAAAGATGACCCATTTTTAACAAGGCCAAAGACTTGGACAAACAAACAAAATACCAATAAATAAATGGTTGTGCCCGCAGGCTGCCTACATATCCCTTTGCAGGGAATCAAACCAGCGTAGTTCAGGGGCAAGATGCGAATGATATGCCGGAAAATTTTGAAAATTGGACTTGTACGCTACACGAAGCCGGTTTGAAAATTGGGTTTATGCAAAATCACAGTGTGCACAAGACAATGTGATGCAGAGTGAATGCACAAAACAATGCTAAGAAGATGCACAAAACAGCGCGAAGCAGGTTGGAATGCACAAGACAGTGCTAACAAGATGCACAAAACAGTGTAATGCAAGAGTGAATGGACAAAACAGGGCTATGTAGGTGCACAAGAGAATGCGATGTGGATGCACAAAATAGTGCGATGCGCAAAATAGCGCGAATGAAATGTAATGCACTAACAAGTGCAGGTAAGGTGCACAAGAAAGCGCGATGCAAGTTCAAAGCGAAAGATACAAGCATTTTCCTTTATGTAAGATGAGAGTATGTAATGAAATGCACAGGATAGTGCGATGGGCAAGAAAGCGCGAGTGCACAAGATAATGCGAATGCACAAAATAGTGCGATGCACTAAACAGCGTGATGCGTTAGACAACACGAGTGCACAAGACAGCGCGATGCGTTAAACAACGCGAGTGCACAAGATAATGCGAATGCACAAGATAGTGCGATGCGCTAAACAGCGCGATGCGTTAGACAACGTGAGTGCACAAGACAGTGCGATGCACTAAACAGCGCGATGCGTTAAACAACGCGAGTGCACAAGACAGTGCGATGAAATGCACAAAATAGTGTGATGCGCAAAATAGCGCGAATGAGACAATGTAATGCAAAATGCAATGAGACGCGCAAAATAGCGTGATGCGCAAAATAGCGCGAATGAAATGTAATGCACAAGACAGTGTGATGCGCAAAATAGCGCGATGCGCAAAATAGCGTGAATGAAATGTAATGCACAAGACAGAGCGATGCGCAAAATAGCACGATGCGCAAAATAACGCGAATGAAATGTAATGCACAAGACAGTGCGATGCGCAAAATAGCGCAATTGAATACATGCAAAACGGAAGTAAGGTGCACAAAATAATGTGATGCGCAAAATAGCGTGAATGATGAATTGCACAAAACAGTGCGATGCGCAAAATAGCGCGAGTGTAAATTGCACAAAACAGTGCGATGCGCAAGAAAGCGCGAGTGATTAGAAATGAAAAAGTGCACAAGGCAATGCAATGCGCAAAATAAGCGAACTGAACTCGCATGAAAAGGCGATCGCAAAACAGCGCGAATGATAATCTGCACAAAACAGTGCAATGCGCAAAATAGCGCGATTGTAATGCGATGCACGAGATAGTGCAAGTGAAACACAACCACAAGATGCACAAGACAGTGCGAGTGAGATACAATGCACAAGAAAGTGCGATAAAATGCATGTTCTATGCAAGTGAGGAAGAATGCATTTTCTATGCAAAAGATATTAGCATTTTCTATGCAAGTATGGAAGAGTGCATTTTCTATGCATGAGACAGGCATATTCTATGCAACATTGAAAGCAAAGGATATTCTATACGGAATCGAAAGCAAGCATATTCTATGCATGAATTATAACGATGCGCGGCACACATGTAACAAAAGTGTATATGAAAGTGCACATTCTATGCAATAGAGGGGCATCGAACATGTACTCTGGTGCCTCTGATTTACCTCTTAGAGGACTTTGCAACATACTCAGCTCAAAAAGGGACACCTTGTTTATATTGGCGAGAGGTAACATCTGCATGTGAAACCCTCAGGTGCTGCTTGGACTGCCATTTTGACTTGAAGCAGGCTTACACTTGAAGTAGAGGCACGCTCATTCTTCGGAACACTGACAAGGTCTAAAGAGGTACATCTGGAATACATTCTCGGAATTTGCCGAAGTTGAAACACACTAAGATGCTCCAATTTTTTTTTTTTTTTTTCGTAGTCTGGAACCTACATAGCTTCAAATAGGTCTTTGTTTTACTGTTCACACTTATTGGGGGGGGGAGACCTTGTAGTTTATGAAAGAAGGAATCTTATTTTGTACAAATGTGGAGAATGGCACAGCACTCTGAGCACAAAAAGATTTATTTTTGAAATTGAGAAAGGAGTTCTTAACCGGGTATTGAGCCTACAACTGAACACAGTGAAAAAGACTCAGCAACGGAAAACAAAAGGTAAACAACCTAAACACATCGAGTAACACTCGAAACGACCCAAAACAAAAATCGAGATAAAACAAAAAGACACGACACTCAGGCGTGCACAGGGAGCCTGTTTCACCGGGTATTGTTTCCCACCCTTTCTCACTTGTGATTCTCACATCACTTGGCACTCAATCTCTAGTTTTCTGAAAAAGCCCTTTTCTCACTTTTCCTCTCAACGCACATCTCTCTATTCTTCAATCTCTTATTTTTTTATCCCTTCCCTGGGTGGTTGATGGGTAGACAAGAAGTTGTGGGCTTTTGCCCCTAGCATTATGCTAGATTCTCTTTCTTCTGCTCACAACAGTGAACTTCCCCCACAGAGGGGTTGTGATGTGGTTGGATGTGCAGCAGATCTGCAATCGACATTGGTTGACGATGTTCTACTGGGGAGTTTGGACGTGATTAGATCTGTCCAGATGAGGAAGTGGAATATCTTGCCCCATTCCAGTTCGTGCTTCACACGTGGCTTGATACCTCGTTGCTTAGAGGGTGAGAGAGCTTTCAGCCCTTTGTTGTTAGCTTCAGTTGTGCCCTTTTCTGGCAAGTATGGTGCCCTTTCTGGAAAGTATTTTGAGAAAGGAGAAAAGACAGAACACCTGACTCAACTGTGCCCCTAATTCATCATTTTGACCATTTTTTTGTTTTGGTTTTTCTACTAAAACAATTTTGACCAATATAAGAGTTAGATTAACATGCTTATTCAACTTTTTTATTTTGAAAATCATGCAAGTTAGGTTGTGAGCACTGAAAATTTTCCTTTTTTTAGGTCCAAGAAATGGTCCAGTTTTAGAAAATATGGAACAATTTTCGAGAGGATTAGTCAACCTCAGTAATAATTCTCAAAAACTATTTTTGCAAACGGCCAATGTTCAACGAGCACGGAACCTACTCTCGAGATGTACGACCTTGGACCCATAGCAATCGAAAATTGCCCCTTGTTTGAAGGACACTGCATGGCAACAGAAAGTTGCCCCTTGTTTGAACGGCACTGCAGTGTACGGAAAGTTGCCCCTTGTCTAAATGGCATCGCAGCGCATTATAATCAGTCCTCAGAGCGATGATTACAACCCAACTCTCGGATACAAAGAAGGCAAAGATGATCAAAACCATTACATGGACACAATCGAATTGAAGTGTTTTATGGCTGGACTTCAGAATGAAGTTGCCTACGTATCCCAAAGATGGGAATCAAGCCTTACGTAGTTCGGGGGTTAAGGTACACTCGGGTATTAACCTCTCCTTTTACGCTCTAACTTTTGCCAAGGCCCCCCTTTCTGGGTTTTCAACCTTGCGAGCTTTGTTCTTCTTTTCCTTTTATTTTTTTTTGTTCATTTCTTCTTCTTTTTCTTTTTTTTTTCTTTTCTTTTCATTTTCTTTATCATCATTTTTTTTCTTTTCTTTCTTCATTCTTTGCATTTTTCTTTTTTTTTTTGTTCTTTTTCTTCTTTTTCTTGCTCTAACTTTTGCCTGGGTCGCCATTCCGGGTTTTCGACCCAGCGAGCCTCTCAAGGGTAAAAGTGTAGCTTGGTCCATGTCAAATGGTTTTGAAATCTCGAAGTCATTTGAATCTAGGAGAATGGCTGCTGTTCGCTGATGATGTAAGAGTCCATCCAATGGAGTGTGAGTTTGCCCCTAGTGTTGTGGATCGGAACTCAGTTGTTCGTCAGCAGAAACCTTCTTCTTTCCTCCCTTCTGAGATTTGGCATTCTTGCCAATCTTTGTTAGCTTGAGAATCATCCCAATTTTTTGACTCTTCGAGCACATCTGACATCTTTGCCCCTAGTTCGAGGGGTGCTGATGATCTAGCTTCGCAAGCTTCTTGATCTGACTTTGTTGCCGCTAATTCACAGGCTGCTTTTGATCTGGCCACACAAGCCTTACATTGTGGTTGCCCGTTGAACATTCTGAATTCCAATTTAAGGTTTGAAATCAAGAGGGGTGGAGTCTTGAGGCTGAGAGCGATCCTAGGCTGCACAATCTCAAGAGCGATTCCACACAGGTCTTCGCAGGACCGCGCAAAATATTTTTTGAAAGTTTTTAAGAAAGCGACAAATCGCTCGCGCTAAAGACAGTGTAGAACCAATCTGGATCAAAGCTAGGGTCCTTCTCAGTACTCACACTAACAAGCATGATTTCATTCATTAAAAGGCTTAGCACGCCTCTCTTTCTCTCAGTTTGATCAAATTTTGCAAATCCCGAGGAATTCCTTTATCTTTGTTTTCAACACAATGTTCAAAAAGTTTTGAAAAACTCAGGTCATTACAATGACTTCAAGGCACAGAAAAGACAGAGTTCTTAGTCAAATACTGTCATCTCATTTAGAATTTCTGGCACAGCTGGCATACGGCAGAAGCAAACACAAGAGTGTGAAAATCACCGTTGTTCCATTCAGATCTGTTGGTGTAACTGGCTCCAGGCAGAAACAGACTCAAAAAGAAAATGAAAAGACAAACACAAAACGAGCAAGTGATGTCCGAGGTAACACCCCCGAAATCACCCGACTCCAACAAAACAGGACTGACTCGATACAACAAGACAGACCCAACTGACTCAGTACAAAAAGACTAACTCTACACAACACAACAAGACTGACCCAATACCCAAGTCAGAAACTAGCATTCGCAAATGCTTAAAACAGTGCGTGCCATACGCCATATCTGGAGTAAATCGAGCGCCATCCGCAGGTGGTTCATCTCCCGATTACATCACATTATGCCCCACAAGTTCACTGATCAAGTGCCGATAGACTTTGTTGAGTTGGTGCGACGATGACCTTATTGTCAATCAGATCTTGTATTTCGTGGTGAAGACGGAGACAACCATCAGTGACATGGCCGACTTGCTGATGAAAGGCACAGTACTTGGTCAGATCATGGGAGTGAGGAAGTCTATCTGGCAGTGGTCGCGGCTCCAAGGGTTTCAAATCCCCCTCTCTAATCAGGATCCTAAAGGCCGCTGATAGAGACATGTACAGTGGTGCGAACACCCTCTGGCCTCGAGGTGGGTGTTTTGAGGTTTGTGGAGTTTTGCTGGATGCACCAGCAAAGGGATTGACAGGCGTTGACTGGGTTTGCTGATCGTTTCCGAGCACGGGATTAGGGCTGAAAGGAACATTCCTGGTACAAAGGCCCTTCTCCCGGCTTGCCCCTTGATTCAGACTGCTCTCATTCTGAGTGGCGAAAGTGTCATCCACAGTTTTTGTAACAACTGCGAGGACTTGCTCTTTGTTCAGTCCTTCAGCTTTCAAAGCCTCAATATCCCACCGAAGGTGTTCATGGGGACCATTGCCTGCCCCTACCTTGTTCTTACCAGTCGCTTCCACTTTGTCAAGAGATTGGCCTTCTTCTAATGCAACCCGTCCCAAAGTTGGGGAGCCTTTAGATATGAACTCCCTGGTACGTGATGTGGTTGATGATGGGGCCAAAACCCCAAAGGCCAGATCTGCCACAGTTCTCTGAAGATCTTCGATCATCCTCATCAGCTCAGAAGTAGTGGGTTCATGGGTTTGAGATGATTGGGGTTTAGATGCACCCATCATGCATAAGTCCAGGCTCTCTAGGATAAACACATTAGGCTTGGGTAAATGGACTGGGGTGATGTATACGTTGGGGTCGTGAGGGACAGCCAGTGTGTGGATTAGGTTAAGATGTGGGTGAGGTACTTGGTCATTGGGGGCTGAAGGTGGAGCTATCGTCCGGTTGTCAATGAGATTTTGGATCTCATGACGACATGAGTAAATTCCATGATCATGACTGATGGTACATACAGTACTTGGAGGGGTTATGTCTGGCTGGGAGTGGGTTAGGCAGAGGTTGAGGATCGAGGGGTTTGAGATGCCCTCTTTCCATCAAGGCTTTTAGTGCGCTAGTCAAGCTCATATAGAGGGGGGTGAAAGTTCTGCCTTAAGCTCGGGCTGGGCCAACTGTTTGTAGGCTTGGATTGGCAAAAGGATTGGTTGTGGCTACTGTATTGATTTCGGTGGGTTTGGGAATAACATTACTACCAGCATTGGTACTCCCGGAAATCACCTTTCTTGTCGGTTCACTTGTTTTGGAAATGATCCCTGTGTTGAACGCATTATCGACCTGAACCCCAAGTTCATGCAAACTCTTGAAAGTGAATAGCGAAGCGACTATCAACTTTTGCAGCATATCATGCTCAAGGTTTCGCACCATCATCTGCACTTGATCCCTCTTGGAAGGCTGATCTGTTATCTGTGCTGCCTTTGCTCTCCACCTCGCAACAAATTCCACAAAAGGCTCTGTTGTGTTCTGGCGGGTTGCTTCAAGTTCCTGCATGGTCACTTCAACTTGGGTGTTGTACGAATACTGATCGACAAAGGCCTCAGCCAGTTCTTCCCAGTTTTGCTTCACTTTGTCCTCCAACTTAGCGTACCAAGTGGCTGCTACACCTAACAGGGTTCTTCCATACAGAGAGAGTTTCTGTGGCTTAGTCAGACCCATCGGCTTCAAGACATCCAAGAAAAGTCGGATATGTACCGTTGGATCTCTAGACCTGTTGAAATGGTCAATATATGGCATTTTGAATATGTCTGGGAGCCGCACGGCAGACTCAGTGTGCCCATCCTCAATGTCGGGAATGGAGTTAAGGCCCTGTGCCTTCTTGAATTGCTTCTCAAGGTTCGCAATTTTCACTACAGTCGGATTGAGCTCATTAACATGAAAGGGTTGAAGCCTCTCAGTAGGTTGCACCAGGGGTCTGAGTACCTGAGCTTGAGTCAACCTTTCCCGAGGATTCAGACACTGCAAATCTTCAACTGGCGAAAGTGGATCAAAGCTCGGCTGGGGTCCCAAAGCTGGATGTGAGGCAGATGCCCCAGATGGGCACTGCGTTTCAATACTAGTCTCAGCCTGCATGGCAGTTCCCTGATTTAACGTTGCTATCACGGCCACAAATTCTTCTGAACCCTGTGCCATCACGGGTCTGCTGATGATGTGACTGGTGATTGTCGGATCAGATGAACCAATGAGCCCTGTCTGGCCCTTCTTTGCCTTACCACTGGCAAAGGAAAACTGGTTGCCCTTGAATTGAATCTCTGACCTAACAAAGTCTATCAGCACTAGTCCAATGTACCCGGGGGATATCGGAGCCTTCTGAAGCTATGGTTCCTGGACCACCTAGCAAAAGAGAAAACAGACAGTATCTCAGCTCAATTTTACCGGAACGGATATGAGCATAGCGAAATGACTGTGCTCAATACTGATCACTGTTCCCTAAAATCACTGTCCCAAAATACTGAATCGGATACCCACAGATATAACTGATTCTCACAGATACTGATACTGGTGCCCTCAGGCCCGATATTCAAATTTGCAAACTGGTATGCGCGTTCCTGTAGAGATACATTCTAGAAGCACATAGCAAGTAAATGAGCAAAAACACCCCTATGTTGGGGTAGGGTTTTCCTGTCCTATTTTGTCAGGAGCTAGGGTTTCACTACGCACACAGCGGTTTCAAACAACCTAGCATCGGGTAATCAACCTGTCCTAGTTCGGAATAGTCACTATGGATTTCGATATGCGCTAGGTCGAATGGTCGAAAAGGGTGCCCTGGTAAAACCGGGGTTTGTGTTCCCATACTGGCAGAGCCCGCAATCGGTCAGCCTTATGGTCATGCCTTGACAAGACAAGCCTCCGGCAAACCACTCAGGAATAGCAGATGGCCAACACGGTGTCCTAGGCGCACCAATGAACATGCAATGCAAAGAGACACATAAATGAAATCAAAACAGGATATCACGAGTTCGAGTCAAGCTCTCTAAATTCCCCATCAGAGTCGCCAGAAACTGTAACAAGTCCGCAGGGGACCTCGCTACAGTTCGGACTCGATTCGTGTCACGGTTCTAAATCTGAACCAAAGAGTCCAAATCCGGCAAATCGTTTTGAGAAAACAGATTTTTGAAAGAAGCGCCAAACATGGACTGCTTTGCCAGATACAGAGTCGCCACCTAAATATTTTTTAAATGGGGGAATTTAGGAAACCTTGACTCGGTGCCAAAGGCCACGTGTTCGTCATCACCAAAGTTACCTCGGCTCGGGAACTTGGGTACGATTGGGGAAGGTCAGCTATGAGCACCCCCTCTCGCCCGGTCCGAAGACCGGCCTCTACTAACCATGATATCCAATTTTGAAAACGTTAGGTGTTCTTATTCCGGTTATTAGCCTAGATTTACTATGTTATGTGCACAGCAAACAAGTATAGACCAAATCGCCTACGTTGGAACAAAACATTTCATGTTTGTTTTGAAAACGGTTTGCTACTCGCAAGTAGGCTAAAATGCAGGTTTTGCCACCCTCGAGTGGACTTTGGAAAAGATGGCTTTGCCACTATCTAGTGGGCTTAAAACTCTTAGTTTTAATGCATTTATTCCAATTTAGGTAATTTGACCTCCATCCACAGGCATTCAAGCAGTTATATCACATAAGCAGCTAGCCTCATGGTAATCATGCTATTATGGCAACATTCACACACATGTGAGGATGCTAAAGTGAAAGAACTTACAGAGTACTCCAAGCCAAAACAGAAACCAGTTAGTAATCATATGTATGATCCTAGTTCATGTTAAGGTGGCTAATGCAACGCATACAGGATGCAACTACAATAGGCTCGGCTATCCTAAAGATGGCATGCGAAATGCTGCAATTAACAAGCACTCAACTTGGAATTTGAAATACAAGTGCAGTTAGCATGATGTACCGAGCCCGGTGCATGTAAAACAAATGTATGGATGCACGCATGCATAGTATAAGGTATGCTAATTTAAATATGTCCTAATACTAACCATCAAAGCAGGTAAGTAAAAGGGAGAAAGAAGTGGGGGTTGGAAGACATGCACACACGCACCTACACTTATTACAAATACGCCCTCACTCGGAGGGACCGAATAATAATACAAACCTAATAAATAATTAACTGCCCTAGCTAATTAAATATTACAAAACCCTTAGCTAATTTGACAAATTAATTAAACTATTAAAGCAGTAAAAGGCCTCGGGAAGAGGGCTCAATGCAATGCGCGCTCAAATCCGCCCGAAAAGCCATTACCATGCACAAGTTGCCTCTGTTTTCCCTGCTCTGCTCCTCTGAAAATTGTGCAAGTCCCAAGGATGCTTCCATGAACACTGTGGGGTGCCACCGGCTGAGAGGAATGGCCACTGGCCATGGGGAATACTCACCGGCCACTTATTAATCCATCGGCCACCAATGGATGGCCAGTCGGCACTGTAGATGGCCGGCCGGCCAAAGCTTCCTGCAGAAACCTGTTTGATAGCAGCAGAGGGCAGACAAGGCATGGCAATGCATTTCCAAAGCAATATTTGCACCACCACCCTCCGTATTATATTCATGACTCAAAGGAGGATGGTTCTTGGCTCTCGGGCCACCAATCACGCATTTCCATGCATGATGGCCAAAGAGTCAAGATGTGCAATTTCAATATGGAATGAAATGCACAAAACAAATAATGGGCCCGAACCTCTATCATAATCAATTCAAGAGGCAAGAGATGCATGCTATGATATGCAACCTAAACATGCAAGCTAAGCATGCAAGATGAGCATGTGAACATGCAATATGCAAACATGTGTCAACATGTGAGGATAGGCAAGCATGTAACAACATGTAACCTAACTAGGATGCAACAACATGCAAAGATGGACTTAAACTAACATGGGTAGCTCTCAAGCATGCCAAAATCAGTGGCCATATGATTAAAATGGGACAATCGAAATGCGTGCATGCATGCACGCCAACCGAGGACCGAACCTAAGGCATAAAATGCCACTCTACCAAAGCATGGCAAGGGATGCAAGATGGCATAAAAGCATTTGAATTTCAGCACTGAAATATGATGCTAAATGGTCCCAAAACATGGAGATATGGCACCCGATGCATGGAATGAGCCCCGAAACTCAAAACTAGGCATATGTAATGACTTATAGCTATACAAAGCATGCATTTTTTGATCATGAAGCATGAAGACAGAACTGAGGCAGTCCCAAAATATGCACATTTCTAGTTCAAAGTGTGGCCAAAAAGTGCTAGCAAGATGGATCAAAATAGCATGCAAATTTGACTAGTAAACATGGTTTACATGGCAAGTGTATGAAGCAAGTGAGAACTCATCAAACCAGCAAAGATCAGTGAACTAAACATGTGAAAATATGCCCAAATAACCTCTGAAATGAAGCCAACACATGCAAAAATGATGAGCTCCTTTAGAGGGCTATACAAGGGGTTATTAAGTACATACAAGATGGACACTCAACAAAGCCAAAACAACTCTGGAAATGGCCTATAGGGGCCTATCTTTGCACACTTCTTGAGACAACAAGGAGAGGGGATGGCCCTCTCCTTCTTAGGACCTCAAAACACCACCCCCACCACTGAAATCCCTCTGGATTTTAGTGGTGAGAGGGCCAATACAAGGTGGTCCCGAAGCTCTCAAAAAATGCACAAAAATGAGGCCAAACAAGGCCTAAGAGGGGTCAAACAACCCCAAACACCAAAGTGGTGTTAAACAAACTTGAAAAGGAGCTAAAAAAAAAGAATTTTTTTAGTTTATGACAAAGTCCAAAACAGCATGCAAGATAGGCTAAAATGAGGTACAAGAAAGTGCTAAAAAGGGGAAGAAACTTACCCTTGAAGACCAAATTCGAGATCAGCAGCTTCAGGGGCCAAAAACCAGCTTTTGGAGCTCAATAAACCCTCCCAAGAATCTCAGTCCAATGGTAGTGGTGTATGGCTATGAGGTGTGGTGCAATAGGCCAAGAACAAGGGTCTTTGAACACTCTAACACACCCAAATGTAGAGAGAGAGGGAGATATAGAGAGAGAAGGTGATATATATGTTATATGTATGTATTAGGTCTGATTTTGCTCAACCAAAACAATGGAGGAGGATGGGTTTCTTTTATAGAGCAAGGAAATGGCATAAAGCTTCTCAAAGAAGCTATACAAAAGGGTCAAAGGGACCAAGCTTTCTAAGAGAAGCTAATGCAAAGGTGCAAGCTTTTTGAGGAAGCCAAGACAAGGGGTCAAAGCTTCCTCAAGAAGCTTTGAGCAAAGGGTGCAAAAAGAGGGTCAAAAGGGGTGCAAAGGGTGCAAAACAGCCACACACGTGCATGGGGAGCAGAGTCTGTGCATTCCAGCTGGCACAGCTGGCATCCATTCAATCTGTAGAATACTCCGGAAGGTCATCGGCTAGAAAACTTGGTCGGTCAGCCATCTATTTGGCCAGTCGGCCATCTATTTGGTCGGTCGGCCATTTGCTTTGGCCGGTCGGCAGGAAAAATCTGCTCTGCAGGTCCAACTTCAAATGGGCATAACTTCTTCATATGAACTCCTTTTCAGGTCATTCTTGTGTCAAAATTGAAGCCCCAGAAGTAAGCTTTCCAATGGAACCAGCCTTGCATCAAAATTTCAACTGTGAAAAAAGTTATGCTTGTTTTGGTGAAGGATGCTCAATTTCGGTCCAACCGGGATGATGCCCAACTTCAACCAATCATATCTCCGCCTCCCGGACTCGGATTTAAGAGATTCTTGAATGGAAAATGAAGCCCCAAAGTCTTCTTTCCAACGGTGGTGGCTTCATAGCTTAAATCCAAGTGTATAGACAGATAAGCTTGATATAGCGAGGACTGCTCGTCCCTCTCTTAGCGATTTTTGCCTATCCTCTTTTCCAACTTGGTTTCTCCCCTCTTCTCCTCTTTTCTTCAACTTCAAACCTCTAAGCAAGGTGTTTTGAAATATTTTTCAAAGATTTCATCTCTCTCTCATTCATCTCTACTTTGTCCTTGCTCGGTTTACAAAAGCGACATTTACGAAATCGAAATGCCGAATATCGTTGGAACTTTATTTCAAAAATGTTTTGAAAGAGAGGGTTTTAACGTCTAAAAAACATTCAAAATAGTTTTGGTCCAAATGGGGTGTGAAGTTGGGATTTGACCCTCTCATTGCTGAAGAAATTGAACTTTTGCCCTGCACACCTTTCATCATCGAGCAAACCATCAGTAGCGCCCAAGTCTTAAGGGTGGTCAAAAATGGGGTGTCTACACAACCCAAACAACAAAATCAACTATTTTGGCATAACATGATCTTATATTCAAGCCTCATACTTGTTTACCTCATATTCATCAAAACCCCTCTTTTCATTTCACACCCAAATCCTAGATTTGTCAAACCATAACCAAAACTCATCATCTATACACAATAGCAAATAACTAAGCTAAAAACCATATTAGAGTATAGAAAATCCCTACCTCAAGCTAGAAGCTTTCAAATTTTTCGGCAACAGAAATTAAATTTTCTTAGAGCTAAACGACACTTTTTCCGCCCTCTACGTTTTGATCCAAAGCACTTTAATTTACGACCCTAGCAGAACCTAGTGACCATATCCTGCATCACCCTTGGCACCATGACAGGAGCTTTTTATTGTTCTGAAGCATAAAACGTTAAATTCTTTCCATAGCATTTGCTTCTCTCTTCAAGTCAAATTCAAACCCAATTTGTTTCTCCATTTCCTTAGCTATAGAGTGGAGATCAAATTTAATATCTGTCTTTTGGACGTATAATGCAAAAGCTTTCAAGTTACAGATATCTATCATCATCAAATCCTGAATGCCAGGATGTTGCACCTTGATTATGAAACCATACAACTAGTAATGGATTTTTACCAACAGCATCAAGCAATACCAACAAACTATTTACTATTCCTTGTGAAGATCACTCCCAGCCTTCTTAGCAATAGCATCCAGTCCATTCTTCTTTACGGTCTTCATTGCCTTGGTTGACAACTGGAACTTGATGTAACGTTTCCCTGCCTCCCACTAGATTATTTTGTGTTGTAGGTTCACAAACTGCAACTTCTTCGTCTTGTGGTTCGAGTGAGAAACCTTGTTTATTAGTCCATCGTCAATCACAGAACTACTAATGCTCTTATACAGCTCGAATAATGCTTCAACTTCACTTATACTAAAAGCAGTCTGTGAAGCCAGAATTACGGGGTCCTCATGTCTAGGAAACTGCTTGCTTGCCATAGAATGAGAACAGCCCAAATATGAAGGAATAAGAAGAAGCACGCCACTAGACTAGCACCTAGGCTTCACTGATTTTCCAACCAGAAAACTGGCCAAAAAATGCTGGTTTCTAGGAAGAGAAGCTGTGTTGCTGTGTGTAGATAGAGAGAATCGTGAAATCACCAAAATGGTCCATCAGATTACTCAGATTACAATAACCGAACTGTCAATGTAAAAAAAACCTGAACAGTCCATCATCAAAGTACCATTCACTAATAACTTGTTTGACACTTTGAACCAGTGAGTAATTGTTGAAGACCCAAAAGGGTGGTATCCATAGTTCTAAATCGCGGTATCGGGTAACGTAATGGTATCAATCACGGAGTATCGGTATCGGTAGTATCAACCGGTACGTATCGGGTATCGGGCGTCGCGGCTGTGAAATTTCAAAAATCATTAGCAATCCATCTAAAACTCAATTTTATGCATTTTTTTTGGACTCTTTTAGCCTTAATTTATCACATTTTAATCAAAATTTTGATATGTAGAGGCACTTTCTTGACTCATTTTAAACTAAATGATATGTATTTATTTTAGTCTTAACCTTTTATTTGGCATATATGTTAAACTTTTAATATAAAATTGATGTGGAAATATTTTTTTTACTTATTTTCAACAATGAAATACTTCCACATACACAACAAATTAATAAGAGAAAGAGGGACATGAAAATAAATCATTCGTTTCAGTCATAATCGTATACAAACAATCTACTACAAATCAACAACTCTAAAACTTAGTAATAAAAAGAATTATGTGGTGGTACAGAAGAATCTCCATATTTCACATCACTTTGATCATCACTATGACTTGGTTGGCCTATTTCTCCATATTGATATTCGTGGTAGTAGTTATTGAAAGTGCATTGATCATAAGTAGTGTTGTTGCTGCCACTGCTACTTGATTGTTGTTGTGTCATTACAAGCCCCCCTGTACCATAATTGAAACCCTCTATATATGGATATTGATGAGGTTGTTGAGAGTAGTTCCAATTTTCCATATCTGATTGGTTGATAGATGTGTGGTGGTGGTTGACTTGGAGGAGGGTAATAAGGATATGGTACTTGGCATATTGGTTGCCAATGTTGAGTTCCCCTTCCATCTTCTTGTCTAACTCCGAGATGTCCAAATTGATTTCTAAGGTCATGATGACCATAAATATAATCAATATGTCGTGAACGCCAATTGATGCTTCTACATCATGAGTAGAAATAGAATGTCGTCGTTGTTGTGTAGAATCCCTGTTCCAATCATGATCAACCATGTGCAGAACCTGCAGACTCCCATTGTCCACCACTACCACCACCTGTTGGAGGACGACTGCCATCACTATCATCTCCACTGCCACTAGGTGGACTCAAACCGCGACCCTCACAAGAGCCACTTCCAGTAGACCTTGCTCTTTGATGGTGTTGAGGTACTTGGCTACTAGTTGCATGATCTCCCTCATCATCATCATCATCAACAATCAACAAACCTGAGTTATCTTCATCATCCAAGACTGCATGTTCTCTCTCTTGAAGCCATGGAGTTAATAGATCATCTTCTTCAAATATGTAGTCAAGATTGATGGGGTTAAAAGATTCCTCTCTATCATCTTGGCTTTTTCGTGTTGCATGTCTGATCTTTAGCCTCATATTGTAATACAGATAAACAAGTTTATTTAATTTTTTATACTTTAACCGATTCCTTGTCTTTGTATGTATCAGGCTAAATGTACTCCAATTGCGCTCACAATTAGAAGAAGACGTGGTTTGACTGAATACTCTCACAATGTAACAATAATATATAATTTGATATAGAAGTGTTGACAATGTAACAATAATATATAATTAAAATAGTTAATAGTTCATTGAGTATATAATAATTACCAGAATTTGTTGCTTTCACTGCTCTTTGTGCTAACACAGCACCAAAAGAATCTTTGTTATTACAAAATAAAGAGATCTACAATGAACAAAAGGCAATAAGTAGTTTTACAAACACAATTCACAAGTCAAATAATAAGTTATCAATTTAACTAATATTAAATAATGACTAACTTGGTTTATCGCCTGTATTTGCTCGTTTAAATTTGGTAGAAGTCTCGAAATCACATTTCTAACTCCACTCATCACTTCTCGATGATTAGAAAGGTGCTCCCCATACTGGAATATGGGATTTAAAAAATAACCTACGTTCAAATATAAAATAATAATAAAAGTGAGACAAGGAACACATAATTTATAATTTAAATAAATTAAAAATTACTTACCAGCAGCATGCAAGTTCGTGTGTAGTTGGAAAGCCCATCGATTATCAATAATCTTCCAATAATCTACATAATAGCGACAATTTTGTTTGATGGCCAACTTTGCTCGATCCATGGCTTCATATATAAAACTCATTGTGGGCTTTTCATCTCCATCTACAAGTCTAAGCACCTTTAGAAGTGGTTCTTGAACTTTTAATACATCTGCCGCCTTGGTCCAAAAATCTTTACTTTGTATAATTTTTTTTGCTTCTTTTGCATCATCCTTTTTGGACCATTTGCTGTTCTTCCACTCTTGAGAATGAAACATATCCTGTAAAGCAGTCTTATGTTTAACAATGCTTTCCAAAGTAATGAAATTGGTGGCAAAGCGTGTGATGACAGGATGTAAGAACTCTCTATCTCCTGTGAATCTCTTCATGAAATCAACGACCCAATTGGAGTTGTAAATAAATCGTGTGATTACTTTTGCACAATCCAACACCTTTGCTACACTTTTTTTCTTCCCAATATCCTCTAACATAAGATCAATACAATGAGCTGCACATCCGTCCAATCTGATTCTCCTTTTTGCATGAGTTTGTAACCAGACCTTTATCACACCGTTCATATCGATTCTGATTTGCACAACATATTCTTCTTCAATTTCATCTACTACCTTGTCCATGAGGCCCAAGTAATAATCAGCTGTCCTACTAGGTACATCAGCTACATCCACAGACTTTTAAAAAATTGTTCCACGATTGCTATACACAAGAAAATTAACAATGTGCTTTCTTGTGGGCCCAAACCATCCATTACACATAATTGTAACACGTCTCTCAGCCCAACTAGATTTATGAGATTTTATCCAATTTTGTAAAGCTTCATACTCCATTGGTAAATACACTTCAGTTACCTGTTTAATAATAAATAACAAACAAAAACTATTAATAAGCATCTTAATAATTTATTTATTTTTAAACGTAGATAGAGTTTTTTCAAACTTTAAGTTAGAGGCTTACTTCATAAGAAGTAGGTAGCTTTGTTCCTTTTCCAACCTCTCTTGCAGTATCCAACATTGGTTCTAGCCATTTAGAATTAACAACATTAGTAGGCACTAGAGTGAACAATACAAACTGGCTAACTGCTCTTCCTAATTTTTTCTTTGCTTCTTTCAAGAATCTAGAGGAGAGTTTGGATTGTTTGTTGCCTTTGGTCCTATGAAGATCCACATCTATGTCTAATAATTGAACTTCTGGAGAGGATGTATCAATCCATTTCCTACCTGTACTAACCTCACGAACACTATGACTTCGCCGAGCAAAACCAAGAGGTGGTGCAACCTCAATATCACTAGCCCTATTTTGTCGGGCCATAACCATTTCTAAGTCCTCCTTATCATTTTCATCATCATCACACTGACTGGCTCTAATTTGTTCTGTCAATTCCTCATTCATCTTCCTTTTGTCAAGCTTTTTGCCCTTATAATTATTCAAATGATCCATCATTAGTGTTCGAACTTCACCACTGATATTAGCACAAGGTGCGACTTAACCTTTCATATGGGCCAAATGTTGCTTCAACCTAGTTATACCACCATTTAGCTCTTTTCCACAAAATTTACACCTAATTTTATGCCTATTATTTTCTAGTGGAATTCCAAATTTCCAACCAATATCATCACTTGGAAGTTTTCCACTAGAACCACCTTCGTGCGCCATTATAACTTTCAATTATCTACAATAACAGTTTTCAATTAACAAATATTGTAATTCGAATTTAGTTAGTAATAATAATGCATTTAAAATAAAAATAAAAAATCTAAAATATTAAACATCTTTACTTAACAATTAAACCTCTTTAAAAAAATCTGACAGATTAAATCTCTATAAAAATAACCTGATATAAAAATAATCAAATAAAAGGTTTGTGATTAACAAATCTAAAATAATAAAAAAATCTGAAATAAAAAATTTGACCGATTAAATCTCTTTAAATAATATATATAAAAAATATATATATTGAGTATATGTGCATTTAAAATATATATAAAAAATATTTTTATATATAAAAATATTATATTCTATGCTGATAATATATATATATATATATATAATTATGGGAGACAAACCTGCTCCTGAATTATAAAATTATGAGTTCTATTCACCTTCTGAACTTATGTGCATTTAAAATTATGTAAAAAATTGCTCCTGAGTTCTATTCAACCTCAATAATATATATAAAAAATTATGTGCATTTAAAAAAATAACCACAGAAAAAAAAAATTATAAACAAACCGAACCAAACATAACTTAAAAAGCAAAACTATGACTTCTTGAGTCAAAAAAAAAAAAAAAAAAACAGAGCATCATATTATGGTGAGAGAACAAACAGAGCATGATGAGTGAGAGGAGAACAAACCTTGAACGAAGAAGCTTGAAATCGGTGATGGATTTGGGTTCGATTCGATGCTTCTCCTTGCAGGCTACAACACTTTACAAGATCGATGCCCCTGGGAGATGGATTTGGGTTTGATTGAGGAGTTGGGTTTGGTCCGATTGAGTTTTTCTTTAGAGGTTTGTAACACATTTATGGTGTCTGTGAGTCTGTGTATGTATCCGTGAGTCTGTGTATGTATTCCTTGAGTCCGTGAGTCTGAGTTTTTCTTCAGAGGTTTGGTCCTTTTGCTTTATTTTTGAAGGTACTTTGGTCCATTTTTTTGCTTTTGCAGGTGCTTTTGCTTTATTTTTTCTTTTCCTCCAGGTGCTTTGCTTTGCTTTTCTCAATTGTTTTTGCAGGTCTTAAGGATACTGTGCTTTGCTTTGCTCAGTAGCCACATTCATACATACACAAGACACCGTGCTTTGCTCATTTTTCATCCGTATCGGCATGTATCGGAAAGAAATCGCTTACGTATCGGATTCAGCTCGATACGTATCGGGAATCGGCCGCTACGGCCGTGAAATTCTGTCTCGCCGGTATAACGGTGAGTATCCTACTCGGCCCTCCCATTTTCCGACACGAACTGGTCGGTACGGCACGTACCAGCCGATATTTAGAACCTTGGTGGTATCTACAAGTGTTGACGCTCCAGCAATAAAGGACGCTCAGGAAAAGCGAAAACAGTGGAAAGAAAGGATTGATTCGTGTGAGAGAGAGAGATAAGAGATAGTTTATTATTTTCTCTTTAATCATTTTCTTCCACCACCGAAACATCATTATGCATATATTCCCTTCTTTTGTTTATTTTATTTCCACCATCGAAACATCATCATGCATATATTCCCTTATTTTATTTATTTTATTATATATATATATATATTTTGAGTCATCACACAAACTCTGATGAAACAGAGCAAATATTGAGAATATGAACAAAAAAAAAACTTTGTTACAACTTTACAATCCTTTTGAAAGATCGGTCTAAAAAATTTAACCTTGGGCATTTTGCCTTTCAAGGATAGGCTGCATTCCACATTATGCAAGTGAGTGCATATGATAGTGGATAAAAAATGACGCCGGTAGATAAAGTGAAATATATATATATATATATATGTATGCATAATTTCAGATAAATGATGTGTGTTTTTATATCTAGCCAGAGTTGAGGAAAGAAATTTCAAGGGAAGTAGGGATCCCCATCTTTATTTTTTTCCCCTTTCCTTCTTTCTTTAGGTCAGAAGTCAACAGTTGGCTACTCAACGGGCAACACATTTCCAGTAGCCTACTCACCAACATATCCAAACCCTTGTGAAAATGGGAAACAAATACAGGACTCTTGTACCTAAAGAAGAAAAAAAAAAGAACAAAAAAAAAAAAGAGGCCTGACTAGGCTAGATAGCAATGAGATTTAAAAATATTATATATTTTTATTTTATATTTTAGAATTAATATTTAGTTACGAATATATAAATTAGTATAGAATAGTATAGATCTATTTAGTTTCTTAATTTGATTTGATACAATTTTCCTATTCTTTTTGCTTTGATTTTTATATCTTATTTTATTAGTTTCTTGTTTTTCAAGAAGTAGATTTATTATAAATAAGATTGTAAGCCTTAGGACTATTCAGTTTAAGTTTATATTTGATTAATAAAATCAAGAGTTTTCTCAATATTGTTCGTTCTTAGAGAAATTATCTATAGTTCAGATTTGTTCGTACTTTGATCTTGTTGTTGTTCTTCTTTTCGATATGTTTCCCTTCATTAGTTGGTATCAGAGTGTAGGCTTGATTTTGGCCATGGCACGACAAAGAGAACGTGGTGGTCAATATGATGCTGTTGAAGAGACACATGAGTGAGATGATGTGGCACGAGATGACCAAAGAGAGGAGCGATTTCGATGTTTAGAGCTCCTTGAAAGGATGCTTTCAACCTTGTTGGAGCGTTTTAAGGCCATGAACTTTAGAAACCAACATCGTAACCATCAACCAAATCCACAATTTGTGGAGAAGGAGGATGTATATGATGTCAAGGATGAAGATGAGTACTCGTTTGGTGCATATAGACCACATACAAGGCGTTTGACGGCGAATAGTGCATCTAATCAATCGGTGTCGAGCTTCAAACTTGGCATACCAGAGTTCAAGGGTTGTTTACAGCCTAAAGAATTTTTGAATTGTGTTATGTAGTAGAAGATTCCGATGAAATATTTTCGGACATAAATTCTTCATCATTGCAGTCACATATTGATTGGGATTCGTCTTCAAAGTACAATGAGTGCTTGGAAGAGGAAGAAGAAATTGAAGTTCATGAAGTCTAGACCACTAAAATCAATGAGGTACAAAAAATATTCGATGCTACACAAAGCAAACCAAAGCTTCAAATAATATTGATCAAGTCATTGTCAATTGATAACATGTTCAACATGCTTATTTCAAGGCAGTTTAACCAAGATCAAGCTTCAGAACATTTTGATGAAAAGATAAAACTTAATAAAGTGGTAGCAATGAAATTCTCATCCTTAAACTACAATACGTGGAGCTTCCAATATTGTTCCATTAAATAGCAATTATGTGAAGAGGAAAAACAAAATGTTTCGTCTATGTGAGTTCGTGCTTATATGAAGATGGAAGAAATTCATTTAAGAAAATTATTTCTTTAATTTGGAAAGGCCATCTTTTGAAATTTAGGTTTGAGGAAATCAATCTTAAATACAAGGTAGATGTAGACAAGTCAAATTGTTTGAAGCCGTGGAAACTCGCGGACGGGTTTTTTCAAGCAGAAGAGAATGATGCAAATGGGATTTAAAAATATTATATATTTTTATTTTAATATTTTGTTAGGAATATTTAATTAGATTTATTTAGTGTCTTAATTTAATTTGATACAATTTTCCTATTCTATTAGCTTTAATTTTATTTCATATTTTATTTGTTTCTTGTTCTCCAAAGTAGATTTATTATAAATAAAGTTGTAAGTTTTAGGGCTATTAAAGTTTTATATTTGATTAATAAAAATCGAGAATTTTCAAAATTGTTCGTTCTTAGAGAGATTATCTTTAGTTCGGATTTCTTCTTGGTTCAATCTTATTATTTGTTCTTATTTTTGGTACGTTTCCATGCATCAGTTAATATTAGAGCCCAAGTTCCATTCCTGATGAGCACAAGCCGTAGGAAGAGGTGGATGGGGCAGTCAATATGATATTGTTGGGGGACGTATACGAACAAAGTAAAGCTACACGAGAAGCACAAATGGAGGGACGATTTCAACAATTCAAGGATGTTGAAAACCGGCCACACATTCGTCCGATAAATTACTACTCTTAGGAGGAGAGAGCTTTTGGATGATTCTGACCTTGACGCTACATGTCAGCCGAAGGGAAGGAGAATAAGAGTCATGGATTATATTTGTGATTCTAAAAGTTGAGATGTTAGAAAAACAATGCCAAATTGTATGGAAAATATAATTTAAAAATATGTAAACGGTTTTTGGACAAAATCAAAACTGAAATAAATTGACAAAATAGCGTAACAAAACTCATAGCACAGAAATAGATAAAACCTGATCGAATCGAGTGTGTGACACTCTTTCCTTAAAACAAATTCGTCCTCCCACCGGTGCTTAGGATTCAATGGACGTTTATCTCCTAGGATACAACGATCAATGTCTTGCACTAGCAGCACTACTATTGTAAGCCTAGCGAACTTCGCTATGCATGTACTCTCTTTATAAGAAAATTAGACTATGGAAATATGAAGAATAAATGCAAAGTGAAGAAGAAATGACAATTCTCTATCCAAATTGAAGTGAGGAAGATGGAATTTATAGATTCCTCCATGACTCTTAAGAAAGGTTGTGACCCTTCAAAAAGACACACTCTTCCATCTCAAGAGACACAACCATTGGAGTAAATTTTAATTCAAATTTTCCAACAATTCCCCACATGAATGAAATTTACAGAAAGGACATGTAACGACATGCAGATAAAGGGAGAGTACATTAAGGAAATATCCTGCATCGGGATAGGTAGCTTTTGGCTTTGAACCTTCTCTAGTGAAAGCCAATCGAACTTACTAGCTAATCAATGGATGTGATACCTTGAGTTGTTCAGCCGTTTGTGTAAGCCAAGACAATAGAATTCACACATTATATCTCCAAACATAGTTTACTTCTCATGGTTGTGCCCGTTTTGGCCTTGGGCATCTTTTGGTATTTCATGAGTGCTTTAGAGAATTTTGCCTTATCAATTCTCATAGAAGCGACCCCTTCACACTTATATAGGTGATCCTTATTTCGAGTCTCTTAAACACTCCTCTTGAAAGATATTCGTCTAGGGTTTTTAAGATATAAGTGATCATTAAAAGCATAACTTATCTTAAGTTCCCTGCATACAACACATGTTGCAGTTATCACTCTTATCATAGGAATAGATAGGAGTTAGACTTCTTTAGTGATTTCTGGCGAGCCACACATAACTTAGTTGTCCCTTTGAACTTAGTTCTTGGGATTTCTAGTCATCTAAGTAGAGTTACCATTATGATGACTCTGATTTAATAGGCTTTAATCACATTCCTCTCGATGAACTTTCCCTCATTTGCTCTCTGGTTAAACTTTTTATTTAGCTGCCGCTATTTTTCCATTTGACCTTCTCAGTTATATATCATTGAGTAATTCGTGGATCCATTATATTATCCTTAGACAATCTTCACAACTAAAAGCAAATGTTCTACGGTATTAAGTCTTTGATTACATCAAGACTTACTGTTACTTTATGTTACTCTCATTTTTTCAAATTTAAATAATAAACATAGAGGTGTTCCTTAGGAGTTAATGAAACTATTTTTGCTTCTACTCCAACTTTGTCCTAGAGAAAGAATTGAGATTCTTTGTGGGCCTATTATCGAAACCGTTACTTTGGTAACATCCTCTAAGCACCCCCACATTTTAAGTACTTTAAGAAAAATTAATTTTTTTATTAAGATATTACCATACGAAAATATCAATACACCTTCACAATTCTGATATAAATCAGTATATAACATCCATCATTTATTGACTATGGTGTGCTTGAATCAAAAAATTCCAAATCAAATTTATGAAATAGAAAAATCCAGAATAATTATGACTATCACAAGTCACAATTAATGCTTTGACAAAATCATATCTTCATAAAGATTTTTCCCAATAATCAAATAATTCAAAAATCTCATTTAATTGTATAAATCTTTAAAACGCATTCAAGGAAAAATACTTGTACAATGCATTTAAGAAAAAGTACTAGTACATCCAAATTAAGATTTAATCTCTTAAATTTGAATACTTCTTGTTCGAGTTTCTACGGATAACATGTCATAGAATATGATTAGCAGACAATTCTGCTTCTTTCCCCCAGATTTGTGATAATACATAAATTAACACAAATAATATGACTCATTTCCAAACAAGTGTCACTGTCACAAATAATAACTCATTCAAAGATATTTGGGACAAAAATGGAATTATCTCTTCTAATTCAAAAGATAAACTTCCACATTAAGAACATGATTCATGGTTAAACCAAGTCTACCACACAAGTAAATAAAGATTGAAGACATCCCATCTCACAAAATTCAAAGTTACTTTAAAATAACTTTCAATTGATTATTAAAAAATAATAATTAACACAAAAGATTCCTCAATCTATTTTCAATTAAATGGAAGACACTACTATTTAAATCATCATGTTTAACTATCTTCGGTGATGTAGATTGCATTGATATTGCACGAATACTACTACCGCAATCAAACAAAAGTTATTTGCACATTATTTTTCTCATAATACTCCAAAGAAATTCATTGATGATGTCATCATCACAATCACAAATTAATTGAAAATTTCACAGTATATATATTTGTCTACAAAATATTTTCAATTAAATTTTAATCATAAAATTAGTCAATCAATTCTATCAGCATATATTTGAGTATCAACATCAAATTAAATTATCTTATAGAACCATATAAATTTACCAATTGGTACAAAAGCACTGCCTATCATGATATTAAAGGGAACTAACAAATATAGTATATATAGTTAGCAAGCAATTGATAGAAGTTACCCAACTTTTCAGAAGAAAACCACCAACCGACATAACTATATATACATACATATATGTATAGATCTATATATTTTCCACAAACTAACAGCCAACATAAACAAAATTATATCAGATTGTAAGATTACAAGACAAAATTACATACCTGCTCTATTTATTTAAAATCCATCTTGTAGCCCTTCAATACTGTTATCTGCCTTAAGATCCAAGATTTCAATACTGTTTTGAAGTATGAACCATTTTACAATCAAACCAGTACAAAACTAGTGCAGATTCGTTTTACTTAACATCTCGAATGGTTTCGGTGAATTTATGCCTTACCGAAATTTATAAAAACAGTGTTTTGGTTTCTAATTCATTTTCTATTTGTTGCCACAGAGAGCCTTCCTCTTTGACTCCACCAATCAAAATAAAAATTTTCACTCACTAAAAACAAACTTCCAACCATGGCCAGAAACAATAGTTTTTTTTTTTTTTTTTTTCATTACAAAAACTCATATGCAGAAAACCGCATTCAGTTTCTCAAAATCTGAATAACTCCAAATTTGTTTTGTTGTGTCTAAACAATTATGTATGGTATACAAACCTTTCAATAATACTCGGATCTTGTTTAACAACAGTTCTGATTCACAAAACAATATTTGCCCAAAAATCATAAACATGGAAGAGTCTGTCTTAAGATTGTCAGAAAAATAGTACCAAACTATATGGAAAATGTAATTTAAAAATATGTACACAGTTTTTGGGCAAAACTAGAACTGAAATAAATTGAAAAAATAATGTAACAAAACTTACAGTACATAAATAGATAAAACTTGATTGAGTCGAGTGTATGACACTCTTTCCTTAAGACAGATTCGTCCTCCCACCAGTGCTTATGATTCAATGGACGTCTATTTTCCAGGATACAACGATCAATATCTTGCACTAGCAGCACTACTATTGCAAGCCAAGTGCACTACTATTCCATCTCAAGAGACACAACCATTGGAGTAAATTTTAATTCAAATTTTCCAACATGAGATTCCTATTTGGAGACATGTATTCCTAAGTTTTATGGAGATCTAACACCAGAAGAATTCCTAAATTGTATTGAAAATGTCGAAGAAATCTTAGATTCCTTTAGGATTTCCGAAAACAAGCATGTTTCTTTGGTGGCTACTAGATTTAGAGGTAGAGCTTCAACACGGTGGCAGTAGATCAAGTTGATTAGAAACAGACAAGGTAAACCAAAAATTGTGACATGAAAAAAATTAAAGGCCAAGATGTTTTACTTTTTGCCTTATAATTATATTCACATCATGAATAAATAAATAAATAAATTATTTCTACAATCTCTTCAAAATAAAGGTTCCTTTTCAACTTCGAGAGAAAAAAAATAATATATGTACCGACTAATTGTTTTTTGTCAATGTCCAAAGTTAGATCAAGTATTCATTGGGATCATGATAATGATCAGGTGAATAAAATAGAAGAAATTTTAGTTGAGGGAGACATAGTAGATTTTGTCAACGATATTGAAGATGAAACTGAAATTGATCTAGAAGGTATTGTATCCACAAAATATTTAGCATTATTAGACATAAATACTTTGTTTTTGCAATCACAAGTTGATTGGGATTCGCCTCCTAAATTTAACCATTATCTGAAGGCAGATGATTTTCTACTTATTGGAGAGGATAGTAATGATGAAGACCTAGTTCAAATTGCTGAAAACGAAAAAATTAAAATTCAAAACACAGTAAACTTCATTGGTTTGAATTTGGTGTCTTTAATTGATACTAATGCCACCAAGGATACTCATGAGTTTAAATTCATTTTACTCAACAAGTACCATAGTCATGATGTTTCTTTCAACAAACAACTTGTTAACATTTATTTGGTTCTTCGTCAAAATTGTCAATGGTTGATGTGTTTTGTGTGGAAAGTTAGAATTCAACACAGAGATTTAAGATTTAGATATTTTCATTGATAACTCTCACTCACACATTACAATTCTCTCAGGATAGAAACTATATATAGAAGCCTAATACATTCTTTTAGAATCTTTAACAGATTTGCATAACTCAAGTTGGTTCTAACTGCCATATCTTTCAGCACATATGGAATCCATAACTGCTTTTGCAATTGTGGCTGAAGGTGTGGCTTGCTTCTGCAACTGTGGCTGAAGTGTGGGTTGAGCTGAAGTTAAAGCTGAGACTGCAGTTGAACTGTGTTCAGTCATTGGCTCAGTAGTCTCAACATTCCCCTACAAGCTGATGGGATGCTCAAAGACCATGAGCTTGTTATTGAGATACTGAAACCGCGAAACAGACAAGGGTTGGTAAACAAATCAGCTAGTTGATCAACAGTAGGAATGTACAACAAACTGTTCAGCCAAAATTTTATCGCGCACAAAATCACAATCGATTTCGATATGCTTGAGCGAGAATGAAATACGGGGTAAGAAGCCAAAGCCATAGTAGAGAGATTATCACACCAAAGAACAGGTGTGTTAGGAGAAGAGATACCCATTTCAGTAAGTAACATCACAATCTAACTAAGCTCAGCAGCAGTATGTGCTAAGGCACGATATTCTGCTTCAGTTGAAGATCTGGACACAAAGGCTTGTTTCTTGGCAGACCAAGACACCAAATTAGTTCCCAAAAAACACAATATCCTGAGGTAGACTTCTTATAATGAATATCACCAGCCCAATTAGTATCCGAGAACCCATGAAGATCAAATGTGCTGGGAGTAAAGATCAAACCATGAGGGAGAGTACCCTGCACAAATCTCAGAATCCGTTTGACAGCAGCAAAATGACCCACTGTTGGGGCATGCATGTGTTGACATGCTTGATTGACAACCAAAGATAGATCAGGTCTGGTAATGGTAAGGTATTGTAAGGCACCAACAAAACTCCTATAAAGAGCAGGATTATCAAATGGAAGAGAAGCATTTGGAGGAGTGTTGGACTTGACAGATATAGGAGAGGAACAAGGTTTACAAGCAGAGAGACCTGCTTTCAAAAGAATGTCCTTGGCATATTTTTGCTGGGACAAAAAATACCCTGTGCTGGTAGATTGAACAGAAATGCCAAGGAAATAGGAAATATTCCCTAATTCCTTCATAGAAAAAACATTATACATGTGAGTGATAAGGTCCTGAATATGGACAGAATTGTTTCCAGTAATTAAGATATCATCAACATAGATGAGTAAGTAAGTCACTAAAGTGGAAGTTTTCTGAATGAAGAGGGAGGAATCACATTTACTATTGACAAAGCCTTGTGAGAGTAAGAAGGTAGAGAAGGTCGAATACCAGGCCCTTGGAGCTTGTTTGAGACCATATAAAGCTTTGTGGAGCTTGCAGACATGAGTAGGGAAAGAGGTGTCCACAAACCTTGGAGGTTGAATCATAAACACCTCTTCATTAAGAATGCCATGAAGAAAGGCATTCGAAAATATCCAATTGCTTAAGGGCCAGATGAAGAGCAAGGCAAAGCAGAATTGAATAGTAGGTTGCTTCGCCACGGCTAAAAGTTTCATGAAAATCAATTCCTTCTTGTTATAAGTACCCTTTAGCCACTAACCGAGCTTTATATCGAGCAATGGATCCATCGGAGTTCCTTTTCACCTTGAAGACCCATTTACACCCAATAGTATTTTTATTAGATGGAAGAAAGACTAAGGACTAAGTTTGTTGTTTTTGCAATGCATGGAATTCTTCAAGCATAGCCTTATGCCAGATGGGTGAAAGTAAGGCCTCTTTGTAAGAAGGTTGTTCTGTGCTTGCAAAGGGAGCAATAGACTTAGTAGTAACTAAACAATGAGGAGGTGCAGCAGATTTGGATCTAGTGACCATATGATGGATATTAGAGGAAGTATAAGGTAAATGAGGTAATTGAATGGCAATAGACTGAACAGATATTGGTGACACTTGAGGAGAAGAAACAAAGGGAAGAGAAGAAATATGAGTGGCTGAACTGAGAGACTGAGAAGGAGAAGAGAAATTCTAATGATTTTGTGTCTGAGAAGTGAAAGAAGAAGTAGAGTGTTGGGCTTAAACCTGGGTTGCATTGGAGAAACATGAGGAGAAGAATGTGCTGGGGAGGATGAAGGCCAGAAAAAGGAATGTAGCGCAGGAATAGAATAAGGAGATAAAGAAGAAGAAGAAGCAAAAGGAATGATATGTTCATGAAAGACAACATGTCTAGAGAGATAAACTTTCCCTGATGTAGGATCAAGACACCGGTAGCCTTTAGCAAAAGGATGGTAGCCAAGAAAGACACATGACATAGATTTGGGTTGAAGTTTAGTGGACTGATAAGGCTTAAGCCAAGGAAAGCATTGGTAGACAAAAGTTTTAAAATAGGAGTAGTCTGGAATGGATTTAAAAAGAACTTCAAATGGAGATTTGTGATGAAGATTGGATGATGGCAGTTTGTTAATAAGAAAAGTAGCAATGGCTATGGCATCAAACCAGTAGTGCAAAGGTACTGAAGAATGATGGAGAAGAGCTGTAGCTATCTCAGCGATATGTCTGTCCTTTCTCTCAGCAACACCATTCTGAGAGGGAGTATAGGGAAAAGAATGTTGATGAATGATCCCATGAGTAGTCAAATATGCCTTCATTTTGGATGTAAAATATTTTGAGCCTCTATCAGTTTGTAAAATTTGCAAAGTAATAGTAAACTGATTCTCATCATAAGCCTTAAACTCCATGAATTTAGCACAGACTTCACTCTTATAAGCCAAAGGATAAAGCCAAGTAAACCTATTATAGTCATCAACAAATAGGACATAATACTTGTAACCAGAACTAGAAGCATATGGGCCCCAAACATCACTATGGATGAGGGAAAGTGGTGCATTTACAGTAAAATTGGACAAATGAAAAGGAAGTTTATGACTATTAGCTACACAACAGTTAGTACAATCAGAAGTGGTAGACTTATGATCAGACTTAGAAACAGACAAGTAAGACCATCTCCAACGTTGTATCAGAATTGATATCAAATTTAAATTTTGATGAAAAAGGCACTGTTCATTGCTCCAACAGTTCATCAGAACTGATATCAAATCGACAATTCATCAAACAATTCATCAAATCGACGACAGAATACTGAATTCACCAAAACACTGTAACGGACCATTGGAGGGGAGTACTCGGTCGACCAACCGGTTGCCCGGCCGGTCGACCAACCGTTGTCTCAAAAAGGTTCGATTCGTAAAAAGGTCCAAACAATTTGAAAAAAAAAAATTCTCCTAACTGGTCGGCCCACGCGACCATTCCGGTTGTCCTGGAAAAGGTTCAGATAGTTCAACAAAAGGTGCAAACAATTTGAAAAAAAAAAAAAAAAAAAAATTTCCTCATAACCGGTCGACCGGCCGGTCGACCACCCGGTTGTCCCGAAGCACATTTAATGAATTTGGTGCACGGTTGGAGTGAGTAGTATCAAATTTGGTGAAATGTGTCTTTTTTGACTCAGATTTGATAAAAAATCTGAGTCACCGTTGGAGATGCTCTAAGGCATGAGATGATGCAACTTTATTACAGATGGATGAGCTAGTCTATTGTGCCAAACAAAAGTAGAAACAGGAACAGTAGCATGAGAAGAATTGAGATGAGCATGCAAAATAGGAGGTGAGATGGTAGCAGCAGAAGAAGATGGATAAAAATGATATAAGCCATTGATATTAGAACCCTGATGGAGAATTTTCCTTGAATCCTTGTCCTGAACCACAAATGTAGAGTCATCAAAAGTAATGGAACAATTATTATCTTTGGCTAATTTGTGAATAGAAACAAGATTAGAGGAAATAGAAGGAGTATGTAAAATATTGTTTAGTTGAAAAGAAAAATGAGGTGTAAGAAGTAATCCTTTACCAGTGTGATGAATAGGAACTGTATTGCCATCACCAATTGTTATTTGATCAGATCCGTGATAAGGATGAGAAGAACTGAGATTATTCAAATCAGGTGTAATATGCTCAGTGGCTGCAGAGTCGAGGTACCAAGGGGCTGAAGAGGAAGAAGCTGTATGAGAGGAAGCAACAAAGGCCTTTGAATTGTTCTGTGTAGAAGTGGAAGATCAAATCAGGATCCATTCTATACCAAAGAATCTAAAGCTACATGGCCATGGCCTCCATAAATTTGATAGGTCATAGATGAACCATATCGACCTCTACCTCGAAATGAACCACGTCCAACATGATTCTTAAGATAACTGGAGGCATAGGAAGAGCCAGAGAAATTCTGATTCTGAGAATGATTGATTTGAGATCCATGTGATCCATATGATCGACCTCATCGTCCTTCTCTGGAAGATCTTCCTTTAGATCCAGAACCTCGGTAGGTGTAATTCGAAGAACCTCGAACAGAAGAGAAGGCCACAGTAGGCTTAGTATGATCTTTGTGATGTTTAGACTCAACATGTATGGCTTCAGAGAGAAGCAGAGAACTCAATTCATCCATTGAAATGGATTCGGAACGAGCTCTATTTGTCGTCTTGAATGCATCATATTCTTCTGGAAGTCCGTTCAAAATCAAAAGCACAAGATCTTCATCGTCAATGAATGCAGAGGCAAGAGCTAATTGGCTAACTAACTCTTTGATCTTTGTGAGAGAGGACTCTATGGAATCATTTTTCTTGGTAACACTATTCAGTTTATTTTTGTGTTGATGCACATGAGATCGAGAAAGTGCAGTAAAGCGTTTGTGCATTGCACTCCAGACCTCAAAACAACTATAAAGATGAAGAACTGTGGAATATATTGTAGGTGATAAAGTTGCAGCTATACAACTAAGAAGATGGGCATCTACAAGTTTCCATTGGAAATAGGCAGGATTATCAACATCTGATCCAGAAGCATCTTTGATTGTGATGGATGGACAAGGTGAAGTACCATCAACAACTCCAAGCAAATCAGTAGCTTTCAAAATATTCTGAGTTTGGTTTTTCCAAATCAAAAAATTTGAAGCATCAAGTTTGACAGTGATAAACAAAGACAGATTGGAAATTAAAAAAGAAAGATTAGAAGGAATTGAAGACATTGAATAAGAAGATGAATTAGATTTGAACACAAATGAGGATCAACTCGCAAGAGATTGAAGCTCTGATACGATGTGGAAAGTTAGCTATAATAAGATTAAGATATTTTCATTGATAGCTCTCACTCACACATTACAATTCTCTCAAGATAGAAACTATATATAGAAGCCTAATACATTCTTCTAGAATCTCTAACAGATTTGCATAACTCAAGTTAGTTATAACTGCCATATCGTTCAACACACGTGGAATCCATAACTGCTTTCGCAACTGTGGCTGAAGGTGTGGCTTGCTTTTGCAACTGTGGTTGAAGTGTGGGTTGGGCTGAAGCTGAAGTTGAGACTGCAGCTAAACTGTGTTCTGTCATTGGCTCAGTAGTCTCAACATTTTGGACCTATGGTGATATTGTTTCTCTAACAGTTGAAGATTCTCTTTTGAAGTTCATGTTTGAGAAACTTAATGTGTAGTACGAAATTGATGAAGACAAGTTTAGGCATACAAAATTATTTGAAGCAATAAAAACTTGAAGTCGAGTTTTTTTCAAGCAGATGAGAATGATGCAGATTAGAATTTAACAATTAGATATTTTATTTGATTATTTAATTATAATTATTATTTAAGGCTAAAATATTTAGTTTTCTGTTTATTTACTTTGCCTATTTAGTTTATTTTATTGTTTGACAAGAATTAATAGTTTCCTTTTTAAATATTCTTGACTAGCAAGAATATATATTTTTTTTCTTTTTAGATTTTATTGATTAGCAAGAATTATTTTAGTATAAATAAAAATGTAAGTCTTGGAGCAATACAATTTAAGTTTTATATTTGATTAATAGAAATTGAGAATTTTTCCAAAATTGTTCGTTCTTAGAGAGAGTATCTCTAATTCGGATTTGTTTGTGGTTTAATCTTATTATTTGTTTATCTTTTTGATACACTTCCTTGTATCAAGTTTCCTATCACCAGGACCATTTCGGGCATATACATTGACCAAGATGCACTCAAAATTTGGTTGAAGCGTGGAGGAAATGTGTGTATGGTAATGGGTTTGGTTATGTGTCTGTGTTTGAGAATGATGGTTTGGGGTTGGATATGGGATTTAGATGGGCTTGCTAAATTACGAAGATTAAGGGGGGAATTGTGAATGCTTGGGCATGAAACTAGTTGGAGTTTTGCCTGGGCTATTTCTTTATCTTTATTGGTAGTTTTTTGAAAGAGTGATGTTTTGTCTACTCTTGTTGATTGAGGCAGAGCATGCGGTTGGCTTGCTATATGGATCTCCCTTCCCTATGCTGTAATAATGGTCCAACGGCTAGTGGTTCATCCTCACCAATCTCTCCCTCTTTCACCTCAAAGCTTTTTGGATATGGATTGACTTTTTGGTTATTTTGGCATAGGACTCAAAAAGTCTCGTTTAGGATAATTTTTTTGATTTTTTTAACTTTTGTAAGAGAAAAAATATAATAATTATGATTTGACTGGAACAACTTTTAGCATGGGACTAAAAGTTTATTTTGTTTTTATAGCCCATTTCATCCAAACCCACACCCCAAATGGGTACTCAGCCTTTATATCCACCTCTTCCAACACATCATCATCTTCCTAAGCTGAGCAATCATCAGGGAGCTGGGTAGGTGATAGAACGAAGACTCACCATTTGTTCTTCCATTACTCAAATGGGAAGATCATGTCCTTATAGGCTAAATGAATAACTTGATTAATGATAGCAAGATGCTCTGTCATGAACATGACTTTACCACATTCAAAGGAGAGGGCTTTGAGTGTGAAATCATCGATAGAGTTAACTTCCCCCCAAAGTTTTGCCAATGTTTGTGAATGTGCTAGGGTTCCACAGTTTGAGTGGAATACCATAGCAACAAAAGCAAGTTGTTTGGGTAAAGAAAGATGGGATAACATGTGGTGACAATTCTTTGGCCTCTTCAAACCTACTGTTGAACCATTCATTCTTATCATTTAGCCTTCTCTTCATTTCGTTCTTTGTGTGGAACGTTAGAATGTAATACTTACCTTCCATTGAGCGCAACTGAATGTTTCAAGCATTTTCTGCTAAAAATGACTTTTACGATGGATCGGTCAAGATGGAAGGTCGGCTTTAACAACCACACTTCTATAGAGCCAGCCATTCCTATTTCTGAGCTTAGAGATCCCGATGACAAAGTTCACTTTGTGAAGACCCTACACCAAGTAGTATTATAAAGAAAACAAATAGAAAATTTCAAAGAAAGAAAACCTAAAAATGCATACCCTTTTTTCAAGTAGCTCGTAGCTCGGGAGGGAGTGAGACCTAGGAATAGTCTTGGTAGTTGTAGAAGGAGAGGGATGGTCCCATTTTCTTTTAGCTTAGTCTTAGAAGACACACCTAGCCCTATTAGTAAATCATGAGGATGTATTGCTAGATGCACTTCCATATTAACTGCCTACCAATTTTGAAATCTTTTAAAGTCGAGTGGGAGGAGGAATGGGGTAAATTTAAACTAACTCAAGTCTTTTAGCTTAAATGTTGCCTCCTCTAGTTTAGATTTGGGCACTCTCAGGTCTCTGGCTGTGAGATGGATATTCGAGAGACTGCAGAGTGGAATGAGAATTCCTTGAGTAAGCTCAAATTGCCTGGCAAACTGGGAGGGGCAGTATACCTCAGATATGCACTTATATGCTTGAGGGTTTAAAGTACCAATAAAAAGTTCCCTCGGTAACAAAATAGAGGCCCACATATCTTTGTGCGATGGGATGGAACACTGTCTATCAGCCAAGAATGTCCTTAGCCAAGTTGGTCCTTTATTGGCATCGAAGGGGTAAAAGAAGATGGTAGCTGGGGAAACAGGAAGCTGGTGAAAAAAAGTAAGATAGTAGGCGAAAGAAGCAGGATAAAGGGCAATTCTAGCATACTTTTCTTCATAAGTGCTACGGTCTTGAACCAAGAACTTCAAGCACTTGGGATGTAAATCAGTGAAGTATGCAAAGAGCCAGAGTTGAAGCACCCAGAGAGGACCTCCTTGGTTGATATCAAGAGGTTTCTCACAAAATTGGGAGCAGGCTCTATAGACATGGCCTAAAAAATAAGGGGCCAAGGCTATTCGTTTCTTTAAAACAAGGGCCTTTGCAAGTGGGGCAAACTCAGGCATGATTCATTGAGATGATGTACAAAAGAGAAATTTACACAGCCAATATAAAATAAAGGAGAAAAGTTCTCGATCACTCACAAGGCCCTCCTTTTTATTCTCAGCCTTTACGAAGTCACTAAAGGAATAATTCAAAGGTGGAAGAGAAAATTTAACTGAAAGGTCTGGATAGCTGGATGTAAAGGGAGTACCAAGTAGTGAAAGCCCTAAGAGATAACAAATATCAAGAACGGTGGGAGCCATCATACCACACCGAAATTGGAAAAAGTTAAAGGCCATATTCCAAAAACAAAGAGAGGCAAGAATCAAAAAAGGGTCTTCAGGAATGATAAACCAGGAAAGGCGAAGAGAATCGAGAATACAGAGCTCTTGTAGGTCTCATTCTCTTGCAGGCACAACCCTGTCATACCACTCCTCCCACTCAACCCTCAATGTTGGCCAGCAAAGATGAGGTCGGTTCATCCTCCAATTTCCCCAGTCAAGCCCCCTTTCATAGAGAAGAAAGTGGTCCGCCAAACGAGGGTACAAAGCGGAAAGTTGGGCGGGAATCTCTCGAAAGATAGGACCTAGGACATATTCTTGTTTTTCGCTGTGGCGAGGAATAAAGAGGCGTCCGTCTATGACACTCGATCCACCAGCTTTAAATTTAGCAATTTCTTCCTCAATACATCTTTTCAAAGCCATTGTTGGGCTTATGCGTTCGCCATTTGATACCTTCAAGGAAGAAGACTCCATTGGTAACGAGCAGCAAGAAAGAGAGGGTCAGTAGAGATGAAGGGTTTGTGTGTTAGGCAAACGAGTGAATTCAAAGCATGAAATAAAAAGGGTTTTTAAACCTTTGTGTTTGAAAAATATATCCAATCATTTTAAGTGGGTTAAATTCATAAAGAAGTGTTAAAGGTACGAATACAAAAGGTTCTCCTCAATGGTGGAAATTTGGGAGAGAAATGTATCTCAAATACTAATGTTGGCTTCGAAATCAAACTTTTAGCTTCGAAGCCAAGTTTTGGCGCCAAAATCATGTGACAAACAGCTTCGAAAATAGGAAGTCAACTTCGAAGCACATTCCCCACCTAAGGGTGCAGGAATACCCAAGTATTTGTTTACTTCAAAAGGATTAAAGACCTGTTTTTAGGTTTCTTGATGACAGTAAAATCCTTCAAAGTAGAATTTGAAATACCTTTTGGTTAGAAGTAGTTTGTTTTAGGTTTCAAACCAATAGTTGGAGCAAAGAGATGCAAGATGATGTGACTTTAACGGTTACTCATATATTTAAATTCAAAATCAGGAGGGAAACCTAATAGCAGACATGGCATAGTGGGGCTAACTGTAAGGAAACATCAGCGATCATGGAGGGATGGTTCGATGGCTAGAAATTCATTTCGACGGTTGTCATTGAGAAGTATAAATAGCAGAGAAGGCTCCAGAAAGAAGCCCAGACTTAGATCTAAAAAACCCGTTTTATCTACTTTATTTTCCTTCCAGCTTTTACATTTCTTGTTCTTTACATTTCGTACTTCAAATTTCTCAGATCGCACTTCGCTCATAGGAGTAGTTTCAAGTAACTTGTTGTCGTAAGTTTCACGAGGTTGAATTGGATTATTGTAAGTCTTTCATTTTACTTAATGAAATGCTACAATTGTTCTTCATTTAATTGTTATTTGCTTAATTCTCATAAACAAAGCCACCAGTAAAAGTCCTCTTCATTGAGGCTGAAAGAACTAAAACATAATCGTCTGATAATTGGTTGGCTATTAATCTTCTGTAAGGACTGATTGATCCTTACTGGCACGCTTAAAATTACTATAATAACCTTCGAAAGCTAAAAAGCCAACAATACTGTAATTATAACTCGCGCCTTGCACTGGCCTTCTTAAACTAGTATGTATATATATATCTCACATAACTTTTTTTGACAGGGAACACTTTTATTTTATTTTATACAAGTTTTAAAATATTGTGTATGTGTATTTTGGATTGGTTCATCTATGTTTTTTGTAACAGTAAAATATTACTGTGAACTAGAATAACATGTTACTGGGAGACAGAGTAACATATTATTGTTTACGTCAATTTCGACAGTATTTTTTTTATTTTCTTTAAAAAATTTCATAGTCAATATGGATCTTATTTGATAGATCTAGATTAGATGATTCTAAAAATACTAATTTTATTAAAACCTGACATTTATATCAAAAATTATATTATTTTAAAATTTAAAATATTAAATTACTCATTAAGTATATTTTGATAATAATAATATACTTTTTAAGAATTTTTTTTTTTTTTTATATTTATCCTTAATATATTAAAAAAATTTTGTGATAAGTTTTTGACCAAATTCCCCTATCTGATAAATCCAAACCTTGACTTGAATCTTTTGTTTTCTTGTTCGGGATGGAAGCTCCACTGACCTCCCCAAATCAGGTCCAGAATTGAATTGGGACCAGAGAAGGTTTTTATTCGGCCCAGATGATATAAAGGAGGGTAAAAGCTTTTTGCGTGTTTTGAAAACACAAAAACTGAATACAAAAAAACAAAAACATGAAAAACGAGACGATCCAAAACTCTCATTATTGCTTGTTTCGATTAATATTAATCATTAAAATTCAAATTTTTTATGCAATTAATATTTGGATAAATTAAATTTTACCCCTTTATATTTGATCAGTTTCTCACTAGCCTTTAAAGTTTATTTTTCCCACACTAGTCTTTCATGTTTCAAAATTTTCCCACTTTATTCCTACATCTAATTTATATTCAAAATTAGATAAAAAAAAAAAAAACAAAATGTCATAATAACTGTCATATAATATAAAATATATATTATTGTATTAGAATTTAAGTTTATGGTACAGTTGTGAGTTATATATAATAAAATATTTTTATAACATATAACTATCATTTTTTGTCTAATTTTGAATGAAAATTATTAACTTTAAGAGTAAAATGAAAAAAAAAAAAAATTTTGAAATATGCAGGACCAAAATGAGATCAAACAAAATTTAAGTGCCAAAATAAAAAATGGCCAACCGTAAAGATGGCAAAGTATAATTTACCCTTAGGTCATGGTTGTTACCTAACAAGTTAACAACCATAAATGAAAATACATTTTATCATTAGTTGACCTTCGCATTTCAACTAACAACAGTTTTGATTATTTTGAAGTTTTATTTATTTATTTATTTATTTATTATTATTATTATTATTATTATTATTTTGAACAAGTGTATTTTCTCTATGAGACATTTTTTGACATTCCTATTGAATTTGTCGGCATCCAACAAAGTTTGTCATAGGTTTTTTTTTTTTCTTTTATTTTTAAAAAAAATTTCCCTTGGCTAATTGCCTAACACTTATTTTTTTATTTTATTTTTTTTGTATCGTTTGTTTGATTAAGGGCAAATTATATTAAACCTCTCAAACTATCAGTTATTTACACTTTACTCCTTAATATTTTAAACCCAACAATTATTCTCTTAAATTATTTGAATTTGAACATTAAGTCTGTTTATATTTCGTTTGTTATATATTTAGATGAAAAATTATCCAGTGTTATGTACATGATGATTATATTAAATTTTTATAAAAGATAAAATAGGATAATTTGGTTATAAAATTTAATATAATCATCATGTTTATAGAACTTGACAATTTTTTATCAAAATATCTAACAAATAACTAACAGAAGAATTTAATATTTAAATTCAAATAATTTGAGAAAATAATTATTGAATTTAAAATATTAAGAAGGTAAAACATAAATGATAATTTAAGAGGGTTTAATATAATTTGTCCTTTGATTAATTCACAAGATTTGAGTGTATCCACTCAATATATTGAACTTTGACTTTATGGGACAAATCCTTGTTAATATTAGTTTAAGGCGCCCATAATTGAAACATACAAAAAGTACGTAAAATACATTGGGTGCAAATAATTAGAATAAAAAAAATAGAAAATAATCTGCAATTAGAACACAACAGAAGTATTAAAAATATATTGTGTGGTCGAAATTTATTTTAAGTATAGACCACATCACATTCAAAATGAGTTTCAACCACAGAATATGTTGATAATGGAGTGTCTGCGCCAATTTAGGCAAATTAACCACCAAGCAAACTTTTAGCGACTGTTGGCTTTTTTAGTTTTTGAATGTTAGTATTGTAATTTTAAGCGTGTCAGTAAGGATCAATCAGTCATTACAGAAGATTAATTGTCAACTCATTATCAAACGATTGCGTTTCAGTTCTTTTAGCCTCAATGGAGAGGACTTTTACTAGTGGTTTGTTTAGAAGAATTTAGTAAACAACAATTAAACGAAGAACAATTGCAGCATTTCATTAAGTAAAGATAAAAAACTTAGAATGATCTGATCCAGCCTCATAGAGATTTATAACAACAAGTCATTCGAAACTGCTCCTATGAAAAAGTGTAACACAAGAATTTGAAGTGCAGAAATGTAAAGAACAAGAAATGTAAAAACTGGAAGAAAAATAAAGTAGATAAAAACTGGTTTCTGGATCTGAGTCTAAGGAGCCTTCTTTTTGGGGCCTCCTCTGCTATTTATACTTCTCGATGATAACCGTCAAAATAGGCTTCTAACCGTCGAAACATCCCTTCATGATCGCTGATCATGCTCTCTCATAGTTAACTCCACTACGCCATGTTTGTAGTTAGGTTTTCCTCCTGATTTTGAATTTGAACCTTGTGAGTAACCGTTAGGCTACATCACCTTATATCCCTTGACCATTCCAGTACTATGCAGTCCCATTATTACCAGTATGGGTTGACATGTGTCTAACTATGGTTGGCAATTTACATTACATTCCCAAATTGCCCTTCTCATGTCACATGTTGAATCGTGATTGGCTTATACAATTTATACAGCCAACATTACCCCCCGCACTAATATACCTAATACTTGGTGATATTAGTGGATCAAAACACTTCACCCACGTCCTAAGACGTGCATGGGTTTCACATCTTCTTAGAACTACAACCAACTGCATTAAATTCTTTTCTATACCTCAAACGTTTCCCACTATCTGAGCATTCGAAAGGAATGATACAGCTTACATGGTGAAACAAACTTTCTTTGACATAGATCGAGCATACGAGGAGTTGTTAGATAATGATGTTCACCCTCGAAAGAATTTTCATGCATTTATTAGCCACACCTATCCATCTCCCTATATTCAAGTCATGGAAGCTTTTGCAAACTATTGATCTTTGGATTACGAACCTATTGTTCATAATTCTTTAGCCTAAAACTTTGCAAATATGGATATTAAAAGCTCTTCTTCTAACCAAAAACCTTCTGCTTGGGATGAGGCTGCAGCTTTTTCTTCTTCTTCTAAGACTTCTAGTTGGGGAGGTCAAGTAGAACCTGAGGAATCAAAGCTGAGAGAGCTCATTAATCATCAATTCATCGAATTCGCTGATCTTTCATCTTTCCCTCATTTTGCTTGGAGCTCGGTGGTTTACCCATATGTATCCATCGATCGCTGACGCAGTTTGGAAGACAACTTACTCATAGCATGGTACACATTCTCTATGCCTACAAAGATTGTGCAAGCCACTCATCATCCAGAGGAAGCACAAGGGTACAGCCTGTCATTCTTAGCCCAGAGAGCAAAATTTTTCTCTTATGACTGGCTTGAATGCGTAAACAACCCCCAGTTCCCTCATTCTTTCGAGATGGATCCTCCTGCACCTCCTCTTCTGCAAAACCCTCATTGGGTGGAAGAACTGAGACTTACTCTCTTTGAGAATCAGTTTCTTCTTTCCTATGAACCTCAAACTTCCCCCACTGTATTTGAGTGATATCAAGCTTAGCTTCGCTATGTCTTTTCTCACTTGCCCTTCAATGTTCTTGAGGGTGATGTTCCTCTTAAGAACCTTCGATGGGCTTGTGACGTTATGACTCAAGTCACGCCCTCAATCCTATTGCCCAAGCGAGCTTTAGATGTTTTTGGATCAACTCCCATTGCTTCTTCATTGGCACCAAACTTCACTCAATCTTTGGACAATATCTCAGCCTGTCGAATTCACACCCAGTATAAAGCATAGAACCTTATTGGTGAATATAATGACTTCAAGAATAAAGACTCTGCATACTGGGATGACTTGGATATGGATGAGATAAAACAAGGATTGAAGGAAATAGAGTTCAAATAAAAGCTAACAACTTTTTCATCAAATAAGAGCATATCGCCTTTTAGCAACCTAACTTGGAGAAGATAGAAGAATAAAAAAGGAATGGAAATTCATTGACCATTGTTGGAACAAGTTCCATGATCTTGTCATTTTCTCTATTCCTTATTTTTATGAAATTGAATATGTAACCAAAAAGGCTTTCTGATGTAATTACTTTTACCTTAATAAATCTAGGCTTTCCTTTCTTTATTCGGCACAGTTTGATTTCATTCTATTTATCCAAAATAAAGAAAATCAGAGCTTTGAATTCACCAATTTTGTCCTTTAAAACTTGATTTAAACATATCCAATGAAATACTGGAGGCCTAATTTGAACTTCACCAACATATGGAGTGTAATTGACAACCTCTACCTTAGGTCATCTTTTCCCAATCATATGGTTAACACAATCAACAGTTTTAAATCAATTATTTTTGCTTCGAACAAATAGTCTATATTTTTCGAAGTATGGAAAATTTCTTTAAGGATTGCACTATTTTATTCTAAAAGAGTGATTCCCTTTGTATACTACTTAACCAAATATTGGTTTTACGTCACTTCAAAGCCTGGAACAAACAAATTCTAACCGTAGAGTATTTCAAAGTTTGCTTCGAAGGATTTTACTTTCAACAAGAAACCTAAAAGTAGGTCTTTAATCCTCTTGAAATAAACAAATACCTGGGGACTCTTGTACTCTTAGGTGTGAAATGTGCTTTGAGGTCAACTTCTTGCTTTCGAAGCTCTAGCTAAATGTTTGTCACCTGATTTTGGCACTAAAGCTTGGTTTCGAAGCCAAACATTTGATTTCGAAGCCAATATTAGTATTTGAGATGCGTTTCCCTCCCAAATTATCAACATTGTGAGAAACTTTTCGCATCCGTACTTTTAGTGCTTCTTTATGAATTCTACCCATTTAAAACGATTGGGTATTTTTCAGACAGAAAGGTTTAAAAACCCTTTTATTTCATGCTTCCAATTCACTTGTTCGCCTAACACACAAACCTTTCATCTCTATTGACTTCTCCTTTCCATTACCCTCTTTCTTAACTTCGTCTTTTGAAAAAAATCCTATTAATGGCTTCTTCCTCCTTGAAAATACCGGTTGTGGAGCGTATGAGTCCATCCGTAGCCTTAAAAAGGATCATTGATGAAGAGGGTGAGAAATACAAGGTTGGTAAGAAAAGTGCTATCGACGGCGCATCTTTATTCCATCTTGCCATGAACAACAAGAATACGTGCTTGGGCCCATTTTTAAGGAGATTCTCACTCAGCTTCCTACTCTGTATCCGCGTTTAGAAGATCATTGCCTCATTTATGAAGGCGGCCTTGATTGGGGAAGCTGGAGGATAAACTGACCCTATCGTTACTGGCCCATAGTAAGACCAGAGTGGAAGGAATGGTATGATTGGGTTGTCCCTAATAGGATACTAGATCTTCAGGAGCTTTGCCTCTTCGACGCCCTTCAAATGTCCAGGTTCACCATTTCAAAGGACCTATTTTTAATACCTGCTGCTCTTTGTTTTTGGAATTCTACTTTCAATTTCTTCCAATTTAGATGTGGGATGATGGCTCCTACTATCCTTGACACCTACCATTTCTTAGAATTATTCCCTAGTGGTACCCCCATTGGTCCAGACTATCCTGACCTGAAAACCTCTTTTCTTCTCCTTCCTCTGAACTCATCCTATAGTGACTTTGTCAAGGTTGGGAACAAAAGAGAAGGCCCTGTGACTGATAGGGAATTTTTCTCTTTTTTATGGTATTGGCTTTGTAAATTCCTCTTCTGTACTTCTTCTCAGAGGATCATGCCTGATTTTGCCCCTCTTGCCAAAGCCTTTGTTTTACAAAGAAAGGTGGCCTTAGCTCCATACGTTTTGGGTCATGTTTATAGAGCTTGTTGTCATGACCCGAACCCACCCCCGTGAGTTAAGGACATAACCGGCCAGTAATCATGAGATTACCTATAGCCTCAACCAAACCAAACGCATTTTAACAGAGTTAATGGGGGCCAAATGTATAATTTAAAGCTTTGTCCATAGAGTCATCCTTACATGGCACATTATAACAAACCATACGTATGCATATTAATAACTCACAACAAAATATGTACTACACAAGGTTCTGTACATACAAGATCATATAAGTCTAAGTCAACCCAAGAAAACTATATACAACATATTCAGAGACTTCGCCCACATGACAAAACAAAACAGAATGGCAAAATGGCGAAGACTGGTCTCGTGCGTGAGACACAAGGGCTGACTCTTCAAAATTTTTGTAGTTCCACACAGACTTCACTGGAGCTGGGTTTGGACTTCTCTGGGCTCACCTACAAACAAATGAATGAGCGTGAGCGATAGCCCAATGAATAATACCAAATACAGAAGTTATACAAACGATGTGTAGAACAGCATGCTTCAAACGGCCTTGGGCCCAATTCATATCCCTACTTAACATATATATACATAATTTAGGTCAAGTGACTGTAGTTCCAAACATACTGGCCTTTGGCCTATTTATCTTTCATATGTTAGACTGGCCTTTGGCCCATTCAAACTTTCATGTCAAAATGGCCTCTAGCCCATTCATTCATGTCAAAATGGCCTGTGGCCCATTCATTTATGTCAAACTGGCCTCTGCCCCATTCATTCATGTCAAAATGGCCCGTGGTCCATTCATTTATGTCAAATTGGCCTTTGGCCCATTTATTCATGTCAAAATGGCCTCTGGCCCATTCATTTATGTCAAATTAGCCTTCGGCCCATTCAGTTATTCATAACAAACATTTGTCCATAATTCAAACTAGCACTTATAAGGCTTATAAAGAAATAAGCAATTGGACAAATGACAAGTTTCAAAATGTCGATATTACTCACAGTGATCGGTTGGTTGGTTTGCCCTGGAGCTCGACCCTACACATTCCATGAACACGAAAGGGTCACAAACAATTCAATCCGTTCTTAAATCCACATATTCCTCTTTAGGCTTCATTATTATCTCTTTAACTCATTTATGATGCTCAATGTATGCCTAAGAGTGTTTGCAGGTGAAAGAGAACGGAAAACAGAACACAGAATGCATTTTCAAAATTTCAGAAAACAGGGTCCTCGCTCGAGCATGGGATTCCCCGCTCGAGCGGACTCACGAGGCCTGCAAAAGTACTGGATATGTCAAATTTACGCTTGATTGCAAACTCTGGCACTCGAGCGGAAGGCCTCTCTACATGGCTCCCCACTTGAGCAGACACCATGTCTGTAGAAAATACTGGGAACACGAATTTCACGCCGGCGCGGCTTCCCGCCGAGTGGACATCAAATACGAAAATCGTAACATGTTCTTGAGCTTCAATTTGGTGTTCAAAGGTTCCAAATGCATGATTTTGGCTCAAACTTCACATATACATGTTCTAACATGGTATAAACACCAAATTACAACACAATGAAGCTCAATTTCACAATTTAATCACATGCATGTCTCGAGTTAACCCAAACTCATCACCAACCCACTAGATTCAAACATGCAAGACTCAAACTTCCATGGTTTTCTTGCATGTGAAATATACACAATATCCTCAACTTAATTGGTGAAGAGGTGATCAAATATATGGACTTAAACCAAAAATTCAACATGGATCACATTGTGCTCAAATATGGAAATTCATAGTAATTTCCTATATGCATGTGTTCTAAGACTTCAAATTCAACAAAGCCAACTCAATTCCATCATAATCAAACTAATTCATGTTCTTAATCATTAATCAAACTTGAATTCACAATTTACAACATTAAACTCGTGAATTCACTTACCTAGGAGCTCAATCTTCCAACTATAGCAAAATCTTGAGTTTAATCTTCAAATTCCCCAAACCTTGAGCCAAGATTACACAATTCTCCTCTCTCTCTCTATAGCCGGCTCTCTCTCTCTTTGAGTTCAAAATCAGCCAAATGAAGCTAAAGAGAGAATTGAGAGTGTAGTGCTCTAATACAACCAATTCCACTAATCCCAAAATAATAATAATAAAATAATTGGGCACTGATTCATCAATTTAATCAATTTAATCTGATCCGAATCAATTTTCAATTAAATTTCACCGTAGGCTCTAAAAATCACGCTAATCACAATGACGCAATCAATTTCGGGTTCTATGGCTGATAAGGCCTTCAATTTAATTTCCAAAGAAGAAAATCAAACAGATATTCCTACGGTGAACAGATAGAAATTCAAAACCACATATTTTCACATAATGGCACATAAAATGATATTAAACACATAGTCATACTCATATTAAAGACCAATTAAGATATTACGGAACAGGGATGTCACAATCTTCCCCCCTTTAGGAAGTTTGGTCCTCCAAACTTATTTTACCTTCGTCGGGAAACAAACGTGGATAGCATAGTCACATTTCCTCCTCTTTTTCCCATGTAACATCCGCCTCATAGTGTTCTTTGCATTCCACCTTCACCATTGGGATGGACTTGCTTCTCAATTGTTTCACTTGCCGATCAATAATTCGTTCTGGCCATTCGGCATATTCCATATTTTCATCAGTAGCTACCTGGTGATAATTAATCACATGAAATAGGTCTCGGAGGTAACCCCTCAACATCGACACGTGAAACACATTATGGATTTGTTCGAATCCTGGTGGCAAAGCAACTCTATAAGCAACTGGACCAAGCCTTTCCAGAATTTGAAACGACCCAATGTAACGCGGCGACAACTTGCCCTTCTTTCCAAACCTGATTTGGCCTTTCATTGGGGACACACGGACAAACACGTGGTCACCGACCTCATACTCAAGAAGTATTCTTCGAACGTCTGCGTAGTTCTTTTGTGGTCTGGCGTTTTGAGCCTTTCTTAATAGTTTTGATTTTCTCGTAGTATCTTGCACAATTTCGTGCCCAAGTAAAGCTCTATCCCCGACCTCTGTCCAACAATTTGGTGATCTACACCTTCTACCATACAAAGCCTCGTATGGTGCCATATCGATACTGGAGTGGAAGCTGTTATTATAAGCAAATTCCGCAAGTGGCAAATAGTATTCCCAAGTCCCCTGAAAATCCAAAGCACACATGCGAAGCATATCTTCCAAAGTCTGTATTGTTCGTTCTGATCGCCCATTTGTCTGCGGGTGGAATGCAGTACTGAACCTTAGTTCTGTTCCCATAGCTTCCTGGAAACTCTTCCACAATCTAGATACAAATTTCGGATCTCAAACTGACACAATAGATACCAGAACTCCGTGTAAACGGACGATCTCATCAACATAAATAGTAGCCAATCTATAAGCATTAAATGTAGTTTTGACAGGTAGAAAATGTGCAGATTTAGTCAGTCTATCAACTACAACCCAAATAGAATCCATATCTTGAGGAGTTCGAGGTAGGCCAACAACAAAATCCATAGTCACATGCTCCCACTTCCATTCAGGAATAGGGAGAGGTTGTAGTAGACCGCCTAGTTTCTAATGTTCAGCTTTAACTTGCTGACACTGAAGACATTTGGACAAATATTCGGCAATCTCTTTCTTCATCTTAGGCCACCAATAGGTCTGTTTCAAATCCCGATACATTTTATTGTTACCCGGATGCATAGCAAACGCTGATTTGTGGGCATCATCTAAAACCCTCTTCTTTAGTTCCGGAATGTCTGGGACACACATTCGGTTTCGAAATCTCAACACTTCATTTACAACACCAAATTCTGCTTTCGGACTTGTCTCAAATTCATCAATCACTTTCTTGAGGAACTCATCATCTTTTTGTTTCTGCTTGATTTCATCAATAATTGCCGACTCAGCTGTAATAGCGGTTATCAATCCACCATGTTCACACATTGCCACTTCAATTTCAGACTTCTCAAAATCTCGCAAGATTTCCTCATTCGAGAAGCAAACAAGCCATACTCCTGATTTCTGCCAAGGCATCAAGAATCGTGTTAGCTTTCCGGTGATATCAATCTCAAGATCATAGTCTTTTATCGATTCGAGCCATCTCTCTGTCAGATGTTCAACTCATTCGTAAAGAAGTATTTGGACTTTTGTAATCCGTAGACTTCACACTTTGCCCCATACAAATAATGCTGCCAGATTTTCAAAGCAAAAACAACTGCGGCCAATTCTAAATCGTATGTTGGGTAATTTTTCTCATACGGTCTCAATTGTCGGGAGGCGTAAGCAATAACCTTTCCATTCTGCATTAATACACAACCCAAACCTTTATAAGATGCATCACTGTAAATCACAAAATTTTCCAAACCTGTGGGCAATGTCAATACTGGTGCAAAGGGTTTCGTTCATGAAAGGCGCTCTTCGTCGTTCCATTCAAACGGTTGCCCTTTTCGTGTCAATTGGGTAAGAGGCACAGCTAATTTCGAAAAGTCCTTCATAAAACTCCTGTAGTACCCGGCCAAGCCTATGAAATTGCGGACCTCTGTTACATTTGTTGGTGTGGGCTAATTCATAATTGCTTCTATTTTTTGTGGGTCCATTGAAATCCCTTATTTGTTGATAACATGCCCTAAGAAAACAACTTCATCCAACCAAAACTCACATTTCTTTAGCTTAGCAAATAATTTCCTTTCTCGAAGTATTTGTAGGACAGTTCTCAAATGATGTTCATGTTCAAGTCTATCTTTAGAATATATCAAAATGTCATCAATAAAAACCACAATGAATTCGTCAAGGTAGGTTTTAAAAATTCGGTTCATTAAGTCCATAAATGCTGCCGGAGCATTAGTCACTCCAAATGGCATAACAAGAAACTCAAAATGTCTATACCACGTTCTGAATGCAGTTTTCTCAACATCTTCTGCCTTGACTTTCAGTTGATGATACCCGGACCTCAAATCAATCTTAGAAAACACCTGTGATCCCTGCAACTGGTCAAATAAGTCATCAATAGGGGGTAGGGGATATTTGTTCTTTATTGTTACCTTGTTCAATTCCCGATAATCGATACACAAGCGTAGGGTTCCATCCTTCTTTTTCACAAATAATACTGGTGCACCCCAAGGCGAAGTGCTAGGTCGAATAAACCCCTTATCAAGCAGGTCTTGCAACTGTTCTTTCAATTCTTTCATTTCGGCAGTAGCCATTTTGGAGGGAGTCTTGGAAATAGGCTGGGTGCCTAGCATGGTTTCAATAGTGAACTCTATCTCCCTGTCTACTAATTCCCCTAGTAATTCATTTGGAAACACATCTGGAAATTCTCTAACAATAGGGATATTGTTCAATTCAACATTCACAGATTGTTCAGACAACATATAGCATAAATAACCCTGGCATCATTTCTTGATCAGTTTCATGCTTTCATTGCAGATATCAAATAAGGTGGAGGCACTATTCCATTACCCATAAACACAATTTCCTTATGTTCTGGTGGTTTAAACACAACCCGTTTTGTCACACAATCAATGGTGGCACAATATTTGGTCAACCAATCCACGCCCAAAATTACATCAAAATGCCTAAAGTTCAAGGGCAACAAATCTACATATAGGATAACATCCTCAATACGCATGTCACAAAATTGGTATATGGATTCACACAATACAAATTCCCCAGATGGAGTAGACACACAGCAGCAGATATGGTAGTAATTCTAGAGGTCTACTCAGTCTAGATGCAAATGCACATGTCACAAAAGAGTGTCTGGATCCGGAGTCAATTAACACAAAAGCATCCTGATTACATATAGAAATAGTACCTGAGACAACTGCATTGGCATTCCGTGTATCGACCAGAACAAGCGCAAAAACTCTCCCTTGTCTCTCGGTGTCCCTGGTGGCACCGGATCTCAAAGTATTTCCCGGCTTCGGGATCGATGCAGTTGAGCTAGCAGCTAGCTTCCCACTGTTCTGATTACAATCTCGGGCCATGTACCCTTGTTTACCACACTTAAAACAGGCCCCTGACACACGGTAACAAACCCCATGGTGCCTTTTGCTACAAATGTTGCACATGGGAGCTGTGTCTCAAGAAGAATTTGAAGTATTTGAGGAGCCCGTGTTTTGCTTTTTTGAAAATTTCTTCTTTGAGAAGAAGCCTTGTCTTTTGTTGCCTTTCCAGTCAGTTATTGGCATAGCCTATCTGGCTATGTTAGCCTCTAATATTATGGCCCTGTCTAGTACCCCAATGTAGGTTTCTGGCTTCAAGACATTCACTCTTTCTAAAATGTCGCTGCGAAGCCCACCTTCAAAATGCCTTGCTTTCTTGTAATCCGTATCAATCACATGCGGTGCAAACTTGGCCAATTTAGTGAATTTGGCCTCATACTCGGCAACAATCATACTGTCTTGCCTAAGTTCCATGAACTCTGCTACTTTCCTGTCCCGAACACACTGTGGGAAGTACTTGTCATAGAAAATTTCTAGAAATTTCACCCAGTCAACATCCTTATGATTCTCACGCATTAACATCCACCATCTTCTTGCCTCGTTTTCTAGCATAAAAGTGGCTAGAAGCACCTTCTGTGTCTTCGAGCAAGGGAACACTTCAAATAGTTTCTCAATGCCAAAAACCCATGCTTCGGCTTTTAACGGGTCTAATCCACCATGGAACTGTGGTGGTTTCATTTTCTTGAATTCTTTGGTGAGAGCTATTATCCGATCATCATTCTGATTATCTGGCACAGGTGGTGCCGGAGGTGGAGGTGGCGGATGTGGTTGCTGCCACTGTTACTGCCACTCCTGCTGCTATCTCAAAGTTTCTGCCATTTCCTGTATCAGTCTTTCCATTTTGTCTATTCTGGCAGTAGAGGATTTCTCTATCTCATCACCTCTTGTTCTCACCATCTGATTAAACTTGCATTATACTTTATATAAAAGATTCACAAGTATGCATATAACAAGGAGCATACATATTCAAATAATTTGTAATGCAAGCACTTCACAAATTTATAGCACTTAATCGTTCAAATCAAAACATATAAGCGTATTCTAGATGCTTTCAAATTCATACTTATCACATGAATGCATCCTAGATCTTTTCTAGACGCTTATTGCTCTTTTGGACAAGTGTGTGAGTCATTAACTAGTGCTCTGATACCACTCTGTCATGTCCCGAACACGCCCCGTCGGTTAAGGACATAACCGGCCAGTAATCATGAGATTACCTACGGCCTCAACCAAACCAAACGTATTTTAACAGAGTTAATGGGGCCAAACGAAGCAATTTAAAGCTTTGTCCATAGATCTGTCTACATGGCACATTATAACAAACCATACGTATGCATATTAATAACTCACACCAAAATATGTACTACACAAGGTTCTGTACATACAAGATTATATAAGTCTAAGTCAACCCAAGAAAACTATATACAACATATTCAGAGACTTCATCCACATGACAAAAAAAAAATAAAAAATAGAATGACAAAAAGGCGAAGACGGGTCTCGTGCGTGAGACACAAGGGCTGACTTTTCAAAATCTTTGTTGTTCCACAGACTTCACTGGGCTAGGTTTGGACTTCTCGGCTCACCTACAAACACATGAATGAGCGTGAGCGATAGCCCGATGAATAATACCAAATACAAAAGTTATACAAACGATGTGTAGAACAAGATGCTTCAAACAACCTTGGGCCCAATTCATATTTCTACTTAACATATATATACATAATTTAGGTCAAGTGACTGTGGTTCCAAACATCTTGGCCTTTGGCCCATTTATCTTTCATTTGTCGACCGCCTTTGGCCCATTCAAACTTTCATGTCAAATCGCCTCGCCCATTCATTCATGTCAAACCGGCCTCGCCCATTCATTCATGTCAAAATAGCCTCGACCCATTCATTCATGTCAAACCGCCTCGGCCCATTCATTCATGTCAAAATGGCCTCTGGCCCTTTCATTTATGTCAAACTAACCTCCGCCCATTCATTCAGGTCAAAATGGCCTCGCCCATTCATTTATGTCAAAGCTGCCTCCGCCCATTCAGCTTATTCATAACAAACATTTGCCCATAATTCAAACTAGCACTTATAAGGCTTATAAAGAAATAAGCAATTGGACAAATGACAAGTTTCAAATGTCGATATTACTCACAATGATCGGTTGGTTGGTTTGCCCTGGAGCTCAACCCTACACATTCCATGAACACAAAGCGGTCACAAACAATTCAATCCGTTCTTAAATCCACATATTCCTCTTTAGGCTTCATTATTATCTCTTTAACTCATTTATGATGCTTAATGTATGCCTAAGAGTGCTTGCCAGTGAAAGAGAACGGAATACAAAACACAGAATGTATTTTCAAAATTTCAGAAAATAGGGTCCTCGCTCGAGCATGGGATTCCCCGCTCGAGCGGACTCATGAGGCCCGCAAAAAGTCTTGGATATGTCAAATTTACGCCAATCGCGAACTCGTGCTTGAGCGGAAGGCCTCTACATGGCTCCCACTCGGCGACACCATGTCTCAGAAAATCTGGGAACACGATTTCATGCTCGGCGTGGTTTCCGCCGGAAGGACATCAAAATTTCGAAAATCCGAACATGTTCTTGAGCTTCAATTTGGTGTTCAAAGGTTCCAAATGCATGATTTTGGCTCAAACTTCACATATACATGTTCTAACATGGTATAAACACCAAATTACAACACAATGAAGCTCAATTTCACAATTTAATCACATGCATGTCTCAGATTAACCCAAACTCATCACCAACCCACTAGATTCAAACATGCAAGACTCAAACTTCCATGGTTTTCTTGCATGTGAAATATACACAATATCCTCAACTTAATTGGTGAAGAGGTGATCAAATATATGGACTTAAACCAAAAATTCAACATGGATCTGCACATTGTGCTCAAATATGGAAATTCATAGTAATTTCCTACATGCATGTGTTCTAAGACTTCAAATTCAACAAAACCAACTCAATTTCATCATAATCAAACTAATTCATGTTCTTAATCATTAATCAAACTTGAATTCACAATTTACAACATTAAACTCGTGAATTCACTTACCTAGGAGCTCAATCTTCCAACTATAGCAAAATCTTGAGTTTAATCTTCAAATTCCCCAAACCTTGAGCCAAGATTACACAATTCTCTCCCTCTCACTCTATAGCCAGATCTCTCTCTCTTTGGGTTCAAAATTAGCCAAATGAAGCTAAAGAGAGAATTGAGGGTGTAGTGCTCTAATACAACCAATTCCACTAATCCCAAAATAATAATAATAAAATAATTGGGCACTAATTCATCAATTTAATCAATTTAATCTGATCCGAATCAATTTTTAATTAAATTTCACCGTAGGCTCTAAAAATCACGCTAATCACACTGGCGCAATCAATTTCAGGTTCTGTGGCCGATAAGGCCTTCAATTTAATTTCCAAAGCAGAAAATCAAACAAATATTCCTACGGTGAACAGATAGAAATTCAAAACCACATATTTTCACATAATGGCACACAAAATCATATTAAACACATAGTCATACTCATATTAAGGACCAATTAACATATTACGGAACATGGATATCATACTTGTTCCCTTTTTTTTGTAAAAAACCCATGGATGCCAATCAAGGAGGCCCATTTTGGAGACTCCAACTTTGGCTTTTTCCATACTTCACTCATTTGCAGTCTAAATGCTTAAAGTTTTTGGAGCCAAACCCTACCAGTCATGGTATGAAGTTAGCCAATGTTTCACTTTATCCTTTCAACTTCGCCTTCTACTTTTTTTTCTTTCACCAACTCCCAACTTCTCCTTCTTCTCATATTTTCCACCCCTTCGAAGCTACCAATATTTGCCCAGCCTAGCTGAGGACCTTTTTGAGTGATAGGTCATGTTCTACGCCTTAGCAAAAAAACATGTGGGCTTCTATTCTGATCCCCAAGGAACTATTCATTGATACTATGAACCTCAGAGCTTATAAGTGCATCTCTGAGCCCTATTGTCCTGCCCAATTTGTTAGGCAATTTGGACTCTCACAAGGGGTCCTTATCCCTCTCTATAGTTAGTCCAATTTAAGCCTTGCCAAAAGAGATTTGAAGGTTCGAAGATCCAGATTAGAAGAAGTAACTTCCAAATTTATCCAAGATCTAATTGACTTTGAGTACCTACCCTTCATACCTCAAAGAAATATACTGAAAAGTACTAGAACTGGTGGATGGCCAATATGGAGGTACACTTGGCCATTTCTCGTTAAGATCTATTAATAGTACTAGACGTGCCTCAAATCAAGTCCAAAGGGACTGGTGTGGTTACTTCCTCTACTGCTCATGTCGTCCTAATTCCTACCTTGGCTACTACAAAGTCTACTTCTGCTGCCTCAACTCCTCCTAGAGTTACTCAAGCTACTTCGAAGAAAAGTATGCAATGCTGTTTCTTTTCTTTTCTCCTTTTATGATACTTTTGCCTTTTACTTATAGTTCCTTCTTTGGTATAGGTGGCGTAGGAACCCTACAAGGAGACTCTCCTCAAAGAGCTCAAGCTTTAAATCTCTTTAAGAGCAAGTAGAAGCAACAAAGGAAAAGAAAGCTTTTGCTTGATCCTGAAAAAATGGTACCAGAGGCTCACATGGAGGAAGAGGAAGCAAAAAAAGAGCATGAGACACCATTAAAAAGAAAGAAGAAAATGACAGTCTCTCTCTCTGATTTCACTGGGGACCCCATTCATGAAGCATCTGTTAAAGCAGTGAAAGTGGAACACTCTAAAGAAATCATTGTGTTCCAGAGAGTTGAGAAGAGGAGACAACATCAAATGCTCAGGGATGAAGCTGCTGCTGCTAATGAACTCCAAAGAGAAACTGCAAGGAAACAGCAAACTGCTGAACATTATACCCTTTGTAGCTCTCCAACCACTGCTACCACTTCTGAAACTAGTGACTTCCTCTTATGTTTCTAATTTCCTTTCTCAAGTTCTTGATGTTGAAACTTAACATTGCTTCATATTTTTCTTTTGCATCAATAACTATGCCTTCTCCTTCAATAAAGACTCCTTCAGTTTCATCTGAAGTTGAAGACCTCGAAATGTGGAACCTATTCAAGCAATACTCTCACTCCCTGGTTCTACACTTTTCATACCTTTCTTGAGGCAAAGCATTCCTGCATCCCTATCCTTTGGCTTAACTCCATACCTTTCTCTTCTATCTTTTAACTCTGCCCAATTTATTCTTCCTTCAAGTCTTGCTACTCCTTCCCCTCCTGAGGAAATTCCAGTTTTTACTTCATCTCCAGTGATAGCTGATTCCCTTACAGAAGACACTGGTAGCTCACCAGTTCCTTGTCCACTATCCTTATCTAGCTCCAGTCCCTTTTCTCTTGACTTACTGGTAGCCAAGACTATGGAAATTGCTAGGGATACTTTATCTTCCTCTCATATCCCTATGCAGCTATCTCTTTCTTCTACTAGAGCCTTTTCTACACTAACCATGTCAATGGAAGAGGTGGACATTTTCGAAGCTAGACTAGCTAGCCTTTTTGACATGCCTTCTACCATTCCAACAGTTAGCAATGAAACTGAGCCATTAGTTCTAACCCATTCTCTCTTAGAAATTTTAAGAGCTCTTCCTCCACCAAGAGGGACTTCCTTGCCTTCATTAGATTTAGATAGTTGTTTGGAGTTCGACATTCTTCTCGAGGATCCCTTCAAAGCCTTGCAAAGGCCTACTATCAAGAATGGTTTCCTCCAAAGGTCGCAAGGTTGTTGAGCAATCCAAAGATGACTATTTCAAGTCATTTATCTCAAGTAGTAACTAACATTGACTTTTAAATCAACATCTTCCATGTTGCCAAAGTCAGAGGAGAAAATGTTGAGAGACCAGAAATTTATTTCCCAGATTCATGCTGAAGTGTCTGAATCGAAAGAACAACTTTCCTATGTCTCCCAATTTCGAGCTCAACTGTTGGAGAAGAAAGCTCAGTTAGAAAAAGAGTTATCAACAGTCAACCTGGCTTTGGATCGAACTGCCACCAAGCTGCAAATTACCAACCAAGGACTAGCTGATCAAAAGTAGGAGATGACTACGACCATTTAGTTGTTCCCATCTCTTAAGAGTATAAAGGAACAACTGAAACATTGTACTGACTTTTGAATCAATCTATGGCTGCATGTATTCAACTCCTTGTGAAATAAAATCTTTATTTATTATTTGAGTGTTTTCATGCTTCTTTGGTTCAGCACTTATTATACTCCTTGTGTTTCCCATACAGTTGGATAATAAGGCTTCAAATATTTGCCATTAATTTTCTTAGGATGTACATATCCATTCAAATTTGTCAAATGATATACTCTCCAAGGCAAAACTCTATGAACTTGATACGGTCCTTTCTAATTAGGTGACTATTTGCCAAACTTATGGCTTTTAATCCCTATTGGGAGTATTGTCTTCCATACCAAATCACCTTCATCAAAGCTAATGTGCTTGACTTTCTTATTATAGTTTTTGGCTGCTTTCTTCTTTTGGAAAAGAATACTATTTAATACCAAAATTCTAGCTTCATCCACATTCTCTAACTCTAAGCACATACTCTGATGGTACTGCTTAGGAGCTAACTGATCCTGGTATCTCACCCTCAAGGACTTAATGTTAATTTCTACAGGTAATACCGCATCATGCCCATATACTAAGGCATAAGGAGTACTCAGACTTGATCTTGGAGAAGTCCTATAAGCCCATAATACATCCAACAAGAAGTTATGCCAATCCCTAGGATTGTCTTCCACTACTCAGATTCTTTTTCAAGGATTTATTGGATGATTCTCGCCGACCATTTGCCTAGGCATATTAGGGGTAGAATTAACAAGGTTAATTCCAAATTCTACCACAAAAGACTTTATCATTTTCCTATCAAATACAAATTCCATTATCACAGCTATGGTCTCAGGATGCCAAATCAGGATCGATCTTTAATGAATCGAATAACTTCGGCCCGTCTATAGCCTTATATGATTTAGCTTCAACCCACTTAGTGAAGTAATCAGAGCCACTAAGATGAAACAATGATGCTTCAAGAGGGTGGATGTATTTTTCCTATCATATCCACACCAAACCATCCTCTAAATGGCTAAGGTTTCACAACCGCATGCAAAGTTAGTTATGGGTACATGTCTTATCGTACATGCTTTTGGCATGCCTGACAATCTCTAGCATATTCTATGCAATCTTTAAGGATGGTTGGCCAATAGTACGAATGTCTTCGAAGTAGCCATCTCGTTTTCACACCAGGTTGATGAGCACCACAGATGCCTTTATGAACCTCAGCTATGGCTAGCAATGCCTCATTTGACCCTAAATATTCCAATAATAACTCATCTACCCCCATTTTGTAAAGAGCATTACCATATATTATGTATTGCATAGATTGCAAATTGATTTTTCTGCTGGCTTTCAAAGATGGGCCAATTAGATACTACATTATTGGATGCCTCCAATCTTGTTCTTGTAAGTTATTATGATTGACTTCTAACACCACATTCCTTTTAGTTAATTGTGGTATTACTTTTTGATATGTTGTTTGACTTATGTTCATTTGAGAGTTATCCCTTCTCCTGAAATTCGAAACTTTTAGAGCCATATCATTAGCTTTGTTATTCATGAATCTTGGGATATAAGTCACATTTGCTATCTGGAATTGAGAAAGCAAATGTAATACAACAACATAGTATGGCAACATGTTTACACTTTGACATTTGAAAATTCCTTTAATCCCCAAATATATCAAATAAGTATTTCTAGTCCCATTATTAAAGGCTCATATCCAAAGTTGATTATTAGAACAAGCAATTTCATCCACTTTGAAACCATGTGTGGTTTCTACCTCATGTGACTTAATCACCACACCAATTCCAGCTAGGACCGCTGGCTTTTGATCCATCGAACCACATTTGCCAAGGGCCAATACTAACCATACTAAGATCCATTATCTCTTGGCTCTCTTCGACATGCATGATCTCGCCAAGAAATTAGCTAAAACTTATCCTTTTATCGTTTTTGGGGGACATATTCTAGGTGAAATTCTAATAAAGCTAGTATCCATTTTCCAATTCTTCCTCTCAACATAGGTATAGACAACATATATTTAACCAAATGTGGTTGCAATTACCAAGACAATTGTAGGCAAAAGATAGTATCTTAGTCTCATTGCAACAAAATACAATGCAAGGCAACTTTTCTACAAATTAATATTTACATTCACAAGGATTTAAGAACCTACTAAGGTAATAAACGCTTGTTATTTGCCTTCTTCATTGTCCTCGCTAAGAAAAACTTCCAAAGTGAATCTTTCTATCGCAAAGAATATACAACTTCAAGGGCTTATCACCCTTCGTGGCATCAACATCGAGGCTTGGCCAAGTAGGCTTTGATTCCTTTGATAGCTTTGATGCTCACGTCCACAAAAACTCTTCTTCATCTTTCAACCTTAATAAGGAAGAAAACACTTTAGTTTTCCCCGCAGTATTAGAAATAAATCTTCGAAGAAAATCAACCTGTCCAAGGAATTTTTGTACTTATTTCTTACGTGATGGAGGTCTGGCTTCAATGATAGCTTTGGCTTTGTTTTGATCAATCTGTATTCCCTTCTTGTATACTACATAGCCCAAGAAGTTTCCAACTGATATGCCAAAAGCACATTTGAGAGGATTAAGCTTCAACTTGAACTTTCTCATTCTTTCAAAAGCTGCTTCCAAGTGAAACAAATGTTCCTCCATGGATTGGGCCTTCACTACAATGTCATCAATGTAACACTCTAAATATCCTCCAAAGAGATCATGAAAGATAGTGTTCATAGCCCTTTGATATGAAGCCCCAACATTCTTCAGGCCAAATGGCATTTTAACTCATTTGAAGGTACCAATGTTCCCAGGACATCTGAATGTTGTCTTATGGATATCCTCTCTCGCAATGTAGATTTGGTTATAACCAAAGTGCCCATCCATCATTGATAAAATCTTGTGCCATGCTCAACCATCCACCAATAAATCTATTACGGCATGGGGTACTTATCTTTTGGAGTTGCTAAATTCAAGTTTCTAAAATCGATGCATACCTTCATTTTACCATTCTTCTTAACTACAGTACAATATTGATAGCTATTCAACATACCGGTTGTCCTAATAGAGCTTGCCTTAAGGAGCCTAAGAATTTCCTCCTTAACCTTCTCAATCACTTTAGGACTCATCCTTCTTGGTTTTTGCTTGTATGGCTTGAAATTAGGCTTCATAGGAGTCTATGCTCTACTAATGACCTATCAAATCCTTGCGCTCATTATAAGACCATGCTAAACAATCTTTATATCTCTATAAGACCACCAACAATTGGTCCTCACAAGAGCACTTAACCAAGCACTAATGTAGGTGGGTTGTCGTAGAACCTTCCTCTGTTAACCTCTTCCAAGGGTCTTGTATTTGAGAACTCACTAATGCTTTTTTTTGATTTCTTCTTTCTTCAAGCAATTTCTTTGCTTTGTTCTCGCTCCCATTTTCTTTGATTCAACATCTTTACCTCCTCTTTATAGACAAAGTCCGTCCATAAGGTTTTTTCCTCCCGCATTTCGGACTTTTGTTTCATGTCCAATGCACAATATTTCTCAAAGGTTAAAGGTCCGACATGTTGTTGTGTATGCTTACCGCTAACTATCACGACTTCCTTCTCTTGTTCCTAACCTTTTGACTATTGCTTTTAAGTCCAATGCTATGAACTTAACTAAAGCCAAAAGTCCGGCTTCTTGGGTTTCACATTCTTTCCTAAAACCAGCATCATTATCATCTTTGATTTACAAATTCTTCATCAAGACTCTCGCACTAAGTGCTTGAGGTGTGCTACTTCCTCATCAGCTGTCACTTCGGCTAAACCATTAGGTTTTCTCAATATACTGAGTGATGTTACTCCTTCAATATATAACTTGGCCTTCGCAAAATCAGCACAAGTGTGTAGACGTCCCCGAACGCCCCGGGAGGATGAGTCCCGTTCTGTTCATTTTGGGCTTACTAGAGTTCAGACTAAATTGTCACGGTTCTTAATCAACCAAAGAGTCCAAATCCAAAGAAATCGCTTTGAGGAAACAGATTTTTGAAAGAAGTGTCAAACATGGATCGCTTTGCGATACAGAGTCGCCACCCAAATATTTTATTTTGGGAAATTTAGGAAACTCGACTCGCGCTTAAGGCCACGTGGTCCGCTATCACCAAAGTTGCCTCCTCGAACTTGGGCACGATTAGAAGGTCACTTCGTGAGCACTTCGCCGCCGATCAAAGATCGGTCTCTACTAACCATGATATCTAGTTTTGAAAACATTATGCTCTTATTCCAGCTTATTAGCCTAGGTTTACTATGTGATGCGACAAAGATACAAGTATAGACTGGTCGCTCAATTGGAACAAAACATTTCATGTTTGTTTTTTGAAAGATGGTTTGCTACCCGCAGGTAGGCTTGAAATACAGATTTTGCCACCCTCAGGTGGGCTTAGAAAGCATGATTTCGCCACTATCTAGTGGGCTTAAAATTCACAGTGGATGCATTGTTCCAATCTAAATAACCCAACCTTCACCCACAGGCATTCAGGCAGTTATATCACATAAGCAAATAGCCTCATGGTAAGCATGCTATCATGGCAGTCACTCACACACATGCAAGGATGCTAAAGCGTAAAAACTTACCGAGTACTCCAAGCCAAAATAGAAACTATGTTAGAAATCCATGCATGATCCTAACTATACAGAAATGCCTAATACAACACATGTAGGAATGCAACTAAGATAGGCTTGGCTATTCTAAACATGGCATATGGAATGCTACAGCTAACATGTATTCAACTCAGAATTAAAATACAATGCAGTGAGTATGATGCACCAAGCCTGGTGCATGCAAAACTGATGAATGAATGCAAACATGCTATCATATCAGAGTGCTAAATGAAACATGCTCTAATCTAACCATCATAAGTCGTAAATAAAAGGAGAAAGACGGAGGTTGGAAGACATACATCACACGACGCACACTTATTACAATTGTGCCCTCACCGAGGGTCCTAATAAATAATACAAATTCCCAAATGAATAATTACAGTCTGAATAAGTACAAAACCCTAATTAATTAACAAATGAACTAGGAAAATAGTAAATTGGCAATGCAAGCCCATGGATCGCCTCAGCTCTGTTCCGAATGATGAATGATGCATGCTTGAGTTGCTTCGTTATGGAAATCCATTGCGATGCTCCAATTAGCCTCTATTTACAATTAAGCCTGTATTGCACGAAACTCCAAAAGACTGCCGATTTCTGATTTGCTACAACAGAGAGCGAGAAAGGGGCATGGCAATGTATTTTCACATATGTATGCTTGACTACTCTTCAAGGAGTGTAGTCTTCGATCCTCGTTTACCAATCACGATCTCGATGCATGATGGCCGAGGAGTCGAATTGCACGACTCAATAGGAAATGAATGCACATGAAGACACAACAAGACCTAAACTCCATCATGGGGGATCCGGAGTATCGCATGATCGAATTGAGAAACGCTCATTACTTGGAGTATGAAATGTCCTCGCTTCCCGTGCTTGGGCTAACTCCTATCCCAAACATAATGCAATATGCATGACATGTATGAATGCAATTCAAACATGCAACCTAGCACACAGGATGCTATGAAATGGCATACACAATGCTCCATGTAACATGGCATACACAATGCTCTAACATACAATCTAACATACGAATGCTATGAATTGAAATGGCATACACAATGCACGATGGACTTACACCAATATGAGTGGACCTCAGCCCCACTCACATCAGCAGCCATAAGATGAAAAATGAGACAATCAAATGTGTGCACACATGCACGCAAAACCGAGGACCAACCTAAGGCATAGAATGCCACTATACCAAAGCATGGCAAGGGATGCAATATGGCATACAAGAATGTGAATTTTAGTACTAAAATATGATGCTAAGTGGTCCTGAAACATGGGAATATGGCACCCGATGCATGAGGTAAACCCAAACTCAAAACTAAGCACATGTATTGACTTATAGCTATGAAAACAAGCATTATTTGACTATGAAGCACAAAGGAAGAGCCAAGGCAGTCCCAAAATATGAACATTTCTAGTTCAAAGCATGGCCAAAAGATGCTAGCAAGATGGACTAAAATAGCATGCAAAATTAACTAGCAAACATGGGTTACATGGCATGTACATGAAGAAGGTGAGAACTCATCAAACCAGAAAAATTAGTGAACAAAGCATGTGAAAATATGCCCAAATAAACTTGGAAATGCAGCCAATGCATGTAAAAATGAGGGGCTTTTTGAAGGGCATACAAGGGTTATACACATGCATCAAGGACACTTAGAATAGCTAAATCAACTCTGGAAATGAGTTATGGAGGTCCTAAAACCCACTGAAAAGTGATAGAAACAAAGCTTGGAAGCTTGAAAATAGGGGGTCCTTTGGAAGGCCAAAAAGGCCATCAAACAAGACAAGGAGAGAGGGGGTCACCCCCCCTCTGATTTTGGCCTTCAAGAATACACCCAAGCCACTTAAAATTTTCTGGATTTCAGTGGCTAAGAGGCCAAACCATGGCCAGTGCAAGTGGTCTAATGCATAGCCCTAATCATGAAGAGATGAAGCATGCATAGGGGGAAGATGACCCCAAACAGAGAATAGACCTTAATCAAACATGAAGATGATGTCAAAATAAGACTTTTTTCAGTTTAGGTTGAGGTCCAAAATGGCCCACAAATAAGGCTAATGTGTCATGCAAAATAAGCCCTAGAAGAGAGATTGAACAAATGTAATGAAAAAAGGCCTCAAACAAAGCAAAGACCCATTCAAAAAAGTTGAAGAGAGGCTCAAAAAAAGATACTTTATAGTATATGGAAAATCTCAAATATGCTCACAAGTAAGGCTAAAATATTTTGCAAAAATAGCCCCAAAAGAGAGATAAAGAGCAAGAGGCAGTAGGTGGCCTCAAACAGAAAAGAGCCCTTCAACAAAGTTGAAGAGGGGCTCAAAATAAGACACTTTAAAGTTTGGCTTGAAGCCTAAAAATTGTTAAAAATAAGGCTAATGTACCATGCAAAATAAGCCTTAAAAGAGGGATAGAACCCAAAAGGTGAGTAGAAGACCCCAAACAGAGAAAAGTCCTTGATCAAACATGAAGATGAGCTCAAAATAAGACTATTTTCAGTTTGGATCGGAGCCCAAAAATGTAAGAAAACGGGGCTAAGAGATGAAGCAAGATAAGGCTAGAAAAGGGGAAAAGAGGACTTACCCTTGTAGCACAGCATTGCAGCAACTTTTGGTCCAAGAAGATGAGCTCCTAACCTCTGAAAATTAGCCCCAAGGTGTTGGAATGGAGGAAGGAGGTGGTAGGCTATGAGTTGGTGTGTAAATGGTGCAAGAACAAGGATGGTTTGAGGTTTGGATGAGAGATATGGAGGTTTGTATGCAAAGGCTCCAGCTGGTTTTCTAACCCTTAGAAATGAAGCTCAAGGGTTGGTTTTATAGAGGGAGAGGAGCCAAAGAAAAGGAGGAAAAAACCAATTCAAATTTCCCCCCAAAAAAGACAAACCCTGCAAAGGAATTGTGCAAACAAATTGCACAAATGAATGAACACAGGGAGAGAAACCAACCCGACCAGGTGCAGGAGGACCAGGTGGCCGGCTGCCCACCTCCCATGGCCGGTTGACCTGGGATCAAAGGGGTCAAGCAAAATTATTGGCCGGCCACCCCAAAAAGGTGGCCTCCCAGATGAGTGCAACACAGCTATGTGGAGAAAAATCAGAAAATGTAACCCAGGAGAGAGAAAAACCAACTTTTTAGAGGGGTTCAAAAGGGTCAGAAGACTATCGCCGCCTACCCATATTGGTGGCCTCCTGTGTGTGTACAAAGCAATGGTGTGGTGGAAAGTCAGAAAAAGTGGCCCGGGAATGGGAAAAATCAGCTTTCTAGTGAAGAAAATGGGCGATGAAGAGCGATGAAGGAATAAAGCTGGTTTTCAGAGCAATTGCTAGCCTCCCACCTTCCTACAACCTTTCTAACAATGAAAATAAGGTCTCCACCAAAAATGAATCCAAATCGATGCAAAACGAAGGTTTGGGGGCCAAAACGTGCGGCCTGGGGCCCCGAAAACTGATTGTTAAGCACCAGAGGTGGCGTTTGACCACGAAGTTGGTCTCTCGAGCCATAGTGTCCCTCAAAAGGGAGGAAACAAGGTACATGCCAAAAACTGGAGCAATCGGAGGTAGTTAAGTGGTCTCGAACCGAGGCACATGGTCGACGGCTCTGAAAACCAAGAACCGGGCTCCAAACGGGAAAAATGGCCTACGACCACGAAATGTAGCCTACAGCGACTGAGAGATGATCTACGAGACCTCTCCCTCCCTTTGGGAAGAGAAAACAAAGAAAACAGGGCCTGGTTCGCAAACCGAGGCAAGGCACAAAAGAGTCCGGAAGTCCGGAGGCAAGGCTCATGTCGAGACTCGCAACTTCGTAACGAGCACAATATGCAACATCACCAAGCGCCAATCGCGTTTGAGTCTTATGGTCGGTCAAAAATGGAGTGTCTACAGCTTCTCCTCCTGATGTAACTCAAAAGTCATAAGTGACGGAGTGAATGTCAAAGCCGAGACGACCCATTTTTAACAAGGTCAAGACTTAGACAAACATACTAGATAACAGAGAAATGTGCCCAAGGCATGCCAAGCTGGGCAAATGCAAAGCGATACACACAAAGCGGATGTAACTCAATGATCATGCGCGAAAGAAGTCGCAATGAATCAAATATTCAAAATAGATGCAATAATTTTAAGCAAGAATGCGGCAATACTACATTTCATGCAGCTTGAATGTAAGAGGATTATACAATTTCATTACGCCTCACATGGAGAATACAATACCGTCTGGCTCGTCTGTCGCGCCAAATTTCAAATGAACCATACATACAATTTCGTGCCTCATGTCAGCCGGGGTCTTTTCGCTTCTTCTCGCTTGAACCATTGTGTACTACTTTTCTCCCCGGCCATGGTCGCAGCTTTTCCCTATTCTCCAACAGGTGACAGACTAGGTTGGTTCAAGATCTGCACTGAGGCGCATACACATGCTATCTCAATCTATGGGCCGCCATACGTATTTCAAGCCGAGGATATACCCCGGGTATTTAAACCAGACTTTAGTCTCTAAATCCTTAACCTTTATGCTTCTAGGCATGAGCCATTTGAACTCTAGTTTCCACCGTCTCAGTTGGTCTCTTAGGAACTCACCGCTAGCACAGGCAGGTGGCTATACCAGACCACTGGAAGTCATTCGGGCACGACAAACACCAAAGAAATTGCACCTTTAGAGGATTTAAGGTCTCCTAGACCAGAGAGTGCACAAGACAGTCTGATGCAGAATGAATGCATAAAACAGTGCTAAACAGATGCACAAAATAGTGCAATGCTAAAGGTGTACAAAACAGTACGAGCAGGGTGAATGCACAAGATAGCGCGATGCAATGCACTAACAAGTGCAGGTGAGGTGCACAAGGTAGCGCGAGTGTAAATGCATGCACAATGCAGGACTTGGTACACAACTTACAACATAGCATTCCATTCATTCGGCGCACAGCTCACAACACAACACAGCACTTTGTTTGGCACGTGGCTCACAACACAATATTCTATTCCTTTGGCACGTAGCTCGAAACACAGCACTCTGTTTATCTAGGCACATAGCTCTTTTGGGCACACAGCTTATTTCGGGCACACGACTTATTTTCGGGCACATAGTTCATTTTCAGGCACACAACTCATTTTCAGGCACATACATTTTCGCTCATTTTCAGCACACACTTCTTTTTCGGCACACACATTTCGCTTTTCGCACACAAATTTCATTTTCGCACATAGCTCCTTTTTCAGCACACTCGCTTTCACACACCATTTTCGGGCACACTCCTTTTCGCACACGGCCTGCTTTTTCAGCATACTTCTTTTTCGAGCACACCTCATTTTCCGCACATGCCTTGTTTTCGGGCACACAACTCATTTTCGCACACAAATTTCATTTTCCGAAAGCACACTTCATTTTTTCGCACAAATTGCTTTTCCGAAAGCACAAAACTCATTTTTGGGCACACAGCTCCTTTTTCGGGCACACAGCTCGATTTCGGGCACACAGCTCATTTTCCAAGCACACGGCTCATTTTTGGGCACACAAATTGCTGGGCACACACCATTTTCGCACATACTTCTTTTTCCGCACACTGCTTTTCCGCACACAAATCATAACACCGCCAATCAACACTCACCCATAACGCAAAGATTTGGTTGGCATTTTGAACCCATACCAAGCACTCTAATTTCAACACGCACTATACGCTTTTGTCATGAACACACAAATTTCACCTTTTCAAATCAACACACAAATTAAACTTTTTGTCGCTAACACGAGCTCACCCTTTTTGAAATCTAAACACACAAATTTCAAACTTTTGAATTTCAACACGCAATTTCATTTTGATTGTGGACACGCAGCACACACTTGTTGAAAAAATTTGAACACGCAGCCCAAACTTTTGAATTTCTGAACACGCAGCCCATTTTGATTGTGAACATGCAGCACACACTTATTGAAAGTTTAGCCCAAACTTTTGAATTTTTGAACACGCAGCCCATTTTGATTGTGAACACGCAGCACACAATTGTTGAAAGTTGAACACGCAGCCCAAACTGTTGAGTTTCTGAACACGCAGCCCATTTTGATTGTGAACACGCAGCACACACTTATTAAAAGTTGAACACACAGCTCACTGGTTTTGAAGTCTGAACACACAGCTCAAACACTTGATGTTGAACACACAGCTTGAACTTTGGGATAAACACACAGCACATAGTTTTTTTGAAGCCTGAACACACAGCTCAAACACTTTGACTTTCTGAACACGCAGCTCAAATTTTGATTGTGCACACGCAGCACACACTTGTTGAAAGTTGAACACGCAGCCCAAACTCTTGAACTTCAACACATAGTCCATTTTGAATGTGAACACAAAGACACATTTGTTGAAAGTTGAACATGCAAATTTCAAACTTTTGAGTTTCTGAATACACAAGCCAGTGTTTGATTGTGAACAGGTAGCACACACTTGTTTGGAGGTTGAACGCGCAGCCCACACTTTTGAATTTCCGAACATGCAGCCCATTTTCGAATGTGAACACACAGCACACTCTTGAGGTGAACACACAACCCACAGTTTTGAAAGTTGAACACGCAATTTCAAACTCTTGATGGTGAACACACAGCCCACTATTTTGAAAGTTGAACACGCAGCCCAAAATTTTGAGGTGAACACACGGCTCGCTATTTTATTTGCACACAGCGCATATTGAACACATAGTTCTTACATTTCACTTTTAAACTCACAGCTCATTCATTTCATTTGCACGTAGCTCATGCATTTGATTCTGAACACACAATTTCATATGTTTCCATTTGCACGTATCTCATTTTTAATTCTCAACACGCAGCTCATAAATTTCGCTTCAACTCACACCATTCTTTTCATTTTGAACACGAGCTCACACATTTCAATTATAAACATGCAAAGACATTCTTAATTTCAACACGCAATTTCATAAATTTTCATTTCAACACACACTCATTCTTTGCATTTTGAACACGCAATCATGACACGATTAATCGCCGATCTCAACACGCTGCTCATAACTCATTATTCTTTAATTTTTGAACACACAGCTCATTCTGAACATACAGGATGCGATGACGGAACTTGCAGAAGTTGAAACAAACTCAGATGCCCGACATTTTTTCCTTTTTTTCTTTTGCTTCGAAGTCTGGAACCTATATAGCTTCAGATAGGTCCCGGTTTTACTGTTTTCACATGACCCGGGTTGAACCCTGCGGTGTTTGAAAGAACAAATACTGTTTTGCACAAATGTGGAGAAGAGCACAGCACTCTGAGCACAAAGCGATTTTTTGAAATTGAAATTGAGAATGATTTCTCAACCGGGTATTGAGCCTACAACCCACTACGCCTTAACAACTCAACAACGGAAAACTAAGGTAGAACAACCTAAACACAACTCAACAAAGGAAAAAGAAGGTAAAACAACCTAAACACACCGAAAGTGACACTCAAACGATTCAAAACAAGAATCGAGAGAAAGCAAACGACACGACACTCGGGACGTATTGAAAGACGAGAACTCTCAGATTAAGAGCCGCCTGGGTATTTTCTTCCCACCCTTTCTAATTTGTGATTCTCACATCACTGCCCTCAGTTCGCTTTTCTAAAAAGCCCTTTTCTCAACTTTTTCCCTCAGGCACATCTCTATTCTTCAATCTCTCATTTTTATCCCTCCCCGGGTGGTTGATGGATAAACAGGAGTTAGCTCGCGCCTAGCATAGAGCTTTCAGCCCTTTGTTGACAACTTCAATCAGGCCCTTTTTTTTAAGGTAGAGTGCCCTTCTTGGCAAGTGTGGTGCCCTTTCTGGCAAGTGTACTGACAATGGGGAAAAGACAGGAAGCCTAACTCAACTGTGCCCCTAGTTCATTATTTTGACCTTTTTTTTTTTTTTGCTTCTGCTTAAAACAATTTTAACTAAAATGAGAGTTAGATTAACGCGCTTGTTCGATTTTTTGATTTGAAATCATGCGAGTTAGGTTATGAGCACTGAAAATTTTCCATTTTTGGGTCCAAGAAATGGTCTAGTTTTGGAAAAAAAAGGAATACTTTTTGAGAGAATTATTCAACTTCATTAAAAATTCTCAAAAACTATTTTTGCAAATGGCCACTGCTCAACGAGCATAGAACCCACTCTCGAGATGCACAACCTCAGATTCGAAAGAAAATTGCCCCTTTCTTAAGGGGAGCTGCATGGCAACGGACAGTCGCCCCTTGTTTGAATGACACTACAGTGCATTGAATGGCAACGGAAAGTTGCCCATTGTTTGAATGGCACCGCAAGAAGCATTGAATGGCAAATGTAAAGTTGCCCTTGTTTGAATAGCGCAAGAAGACATGGCAATCACCCTCACTAGCATCGCAATAAGATGGCAACCAAATTCTCACAAAGGACAATTACAACCAAATTCTCTGATAGAGAGAAGACAAAGATGACCGTAACCATCACATGGACATAGTCGGATTTGAAGTGTTTTACTACCGACTTCAGAGTGAAGTTGCCCACGATCCCAAAAATGGGAATCAAGCTTACGAGTTCGGGTTAAGGTACACTCGTATTAACCTCTCCTTTTGCGCCTAACTTTTGCTAAGGCCGCCTTCCGGTTTTCAACCTTGAAATGTGGTTCTTCTTTTCTTTTCATTTTTTTCTTGATTTTGTTCTCTCTTTTTTTTTGTTCTTTTCTTTGCATTTTTTCCTTTTTTTTGTTCTTTTGTTCTTTTCTCTTTTTTTTTTTTGTTCTTTTTCTTCTTTTCTTGCTCTAACTTTTGCCTGGGCCGCCCTTCCGGGTTTTTGGCCCAGCGAGCCTCTCAAGGGTAAAAGTGTAGCTTTGTCCATGTCAAATGGTTTTGAGATCTTGAAGTCATCTAAATCTAGGAGAATGGTTGATGTTCACTGATGATGTAGGAGTCTATCAATAGGGGTTGAACTTGCGCCTAGTGTTGTGGATAGGAACTCAGTTGTCCTTCAGTGATACCTTCTTCTTTCTTTCCTTCTGGAATTTGGCATTCTTGCCAATCTTTATCTTTGACTCTTCGAGCACAATTTGGCATCTTTTGCCCCTAGTTCGAGTGGTGCTTCTGATCTAGCTTTGCAAGCTTCTTTTGACGACATCTGATCTTTTTGATTTGACTTCCCTGCCCCTTGTTCGAGGGCTGCTTCTGATCCGGCCACACAGGCCTCACATTGTGGTTGACCATTGAACATCCTGAATATAAGTTCAAGGTTCGAAAGCAAGGGGTTGAGTCTCGAGGCTAAGAGCGATCCTAGGCTGCACAATCTCAAGAGCGATTCCACACAGGTCTTCGTAGGACGGCACAAAATATTTTTGAAACCTTTTAAGAAAGTGACTAATCGCTCGCGCTGAAGACAGTATAGAACCAATCTGGATCAAGCCAGGATCCTTCTCAGTACTCACATTAACAAGTATGATTTCATTCATTAAGGGCTTAGCACGCCTCTCTTTCTCTCAAATTGATCAAAATTCCACAAATCCCGAGGAATTCCTTCCTCTTCGTTTTCACCGCAGTGTTCCAAAAAGTTTTGAAAAACTTAGGTCAATGCAATGAATTCAAGGCACAGAAAAGTAGGTGAAAAGTATGGCCGTTCGATTCAAATTCTTTCGCACAATCGGCGACTATAATCAAACACAAGAATGCAAAAATCACCGCCGTTTATTGAGATCTCATGGTACAACTGCTCCTCGACAGAAATGCACTCCAAAGAAAGCAAAAAGACAAACACAAAACAAAAGGATGTCCGAGGTAACACCCCCGATCACCCGACTTATACAACAGATCGACTTGATACGATTAAGGCAGACTCAACCGACTCAAGATGAAAAGACCGACTCAAAACAAAAGGATGTACTCAAAACAAAACAACAAGACTGACTCAATACCCAAATTAGAATGTAGCATTCGCCAAATGCTCAAAACGGTGCATGCCATACGCCATATCTGGAGTAAATCGAGTGCCATCCGTAGGTGGTTCATCCCCTGATCACATACTTGTGGTATCCTCGAAATCTAACAACTCAGCAATGACAGACTTCACTGAGGTAGGTGGGGGGATGACCTTATTGTCGATCAAATCCTGTACTTCATGACGAAGACGGAAACAGTTGTCGATGCTATGACCGGTTTGTTGGTGGTACGCACAGTACAGGGTGGCATCATGTTTCGCTGGAAGGGGATTGGGGAGGGGGCGAGGCTCAAGAGGTTTGAGGTGGCCTTTCTTAACAAGGATCTAAAGGGCCTTAGACAAAGGCATATAAAGGGCATGGAATACCCTACGACCTCAGGGTAGATACTTCGAGGTTTGTTGACTTTTGTCGACGATCGGCAAAAGGATCGGCAGGTGCTGCCTTGGCCTTCTGATCTTTTCCTGGTGTAGGGTTAGAATTGGAGGGAACTGTTCTGGCATGACGGGGCCTATCCCGATTTTCTGTTTGGCTGTAACTCCCCTTGGTTGGAGTAGGGAAAGCATCATCCATAGTCTTAGCCACAACTACTAATATTTGTCGCTTACTCAATCCTCTAGCTTTCAAAGCCTCGACCGCCTACGAGTTGTTCAACGGATCAAGATTCTGCTCACACTTTGTTCTTACCTCTCGCCTCAATTTTGATCGAGGGCTTGGGTTGCTATATCAGAGCGGAACCCGGTTGTTGTTGCCATTTCATGGCCATAGCTTAAGACAAAGTTGGTCAACTCGATCACACCGCCCCAATAGCAGGGCTCTCGCGCAAGTTCCCAGAGGATGTGGTTGGTGGCGAAGCCGAGATCCCATAGGCGAGATCAACCACAGACGTCAAGATCGCCGATCATTCCCATCAATTCAAACGGTGGGCTCACGAGCTTGACACAACTGTGGTGTCCAGACTGGGCGCGCAGCAGGCGACCTGGGCGGATGCGGTACATCGACATTGGTCTCATCCTGCAAGATGATTCCTTGGTCTAATGCGCCGCTATAACCACAATTTCTTCAACTTTACGCCATCATAAGTCCGTTGAACTCAATGGTGACCGATGGATCGATGTCTATCGTGTCTCAACAAAGGAGAACACTGCTATTCAGACTAAATCTCTCAACCCCCGAAGAGAAAAACATGTATCATTTTGGCTCAATCGTAATGCATACAAGCATAGTTGAATAACAGTATTTCTACTACCGATCACTATTCTCAAAATCATCGCTTCCCTAAAATCAATCGATACTGCAAATAACCGATTCCCAAAATATCGAATCGGTGCCCGCAGTTCGATACCCAAACTCAGAACCGATACATGTATTCCCTATAGAGTCGCACTCCAAAAGCACATAACAGATAAGTCGGAGCCAAAACACCTATGTCAGTAGGGTTTCGTCCTATTTTGTTAGGAACTAGGGTTTCACTACGCACGCATGTTTCAAAAACCTAACATCGGGTAATCAACCCGCCCTAGTTTGGAATGGTCACTACGGATTTCGAATATGCACTAGGTCGAATGGTCAAAAGGATGCCCCAATAAAACCGGGGTTTGTGTTTCCATATCGCAGAATCCCAGAAGCCTTATGGCACGCAGCCTCCGCAAACCGCCGAATAGCAGATGGCAAACACAAAGTGTCCTAGGCGCACTATTGCAATGCAATGCAAAGAAACACATAAGTGTAATCAAACGAGATATCATGAGTTCGAGTCAAGTTCTCTAAATCCCTAGGGAGTCGCCAGAATCAGACGCCCCGAACGCCCGGAGGATGAGTCCCGCTCGCTCATTTTGGGCTTACTACGCTCGACTAAATTGTCACTGTTCTTAATCAACCAAAGAGTCTAAATCGCAAATCGCTTTGAGAAAACAGATTTTTGAAAGAAGTGCCAAACATGGATCGCTTTGCGATACATAGTCGCCACCTAAATATTTTCTTTTGGGAAATTTAGGAAACCCCGACTCGTACAAAGGCCATGTGTCCGCTATCACCAAAGTTGCCTCGCTCGAACTTGGGTACGATTAGAAGGTCACTTTGTGAGCACCCCCACTCGCCCGATCAAAGTACGGCCTTTAGTAACCCTGATATCTAGTTTTGAAAACATTATGCGTTCTTATTCTAGTTATTAGCCTAGGTTTACTATATGATGCGCACAGCATACAAGTATAGACCGAGTCACCTGAATTGGAACAACACATTTATTGTTTGTTTTTGAAAGATGGTTTGCTGCTCGCAAGTAGGCTTAAAATGCAGATTTTGCCACCCTCGGGTGGGCTTAGAAAACATGGTTTTGCCACTATCTAGTGGGCTTAAAATTCACAGTGGATTCATTGTTCCAATCCAAATAACCCAACCTTCACCCACAGGCATTCAGGCAGTTATATCACATAAGCAAATAGCCTCATGGTAAGCATGCTATCATGGCAATCACTCACACACATGCAAGGATGCTAAAGTGTAAAAACTTACCGAGTACTCCAAGCCAAAATAGAAACTTTGTTAGAAATCCATGCATGATCCTAACTATACAGAAATGCCTAATGCAACACATGCAGGAATGCAACTAAGATAGGCTTGGCTATTCTAAACATGGCATATGGAATGCTACAGCTAACATGTATTCAACTCGGAATTGAAATACAATGCAGTGAGTATGATGCGCCGAGCCCGGTGTATGTAAACATGCTATCATACTGTATGCTAAATGAAACATGCCCTAATCTGACCATCATAAGCATGAATGCAAACATGCTATCATACTGTATGCTAAATGCAATTCTAAATGACATGCATGAATGCAATTCTAACATGCAACCTAGCATACACAATGCTATGAAATGGCATACACAATACTCAATGTAACATGGCATACACAATGCTCTAACATACAATCTAACATACGCAATGCTATGAATTGAAATGGCATACACAATGCACGATGGACTTACACCAATATGAGTGGACCTCACCCCACTCACATCAAGGGCTATAAGATGAAAATGAGACAACCTAAATGTATGCAGATGCACGCAAACCGAGGACCTAACCTAAGGCATAGAATGCCACTTACCAAAGCATGGCAAGGATGCAATATGGCATACAAGAATGTGAATTTCAAGACTGAAATATGATGCTAAGTGGTCCCAAAACATGGGAATATGGCACCCGATGCATAAGGTAAACCCCAAAACTCAAAACTAGGCACATGTATTGACTTATAGCTATGCAAAAAAGGCATTATTTGACTATGAAGCACAAAGAAAAAGCCAAGGAAGTCCCAAAATGAACATTTCTAGTTCAAAGCATGGCCAAAAGATGCTAGCAAGATGGACTAAAATAGCATGCAAAATTAACTAGCAAACATGGGTTACATGGCATGTACATGAAGCAGGTGAGAACTCATCAACCCAAAAAAAATCAATGAACAAAACGTATGAAAATATGCCCAAATAAACATGGAAATGCAGCCAATGCATGTAAAAATGAGGAGCTCCTTTGGAAGGGCATACAAGGGGTTATTAAGCACATACATCAAGGACACTTAGCATAGCTGAATAAACTCGGGAAATGAGTTATGGAGGTCCTAAAACCCACTGAAAAGTGATAGAAACAAAGCTTGGAAGCTTGAAAATAGGGGGTCCTTTGGAAGGCCAAAAAGGCCACCAAACAAGACAAGGAGAGAGGGGGTCACCCCCCTCTGATTTTGGCCTTCAAGAATACACCCAAGCCACTTAAAATCTGATGGATTTCAGTGGCTAAGAGGCCAAACCATGGCCAGTGCAAGTGGTCTAATGCATAGCCCTAATCATGAAGAGATGAAGCATGCATAGGGGGAAGATGACCCCAAACAGAGAATAGACCTTAATCAAACATGAAGATGATGTCAAAATAAGACTTTTTTCAGTTTAGGTTGAGGTCCAAAAAGGCTCACAAATAAGGCTAATGTGTCATGCAAAATAAGCCCTAGAAGAGAGATTGAACAAACAGAATAGCAAAAGGCCTCAACAAAGAAAGAGCCCTTCAAAAAGTTGAAGAGAGGCTCAAAAAAGATACTTTATAGTATATAGAAAATCTCAAATATGCTCACAAGTAAGGCTAAAATATGATGCAAAAATAGCCCCAAAAGAGAGATAAAGAGCAAGAGGCCATAGGTGGCCTCAAACAAAAAAGAGCCCTTCAACAAAGTTGAAGAGGGGATCAAAATAAGGCACTTTATATTTTGGCTCGAAAATCAAAAATGCCTAGAAATAAGGCTAATGTACCATGCAAAATAAGCCTTAAAAAAGGGATAGAACCCAAAAGGTGAGTAGAAGACCCCAAACAGAGAAAACTCCTTGATCAAACATGAATATGAGCTCAAAATAAGACTATTTTCAGTTTGGATCGAGCCCAAAAATGTAAGCAAAAGGGCTAAGAGATGAAGCAAGATAAGGCTAGAAAAGGGAAAAGAGGACTTACCCTTGTAGCACAAAGAATGCAAAGAACTTTTGGTCTAAGAAGATGAGCTCCTAACCTCTGAAAATTAGCCCCAAGGTGTTGGAATGGAGGATGGAGGTGGTAGGCTATGAATTGGTGTGTAAATGGTGCAAGAACAAGGATGTTTTGAGGTTTGATGAGAGAGATATGGAGGTTTGTATGCAAAGGCTCCACCGGTTTTCTAACCCTTAGAAATGAAGCTCAAGGGTTGGTTTTATAGAGGAGAGGAACCAAAGAAAAGGGGGAAAACCAATTCAAATTTCCCCCAAAAGACAGACCTCTGCAAAGGAATTGTGCAAAATAGCTGCACAACCGAATGAACTCAGGAGAGAAACCCGGCCGACTAGGTGCAACAGTTCTAGGTGGCCGCCAGCCACCTCCCATGGCCGGTGACCAAGGGTCAAAGGGTCACAAAATTATTGGCCGCCTCCCAGATGAGTGCAACATGCCTATGTGGAGAAAAACCAAAAATATAACCCAGAGAGAGAAAACCAACTTTTTAGAGAGGTTCAAAAGGGTCAGAAGAATTGCTGGCCGCCTACCCATATTGGTGGCCTCCTGTGTGTACAACACAATGGTGTGGTGAAAATTAGAAAAGTGGCCCTGAATGGGAAAAATTAGCTTAGTGAAGAAAACGGGCGATGAAGAGCGATGAAGGAATAAAGCTGGTTTTCGTAACAATTGTTGGCCTCCCACCTTTCTACAACCTTCCTAACAATGAAAATAAGGTCTCCACCAAAAATGAACCCAAACCGATGCAAAACGGGTTCGGGGCCAAACGCAGTTCGGGCCCAAATCGATCATATAACCAGAGGTGGCGTTTGACCACGGTTGGTGTCTTGCCACGTTGTCCCTCAAAAGGGAGGAAACAAGGTACGTACTAAAAATCGAGCAATCAGAGGTAGTTAAGTGGTCCCAACCGAGGCACATGGCCGACGGTTCAAAACCAAGAACCGGCTCCAACGGGAAAATGGCCTACGACCACGAAAATGTAGCCTACGGCCACCGAGAGATGATCTATGAGACTTCTCCTTCCTTCGAAGAGAAACAAAGAAAACAGGCCTGGTTCGCAAACCGAGGCAAGGCACAAAAGAGTCCTAAGTCCGGAGGTAAGGCTTATGCCGAGACTCGCAACTTCGTAACAAGCATAATATGCAACATCACCAAGCGCCAATCGCTGATGTTTGAGTCTTATGGTCGGTCAAAATGGGGTGTCTATAAAGTGACAAAGGGTTGAGGGTCTCATTAATCTCCTCTCTCTCTCCATTGCACAAGGCCATCATTATCTTCGATGTAGAGAGGAAGACACACATTTGTTAGTATAAATCCATTCCTACCAAGTAGAGCATTATACTTAGCATTGTCAATAACAAAGAATGCCGCCATGCAATCTCTAGTTCATACACTCAAAGTTGATGAGCAAAATACCCCGAGCCATCTGCTTATCTTCAAAGAAACCAAAGAATGGTTATGTGTTAGATTAATCAGTTCCTTTTCCCTAGTTTCTTCAGAGAAGATTTTGGAAGCAGTTCATCGCTGTTCTTAATCCACCAATACCCTATTCATCTGTATCCCATCGAAAAAAGCCTTAATATACAAGGGCTTAAGATGATGTGTCATGGATGTTGAGGGATACTCAAAAGGATATGAGAGATTAATACTCAACTCTTCCTTACTCTCGTCCCCAGTTTCTATTAGTGTAGCCACTTCGGATTCATCTTGAACCATATTAACCTGCGAATCTTCACTAAAAATTGGAATATGGTCAATCTCCTGAGCTTCTTGATTTTCATCTTCAGCCTAAAACTCCTGAGGTAGTATATGCACCATATTCATTGACACTAGAGGAAATGAGCCAAATTGAACCACTGGCTGTACTTGCTCATTTTCCAGGCCAACTTGTTTAATTACTTTAGAAACATCTTCCATGCTGCATTCTAGCACTTCAGTACTAGTGACTTCTTTCGAATGGTTTGCTCCTGTTGGTTTTTTGACCAAAAATGTCTATTCAGCCATGAAGGCTTCAAACATTTCCTCTCCAACCATCTCTTTCTTTTGGCCTATGTCAACTTCTCCCTCTGTCTCACTGTCACTTTCCATCAAAGCCTTCTCAAGACCTGCTAAACTAGATCTTTCTTTGGCTTTCAGTTCAGAGTGAATTTTAGCCAACTGCTCTTTGCTGAAACTCCTTTTGTCCTAAAGAGTTGATTTTGGACTATAATCCAACTTTGGACTTTTCCTTCCTCTCGTCTCGCCTTTTGGCTAGGTCAATGAAGAACTTTCCCCACTTTCTTTCAGATCTTTTTGGTACTAAGTGTCCCTTCGCTAGATCTTCCTCCTTTGGGACCTAAAAATCACTGGGACCATATTTGGTTCCTTTGTTTTTGGATGTTTTAGTAACACTTAATTATTTGGAGTCACCAAGGGAGGTTTAACCATTCTACTATGGTCTCCAAAAACACTTCTCTGGTAGGAATTTCCTTAGGCTTGCTCGCATGACAAACCAATCTGAACCCCATGTACCCATGAACCCACTAGCCTGGCTTATTGAATTGTCTCTTTCTACCATTGAAGCCGCTTTGAAGTCGCCTAGAGACCATCGCTTGGCCCCACCCCTGCCTTGGGCCTAATTCTAGCCTTCCATGAGGGTGGCTACTTTTTATCTTGTGTGAGGCCGGTCTAGGAGGCCAATTTTGGCTCGATCCCATAACTTGAGCCCACTTCAGTCTCCTTACAGATGATTGCCCTTCATTCTATGATAGTTGGGTGGTTTGAACTCATGTAGAGGTCTCTTGCCCTTGGAATGCACTCTAGTGGCTATTGGTCTAGCTAAAATGGTCATTGCCTAGGACCAAATTGGTATGGCCTTTTGTTGTAGGCATCGTTGGTTTAGGGCGCCTCAAGACATCCTTGTAATATTGTTTCCCATCAATCGAGCCATTTTAACCATTTGTAGCTTAACCTACATCCTGGGACACATCTTTGCATTACAGCCTACCTCTAAAGAGTCATCATCTAGTGCCTCCTCATCATCGCCTTCCCTTTGGTCTACAAAGCCCTACCCATTTGCCGTGAACTTCTAGCATCTTTCTTGATAGTAGTATGGCTAGCAACATGCATCTTCACATTAACCTCTTCTAATTCCTTCAAGGATAAGTTCGAAGTGTGGTACAATAACATTGGCTGAATTTCAAATTTCTAGGAATGGATTAGTGTCAATCCCTATAGCTTTCTCTACTTTAGCCGAATTTTAGACTCTTTTTTCAATCTATTCTTGGATCCCATCTCAAAAAACAATAAAGTTTTTTAGTTGAGGAGACCAAGAATTGTGCCATTTACAATACATTTTTCCTTTAAGTTCTTCCTCGAGAAGGAATTTTGACCCTTTTGGTAACTTTAGGAAATTTGCTGCAAGCAAATGATCAAAAATGTTACGCCTTTGTTAAATTGAAAGAATATTTCCTATGAAGGTCTTTTCTTTTTAAACCGCCGTTTATTGTAGTGTCTTTATGAATTAACGCCTCATAGATCATGTGCTCTTTTCCTACGATCTCTCGCATCAATCTCATAATTAGAATTCTATAATATGTCTTGTATGATGCATTACTTGGTCTTGTTCTTCCTCAAGTAATGATTCATATCTCGACACCTTATAGGTTAATTCCAATCGAGTCTTGAAACTCGTTGAGTCAAACTTTTCAAGCCTAAACTCTAAACCATTTTGAGTCAATCTCACAAATTCGTGCTCTAGTAGAATGATCCTACATTTGTTTCGTGGTTTTTGAATCGCAATAAATTGAAATGCTTTCTCATCAAGCCTTTGACTCAACCTTGCCAAATCTTCCATAGAAACTTCGCTTCATTTGGAAGAATTGGGCATGAAATGCCTTCTCCATTTGTTGCCAAGTTTGGATAGAGCCAGAAAAAGGTTAATATACCATACCAAAGCTACCCCAGTTAGAGAATTTGAAAAAATTCTTAACTTTATGTAATCATTATTGGTAAATTCACCACATTGGGCAGCAAACCTAGCAATAAGTTCTACTGTTGACTGGTTTCATTTCCATAAAAAAAAAAAAAAAAAAAAAAAAAAAAAAAAAAAAAAAAGCGGCAAAGTCTAGTATTCTAAACCCTCTTGGGTATTCATGTACCCTATCCACCCATTCTGGATATGGTTTCCTGTACACAGGAGTTTGAAACCCCCGAGCCATAGGTCCACACATTTCTCTAACAATATCAGCAATTTGGTCCCTAGGAACCATATTTTGTGCTTGTTGAACCACCACTAGAGGAACAAACATAGGATTTGGTGGAAAACCTTGTGCCTGAGGTCCTCTTGGTCTATAGAAAGGTATATTTGGGACTGGCTGTCTCTATGGTGCTGGCTGTTGTTGAGGGTATGGTTGACCTCTTTGAGCCTCGCCTCAAGGACCTGTGAAAGGTGTCAGAATAGAGGGACAGTGTTGTGTCTCTTCTAGTCAGCAGAAAACCCTTCCAACCCCTAGGGATAAATTCAAACAAAGGATTAGTGAATGCCCTTGTGCCAGGTATGGCTTCGAACATGGGATTTGGAAACATCCTCATGCCATTTTCTTGTGTTGGCCTAGATCCACCAATTTGCATGGCTTCGCTATTAAGTAATGAGGCATTTTGATTTATCATAGGCCTCGAAGAGGCTTGTACCAAGACCGAGGTGATGGTCTTTTCATAGTTTTGATTACTAGTTTGACCACTAGTATGTCCATTACTTTGTATAGATTGTTTGTCTCTAGCCAATCTTTGTTGGAGGAACATTTGAAATCTCCTCTATATGCCTTGTGTTAGTTGGTTAATGGGTATTCATCCCATTCATAAAGGATATTGCCCATCTTTCCATTGTGTTCATTAACTACTATCCCATGGCATATACTAGGCCTCCACGTATTCATTGGTTGAGTAGATGGAACAAAGGATGGTCCAATTCCATGGTCTCGGCCCACTATTCTCGACACGTGGCGCATGTTCTCGCATTATTGGTCTATTCGCCATAGGTTCTAATGAGACAGTGCTTCCATAGGATGTGTTATCACATTATCCTCTAGATCGTACCTCTACCTCCTTCCATACCTTCTTCCGCATTCATTTTCTCTTTGTCTCCCCACGCCTAGCCATTTCAATTAGTCCCACTAGGTGTGCCAAAATGTATGTTGGCTTTTTTTCGCTTTCAAGGTTAGTATTGTAATTTTAAGCATGCCAGCAATGATCAATCAGTCCTTACAGAAGATTAATTGCCAACCAATTATCATACAATTGTGTTGTAGTTCTTTCAGCCTCAGTGAAGATGACTTTTACTGGTGGCTTGTTTAGGAGAATTTAGTAAACAACAATTAAATGAAGAACAATTGTAGCATTTCATTAAGTAAAAATGAAAAACTTACAATGATCTGATCCAGCCTCGTAGAGGTTTACAACAATAAGTTATTCGAAACTACTCCCTACGAATAAAGTGCAATACAAGAATTTGAAGTGCAGAAATGTAAAGAACAACAAATGTAAAAACTGGAAAGAAAATAAAGTAGATAAAAACTGCTCGATCTCGAAGTCTGGGGGCCTTTCTTTCCGGGCCTCTCGCTTATTTATACTTCTCAATGATAATCGCCGAAATGGGCTTCTAACTGTTTAAACATCCCTCCATGATC